>OX103979.1:15928060-16583405 GCA_944470395.2 Schistosoma turkestanicum
ATATACACATGGAGAGATTTTACAAAAACAAAGCCTTCAAAATAGATTCTACAGGCGTTGTCTGAATAGGAATTAGTCAATCAGCGCGCATCTGGTGCAGTCCTGATCTAATCCACCAATGTCTCGCTATCACTAATGTAGCCTGTTGACCTATTTGACACAATCTCCGTACATCAGATGCTCCAAAATATAGTCTAGGACGGGGCTTCAGGAGACCAGAAATCACTTTTCGCGAACTGAAGTTGTTTGCATCAGCTGTGAGGGGTGATAAACGAATGTGAGAAGAGTTAGTTGTGGAGATAAGAGGTTAGTTAATGTGTGGGAAGTATGTGATTGTGACTAATTTGGTCTCGTGTGCCGTTTAGGGTAGGAGGGCGGTTGTCTTTCCGCGGCTTA
Organism: Schistosoma turkestanicum; assembly: GCA_944470395.2. Classification (NCBI taxonomy): domain Eukaryota; kingdom Metazoa; phylum Platyhelminthes; class Trematoda; order Strigeidida; family Schistosomatidae; genus Schistosoma; species Schistosoma turkestanicum. Next base: position 15,928,457 of record OX103979.1, read on the forward strand.
CCACTCCGTGGAGGAGTTCTTCTTGAGGGACATGCAAAAGAAGGTAGATTTGTGCTCGTCTTGGAGTGTGACCACAGAGTCCATGGGATAACTGCGATCCATGATGCTCGAGCTGTCACGCACGTTCTCTCACGTAGAACAGTACTAGGAGTTTCTTGCCCAGTATGTTACTCAAGTTGAAGTGCTACACGAAAGTGGTTTGTATCCGGAATCAGACGATGGCGTTAGCGCCATAAAATCGCCCTAAGAAACGGCATCAACTGTATACGTAAGGAGAATAGCCGTGGGCTATCTAATGAAGCGGGCGATGAAGGTGAGTGTATGAACATACAATGAAGATAATACTACATTGTCTATATGAACATGATCGAAGCAAGCATCAAGTGTATTGAACGTCCCGATAGGGGCAGCTACGTGCTTATGCACTAGAGAATGTAGATTTTGTAAGCAATGCTTTGCCCACATACAAATAACTTTATTCATAGAAACCTAGACGTGTCATGCATCTAGTTATTGTAAAGTGGCTGCAATACTTAAGTGTCGAACGTCGATAAGCAACGGGTACGATGGGCCGGGGAAGACCAGTAGAATTATCATACAGGATAGTACTTCAGCTCTAAGTCAGGGGTACTTTCCTGCATTGAAGGGATGTAGAACGTTGTGCTTCTCTACAGATCGCTTGCCTGGGTGACGGTCATAGAAGGGGCATCAGGCACCAGTAAAGTAAATGCTTTTATATGGATAAGTGACAGAGCGTCACCAACATAGTTTGACTTGCCTTTAATATGACGAAGGTCTGTCGTAAACTGAGAGATATAGTCCAATTTTCTGCACTCTAGTGGTGAGTAGCAGTCAGACTTGTTTTGCATAGCATACACTAGAGGTTGATGGTCAGTGAAAAGGATGAAGTCTCAGACTTCTACTGCGTGCCGGAAATGTTCTGTGACACAGTGGGCTGCCAGCAGTTCTCGAACAAAAGCTCTACATCTCCTCCGTAAAAGTGAGGAGAAAAATTCGAGAGAACACCATTTTCCATAGATGTTTTGCTGCGATACTCCCTCTATAGCTAAATTTGTTGCATCAGCCTCTACACCGAGCGTGGCTGATGGGTCAGGATAAACAAGGAGCGTGTCTTGTGCCAAAGACGTTTTGATCTTTTCCAGTCTAGTAAGTGTGGCATCGTCTAGCCCTATTTCACGTGGGTTGCAGTGAAGCAAATCTATCGACAGTCGTATTCGTTCTGTTGCGTGTGAAAATGCCTTCAGTTCCTTGAGTGTGGACTGTAAATTGTACGCCTTAACTGCACGTACTTCGTCTTCACAAGGTGAAACACCCTCTGGTTAATGCAACGGCCCTAGTATTTCATTTCCGATTTGCCAAGTTCACACTTGTCCGGGTTGACTATAAGCAGGTCATCAATATGGACGTCGAGGAAACCCCAGTCTAATGTTAGGCTACTGATAGACCTTCGGAAGGTTTGAGCAACATTTTGTCAAGCGAACTGAAAAAAAGAGTTGTGACTGCAGTTGACTCAATATCTTTAGGAGCGATAGGTTTTCTGATGATATTCTCATCATAGCTCGGTCTCATAAAAGAAGATCGTACCCTTGAGTGATGCCGTGATGATGGGTATGTAGGGTATCGGGTAGCTTTTGAAACGCGTAGCCACTCACAATAATAATGATCATTTATTTTCAAACAACAACATTATAGAAGAGGCATGCCAATTTACAGGCGAGATCAAAATGTTAAAATACCTAACATATTTTAAGTAAATGGTCTTTGAGTTACTTATATATTTCATATGATACATTGGCTTAACAAAGCTGGCTAAAATTTTCCACGTTAGATTATAGATAATGTTTCAGACAGTACTACGTACAATTCCAATAACTTGCACGAGTTACGACGGTTGCGTTACTATGAACAGCCTATGACTGCGAAACAATGCAAGGGAGAACCAGGTCTGCATATTACAAGAAATGATGAGGTAAATGTGCAGAGATCTGGTTGATACTTTTAGGACAATAAATTTGCAGGCTCCTGAGTAAATTAACCAAGTCTTCGGCAATTGTCTAGAATATCATTTAAGGATTACAATAAGGTGCTGAAAAAGAGAAATAAAAAGGGGCGAAGAGCATAGCAGAAATTATTGTTGTTTAAAGCCAAACAATGACTCAGCAGATACTTTTTTAAATTAGAACACTAACTGTAACCCTGCACTGATGTAGGTAAATGAAGACAATTCACTAGCAAGATAACGAATGGTCAATTGATCGTATGAATTCAGGAAATTCAGAAGAACCAGATTGTTAGTAATAATGTTGATGTACAGTAATATGATTATAAGGCATAGCGATCTGATGCTTTTGTGATGTTTTATTTATTGTTTTTCATTTTAACTCTGTATATCAAGAAGTCATGAGTGAGCTCTTTTTCAATATAATTGTCCAGATCCGCTTGTTTTAGGATTTCTTGTTAGGAAGTTAAAACCAGTGCAAGGTTACGAACATGAGTTGTAGACTAGGTTAACAAGGAAAAGTAATATCAATATCACTGATTTCTTACATGCTGCTATATCGTAAGGAGCCGTAAGCAAACAAAATGTTCTGCTCCACACACATGAGTAGATTGAGGTTATCGCCCCAACCTCATGCATGCTGATCAGATACACCAGTCTCCCTATTTTTGTGATGTTGGGCTCTCTTAGGTTTTATGGTAGATTTTAAATAATGTTCTTTTAGTCCGAGCTCTACTTTTTTACAGACCTTGTGGGAATATACTTTTCTACCAGCTCCACGTCACAAGCGAACCAGACAACATAGCCTTTTGTATGTTGGACAAAATATCCACGTAGCATATCACACTGAGTTTAATTTAGATAGGAAGGATAGGGAGCTGGAAAAATTGTTTTGAAATAGTGTTAAATATTAGTGAGTAAAGGGATAAATTTGGAAAATAAAAGTTTATCACTGTTAATAATTAAACAAGAACCTTAAAAAGTTTGAGTTCCTTCTAATCGACAGTAGGTGATTGGCATCTGCAGGCTTTTCAGTTTACCTGTCTACCAAAAATAAAAACTAAATCTGCTGTGAAGATATGAAAATAATGATTGAAGTTTAAAGTTAGAGAAAAGTTCAAATGTCACGGGTAGCACCTCAAAGGATTAACATATGACTGTTAGTAGGCCAGGGCAATTCATCTTTCATTTCTAGTTACCTGTGTGGATGGTAATGCGGGCACAATGTGTTTATAGTCTGTAATTAGTTTCTGAAGTTTATTCAAATGTTTGGTGGACCAGAAAAGAGTGTCTTGGGACTTCGTGTGAGTTCTGGGAATAGACAATAAATCTCTTTAGAGTCTAAAAACAGCACTACTAGTTTCTTGAACTTAGTAATTGTCACAAATACGAATATTAATTGGTAACCTGATCCATCATAGACTGTATCGTATTATAAAGAAATTACAAAGCAATAACGTTTTGTATTTTGTCATTAATAGTGTATATGTGTTGTTTCTAAGCCTGTAAGCAGTGTTGTGGTTCATAATTGGGCTGTATTTTGCGAACGAGAGACCATTTATCAGTCTGTAGAGAAGTATTAGGTTGTTTTTCAACCGACGTAGCCTTAGAGTCTCTAGGGAAAGATGTTTGCATCTTTCTGTGTAGTGGAGGTTATAGCTCCATCCCAGCAGTCTCCGGGTTAAGCTTCTTTCAGCATTTTCTACTCGTATATTGTCCATGTTATTAATGTTGGAAAAGATAAGAGCAGTATTCAAGTGAGGGCCTTATACACATTTTGAAGAGTGTAAGCTTAGCCTCACTTGTCCAAGACACTACTAAAGTTGTGTTTATTGGTCAGTTTGATTGTGAACAATTTGGTCTCGTGTCTTTTTATAGGTATGAGGGCAGTGGAATTAGGGTGAACTGGAGCTATAGCCAGGCATGATTGCGAACGGGCTCAATGGACAATTGGTGCCAAGACCTCGATACGGTCTCGAAATGTGCAATAAAGTTGTCAGCTATGGATGAAACCTTGATGAGAGGTGTTTTCGAACAATGCTGTAATTTCAGGCTGCAGGTGCACAAAAATTGCCTCTCCCCACAGTTCTCTGATTACGTTTGAAATCACTGTTGCAAGTCCAGCTGATGTCTAGAGGCACGCGATCTGGTGGACAGGTTTAGCGTCACTCAGAGAGTGACGTGCTAATAAGTTTATCAATCATTTTTCCCGTGATAGAAGGAAAAAATGAGAATCCCCTCTTTGAGACGATTCAAGATATCGGGTCTATCGGGACTGAGAACTACCCAGCGTAATGCAGCCATTTTGTCCCCAGGTAGTGACTCTAAAGTGTAAGCGTATTTTTGACTCCTGCTTGCGATGCGTTAGAACTCAAATTGAGTTTCTAAAGCTGCTAACCACGCTTTTGCATCACGGGTTATAAGAGAAGGTTGAAAAAAGACAACCCGAACCTCGAAATCCATTGTGTCGCAGGCAGTTTTATTGCAGTCCGACATTTCGAAACGTTGTTGCTAAGATTATATATAAAAAGCAACAGATAAATATATATAAAGCAACAAAATGGGAGCGATTTTTGCAAACTCACCAGAAATTGACTTTCGTCTAGAAACAGGCCCATCATTTATATATGTTTATTTCGCGGGACTACGAATTCGTATACATACATAAATAACAAAGGCCATTACATAAAACAAAAGTACGAATGAACTAATATTCGATAATACCTTCACTGGTAAAGTTGATTACATTAATCAGTGTTGCTATTTAACCAGTCGTGTTTTTCTTCGTAAAATTGAAACCACTACATACCTGTCATGGTTGATCCCCAACGATACATTCTTGGCCAATGGCGTCGATACATAGTTGTTAATGTTCGAACCACAGTAGAAAATCTATTCTGTGTATTTATGACATTTGTCAAATGAACCTTTAAAAACATACTGTTGTAAGCCCACTGTATTTGAATGCACTTCTTATAATGTTTCGTTAAGCAGCTGGGATCAGGACAATATCCAGCAATGTTCTCTGCAGGAACGTGTTATATATCATATGCTCGATGCAAACTAGAGAATTATTTAAATGCACCGAGATGAGTGCAACTTATAGTATCATGGATTTTGTGCGGACCTACCACCTGAGACCTTCGAACGGTCTGACGCATATGAACCTGCCAGAAATTCCGCTCGCACAGAGATTGTAACGCAAATCCATTGAAATAGTAAGCAACGCTTACAGGCGCGATTGAGATAGGCCTAATTATGCTGACGTCATCTAAGCCGTAGTCGATATGCAGTCAGTGATATCAACCCGGGATGATAATAGAAAAGCTTGTACTACTTTGATGACGTATATACCATTAAGGCGAATCTTCATGCAGTGTTTACAAACCCCTACATACATACTCTGGATACCATGGCGACTAAGGAACGCGACGTGCTCATTCTGTTAAATTAACCAAATTCTGTAAAAACCCAATATTGTACAACAAAGATAGATTAAGGAAATGGAGATTTTCATCGCAAGTCCCTGAAAGGTATGTCTATTTATCTAGAAGCCGAGGTAGGTGACGGATAGACCTTAAGATTCCCGCAGCAAGTCTAATCTTTAAAACAGGTACGAGAAATAGACTTGGTCTATAACCCAACCTACTGAAGTTTCGAGAACTCTAGAAAAGATAATGCATTAACAGATGTCAGGGCAGCCAATCGCAAACTCGATTCTTTCTGAGAAGCAGCTAAACTTTAGGACAGGTTATTCATGTTTCAAAGACCTGTCAGCAGCCCGTGAAAGTTGTTTCTCTCTCAAAGATCAAAAGCCACCTAAAGATGTAACTCTGACTTATTTGTACGTGGCTTTCATCAAGGCTCCTCACAACCGGCTCCTATTCGAGTGTAGTGATTTGGAGTTGCTGACAAACGCTTTCACGTGCATCATAATATGATTAGTCACCAAGGTGCAGACAATTACGCTGTGAATTGCACTGAGCTATTTGTTATCTAGACGAACAATGACCGGTTTGCCATCATTATCCAAGGCTTGAAAAATACTACTGTGCAGTGGCTGTTAAAGGTTTTGAAACTCTATATTCAAAACATAGAGCTATCTATGTGGACGCTAAGACATTTGTAGATTTTAACAGTCTTAATTCATCATAACCTCAAATATCGCATACAGTCAGCCAGCTTTTGCTTGGTAAATGGTACTAGCTATAGAAAAAGGCCCCAATAAGTACAACTAGTGCAAGGAGTAACCTTATTACAGTTTTCAGATTATTCACAAATCTGTATTTGACCATCCCTCAATGTCCTTGTCTTCCAAAACAGGGAATTTACGATAGCGTTCTAAAAAAGTTAACAACTGAGTCATAAGAGGATTAAATTATCTCAACACGTAATTGAATTCTAATTCAATGGAAGGCTGGAATAACTGTGAAACTGATATCACTACGACTAACAAAAGCTTCCTAATTTTGAACGATAAAACTAATACTAAATTTGTCTGTGTTGTGACTTAGTACTTAGGAAAGTGAAATCCTTACGTCCAGTTAAGTCACCAGGTTATGACACTATTCGCCCCATAGTCTTGAGGCATTTTGTAGAAGCACTCTGTTCACTGACATGTTGCCTAGTTTTAGGCATTCGCTGGTGTCACACCAACTCTCAGCCGAATGGAAACAAGTTACTCTCTTTCCAACCTTCAAAGGAGGAAATAGGCATTACCCAGCCTGTTACAGACCAGTCGAATTACTACCAATATTATTAAAGGTAATGGAGGGGCTGTTGGACGAACAAATGAATGAGTATATGGGTAAGAATAAAATACTCCATGAAGCTCAACACGAGTTTCGGAAAGACAGGTCATGTGCATCCAATCTTCTCATAGCATGGGACAGTTGGACATCCTGTCAGGAATGAAAAATACCGGCGCACGTAATAATTCTCGACTATGTAAAAACCTTCGACACAGTACCCCACACAGGCCTGGTCGCAAAGGTTGTGGAAATGGTCTTCACTTACCCAGTCCTATCTCGGCTAAGAAAATACCTTGAGAATAGAAAGTTTCGTACTATGTTGAATCGAGTTCACGCGAGCTGGTGAGTATCTTCACCGGGAGTTGCACAGGGGACCATCTTGGGACCACTTCTCTTCCTGATATTTATTAACGAGTTTTTAGCTCAGTTAGGTCACCGGCATTGATCTACGCAGACAATATGAAGAGCTAGAGGTTCATTGGGAGTGAATAGGATTCGATTGACCTCCAAAAGGACCTTACATTTACTGATGTATTGGCAAAGATAAATGGTTTAAAACTCAACCAACCGAAGTGTCACGTCATGTACATTCTGCCCCACATGATGCAAATGATTTACATCCTCAATAAAAGTCCGCTCCCTAATGACTCCTCACAGCTAGATCTTGGTTTAATAACCCTTGAAACCTCCACACGAGTCCGAACTATATAGGGGACACAGACAAGGCAAATGTGACTGTTCACTTTGACTAAATGATCTCCGGTGTGGTGATGTGGTATCTTCTTATACCAAGAAACCCTACTGCCCCGATATAAACGTTTTCATTCCGATCACGGGACATACAAACTCACAAACAACTGACAACTGACTAAAATTAGAAGGTCGAGTGGCTGAACACGTATTCATTGGGTACTTTAAAATACCTGGAATCGTACCGAAAGAAAAAGACTCGAGCGCAAAGAAATCAATTGGTTTATACTAGGTCATGAAAAAGACATTGAATGTATTGGATATTGGATAACCTCGAGTGTCATAGCGAGATTTAAGTACTAATTTAAACTGTGATGGTCAGCGCATTGAAAAATCCAATACGCCACTTGGTCATTGGCGAAGTTTGTTACTTAGTTCCTACTAATCCTTCATCTCAGGAATCGCTGGTGAAACTAGTAAACTATCTAGAAAACGAAACTGTTGGAGATGTCGTGAAAAAGACAAACAAATTTGATACGTCAGAATTTAAATCATTTTTACAAGTAAATCATATCTGACACGGATATTTTAAGAAGAAATTTGAAAATGTAATCAGTGTTTTTGAAGATATTGAATCAGATTTGATTCAAAGTAAAAATAAAATACATGAAACCCGGAGAACGGTGTATGCACTTGTAAATCAGTTCGACAGAATAGGTCGATTCTGCCTGAGTGAAATTCCTTTTGTAGTTCAGAAAGGTAATAATTTTATCGACTTTCGCGAAAATTTTTTACTGTTCTCAGACTTCGTTTCCCCTCATGTGCTGTTTGAGCGATACACCGAATTATCTGTTTTTGATTTTCTGTGTAACTTTGTAATACATATATCAAAAAATAGTATTTTTTAACGAATGAGTAGTATTTTATAATAAAAACGAGTCAAAAAGTGACTTTTGTTAGTAAATCCAACTCATTTAACGTACAGTCTTGATTTTATCTCAGAATTATTGTAGAGTCCACTATTGTAAGCGTCCTTCAAGAAGAAGAATAGCAATTTAGTGTCAATTTTGGTGAAAATGACAGGCATAAGTTATTTTAGGCCATTCCCACCTAAAAAGGGAGATTTTATGGGAAAGCCTCATTATTTATCCGGTGCTGGAGAAGATGGTGACCATTTGATGCACTGTCGATCATATTCAGTCCTAGGTTACCTGGGGATTTTATCCCAAGGTTCGCCTTCATTTTCTCCTTTTAGTTTGCTCGGACATTGCAACCAAAAATATTTTGACCTACTGCCTTCAGACTGTATGTGGTAAAAAATTAAGAACCTATGAAAAGTTGTATCACTAAGAATAGGCAACTTCGAGTCTAATATCTACATACTATTATTTGACAAACATAAAGGCAAGAAATATTTGTTCTCTGAGTACCTTTTTAACGTATATTCAATTTAAAGTTGTAACTTATTTTCAGGCAATAGGCAAATATGAACCAATTTAGTCATCCGGAATTTGAGTTACTCCATTCTATGGACTCCATATATTAGTACATCTATAAATAAAGAGTTATATCAGTGTGTAAAATATTATTATCACACTTCAGAGACCAGGATGAGAGGTCAATTCACCAGCACCAATCGTAGTAATTTACAGTGCTGTATAGATCCAATTTAGCCTTGAATTCGTCAACGGAATGTGCTGATAATACTTGCTCTGGTAGAGAACACTGGTTATTCATGGAACTCTAGACGTATGTAATTTAATCTTGGCTTTTAAACTTTCTCATATTGTCCTTCTATATGATTATTCCTGCTCTGGGGAAAAAATTAAGATATATTAACTCCAAAAGCATCGTACAGTATTCGACAAACCAGTATTCATTATGTCCACAACCCGCGGTAAGATAACGGAAATAGATTGAAGTGTCTCATTATGTCTTCGTAAGAAAGGTCAGTGAGACCTTAAACTGTTTTGGTTCATTTACGGTTAAATCTGTCCGATAGTAACGCCTTTATACTTGAAACAAGGATTGGTTGCTTGAATTTCGTATTCCAAATGCAGCCTCACAAACTTCAAGTATAATACCCTGAACACTTCTTGATTCAAGTAATGAAATGACTTACAAGTAGCTTGTAAGACCCTGAAGCATTTAGCAGTGGCAGCCTTAAAGTTGCCTGTAGTTTCAAATTCTGTGGTTACTTTGTCTCCTAGATCGTTATTTACTACTACTCTAGGCAATACCACTTAACTTACGATGCATCTGCATGAATCGTCGCAATCATATATATGTCTAAACACGCTTCTGCTAAGATTGACTGCCAGAGATCATATATGTCCATTCAACCAGTGAATTTCGGTTATCCTATAATATTGTCCTATCTGAGAAGCAGTGGATAGATCTTAAAGTCTTGATGTCACTGGCAAAGTGTGGAACATGCAATTTCGCTACAGCTGGTAGATCATTTAGATAAAGCGTAAAGGAGAACCAGGGGTTACACTCAAGGGAACCCCACTCTTTACAAATTTCCATATTGATAAGGCCCTGCTTACCCGTACCCGTTGTCTCCTCTTACAGAAAATGTCATTTATCCAGTTTCTAATTTCATAGTGGATTCCGAAACTTCCTAGTTTGAATTTAGAACAAAGGTGAGAGACCTAGTCGAAGGCTTTACTTAGATCTATGAAAATTGCATCTATTGGGATATTATTATGTTTTGCTGCAGTCCGATCTCCGTTTGCAATTAAAAAATTACTAGTCAACTTTAATATCAGGTGCGTATATTCATTTTATCACACATTTCCTATTAACCAATAAATAACTATCTTATGATTTACTACTCCCGTTTTGCTGACAATGCATTGCTCACAATTACTCCTAAACACAGCCGCCTACGAATTATTCGTGTGTAATTGTAATTTTCCATTAATTAGTGCAATATTGTCTGTTCTAGTATGTATATAATCAAACGTCTGAAACATGGTAACGATTCTTGAACTAGTGGTCATTTGTCTTCGTCCTGCCTCTTTGGTTCATCAAATTTGTATTGGGCCGTCTTTTAAGCGTAAACTAGAAATTAATTTCACAATTGTTGCATATTGATCACTAAAAGGTCGACTCCACGTCGGCCAGTGTAAAAGGTACAACAACAATGGAAACTTTAGCTTACACTTATCACAGAAATCAGCCAGTCATCTACCTTAACCTGATTGTTTATTCAAACAAGCATACTGCAGGTTATCAAAAAATATTGTTATTTTCACGTTAAAAAGCAACTAAATTTCATAATTTCAAAATGTAATCGTCTGAAAATCGATAAAGAAATAGATTCAGCAATGGTGTTTTGGCCATAAAATTCTCAACTTAACCTTAAATATGAGCTAATTTGAACTTTAACAACTATGAGATAAATCAATTAAATTATCAAGAAAATTAGTCTTTCCAGAACGAGATATCTTTATATGTTGATGTATCACGAATACATATAGATGAACTGTTACCTGATGCTAATATTTTTGGCTGGTGAGTGAGTTAGACTGTAAAGTTAAATGTTGGCTTTGACTTCTCTATGTTTATATTAATCGCAGGAACTGTAAGCTATGTATTACGTTAGTTATCCGGTATATGAAAACACAAAACATACTATTATTTAATTAAAAAACAAAATATTAAATACTGGTGATCAGAACAGTAGATTCCAGTCATTAGGTAACTAACTGTTGGAGACGTGAGATCCCTTGGAAAACGTCCTAAGCTCAAGCATATCAGTAAAATTATAGAATTTCCTGATAATAAACTTCTTGATAATTTTCTTTATGAAAGGAAAATTTTAAACGTAATCAAAGCTGAAACATAGCTTACAAATCATTCAACGCTTTACGTATATATTGTTAACCACTATCCACTCATTGAAATTAACTTTTAATATAATTAAATTTTTTACTGTTTTTTTCGTAAGCCTAAAAAATGATCTATGATAAGTGAAAAATAACTGTCTAACACAGATGTAGAAATAATTAGACTTGAAACATATCGTTGAAAAAAACCACTCTATAATTTTGCTATTCAAACACTTCATGCTGACAGTTCCGATGTTTATAAAATGTAGTGACTGATTTCAGAACTTGTCACTATTCTTGTAGCTCAGTTTGCTGTGGTTCTATAAGTAAGCATTATTTGTTTTTTCTAATTTATCAAAAATTTTAAAAATAATTCGTTGTATTTTTTGTTGACATCTACAGTTCGACAAATCTGACTAATGTTCCCAGAAACGAAAGTAATTGCAATCTATTATGTAAAAAGACTTATAGTTGTTTTTAATTTGCACACTGATAACTGACGTTATGGTTAACAATCTAGACAAAGTTTTCCTGTTTGAAGGCCTTTGTGTACTAGACTCAGCCTAATGGCCGTATCAACTAATGTTAGGCGCTTAAAAATTAGCAGTACAATAATGTCGACTTTAACTATTTGTCGAATTTATTTGTTAATTTACACAACTACTTAAACCAATCAGTATATATTTGAATTGTTTTTAAATATACAATTATGTAATTTTTGATTCTGATGTGTAGTAGGTGGATTAAGAGTTATCGTAACCTATACAAATAACATCAAGTAGCATTAATTGAATATAAATCTCTAAAAAAAATAAGATGGAAATCAACCATCATTGTTAGATGGTGTTCATTAAAAGAATTTGCTGACTGTAAACAGCGAACCAAACGAATGAGCATTGTTTAATAAACTTAGGGCGTATTATATATATATATAGCTTGGATGCCTTTCCAGAAAAAATTTAAATGTAATTAATTAATTAATCTCTTATTATTAAGCTGTAATTAGACTGACTACTGTTTGTAAAGTGTTTTACCAATAATAACTGGTGATTTGGTTCAAATATGGTTTATGAGGCCTAACAATTCAATCAAATCTCTTTTCTCCTTATTATGTAGAGCACGATCAAGCCTCTAATACTCTATCGACTTTAAAATGGAATATCAAGAAAACTCAAGAAGAATATGATCAGGTTTTTGGAAGACTGAAATCGTTAGCAGCAACAAAAAAGAGTATTGAAAATGAGATTTCACAACTAACGGGATGCACGTAAGCACTCATATATATATATATATATATATATATATATATATATATAAACATTAATCCTTTGCAGATGCACTTAAGACACTTAGCTATTAAAGGTCCTAAAAACACAAACTGTAACACTGATAAATAGCTTCATATTAAGATTACCAAAATAATCCCGATAAAAGACAGGAATTACTTTTAGGCATTATCTATGTGTTTTTGACATTGTCTCCCAATACGATATCATACTTGAGAACATGTGAGTGATCTCAACTAACTTTGTGCTGTGATAAAAAAAAGATAATTATGTTATTCATAATGGTCCACAGAATCGATATCTCTGTCAAAATAAGTGTTTATGCAGATGTATTCGAGAGATTTTCATAACAATCTATTTTTCATTCTGAAGAATTCGGTTCTCATTAGATAAGAACTTATATAGAGAACTAGTTTTTCATCAGAATCACGTGTTATATTAGGCTAAATAACCACTTTAAGTCAGAAGATTCTGTGGTGTTTTTCGTTCCAGTTTTAAAACATTCATCAATGTTGGTTCACTAATCCTTCGGGGATCTAGACCGTACTATTTTATCTTCAGACAACTAAGATAGCATCCAATAGATCATATACATAACAAATATCAACCAGTGATAATATAAGACCGAAATCAGCTGTTATGAGTGATATTTTTCAAAAACTTCGATCACTAAATACTGATTATAACCAAATGAAAATCAATGTTGATCCATATCACTCAAAAGCAGGGAAGGTCTAACTATACATTTATAGAAACGTGCTAATATTAAAAAGTATCAGACTTTTACCAAGTAAATGCTACGTCATGTTTCTTAAATGGAATGGTCAATTTACAAAGCTTTATTTTCGATGTTATCTTTATAAACATACGAAATTTATACACTGTAATTTTCAGTAGTTGGAAAATTACTTCAAAATTGTCAAAACATTCTGACGTGTACTTGAATTATCAAAATCTGTATTTTTAAAACAAATTGATCAATTAATATAGAGCTCTAAATACAATGGCATTTTTAAGTGGCTTGAACTATGAATGAACTCATTTTCGAATATTAGTAGTTAAATAGCAAAGGGATGGAATGAAAAAGAGTTACATACACTTTACTGCTATTCAATTTTTTGTCTTCTAAAACATAAACATAATAAGTAGTGAATTCGAAGTATGAGATTAATAACTGATAAACTGACTACATTATTTAGGAGACAGTCTTAACTGGGAAACATTTAAAAATCTTCAAATCAGGGCCACCACTCCTGTATCCATAGTTTGGACAGGTTCAGGCGCCTAAGTTATGTTCATTTTATTTAGCGTTGACAATACAGCGTCCTGAGAATTATCACATACGTCGTGGTATTTATCGTAAATATATTCTCATTTTAGAAATCTAGTGAACGAAAAATCTCTGATTACTGAGGTAGAACTTAAAGAAATTATTGATCGAACAACTAAAGTAAGTTACTTACTGTGTTAACCGAAGTTTGGTGTATTGTGTTTACAATCAATCAATCAATCGATCAATTACGCCTGTTGCTCCCAATGGAGCATAGGCCACCATCCATTATTCTCCAACCTACTCTGTGCCGGTCTTTCCCTTTCCAGTTCCTTCCAATTTTGTTCATTCTTCTCATGTATGTCTCCGTTTATCGGGGTAATGTTTTCCTTGGCCTTCCATTTTCCCTTTGACCTTGAGGGTTACAAGTGAAGGCTTGTCTTGTGACGCAGTTGGGTGCTTTCCCCAATGTCTGTCTACTCCACTTCCACCGCATCTTCTTGATTTCCTCCTCCACTGGAATCTGGTTTGTTCTCTCCTACAGTAGATTGTTGCTGATAGTGTCTGGCCAACGGATCCGTAGTATGTTGCGTAGACAACTGTTAATAAATAATTGTATCTTCTGGATGGTCGCTTTGGTAGTTTTCCAAGTTTCAGCCCAAAATAGTAGAAGTGTCTTGACATTTGTATTCTGACTTTGGTGTTGGTTCATAATTGTTTTGAGTTCCAGATGTCATTCAGATGTAGAAATGCTGTCATTACTTTGTCGGTCCATGCCTTCAAATCTACACCAGATCCACCTCGCTCATCAGTTATACTGCCAAATCTTCCAATGCTTCTCTGTCAAGTGCGATTTGGTTGATGCGTGTTATGTTGTATCGGAGAATCTTGTTTTTCCCTTTATGTATGTTGAGAAGTGCTGTTGTTGGGGCTGCAGTTACACTGGTCGTCATCTCCTGCATTTGTTGTTGCGTGTGCGATAGGAGAGCAAGGTTATCTGCGAAGTCCAAATCATCCAGCTGCATCCTAGCTCTCCATCGGATACTGTGCTTCCCTCCAGATGTAGATGTCTTCGTAATCCAGTAGATCACCAAAAGAAAGAGGAAGGGTGAGAGTAAGCAACTTTGTCTGACATCGGTCTTCAACTAGAAAGAGTCTGTTAGCTGTTGCAGTTTAATCCATCGTAGGAATTCCTTATGATGGGACGCCGTAGTGTCGAAGGTGGCTCCCATAATGTAGTCCTGTCCACGCAATCGAATGCTTTATCGTAGTCAATGAAGTTGGTGTAGAGTGGTGAGTTCCATTCAGTTGATTGACATTCAGGCATCCCATCAGGATTGTCAAATCCTTTGATGAGCATCTCTCGACGATTGACTAAAGCCTCTCGTAGAATTGTTCGTTAACATCTTGATTATAATCAATAGTAGGTGCATACCATTGGATGACGTTCATTATAATGTCCTCTTTCTTTGTTTCCAAAGATCCTTTGAAGATCCTGGGTCCAAGAGATTACCATCCTATTAGTGCCTTTTGTGCATGTTTGGACAGAATCAGTGCAACTCCTTGGGTGTGAAGCATTTTCCTCTTCATGACCAGAGTATAACAGCGGTTCCCCTGAAGCTAATCTCAGTTGTCCCACCTGCATCCAATTCGTTTTACTGATTTCAAGCACCTTCAAGTTGTATCTTTTCATTTCTGCAGCGACTTGGAGTAGTCCTCCGGTCTCTCACAATGTACAAACGTTCCATCTACTTAAAATAATGGTTGCTGTGGTTGTGAGAAGCGGCACTGGCCTCGCAATTCCGGAGGAACTCGGCTTTCATCATGAGACGTCATAACGCTTCTGAAAGAAGACCTTCTAACTCCCAGGGCAGAGTTAAAATAGTTTAAATTGATTTTTCTAGTCGACATTTTTTAGCGAGTTAGTTATTTATGAGACCCAAGCCCAACCCTCCTCCTTTATCCGAGTCTTAAAGAAAGAAGAACAAGACGAAAAGAGACTCAAAAGCACTGTAAACACAAAAGATCCAAAGCGTTTCCTTAAGCATGAAATTAAGACTGTTTGATAGTCCAGAACACTGAACTGATATTTCATAGGTATTATGTGATTCTATAGCAGTACTTATACAGGAATTCGCCAGCGATTGGGTCTCAGAACATTGAAATCAATAAATTAGTACTTAATAATACATATTTGAGACTTAAATCAGTGTTTTCATTTTTTCCCCCATACATTCTATCAATAATATTGGTCTGGATTTTCTTTTTTATGTAAGGCATTAGAAACACTTGCAAAAAAGAATACTAAGTATAACGAAACACAAATACATTACAATGCAGTGAAGCGAAAATCTGAAGAGATTCGAATGAACTTAGCGAACAATGTTAGCATTGCTGAACAAAATCTAATTGACGCTCAGTAAGTTCAATATTCTGCGTTAAGTTTTTAAACTAGATACATACAAAACATATTTACTGTTTGGCAGAAAAAATGTAGTTCACAATAGTGCCACCTAGTTTGTAAACGCAATACATTTAACGGATACCTTTATGTGTATCCAATTGTTTAAATACTAATGTGGAACTGTTGTAGACAATAATTGAAATGTCACTTATGGATTGAAAAGTAAATTTTGATCATACTGTTTCATCAGTGCCACAAAGTTTGTTTTAATATTCTATTTTCATATTGTAAGTATTCTTCTTTTTATTTATTTTTTTAAAATTTTGAACCACTTAAATTCTTAGATATTAGGTATCTTTAAGAATAGTGGTGCAGTTATAGTTATGGGATTGGCTAAAATATTAACTAGAGTTTGGGAGTCGGAAGTAATTCCATGCGACTGTTAATGTACCTATCACTCTGAGATTGGCTCTAATAATTTTATCTAACCGTTCTAATTGCGTATGGCGACTTGAACCGATTTACACATGTGCCAGGTCCTATGTCCCGCTTGACTGACTAACTGACTAAGATAAATGGTCAGATACGATCAAGTGTTAATTACTTCTAGAGTACTTAATGATTTAAAAGCTCATACATTTAATTGATAACAGACGATAAAACAATTGATTCATAAAAAGAATATTTTTCTACAGTGATTCTAAGTCCCTGCATAACTTTACTCTCACCAGTAAGCATACATTAGATGAGTTTCTGTTAAGATCTCGTCAACTTAAGTCAACGTAATTAGGAATTTTCAGTAACTGAATAATAGATATTTGCTGCAAATCGATTGAAATCAATCGTCAAAATCACTAGATATTATTGTAGTGACTACAAAGTGCTTTGATATATTTTACAGATTTAAAGCTTCAACAATGATATACTGTTCAGTAGTTGCATAGTTAGGCGAACAATTGATGTGATAATCAACCTCAAACTACAATAACATTTTTATAACCCTATAACTAAGATAAAGAGTTCATTCATTTAAACATTGATTATCAAGTTTATTTTATTAATTTTAGAAGTCTTTGAAATTCAGCATTTAAATGTATATTTATAAAGCTTTTCAGTTTTGTATGAGTAACATAACGTCATATTTGTTAAAAACTCTTAACAGGTGATTATGCACAATCTTGATTAAATATAAACAATGATTGCAATGAAAAACTTCGAATTTTATTTCTATTTTTCATTCTTTTGACAATATTGATCTCCAAACAAAATATGTGATAATGGCCGAAAGATTTTAGTTACTTCGTTTGATGTTGGGTCTTGAATGATAACTTTTTGTTTTCACAGTGTCATTATTGATAATAATAATAATAATAATAATAAAATTAATTGGTCTTATGATTCCCATAAATTCTGTTCCCGTAAAGAACTTGAAACAGAGATCAGGTATTATGACAACAAACATCTGTCAGTGTACATTCAAATTACGACTAAATTATAACATACTTTATCAATACTTTTCACGAATTCGTATATACTGTTTATCTTCAATAAGGAAAGTTTTCTACTACAATTACAAAGGGGGTTAAATTCTAGTATATTCACCTAGTATAAACCATCACGATACTTTCAAAACCTTTTATAAAAGCGCATAATGCCATACTGTCAGCATTCATAATTCGTAAAGTTTGAATAAATCTAAGATGGAATAATTTGCCGGAATATTTGAGAACATTTTTTGATGATTACCTTATTTATATGCATATAACGATTTCTTAATAAGTGAAAAACTTTTGATGAAGAAATTTTTTTTAAACTATGGATATTAGTTAAATGAAGTTTAAATAAAGTTTTTAATGCAATATAAATCATTTTTAATTAATTAGCTGATTTTTTTCACTGAATTAATTAATTACTTGACATTACTTGACCGACCTGATTTCGATTTTCGAATAAATGGTGGTTGTAAGTTGACTGAAAAATTATAGCATTTAAAAAAAATAACACACCATCCAAATAGTATATACATATATATATCAACATTGAGATGCAAGTATATCCAGCGGACAAGCCGCTAATCAAACGAAACGCACATCTTAGCTCCAATTACAAACCACAAATTCATCCACTTTATAAATGACTAAGTTTACACTAATTTATTCAGTTAGGTTCGAATCCTGCGAGAGCAGGAGTCGTGGATGCGCACTGTTGAGGAGTCCCATACTAGGACGAAACGGCCGTCCAGTGCTTCCAGGTTTCTAATGGTGGTCTAACAATGACTGATTGATGATTTCAAATGTGTACAATATATCAAGAATTTACGGAAGAAATCAATCCATAAATTCAAATTTTCTGAGATGGTGGAGATTTGTAGCTCAGGTGGATGATTGTGGTGGTGATGTTTGGTTCTCTGAGCTGGATGTTTTGGTTGTGGAGCTTTCATTGTTCTTCTGAACAACATCATCAGCACAAACTTCAGATAGAAGTGAAGCATTCGAATTTCTCCACGTTTGACCTGTAGCTTGTCCTGCTAACCTCGATCTTGATTGGTTGCTGTTGACCTTAAACCTATCGTTGTTCGCACCTTTGCTTTGATTGTATCCCCCTTCTTGATCTGTTTCTTGATCCTATGTCATCTACGATTTTTCTGATTGGTTGATAAATTGGGTCATTGTCGATGTGTTTTTTGACTGCTGATTGACCTGAGTGCTGAGCTTCTAAAAATTCTCTAGTGTTTTTTGTCCTCCCCTTACCAAGTATTTCCACATTGTTCCAATCGAATGTGTGTCCATTATTGTCGGTGTGTATTGATATAAGCGAAGCGTTGTCGTGGCGTTTGACTGCTAATTGGTGTTCATGTAAACGAATCTGAAGAGGTCGTCCACTTTGTCCTATGTAGTGTTTTTCACAGTCTGAGCAATTTATTTTGTAGATGATATTTGGTTTTTCTTCCTTTGTCCTTTGGTCTACATAAGATTGATTGAAGTGATTCTGTTGGTTTGTGTGCCACATCTATTCCAAATGGTTCAAGTAGTCGTGCTATATGTCTTTTATGTATGGTAAGATGATCCATTTATTGGTTCCCGTACTTGATTTCACTTCCGTTGATGATTTCGGTTGATGTTTTTTGATGAAGTTGCGTGGATAGCCGTTCTTTTCGGAGATAGTCTATTTTAAATAAGTAGACTTTTAGTCTTTCCATTCCGTAGACTTTCATTGAAAAAAAAGAAGACCAGAACGAATTTCATTGATTTGTCATGATGATTAATTATTTTTTTCTCCTCACAGAAATAAATTGAAAGAAGCCATAGAAGTTGAACCAATACTTATACAAGAAACAATTAATATGAAAAACAAAATCGAAACAATTAAAGTACAACTTCAAACATTAACACAAACATTCAAAGAATATCAAAAAACATTCAATGAATTAAAACAACAATTAATTGAATTAGATAAACAATTTGTCAATAAACAAAATATGGCAGAAAATTTATTCATATGGATTAGAAAAAATGAAGACAATTTAACTAGTCATTTTAATGGAAAATTGAATCAGGAACTCAATGAATTAAATCAATTGTCACAAGAGAAATCAGAAGCATTTTATAAAATTAAAATGAATGAAATAGAATTAGAAACTGAAAATGATCGTTGCAAAAAACTAATATTAAATTAGTAAGTTTAGCATATTTTTGTTTTTAGTTCCCTACTTACTTCTTATATGTATAGTATTATTGAAAAATGTTGAAGTTTTAATATATGAAGCAATGAATATCTGTCCATGTCCAATTTTCAACTCTTTAGAAATATATACCAAAGAACACGCCTATCTTGTATTGAATAGAGCGTAGAATCATTAGATATTATTGGTATCAAGGTACATTTAGATCATCAAGTCATAATCTGTTGTTTATATTGTCAACTTCAGTTATATCATTCATTTTTGTTGTAGTATTATTGTTTCTCACAGTATTTAATAGACTTAATAGGTAACAGCTGCTTATCAGATTTCGATGAGGTAAACAGTTCATTGAAATTTTATATTACTCAATATTGTAATTCTTGTAACACGTGTAATCAGCAGTCACTGAAGGGCGGGTAAGATCTAAAATCACAACACACAAGGTTAGTTTAACACTTCACACCAAGAGAGAACACGAAGTGGTAGCCACAGCACTCTTTATTTTAAAATTAAATAACGCGGGTTTTTTTTACAGAAAAGGGGATTGCTTGTTTACCAAAGTCTTATGAGTCATCCTGTAAGTTCAGAGCACGCAGGGCTTGTTCTTCAGCTTCCAAAGCGTTTATGTTTGATCGTCCTGCAATAGAAAGAAAACAGAACGGGTTAGCAACATTATACATAGTGATTCTAACTCCGTTACACCTAGCAAAATTATTCTAAGTTACTGATAATGAGCTAGTGAACAAAAAGAACGTCACAGAATAAATTCTAATAGCGTGATAAGGTTTGTGATGCTTTTATTACAGGAAACTTTAAAGTAAACTAGTTTAAAATACATCATGGATTCAGACACTTAAGTATTCAGCAATTCTGGAATAGAAACCATCTTATTATACTGTCTGGGTAAATTTTGTAACTAACTCATGTTACCCTTCGCCGACTAGCATTCTCCAACTATGTCCTCGACTCTTCTTTCCAGTTTTTTTCAGTCGCTATTCATCCTTTTGATGTCTGCCTCAAATGCTCAACTCAGTGTGTTTCTTGATCAACCTACGTTCTTTTGGCCTTAGGGACTTCAAATTAGGGCCTGCCTCGTAGTGCATTTGGGTAACTTCCTCAATGTATGTTCTATCCAATTACAGGGATTTTCCTAATTTCTTCCTCTACTGGTATCTGGTTTGTTCTCTTCCACAGTATGTTGTTGCTGATGCTGTCTGGCCAACGCATCTGCAGTATTTTGCGTAGAAAACTGTTAATTAACACCTGTATCTTGTGGATGATGGCTCTTGTAGTGCTCCATACTGTAAAACTAACTGACTTGAAGTTATGAATCTGGTGTTGGTTGATAGCTGTTTTGAGATCCAAATGTTCTTCAGTTATAAAAATGCATGTGTTGTATCGGAGGATCTTGTTTTTTCCCTTGTGTATTTTAAGACCTACTAATGAAGAGACAGCTGCTGTTGTTACAATGGTCGTCTTCTCTTGGATTTGTTGTTGTTGTGTGTGCGGTAGAAGAGGCAGATCATCTGCTAAGTCTAGATCGTCCAGCCGCATCCCAGCTGTCCAGTGGCTCCCGGAGTGCTCCTCCGAAGTTGACGTCCTCATGATTCAGTCGACCATCAAGAGAAAGGGTGAGAGTAATCAACCTTGCCTGACACTGGTCTTCACCTCGAACGACTGTGTCAGCTGTTCTCCGTTCATAATTTTGCAGTTTAATTCTTCGTAATAATTCCGTTTGATGTTGACTGTCGTCTCAGACAGACCATAGTGTCGAAGATGCCTCCACAGTATTATCCTGTCCCAGCTATCAAATGCTTTCTTGAAGTCATTGAAGTTGATACAGAATTTCATCCAGTTGATAGTTCTATGATGATCAGTAGGGTGGAGATTCGGTTTATACATTATTGATTTTTACGAAATCTAGCCTGTTGATCTCAAATTTGATAGTCGACGGAATCTTTCATCTGGTTCAACAACACTCTGTTGAAGACTTTCTTGTATTGAAGAAGAATGATGCCTCCGTAGTTTTCACACGCACACACTTTGTCATGCTGATGATGGTGCTTCTTGTGACCTAGAACTTCACGACATGCCGAAGTTATTTCGGCGCTGATACCTTTCCAGTTGTTCCCCATAGTAGTTTCCTCTTCATTGAGTAGATAGTGAAAGGTCTGAAAACTTTTGATGATAGCTTTCTTGAATCCGTTGAGCTTGCCATTATCTCGATATTGTCCGCTCTGTTTTCCAGTGTTCTTCAGTTTTATTTTCATCTTGGTGACCAAAAAGTAGTGATCTAAAACTATGTCAGCCCATAACACAGTAGAGAAGGTGGATTTATGCTTTACCTACTCCTAGATCTTAAGTTTTTAGATTATTTTGTGCTTTTCATTTGTTGTTTTTCACTAAAAAATATTTTTCTACTAATGCTGTTTTATTAACACTGAAACTACTACCATTATTATTATTATTATTATTATTATTATTATTATTATTATTATTATTACTGTTGTGCATGCTACTCACAACCTGAGTTCTAAGTAGGATGCAGAGGACTGTCGCCCAGAAGTTACAGTCGGAGATAAGATTATCGAGTCTGAATGCATAGCGCGATCAAAGTATTTTTAAAACCAAGAGGCATGAAAGACGGCAACCTATAATCTGTTTATTTTGCAAATGTAAGTCTGAAAATAAGGTTCACTCATTGCAAACTGTATTTTCTCTAAATACATTACTATTCTGTCTGGTCGTAACGTCTTCACTCATTTGGTTAAGCTACTGCTAGCACTAACACTGTTACTCTAACTGCCATATCCATTGCGATACACGGCTTCTTTATTGCGATATGGCAACTCTGATGGATGCACGGTTATACCAACTCATTATACTGCTAATCACTGACTCACTAATTGATTGGATTTGTCTACTCACCCTTTGATATTCTGCTGCTTTTTTTGTTGATAACTTGTATAACCAGCTTATTTTGTATTTCATATTGATACTGACTTTTTCTATTTTGGTTTTAATATGTAAAATATAATAATCATTCACTTAACAGTCAGAATGAAATAGCGAAATGTAGAAGATCTATTGAATTACTTGAATCACGTTTAGTTACTGCACAAGATTTATTACAAGTTTCCAATGTAGACTACAATCGTACACAAATGAAACATATATCAGTTAAAGATGAATTAGAATTAACTAAATCTAGAACAAGAATGGAACAAGATGAGAAACAAAATATGTTAAAACATTTACGGCACAAAATTGAGGAGGTTAGTCAATTATTTGTTTTTTGCCTACATTTCAAAAGAATAGTTTATGTGTACTATATTTCATGAAACCTTTTTCGGAACAACAGATAAGGTGTTACAGACTGAATACACTGAAGATAAAAAAACACTTCACTCTTGCAAATACAGTTGACTAATTTTTATATTATGTAAGTGATGTGACATAGTTGAGCACATCAACTTATTTCTATAACTGCAACACTGTTTTCAACGGCCTTCAGGATGAAATAAATAAAATGTACAAATGTTCGGAAAGGCTTTTGTATCAGTTAGTCCGTTTTAGCTTATATATTTCCATTCCTTTACTATTTAACAATGTTGCTATCATAATTTATCTATTTTGTATTATTAAGTAGTAACTTTTGAAGTTTGAATAGTGATACCTTTGTGCGGTTTTTCAGTAAACAGTTTCCAACCATACTTAAAATTTCACATCAAAAAAATAATAGCTCATAGATTCACTTTATCATTCATTATATATTAGATTTTTTAATGTCATATTGGGGGGCATTACGAAATATTTAGTGTAGGTGCTTAGCCTGTTGAAGACTGTCATTGTGGATAGAGTACAATGTGCTTCAATGATTAACAAGATTGAAGGTGATTCGTTCTATGTATGAGATAAACATGTATGACACTGCTGTTCTAATGGTGTTATAATAGGCTATGCAGCTAATCGACATCCAACCGATTGACCGAATTCAGATACTCCGGTACGAGTCTCCAATATATCAGAACACAACACCGTTGGATGAAGTTATTTATGGGGTCGAGTGCAGAAGGAATGAAGGAATAATAAGCTTTACAGATAATGCCTATTTATACAGTTAGGTCTAATAGGGAACAACAATGGAATCTGTGACATTGATAGTGAGGACTACCAATATATAGACCAGTAGGTATTGATAAATAGAATTAGACTTACAAAAATAGTAATCTTGGGATATTTGATGAATATCCTGACAAATGGAAATTTGAGTTGTTTTCGAAGCGACAAGTATTAGTTTCGAGTTCCAGTATAATCGATTTTTTACCACTAAACTGATAAATATGATAACTTAAGTGAAAGCCTAATATTTTATAAACCAAAAAACCCATCCATACAGAATGAGTAAGTGAATTGAGTAAACGGACGGTACTACTGAAATCAAAGTGATTAGAACTTTATTACTCGTAAATATGTACACCTTAAGAGTGAAATGTAATTACAACAGCCTTCATATGAATCTCTTGTCATTCATTTATGGATTAATCTTCTTTTCAGTGTGTCTGAAGCCATTTCAAAATTCTTCATAATGAATTTGAAATACTACTAAAAGAATTATATATGAATTTTAAACTATTCTCTCATTACAATGATAAAACTGATAGAATACTTCTCACCATTTGATATGTAAAACATATCAGACTATAGTTTTACAATAAATAAGCTGGAAAAATTTCGTTTGTGATTTAAAATAAAGTATATTAATGAACTAAAATTGTTTAAAGATTTTGATGACGAAATCAATTATAACCTAAGATGTGAATAAACTTGACAAAACTTTATTTTACAGGGTTATACTTGTAACAGTTTTAGTCGGAAACAAATTTGATCAGTATTAGGTATGCAACTTTGATGAATAATTGAGCGGTGAGAATTAGTGACGTGCAGGATCGGAGTTTCACCTTAATATTCGGCATACTTACTTACATCTAAACTAACAATTGTGTCCAGCGTATCTAGTCAGCGAAGAAATAGTGTTTTTGTAATTACTCTTTCGTTTCAATATTAAAATATCAAATGAATTATGTTAGGTTCGTCACCAAGTATGCTTGAAACTAATACCGGTTCCCCTTAGTCGATAAACTAAAACGAGACAATGAACCAGCGTCCAGGTAGGCTACCCTGAATAGTTGATCAATGAAAAGTCTTGATATAGCGTAGAAAGTATATTCTCCAAACATCCAGCAAGCACAATTCATTCAAGCACACAAATCTCGTTTATTTATGCATCATAGAAACGTCCTCGGGACAGTCACAAAAATAACACACTAAAATACACAGCAACCAACCACGGCCAAGGATTTTACTGGTGGGAAATGAAATCTCAAGGTCAGACCATGCTCGAAAACATGAAATTCAAAATTAAGACATTTATCAAGCGAGATCTGGGGATCTTACGTCCTCAACAAATTATATTTTATTTGGATCATTTTTTAAGTCTATACAAATATATATATATATACATATATATATATATACATATATATATATATATATATCCCGACCGTAGCTGCTACCCTGACGCGGTGGTCGGGCTTGCCTATCGTGATGACTCAACCGAGCTATACTGGCTGAAACATATGTTCCTGAAGGTTCTACCATGCCAGGAAGGTCGATTGGAGAATGATGAGACTAAAAGCAGCTACTCTAGTTCTAGGGATGAAGTCGTACTGCTGACTGCAGAGGGGTGTGACAGCAGTAAGGTGTTTCCATCGGACAACCAGCATCTACAGCGATGCTGCCCTTCTCAGAAGGAAGGAAGGGTTAGAAAAGGTGTGTTGCTGAGCATCAGAAATAACAAAAAAGTCATGAAGTGTATTCAAAAAAACACTAACACTAGGATAATACAGCAGGTTTCAGTGTCAAAGAACCGTATTTTTTATTACTCAACGGAAATGGTTTACTCTTTCGATTACATATATATGATTACTTATTTACTACCGAAATAAGTGTCATTCATTACTTAATCTGTAGTTAGATGGTATAATTTTTTTTTCAAATTAGCACAGACGAAGAGATAAACATCAAATGACTTACTCTAGTTGATAAATCATTTTTTTTGCTTTTCTTCAACAAATGTAACTTCTTCAATAAAACTTCCGTACTAATTGATAAGTAAGTAATAATGACGGCAACACAATTCCATTCGGTTACTTCATTACATTTCTTTTTCTAAATTCGTCTCAAATGATATTTATTCTCTAACTATTGATTATACATCATTCCATTTAATTGAAACAATTAGGAATGTGCAATCAAATCTAAATTGATGATAGATTTTGAAAATAGTCTTTTAGAATTTGAAAAAATCAAACAAGATGGTTATCAAAAGCGTTTAGAATTAGAAGCAACAGCTAAACAATTAGAAAGTAATATTGAAAATGTCAAATTAGAATTAGAAGCTGTTCGATTAAATCATAATCATTCTTTAGACCAACTGAACATCATACAAAATGAATATAAACAAGTAAGTAATTATTGAAAAGTTTTATTCAATGAATTATTTGAATGATGCAAAAAAAAATTTCCAGCTTAATAAGAATTAGTTTTATTGTTAATAATGTTTGTCAATTATACGAAATCACTATCAGTCAGTCAGTCAGATGCAACGTAGAACTTCGTACGTAAGTACATCAGTTCATGTTGCCATACCAATTCAATAGTAGTAGAGGTAGTAAAGTTATTAGAAGTAATCGGAGAGGTAAGGATTAGAAGATATTATTCAAGAAGTATGATTCAGTGAGAAAAGTTTAGAAAGTCAAAACTAGAGGCGTTGAAGAATCCAGAAGATTAGGATTTGAGAGAACACTGAGAATAAATGCACCGGCGCAATTGTGAGCGATTTTGAGCCATCTCATTCAGGGTCTCTAACCATCGATTAGTATCATGTCGCGGCCCCAACCACGTAGTCGACAATTACCGACATGGATAAGTCCACTCGTCAATGACTTCATGGATTTCTGCTATGTTTTAGTCTAACCGCCCCTAATTTTCTTCCAACCTACTCCTACACTATAAAACAAAGCTCTTCGAGGCAGCCGGTGGTTAGGCATACGCAACACATGTCCCAACCACCTCAATAGATGAAGTTTCAGCACTTCATCTATTGATCTGCCATTCTTACCTAGCACCCGATTCCTAATAGCAGCGTTGCTCACTCGGGTGTCCCAGGATATACGAGCAATGCTTCGAAGACACCTATGATCGAAAACCAATAACCGACGAATATCTTCTACTCTGACTGGCCATGTTTCACAGCCATAGAGTAAGACGGAGCGAACTACTGCTCAGTACACTCGTCCTTTAGTCAGCAAACGGATATCTCGCCTACGCCATAAGTGACGTAGGTTGGCAAAAGCCAATCGAGCCTTCTGAATCTGAACTGAGATTTCGTCAGTCATCAGGCCATTAGCACTGATGAGACTCCCAAGATAAGTGAAGCGGTCTACACGTTCGACTACTTCACTCCTTATCACTAGTTCAGGTGCCGAAATCACTATGATTCATATAATACAAATATATTCGTAGTAATTTGTGATTTGTACATTTCCAAAAAGTTAATGTGCTACTTTCGTTGTACAATTCAATAAAAATTAAACTTGACTGACCTACTGATTTTATTGGAAAAGAATAGTAGTACTGGTTTTTGATATTTAGAATAAAAAAACACTAGTGTTTTTGAACACATTCAGTGATAAATAATATAATTATCGATTCGTCGAAAAAAAAATATGAATCTTTTGTATAATAAGTGACTTACAATGATGATATTTAATAAAGTTATCAACCGAATCCCCAGTCAATACTAAAATTGATAAATTATGCAAACAACACTCTGGGAGTAAGATAAGAAAACAATAAAAAGTCTCAGTACATTAAGTTATTTGATATCATGGATAATATAAAAACAAGACTAATAAAATCAAAAAATTATGTACATGAAATACCGCCAAATTCAAAATATATAGGTAATAATCTCATAGGTTCATAACTAAAGATTATGAATGTCAGGGGAATTCCAGTAGGCTTTAGCTTTCCTAAACAATGGTTAGGAATACGTCAGATAGTTGTGGTGTTTCGTTCTCTGAACTGGATGTTTTGGTCGTGGAACTTTCCTCGTTCTTCTAAACAACATCATCAGCACAAACTTCAGATAGAAGTGAAATATTCGAATTTCTCCACGTTTGATTGACCCTTAGCTTATTCTGGTTACCCCGATCTTGATTGGTTTCTATTGGCCTGAAACCTGTCTTCTATCTAAAGTTTGTGCTGATGATGTTGTTCAGAAGGACAACGAAAGCTCCACAACCAAAACATCCAGCTCAGAGAATGAAACACCACTACAATTATCCCCCTGAGCTAGAAATTTTCTTCACCATCTCAATACGTCACATGTTTAAACCGGTGATGATGAAGCTACACATTTTCATGAACTGATATGCCACATATATTTAGTGCCATATGCCTAACTTAAGCATAATTCACTTGATAATTCTACAAGACTGCAATTGAATTTCCGTTTTTAAGGATAGTTTTTTTTTTAAAAAAAAAAACATTATAATCGATGATATCATTTTTCCAATCATTATCCATTTCTTAACTAACAAGTTCGAAAATGAATGGAATCAAGAATATTCTACGATGAGTAGTAAAGTTCAAACACTAAATGATTCTTTACTGAAATCGAAAGCGCAATTCAATGAACTAAAAACAAAATTTGAAGAAATGATTAGTGAGAAGAATTTTCTTGAGGAAAAACAAGATAAACTCAAATTATCATTGTTAGCATTAATGAAAGTGAAACTGCGAGGAACTACAAAATTAAGTCAGTTAAGGTGAAGTAATTATTACTATACTGTTTTATATATTCTAATTCTCATTTTTGAGTTTAAAAATAATATTTGTGAATACTTTTTAATGTTATTTGATTGCCAACACTCGATAAGACATTGTGGTGCGAGCTACTTATAAGTAGTATATGACGTGAGCGTCAACGTAATGTCTGGCAGCCGAAGATGGGGGAAGATCAAGAAAGGGAGAGTTAGAAAACAATGGAATTTGTATGAAACGCATGAATAGTCACAATGGATTGATGTTTTGCAACAGGAACAGTCCAGTTCGATATGATGAACTGTTATTTTGCAACTGAACGATTTACGATTTGGTTTTCCAATTTTACTGAGTAACCCTGTAATTTTCGTTAAATACAATTCGGTTGCCCCACCTGTGTTCTCTTTCACTACAACACTTTGGATTCATGTTTAGTTTTATTTGACATTTACAAGGGAGGAGTATTTGAAATCATCAGATGAAGTAATAAGGTATTTGGACTTCACTGATTTTCAACAAAACTGAACTTTTCACAATTAGTGATCATTTTCTAGTTGCACATTCTGTGTTTTTCACCCGAGATATCTGGCTACAGTATACTACACATATTCAGAACTGCAGTTGCAAATAACTTCAACACTCCTTCTTAGTTTGAAATTTTGTCCTTTTAATTGAACGTTCCTCTTCCTTCCTTTTTAGAAATATGATGGCTGATCTTACCAAAACGAACAAAACAATAATCTCAGAACTAAGCATTTTGAAAGGGCAAACTGAACAAATGAGCCAACTTCAAACCAAACGTGAATTACAACAGTCGAATCTAATGAAAACTCGTGATTTGGTATTAAAGAAACTAAAGGTAATACTTATCCAATATCTCATAACTTTTGAAAATTTCATACATCACAGCATTAGATGTATAATTTGCTTTATTTATTGTTCTCTCATCTGAACCTTTTTCATATTACTGTTTATCAGGAATTTACCTGAAACCATTACTGAAACAAGACAAATAAACTTTTACGATTTTATAGGTTTTCCGATCAAAGTTGACTTTCAATTAGTCATAGAATAATGCAGCCCTAATTGTTTTTCTATTGCAACACAAGAATAATTTCGTCAAGGCATTGACGATAGTCGCTCTGGTGGAAAACGTCAACTCGTTACCAGCTAACGGTGACCACCTTTTAAAGCTTTGAAAAGACAGTAACATGTTTCAGTACAGCATCAGCTTCCAACAGTTATCACTTGATGCTTTTTTCTTAACGACTTAAAGTTTGGTCTTGGATTGATAGCTGAAATCAGCTACTAAGGTGTGTGAGTACCGAACTACCGCTTACCTTAGAGTACCTCACTGAACTCAAGTGGCTTCTTAGTATGCACCTAACTTATCTTGTACTTGCTTCATAAAAACGTAGATGGGCACTGGGTTTACATGCATGGAGCCACTCTTATAAGCCCTGAGTTGATCCAGTCTCCCGCAGAATCTTCGAATCATGTCATTTTAGTCCAGCTAATCTCTAGTTTGATGATACACATAGTTACTTAGCTCAAGATATCTCATAAATCGTAGGAAGGGACATATTGGCAGCAACAAATGCATCCAATAACTGTCGGAAACTGTTTTAGTTCAACCGGGCCACCGGGAACACAATATTTTGACTTGATTTGTGTGGGATAGTTTTTTATGCTGATAGATTGTGGCAAAATTTACACATTTTATTCGAAATAATTAGGAGGGAGAATTATATTCGCTGAAGAAAAAATAGCTTGTTTATTGGTTTGGAGTTTATTTCGTGGGACAATCATTTACACATTGTCGTGAGTTGAATATATAGATAATTTAGATAAAATTAGAACAACACATATAAGCGAACAATATTTATATGAAAATGTTAAACCAATCAAGGCAATTTGAGTGAAAATCACAGTGAAATGAAAAGGGCAAAAGTACAAGTGGATAGTAGGCAGATAGCTGAACAGATAGTAGTCGGAAAATTTATAAAATATGATAGCTAAAGTAGGTCAAAGGTGTATGAATAGAATTCAAATAATCATCAAAAATCAACAAAAGCATTACGTGATAAGCAAATGTGTAAAAATAAAAATAAAATAAAACAAAATATATAATGTCAATCGTTAGTTACGTCATATCCGGCCACGAAGAGATAGGGGTGTCACGAATTTCTTCTGAACACATAAATTAGGGTTGAATGTACGTATTCCTATGGCTTCTGCAATGTGTAGGAGACGGGATCGAACTCCGTTGGGAAATGATGGAGGTATACGATAGATCACCCGAAAAGATCTAGATTTATCTACAATGTGACCACTATCTACCAGGTGTGCTAAGATAGAACTGCGTATTGTTTTTGATTGACCCTTCGTAAACCATGCTGGGAGATGTTCACTCATTCGTTGTGTAAGTTGCCTGGAAGTATGCCCGATATAGCTATCTCCACAGGAGCAGCTGAATTTGTAAATGCACATAGAGGAGGCCAACTCAAGTAACTTATCCTTCGTTTGGGTAGTCATCGCTGGTCGACTGGAGAATGTCAATGCAAGTTTGGCAGCGTTGAATGTTTTATTAATTACTCTCGTTAATCTGTCCTGCAGAGTATCGCAGGCCACATCTCCGTTGAATTGCAACTTCATAAATAAAGGCTTCTTTTGGGCGGTCGAAACCACCGACTTCTTTTTTTTACGGCAAACATATACTTCTTTATGAATGCGCTGGGATAACCAATCTCGGTTAGTGAGCCGTTGATGAATTTCAGTGTAGTATAGGGAGAAATCGAAAAGAACGCAGAACACTACTATAAAGTTTTGTGTGGAATGCAAGTATCATGAACAACAGGACGTAGAAACACCACTGTATATTGCTCGGAACGTTTAAGATGACTTCAGAAAAATCATTTTTTTGGCCACTGTTCTGATGTGTGGTGTCTCAGACCTGAACGAGTTACACATAAACTTTTCAGGGTGACTACTTGAGCATGAAGGCAAGAGTGGAATAGAAGCTCATTCGGCTACTGAACCATATACATAAATTCTCATATATATACATTCCACACTATTTGAAATGAACTCATTTGTTGATCAGTATGATTTAAATTTATTTTTTAGATTTCTAGTTGTGATCAAGTGAACCTCACTTTTGACCTATTCCAATTAGCTGTCTTTACTAGCCATCATAAGAATAAAAATAATAATGAAAATAATTTTGACTGTAGTAAACCTTTTCTGACTGTGTAGATTTTATTTAGCAGAAAAGTGAACACTATATCGGTTGAGGTATAGTACATAGACGACTTTGAACTACCTTTTAACGAACGAGGAGAGGGTGATTAGCGATGAAACGATTCTTGACTAAACAACATTACCATTATAATTAACAGTAGTTTTAGGGTGAATAACAAACCTTTACATATGAATGATTAGTTCTCATCACGAAATGACATCATCTATAAAGTTGATTTTGCATTGAAGTCTTATTCATTCCTTCATTCTGCTTAACTTAACCACAATCTCTAAATACTAACTATAAATCTCTAATTCTGTTCGGACGGCATTAATATGGCTACATAGCACTTGTGTGATAGAACAGTGGGAATAAAGGAAAAATGGATTGGAATTAGTGTATGAGGGTAAAAAAATTGGCAGTGGGAGAAACAGTTTAGTTACGGAAAATATAATTAAAAAGAATCCTTTCATTTGAAGACGTTCCTTTTGTTTATGCAAATAAAATAAAATCTGATAACATTTCAAGTCGCTTAATTGCACCAAAGAGTCAGGAAGGACTCAAAGATCCCAGTGCTACACAGCCTTCTTTCATATCATGACATGTCATACGCTGACCACCTCCCGCACTTTCTAATCGACTCTAGCTTTGGTAAATGATGTGCGATGTGACATTCTCCGGGATAATACTCGTAGTCCATGTCCAAGCCAACGAAGTCAGTGTTTTGAGATGGTGAGACCAACTGAATTATTTTTGCTGTGCCCAAACTCACGTTGTTGAGTTTATAAATTACTGAAATGGTTTATCACTGAACTATAGATATCGTTCGGAGATCGGTGATTGGACACAGAAAGCTTACTGATATCTTCGACTTGGAGAGACTAGGTTTTGCAAACATGGTGAAAAACTGCTCTCATGAATGAATTGTAGATGAGAACTTTTAGAGCCGGACTAACATCATGAGGTTGCCACAGATTGGCATAAGCCGCTCTTGCTTTCACTATAAGTGGATTTCTCTCATCGCTCACGCCATAACCAGCATTTACACAGCCACTCAGGTATAAGAACTTTTCGACTTCTTCGATCCGCTCGCTACCAAGAGTGGATGCATATTCAGCCTTTTCAGTCTCGTAAAAGTGTTCTATACTTAGGTGAGGAGCAAATACCATACCTATGGACACAGATTAGGTGTAGATTGAATGACCTGGACAATATTATCTGGCTACTGAAGGTCGGTAAGTCTTTCTCTAGTTGACAAATCCGCACTACGATTGCCTACGTCCGTCTGAGCTGCCTGTAGGATGTCATCCGTGACAAAGTTGGAGAGGAGTCGTGAGATTAAGAAACCCTGGCTAAATGGTGTATATATAATCCCACTGCTTTGGCGAAACAATCGAGAGAGGTAGTTGTATGCCATCCCTCAACCTGAGGCGTTTATTTATATGACTTCCAAAATGATAATAAACTACTTAGACAGCTATTCTACAATAGAGGCCCAGAGAACAGCCCTGTTCAACAAATCGAAAGCGGTTCTGAAGTCAAGAGACAATGATTGTTGGCCTGTGATAAAAGTGAGCATTCAAACATTTGGCGGAGGTTAAAAAGGTAATCAATACATCATGGACCAGAACAAAAAGCCAACCTGCTCCTGGCGAACCAATTTTTATCGTGTTTTGAACAATCTACAGATAGGTTATCTTCGTCTGGTTATTTTTAGCGCTTCAAGAGGTAAAGTTCTTTAGGACTTCCATCTCATTAGATAGATTAGCCGTCACCGGCCATGGAGGACAAGAACAGTTTGGTCGTATTCTCTAGGGCATCAGACCAGTTGGACTGTTTCTCGAAAAACTGTCTATCGTCAAAGACGTCAGTGGATGTGAATGATTGATATCCAATCAGATTTACAGATTTTTTCAATCACACAAGACGTCTTATTGCCAGTAGCACGGAGGAGTTGAAAGGGCTTACTGCACTTAACAAACGTAGCTGACACTTCTAACTCGTTGGCACGTTCCTGCTACCAGGTTTCTCGGTCCTCACTCAAACTATGCACTTTTTGAATGCGTAGTAGTCTTCTTTTATCTTCGAACTTGAAGTAGACCGACGTGTCTCAACGAGTTGTAAGGAACCTGTAGAAACCCTGAGCTGATAAACAGGACGCTACGCGGAGCCGCTAGTGCCTAACATAACATAGGACTAGCGCAAACAAGGGCATGATCAGAGTCCAGATACGTCATCCAAAAGGAGCGGCAGTTTGGAAAGCAACCACTCCAGCTGTAGCTGGTCACGATTTGATCAAACCGATCCAAGGCTTGGGCTGCAGATTGGTGATGCCAGGTAGCACATCGGCGATGACTGTGTCGATAGTTTGCAATAGCCAGTAACAAGTTGTAGCCTGGTTAGAGTTGCAGTAGCCGATTGCCGTTATCCGACCTGCGACCAGCGAGTCCTCACTGGTCATACGGACGGCTCTATTCAGTGCCTAGACTCCGGACCTACGCACTCAAGTTTGTAGCTAGTACCAAGGTATCTGTAGAATGCACCAGCTAGAGATCACTTTTGGTTGAATGCACTCTTGGTTGCATCGCAGTTGCAGCCTGTCGGGGCGTAGTTTAAGATAACGAAAAGGCATATTTTCTAATACCAATTTCTCACTTTGCTGCAACTTTCTAATCTAGCAGTACATAATCGACTGTTGATGAGAATCCAATCGATTAGCGCTGCTTATTGCAACAGCAACACCATCAAAACTAGACGAAGATACCTCAGGATGCCTTCGAATAGAGAACAGACGTCGATGTTAAGACTTGATAAGGACATAGCCAACATTATCTATTGTCTGACCTGCATTATTGTATGAACGTGGAGTGAAGCTAGTTTGAATATCAAACGTCGTTTCAGAAGGGCTGATTCAGAATTCATATTTGGTGACAGATTTCAAATTTCTACCAAGCAGTTACTTAAGATCGTTTAAATAGGACAAGATTTCCACCACAGCCGAACTGTTGCACGAGTTGGAGAGTAAGAAGTACCCGAAATAAGAATAAACAAGTGTCGCCAATCGTCCTATCAGGATCCTGGACGTCGTCGGTTTGGCAGCAGGCTTTTCTAACTCCCCTAGGTGGATCCCCCTTTCAGCTAACCCGGTTAAAGTGTTGGACATTCGATTTTAATCCTCTCGATTACGTAAACAACACCTCGCGGCGAGAAGGAAGTGAGTAGGACTTTCGTGGCAGTGTCTATTTACGCATGACCATTTGGGGGCATTTTAAGTGATAACGTTTTCTCTCTCTTCTTGACCTTACCAGAGCATTTGGAGAGGTAATAAACTATAGATCTACAGGTAGATAGAAAAGAAAATCCATATACACCACTACAATAGACCTTTAATCTTTGGTTGCAATTATTGCTCAGATCCACAACTACATAATTTGGAAATTCTAAAAAGGAACAGCTCGACAGTCACTGATTTAATGGACTGACAGTTTGACCACCGTAACCGCCATATTTCTCCTAACTTGTTTCCGCTGTGGACAGTATCGTTCATCGAGGTAGGATGCGGTTGGACAAACCTTACACATGCTCCAGATACTTCAAAAAATGACCATTCAGAGTTTCAGTAACTGACTTCTAACTTCCGCTAGCTATCATACGTTTGACTCCAATATTGCTCGCTCCATTGTTCAAGGATGCTCAGGTGATAAATCTACAATGACACATATGACTAATTAAAAGTATAATCGAAAAATAATCCATTCAAACCATCTGGAGCTTTCTTCGATGAAGTAAGTTATCGACCTTAATATCTGAAAGCTGAAGTAATAGTTAACCACTTAGAGGTTTTGAAAAACTAATATATTCTCAAGTGAAGTTCAGCGAGTTTTCAGTTAATTTTAGTTCCACTCCAACGATTATTAAAAGTTCTGAATCATGAAATTAAATAATTTCAATTTTTTTAAACTAAACTCTTCATTTAGTCACTTTTACAAAATAAGAACAAAGCATTTATGAACTCCCATTTGCATAATGTAATTTATTTGATAGCATCAACTTAGAGTAGGAGTTCGAAGAATGTGCTTTACTGATTGATTTGTTGTTGAAAAGAAAATATATAAAAAGCCATTTTTGTTTGATTATCCTATCATTTATATCAGGAGGAATTAAGAGAGAAACTCAATCTTAATTTAACATTATCTGATCAATATATTAAAATGCAAGAAGAACAGAGCAAATTATTGTCAATATTCAACTTAGCTGTAACAAATGCAGATTTAGATCAAAATCAACTGTTTAATGCAGAGCAAGTGAGTATCTACGATGTAATACATTTATTTAATGTTATGATTATGACTATCATCATTTTATCTTATAACTACACGTACGTACGAAGTTCTATGTTGCTGTTGATTGATTGATTGGTTGTCGTTTTATCGATCAGTGAGAAAGCGCTAAACACATGGTCCGTTTAAACTGAGCAGTACCTGACCAACTTAAAACGACAACTAGAAGTAATCATTAACAGTATGGAGCCCCAATATATTGTATTTTACTCACACTGTTAGCAATTACATGAACGCAGACAATGAGTACATCATAAATGATTTGTGTTTAAAGTGAATTCATAAGAAATGCAATTAGCAATTCTAAATTTTGCACTATAAAGTTATTAGCATGATTTTTAATAAATATTCACTAAAGCTAACACTCAACCTTATTATTATCGAGATTAATACTTTTCCAACAATATGCATTATGAAAACCATTTCTTATTAGTCTAGTCGATAATCTCCGTATAAAATTAGAAGTACTATACTACCTAACACATTTCAAGATACTTTTTAGTGGAATAACTGATCAATTTAATCTCTTAAAATGACCTAACTGTTGTGTCACACAAATATCATTGAAATAGTTAAACTAGTCAAATATATGTTTTGAATCAATTCAGAGTAATTCCATGTTCGGAGAATGCATGCATACACACAACATTAATCTGTTTATCAGACTGATTGCTTACTTGAGACATGAAAATTATTTTAAGCAATATACGCATGAGCACAATACAAATGTGTCCAGATTTCGATTTGAAAGATCATTGTTATATATCATTAGTGATTTCTGAAAGTATCATTAATGTTGATAAAATAATATGGATAAATAAATACGAGAATGATCATTTGTTTAATATTTTCATAGTTAAAATCATGAAATGATCCTAGCTAGACCAGCATTAGGAATATGGAAACACTAGACTGCCGTTTTTCCTAGTATGAGACGCACCAGCAGTGCGCATCACCACCCCCATATGCGGGAATCAAACCCAGGACCTTCGATCTCTCATGCGAACGCCTAGCCTCTAGACCACTGAGTCGGCATCCAATGATTTCACTGTCTTACTTCAGTCAGTTCATGATTGTACGCAAGGTTATTTATTCGCATTGATTACAGCCCGGTACACCAAATCAAAGTGATATCTCTTGTAGTTAAAAGGGATCTTACGGTCTTTAGAAATAAAATCTAATAGTAGCTTGAGCAGTAGCCTTACTAGTACATCAGGTCGTATATATTCAGCCACAAAGCCCTTCAGTCAACAGACTGAGTAGATAGCGTTGTATAAGTCTGTAATAATTCGCCTATACCTTCGTTTATGTGCTTCTTCATGTTTGTATGAATGAGCATGTATAATGGACAACCTAGAAATTTCTCATACTCGTTTAAATACTAGCCGTTCAAAATGCTTGATTACTCATAATTCTTTATATGTCTTTTAGTTAAACTACACATTAATCTATCTCATCCATCATTAGCAGGAAGTTCGTTAGACTTAATATGTACTTAAATTAAGCAATTTTCTGAACCTCATTTCACCTATAGCGAATCTTTCTCAATCTATTTATACAACAGAAAAAAGCCCGTCAAACTTCGACACGTCTTTTGAAAATTATGCATCGTCGGAAATTAAAAAGATAACGATTGTCGGGTTGATCAATATATAAGTCCAGGACTAGTTTTGATGACACTCAGTAGCAAGCCGAAGATTATTATATACTAGATGATCGTCATTATTTAGAAGAGCTCCCACCTTAATGTCCACACACTTTGCGAAAGGACGTTATAGATATAATTTATCGGTTTGAATTTCGATCATTGGCAATATCTAAAGATAAGGGTTTTGAGTTGTGACAGAATATCCAGAGAAAGAAATTCAAATAATACGATGAACCTATTCGACTATGAAGCATCTTTTAAGCTAAGTACAAGCAGCCTTAACATGCAATAATTGTTAATCAGCGATCCAACTATCCTAATAAGTAATGAGTGGAAAAGAATCGATGAAGCATATCAACAGAATGGATGGTTGTAGAAATATTGTGTACCAAGAGTGGTCATAAACAATATTTTAAAGATTTTGGCAAACCATGACAATATCAATTGTAATTTACAAGTTATAATTATAAATCTAGTTCATAAGAATCCTAAACGGTTAAACGTAGTTTTTAATTCATAGGTTGAAAAAAGGGATTACAAAATCGGTTAGTCAAAGTCAATCAATCAGCTGTAACATAGAATGCGTTTCGTACACATATAAATTCAAGTTACCATATCACATTAGTACAGAGGGACGTAATTAACAATTCAAAACTCATAGAAGTATAAGTAGATGAGAGTTATTTGTAACATGGAAGAAAACGGATCGAAGATATGATTCGAGAAATATAATCCAAATAAGTAAATTTCAACAGAGTAAAAGGTTATATGGAAAATCAAAGTCTATAACCACTGAGTACAATTTTCTTGCCGACTCCAGTCAGGTATTCTACACCTACTGATATGGCTCAGTCCAGCTGTCAGTGACTTCATGGATCTGTGCTATGTTTTGGTCTGGCCGCCACTAGCTTTCTTCCTGCCTACTCCTGCACCACAAAACATCGCTCATCGAGGCAGTCGGTGGTCGGGCATTCGTAACACATGTCCCAATCACCCCAATTGATGAAGTTTCAGTACTCCATCTTATGATCTGCCATCCTTACTTAGTACCCTTTTTCCTACCAACAGCATTGCTTACTCAGTGGTCCCAGGATATACCAGCAATGCTTTGAAGACACCAATGATCGACTGATAGTAACTTACGAATATCTTCTGATCTTACTGGTCATGTCTCACACCCATATAGTAGGACGGAGAGAAATGTTGCGTAGAAGAGTCGTCCTTTGGTTAGTAGATGGATATCTCTCCTATGCCATGAGTGAAGCAAGTTGACAAAAGCGTTCCGTATCGCAGCCGAGCTTTCGTCACACACCAGGCTATCAGCATTGATGAGACTCCGCAGACAAGTGAAGCAGTCGGCACGCTTACCTATTTCACTCTCTATCACTAGTTAAGGCACCGGTGCAAGCCGATCCCGAAGCAACATTTCACATTTTGAGGTTGAGAATCGCATCTCGAACATGTTTGCATTGTTGCTTAAGGTAGTCAGAAGACTGTATTTTTTCAGCGTCTTCACCAAATAAAACTAGGTCATTAGCATATTTCAAGTCAACAAACAAGCGAATCTCCTGATAAAACTGTAACTCCTGCTAAGCCAAGCGATGAAAGTTTCGTCTCAAAAAGCACGAAGAATATGAATAAGATTGGCGAGAATGGACATCCTGACGAACAGCACTTAAAGTGATCAATCATCAAGAAGTGCAAGCTCTACTACCAAGCTGAGGTAGCAGCTACGGTCGGCCAAAATCAACCCATGATCCATTACAAATACGTGTCGATTCAAGTTGACCTATCAACTTAACATAACAAGATGAGATTAAGACAATGGGCATCAAAATTGCTGAAGTCATTTCATTAGGAATGATAGTGGAAAAGACTAAACAATGAGAATTTAATTCGAGAAGATGAAAGATGATGAATTGAACGTTGATAAAACGTAAAATCAAACCTAAAAATATGAAATAGCAGTCAACTAATTTTGTGAAATAATCTGAATAGTTCTCACTTTATTATGATGAATAAGCGTTTTTTTTACTTCTTAAAATTATCAATTTATATTTAATTGAACAATTTCAATATTACTTTCACAGACTTTAGCATTATGGGCAAGAATTTTACGACAACGTAATTATTGGGAATTGATATTGCAAGCGAAACACGAAGCACTAGTTGATGATTTATCAAATCAAAATCATCAAATTAATCAACAGATCAGTGAAATTAAAGAAATGAACATGAATATTAAACCAAAACTCTCTATAGAATGTAAAATATGAATATTTATGGTGTAGTTTGTTTTTGAAATATCAAAATTATTAGAAATATCAGTTAGGCATAAAATGAATCTCAATGGATTTTGTACAATATGAAATAGTTTTTTACGGTCATCAATAACTCAGGTGGAACTACCAAAAAAAAAAAAAAGAAACAATCATGTACGATTACTTTTTATCAAAATAAAGTAATATCTATTATCCTACTTATTTACAAATGTTCATTTCATGTTAGTGTGTATGAATGAAGTACTTGTAATTTAGTTGTTTCTAAACTGTAATTGTATATTTGAATAATAAGTGTGTGAATCTTCCAATTATGTATTTTATTTGCTCAACGAAGTATTTCAGTTATAATTTAAAACTCACTAAGACAACAGTGATAGTAGGGAATTTAAATAGATACTGAATTTAATTTATTTACCGTGTACATTTTTTTGCATATGGGTCTAAGTCATACACAGACTGCTTTATGTAAGAACTAATGATACTAACCCCTGTGAACCAATATGGGATTTAAATCTGTAGAATTTTCAGTTGAACGTTAAAATGGTCTAACTATTAAGCTCACGAATACGGATGATATGAAAGAAGACAGAAATTTTTGGCACAACTTTTAGTGATGGCCGATTCGAGATTGACTTTGATCACCACTAAATATTCCATACTATCCCGTCAAGAATTATAGAAATAAATCCATGGTAGAATGTTCATTTGAAGGAGAAAGTAGACGTTACATAGAGAGCAGCAAGTTATGAAAAATGACAGCAACGCGAAAAGAACGTTGCTCGCAAGAAAGTGTTTTTGGTACAGTTAAGCGAAACGAGTACAATAATAAATGTTTATCTTTCACCAACCGCGTTTTCTTCGTGAAGTAAAATTACTAATGCTAGATTAGTGTAATTGTCGAAAAGATTTTTTAATGATAATCAAACTAGAATGATGCAGATGATTCTTAAGAGAATAAAGAGTGAGGTTATTTGTATGTTTTAAACTCCGTTATTAGTAATGTCGCTGAAGTGCTTAGAAAATTGATCCGTTATTCTATAGAAATAATAGCCATCAAGCGTTGTGGCGGTATTCGCAATGAAGCCAACTATTTCACAAATTGATCTGATGTTTGTAAAATAATAACATTAGTCAGCATCACTTCAGTAAACTAAATCACAGGAATCTAAACAACTGAATAATCTAAACTAGATTTGACGACTTATCGACTTTATTCGGTATCCTGACTACTACTGGACTGTATATCCTGACATCACTCCACTTCATCAGTCCCAAACAGATATAAACGCCCATCCTCGATTCGACTGCTAGCCACAATCCTTCTATTTTAAGCTCTGAGAATTATTTACAGGTATAAGGAAAAATATTTCATTTACCGATCCAAAATTATGAGGTGAATATTTTAGTGAAATGTTTGAGTTAATGGGGAATTTAATTATAGGTTATCATCAAAAAAACGTGGTTCAGTAGTCGGAAAGGAGATTTTAACTGAACAGCTCACAAGTTAGGAGCACGGTTCTTATAATTTGTTTTTGGGAGCCGAATAGTATAACTAATTCTTTTCAGGAATGATACAGCACAAAGCCGAGTACATAAACCTGTAGTTGGTATGTGAATATAACTTAATTGATAGGTTTCAGCCACCAGTGAGAAGCAGGTGACAATAAAATAACTTTTTAAAAAACTGAGATAGATACGATGAATTCAAGCATTTAACCCAATGACAGTGAAGTATCAGTTTTTTGGTGTAATTGCATAGATGGTTTATCCATTTTTAAATCGGGAGAAACTTTTTCTTTTGAAACAACTTATGTTTAACTACCTTTTAAAATCAATTTTACTGTCCCTAGTTTCTCGCTTTTCACCTTGTTAATTTTCCCTTCTCCACCGTATCAGCGTGATGTGTAGTTATGTGGATTGATATAAAACATTTATGCTAAGTTCTACATTGTCTATGAGTGATTGAAGCATGAAGGCTATAAAAGCGGCATTATATATTTGCTGTTCTACGTGATGAGAATGATGATGATAAGATTTACTAACAAGGAAATTATATAAACAAAAACTTAGTGATGGAGACCATAATTTGTAAAAATTTACGCATACATTTTCATCAAATCTTATAGATCGACGGGATTTATTTTCATCCTAGTTTCAAATAACTCATGTGTAGTCAGATAATCATACATAGGGTCGTGTATTTCACGGTAACTATGAAGATACCATTTGAAGACCCATGGTGGTAGAAGCAGATTTACCCATGGTAAATAATATACTGATCAAGAGATGGTGGAGAAGATTTATAGCTCAGGTGGACGATTGTGGTGGTGTGTTGTTCTCTGAG
Source organism: Schistosoma turkestanicum (assembly GCA_944470395.2). Taxonomy (NCBI): domain Eukaryota; kingdom Metazoa; phylum Platyhelminthes; class Trematoda; order Strigeidida; family Schistosomatidae; genus Schistosoma; species Schistosoma turkestanicum. The sequence continues at coordinate 15,971,140 of OX103979.1, forward strand.
CTGGATGTTTTGGTTGTGGAGCTTTCATTGTTCTTCTGAACAACATCATCAGCACAAACTTCAGATAGAAGTGAAGCATTCGAATTTCTCCACGTTTGACCTGTAGCTTGTCCTGCTGACCTCGATCTTGATTGGTTGCTGTTGACCTTAAACCTATCGTTGTTCGCACCTTTGCTTTGATTGTATCCCCCTTTCGATCTGTTTCTTGATCCTATGTCACCTATGATTTTGCCGATTGGTTGATAAACTGGGTTAATGTCGATGTGTTCGTTGACTGTTGATTGACCTGAGTGCTAAGCTTCTAAAAATTCTCTATTGTTCTTTGTCCTCCCCCTACCCAGTATTTCCACATTGTTCCAATCGAATGTGTGTCCATAATTGTCGGTGTGTAGACCGAGTCGCGAATGATTATGATCAACAATAAATACTAATTACTAATCACTAGCCCATCACAGTGATAAAAAGTAAATCCATGGTAATGAATATATTTGAGGGAGAAAGTGGACGACATAGGGAGCAGCATATAACTGATTATGGCAGCAACGCAAAACAGAAATTTGCGCGTAAGTTAGCGTCTTGGTACAGTTAAACAAAAGGAGTACCATAAAAAATGTTTTCTTTTCACAAATTGCGTATTTTTCGTACGGGTAATCAACTACATCAGCCACCCTAGAAATAGTTTACACCTCCGACACGTAGCAGCCTCGCGCGGAAGGGGGGTGGTCCGCCGACGTGCAATTGTGGGGCATAGGCTTAGGATAAAAAACTCAAAGAAAAAGGTGTAGTAGGCATGTAGTAAGGGGTAGAACCCTAATCCCAGCGCGTTGCTGACTAAAAATAGTCGCGAAAGCGTACAGGTCGGCGTACTCGGTGACCGGAACGTGAGACGGTAGCCTCGTGTGTACTTCGTGAGCCTACAATCTCACCCGAATTCAAGGGCGATGTGGTCTCCGGAGCTTTATGTGAGAAAACAGTCTCATCCACAGATGATGCAGATGACGCGTGCTGTTGACTGAGGCGTGGTAATGAGGTCTATGATGTATCTGGCGTGCGGTGTAAAGTAGGCGTAGGGATCTCGCTAGTAGGTTTGATGGGTCTGGCATTGGGTTCAAATTATCGGGTAGGGCACTTTCATTGACGTGTGCTGGCTTGAGACGATCGATGCTGACGATTTCGGCGCCGCCATGTCGATCAGCCTTGAAAGTCTTTTCATGACGAGAGATTTTGCGTACCGAATCTACTCGTATGAAAACATATGGACAGGTAGATAACTCTCAAGGGAGAGCGACCTGTCAGTGTTATATTCGAGTTGACACCGGAGGCAGTGTTTGCATGAATTCGAACAATTGTCAGACGTAGTCTTATTCATTAGAGCTATTACTTCTCCGTGGTATGAAAAATTCCTCAGACAGATGCAATGTCGTGCCGCATACAAGTTCAGAGGTGTAAGATTTGATATCTGCCCTTAATCTCGTCCTGATACCTAGGAGGATGAGCCGCAAAGTTTAATACCAATTTTTATTTTCATGTGCTGGATGAGCTGATTTAAGTTGGAGATAAAACCGTTCGACTAAACCATTTGAAGCTGGGTGGTAGGCGGTAGAGCGTATGCGCTCCGTACGAAGCAACCGGGTTTGTGAGGAGAATAATTCGAACTCGAACTGCTGTCCTATGTCAGTCGTGACAGTCAAGGGACAACCGTACAGCGTTATCCATCGTTCTACGAAGCGGTGAATAACTGTGTCTGCTGTAATAGAAGTGATGGGAATAGCTTCAGGCCATCTTGCGAAACGATCGATGCACGTGAGTATGTAATCATACCCATGCGATGGTGGCAACGGTCCTACAATGTCAATAGGAATACGATCGAAGCGAGCATCAGGCATAGCAAATGTACCGATAGGGGTGGCTACGTGCATGTGCACTTTTGGTCGTTGACAATGTAAGCACTGCTTTACTCACATATGGACATCTTTATTCGCGTATGGCCAAAGGTATCGTGCAGCGATGAGGCGTAATGTAGCTGCAATACCTGAATGATACGATCCATTAAGGGTATCCAAGATGAGACGATGATAAACACATTGTACGATGGGTGGGGGTAGACCAGTGTGGTGGTATCACAGAGTAGCTAGTCGCTAGGGGTACTTCCTGGCATTGAAGGGCTGTAGACTGTTGTGCTTCTGTACAGGAGGGATCATTTGCTTGGGCAGCTGCCATATCAAGAAGATCAAGCACCGGTAAAGTAACTGCATACGTGACAGTGCATCGACAACATTGATCGATTCGCCTCTAATGTGACGAAGGTCTGTTATGAACTGAGAAATATAGTCTAACTGTCTTTACTCACGCGGTGATTAGCGGTCAGACTTAGTATGCAGTGCATACGTTAAAGGCTTATGGTCGATGTTAGGGGAAAGTTACGACGTGCCGGAAATGTTTGATGGCAAAGTAGTTTGTTGGCGGTTCGCGACCAAAAGCGCTATGTCTCGTCTCAGTGGGAGAAAGGCGTTGTGAGAAAAATTCGAGACGTTGCCAACTTCCAGAAATGTCCTGTTGTATAACGGCTCTTGAAGCAATATCTGATGCACTGACCACTATAATGAGCATAGTTGATGGGTCAGGATGGGTGAGAAGCGTGACTTCAGCCAGAGCTTTTTTTATCTTTAAAATTGCAGTACGCACTGCATCGATCAAACCTAAATTACGTGGGTTACCGTGAAGTAAGTCAGTTAGTGGTCGTAACTGTTCTGCCGGGTGAGGAATGGAACGTCGGTAGAAGTTGACTTAACCGAGAAAAGCCTTCAGTTCCTTGAGTGAGGACGGTACAGTGTACTTCATGATTACACGCACTTCGTCGTCACAAGGTAGAACACCTTCTTGCGTAATGATGTGACACAAGCATTTTGTAAAGCAAATGGCATTCGTAGGAACTCAAAAAGACTGAAAGGAATCGTGATATCAGTTTAATCAACAACATAAAGAGCGACTGGTATCGGATGATATGTTCGTTCCAGGTGAATCTTATATTAAATAGTCATGCCCTTGAGTGATACCGTGATGTCGTTTATGTGGAGGACGGGATATCTATCGAAACGCGTAGCTACGTTTAGTGCTCGGTAGTCGCCCTACAGTAGCCATCTAATCCCATCCTTTTGGAGAACCATGTGGAGTGGTGACGCCCGGAGACTGTGAGAAGGACAATTAATTGGAGTAGCTATTAAAATGTCAAACTCACGTTTAACGAGAGCTAATTTGTCCTGTGCCAGTCGGCAAGGTTTCGCCGTGACTGGTCGTCCGCGAGTGACGATGTGGTATACCACATGGTTTCTCACCGATGGAATCTCCTCGAGAGGTTTAGTTAGCTGCGGAAATTTTTCTAGTAAGGCGTGGAAAATGTCATCATGCGAATGAAATACACCTGTGATACGGTACGAGTTTGTTTGAGCTCGTTATCCCATGGATTCACTGTTTGAAGAAGTATCGATTTACTAAAGCTCACGTGAATCAACTAGTAACTGATAGTGCTGTTGGAAATCGATACCGAGTATAGCTGTGGGAACATTGGCAATGGTGAACGTCCACAGATACTGTCGTCAGTTGCTGAGGTTGACAGTTAGCTTTCGTGTACAATAGGTAGGAATGGCAGAGCCATTAGTAGCATGTAGTCGAAGCATCGTATGCCGGGACTTTCTGCTACCGCCTTGTATGATCAGGGGGCTCGACATTGGTGGGCACCGGACCTAAAGATACGGTGGAAACAGCATAAACCGGTACTTGCTTCCAAAGTCGCCCTTTGGCATGGCTTGGAAGATGCCTGCTTGGGGCGAGTACTTGCAGCCTTGCATGATCGTGATCGGGCTCTGGGAACTTGGGGTTCTAGAACAAACGAACGATCTCTAAACTTGAGATGACTGCGAATTCAGCAACCTCGATCTCCTTGAGCTTGTGAGCGACCAGCGTCGAGGTCTACCTTCGTACGTGTCGTGGGGGAAACCATGTAGCTGTCTCGAGTGCCAGTTCGCGCCACGATTTTGTCTGCTGTGACGGCAACCTGATTAAGTGGCATGACCTTGAGCAAAACAGTGATCGTGGGCTGAAGCTGTGCTTTTTTGAAGTCGGCTGTCATAAGTCCTGCCAAAGGTAGCAGGCGCGTGAGGTGCTGACTCGGTTTGGCATCACCCAAACGGCGACGTGCTGACAAAGTCCTCAATCGTTCCTCCCTCGATGGGAGCAAATGTCTGAAAATCTCCTGCTTGAGATGATCGTAGAAGTCTTGTACGTGAGGATTGAGGACTATCTCAAAGACAGCAGCTATATAGTCCCCAAGTAAAGATTCCAGAGCGTAGGCACACACCTGCCGCTAGTCTGTGATGCGACGGGTTTCGAATTGAATCTCTGGTGCTGCCAATGGCTCTATCATTCCCACCTACGGTGCACGACAGCTAACGATCAATTTGAATAATGGACGACAGTATTTATGATCGTTTATCCTTGCTGATGATCACATAGCCATACTAGTTATCGATTCCATACAGCACTACGGAATGCTATTCGCTTCACGTGGGCTGAAGTCAATCGATACTTTATCGAATATCAAATCTACGGGTTGTAAAGCTTCAGCAGATATGTACCGAATCACTAATACGTATCCCGACCGAAGATGCTACCTCGACGTGGTGGTCGCGCTCGCCTATCGTCATGACCCAACCGAGCTATAATGGCTGGAACATATGTTCCTGAAGGTTCTACCATGCCAGGCAGGTCGATTGGAAAACGATGAGACTGAAAACAGCTACCCAAAGTCTGAGAGCGAAGTCATACTGCTGACTGCAGAGAGGTGTGACAGCAGTAAGGTGTTTCCCTCGGACAACCAGCATCTGCAGCGATGCTGCCTTCTCACAAGGAAAGAAGAGTTAGAAAAGGTCGACCCTAAAAATGTCACACCTCACCCTACCTCAGGGATTTCAGACTCCGTCGGTAAAGGTGCCCACTAAGGGCTTTCAAGAGCGGAGCTAACTCACAAAATACTTCTCATAAAAAGGCCGTGCGTGACCGGCCTCAAGTAGTTGTCCCTTGGACTTTGCGGTCTCGCACCCAGGTCTCCAAGACCAACACTAATCTATCTTCCTTTTCAGGTTCCTCAAGAAACAACCTTCCACGGTGTGGGCAGCCTGGAAGTGATAACCGCCCTCATACCCGTAACAGCACGCGAGACCAAATTGGTCAAAATCAAATTCTTCCTACACCCCCTAATATCTCTCTTATCTCCTCGACTAACTCTCCTCACATTCATTTATCACAGTGCACAGCTAATGCAGACGACACGAGTTCGCGAAACGTCGTTCCTGGTTTCCTTAAACCCCGCTCTAGACTACATGTTGGAGCATTTAATGTACGGACATTGTGTCAAATAGGGCAACAAGCTTCATTAGCTAGGACTTTAGAATTTCGTGCCGTCGATGTATGCTGTGTCTCGGAAACGCGCATACAGGATCCTATTAAAATTATTATTCTGATTTCACCTTGTCAAAATAAAGAAGCAGCTCGATTTACCCATCGTGTATTTGGAAGCTCTGGTCTGCTTCCAGGGCTCTTGCTGGCGTAGGTATAGCATTGAGTCGTAGAGCTGAACAATCTCTCCTAGACTGGATCCCAGTAGATAGTCGCTTGTGCGCTGTCCGACTAAACGGGACAGTAAGGACACGGAAGGATAGGTACACTCACCGTATTCTCTTCATCGTATCTGCCTATGCCCCCGCTGACTGCAGTGCAGACGAGGTTAAAGATGAGTTTTACAGAAAGCTTTCGCACCTCCTCCAAAAAGATAGGCGCTCCGGTATAATAATAATGGCTGGTGACTTTAATGCTCAAGTAGGTAGACTAAGTGAGCAGGAGAGACACCTAGGTGGATGTTATGGTGTCGCGGCTCAGAGAACAGACAATGGTGACCATCTGCTGCAACTACGTTGAGATAGCCGCCTATTCTTAGCAAACACTAACTTCAGGCATAAGGAAAAGCATCTGTTGACCTGGCGACCTCCAAAGTCGTCTCAACGTTGGACTCAACTAGATCACATCGCCATCAGCCACCGATGGAGGGGTTCGATAGAAGACTGTCGCTCGTTCTGGGGCACATGTTCAGATTCAGATCATGCCCTAGTGCGAGCGCGTATTTGTTTGAAGCTTACTGGGCGTAGGAAAGACACCGTAAGTAAGCCTCCTAGGGCTTCACTTGATGATAGTAAAGCTAAGAAAATATTTTAGGAGGAACTAGAAAAACAGTTAGGCGACCATGCAAGTGATTCCCATCCGGAAGCAGGTCAGAATGATATCAGAAAGGCTGTGGAAACAGCAGTGATATCTGCTTGTAAGGTTGACCATAAGTCTAGAATGAAGCCATGGATCTCAGTAGTATCCACTGATCTGATGGATGCTCGAAAACGCATCCCACCTGACTCTGAATATGATGAAGAACGAAGTCAACTTAGGCGCATACTTATAAAAAGCCTACGTAACGATCGCGAACAGTGGTGGGTGGCGAAAGCAAAAGCGATGGAAAAGGCAGCAGCGATAGGCAACACTAGACAACTTTTCGGCCTTATTAAAGAAACCGGTATTAGGAACCCGAATGTGAGTGAGACTATCTCGGACAAGGATGGTCTTATTATCCACTCTCAGTACAGGATATTGGACTGATGGGCAGAACACTTTAAAAATCAGTTCAACTGGTTTTCAGCCACACTTCGGTTACCCAAGAACCCCAGTCATCCTGAATGGTCAATCGATTTAAGTCCTCCCAGACTACAGGAAGTTGAGAAAGCTGTAGGAAATCTAAGGGGAGGTAGAGAAGCAGGTCCTAATAGGCTTACCCCCGAAATGTTTAAGTATAGTGGTCCCGTTTTAAAAGTTAGACTGACCGAGATCCTAGGTAGAATCTAGGAACTGGACGTAATCCCATCTGACTGGTCTCAGTCTCTAATTGTGCCAATCTACAAGAAAGGACAGAAGTCCTCTTGTGACAATCAGAGGGGAATAAGTTTAACTAATATAGTTTCTAAATTGTTAGCCTCGATTATGCTTAGACGTCTAACTAGAGCACGTGAAGAGCAGACTCGAGAAAACCAGTCTCGTTTTCGAACTGGACGTGATTGTAAAGACCACATCGTTACACTACGACAGGTCCTGGAACACAGACACACATTTAGGCGTCCGACAATAGTTGTTTTCCTGGACCTAAAAGCGGCATTTGACTCAGTGGATCGTGAGGTTCTGTGGCAGTGTCTGTCATTGAAAGGTGTACCAAAGAAGTACATTAACCTCATACAAGCTCTCTACTCGAACACTACTGGTCGAGTGAGAGCATATGGCGAGCTATCATCTGAATTCTCTACATCAAGTGGTGTCCGTCACGGACGTTCACTCTCTCCATACTTGTTTAACTTTGTCGTAGACATCCTCTTAGAGTTAACATTAAGCTCGTCAGATTTTTCAGGGGTGGACCTTCTACCAGGAAATTTGCTTACTGATCTAGAATATGCCGACGACATAGTTCTATTCGGTGAAGACGCTGACAAAATGCAGTCTTCTGACTACCATAAGCAACAATGCAAGCATGTTCGGGATGCGGTTCTCACTCTCGAAATCCAAAATGTTACTTCAAGATTGAGTTGCATCGGTACCTGAACTAGTGATAGGGAGTGAAGTAGTCGAATGTGTAGATCACTTTTATTTATCTAGGGAGTCTCATCAATGCTGATAGCCTTGTGACTGACGAAATCTCAGCTCGGATACAGAAGGCTCGATTGGCTTTTGCCAACCTGCGTCACTTATGGCGTAGGCGAAATGTCCGTTCGCTAACCAAAGGACGGGTGTACTGCGCAGCAGTTCGCTCCGTTCTCCTATATGGCTGTGAAACATCGCCGTTAAGAGTAGAAGATGTTCGTAGGTTACTGGTTTTCGATCATAGGTGTCTTCGAAGCATTGCTCGTATGTCGTGGGACAACCGTGTAAGCAATGCTTTCGTTAGGAAACGGGTGCTAGGTAAGGATGGCAGATCAATAGATGAAGTTGTGAAACTTCATCAGTTGAGGTGGTTGGGACATTTATTACGTATGGCGAACCACCGACTGCCTCGACGAGCTATGTTTTGTAGTGTAGGAGTAGGTTGGAAGAAAGCTAGGGGCGGCCAGACCGAAACATGGCACAAATCCATGAAGTTACTAACAAGTGGACTGAGTCATGTTGGTGTTTTTAGACTACCTGGTTGGGGTCGGCGAGACGAAAGTCACCAATGGTTAGAGACCTTGAACGACATGGCTCAATGCCGTTTGCAATGGCGCAAGTGCATCCATTCGTTGTTTTACTCTCTCAAATCCTAATCTTCTGGATTCGTCAGCACCTCTACCTTTGTCTTTCTAACCTTATCTCACTGAATTATACTTCATGAATAATATCTTAAACCCTAGTCTTCTTCATTACCATTAATACCTCTACTATCTTTATCACTATGTGATTTGATTTGACATTTGCGTCTCTGTGCTAATAATGTGGTATGGCAACCTGAACTTATGTACATACATACGAAGTTCTACGTTGCAACTGACTGACTGAATACGTATATATTTTGCATTATTATCTAATTAAGGTTATATTTGATAAATTCCCCAAAGTAACTAAACCGAGGAGATTCTACCGGTGATTAATTCTGAGGTCAACCAAATCGCCACCTGCAGATCCCTAGTAACGGCGAAACCTCTCCGAGTGGCACTGGATAAATTAGTTTTCGCTAAGCTTGATTTTGACAGTTTACTTGCCATATGTACTAATTCGTCTTTCTCACAGTCCTTGAGCCCTCTATCCATTCATTGGAGACCGCACGTCGATTACAGAGCAGTAACGACAGATATCTGATTTTACATCTCTGAACTTGTATACCGCACGACATTGAATCTGCCTAGGGAATTTTTCACACCGCGGATCATTAATAGCTCTAATGAATCAGGTTGTCCGAATACATGAAAACACTGCCTCCGGTGTCAACTCAAATATAACATTGACAGGTCACTCTCCCTCGACTCCGATCACCACTCTGTCGGTCCCGTAGACTTCAGTCTAGCTTGGCGAAAGCTGGCCTGACCACCCACGCTCTTGTCAATGAACTCAGTCAATGTATTAGTTCCGAACATATCTGCCATATGAATGGTTTTGAACTTTGTCGCTATGGTCATTCCTGGTTCCTTAGCTCAATCTGGTTCCGTCCTACATCTGCAGCGTTATCTGGTCCGGGCGGCTGTGAACGCAATCTTCAAATCTGGCATGTTATCTCTGGCAACCTTCTTCATAAGAAACATTCAATGATAACTCGAGCAACACTGATCGCTTCCTGTCCGTCAGCGCTGTTGCCCTACAAAAGCACGCCTGCCGATCTTTCCCCGAACGAAACCTAGACGTATTGAGCGTGCAACCCCTTTCTATAGTTTCCACTGTAAGGGAATACTTTTATGAAAAGAACGCAATTGGTGTATTGAAAAAATTCATTATTATGGCCAACTATACAACTCGGTGCTATCACCTCAGAATTATTCTTAACATACTCGCGCCCACACCTGGAGGTTCACAGCGTCATCGCACCCCCTCCGCTTAAAAGAGACATAAATCTCTTGGGTCGAGTGCACAGTAACCGAATGGGTGATAGGTTTGAAAGCACGTACTATTTCCCTCATCGATTACACACTACCAAACACCTGGAACCGTACAAAAAGAACAAGAATCGAGAGCAAAGAGATCAATTAGTTTATACTACCTCGTGATAAGGATGTTAGATATCGGATACTATTGCTGAGGCCTACGTTTACTGATGCTCACTCGGTAACCTTCACTGTAAACTTTGGGACTATCTTGGTATTATTTCGATATCGCGAAATCGCCAATAAATATATCCTAATTTAAATCACGACTGAACTTCTGATATTTTTGTTTGGAGGGATTTAATTTTGTCACTGGCATTATATTGTCGCAACTCACAATAAAAGCACGACAACAGGTGCTACAAGTTTTGAAGAGCTGAAGTCAAAGTCTCAAGGTCGAAAATGGATCAGTGCGGTATTAGGAGACTTGTAGATGATTTAGTGACATGCCCAAAGCGGGAAAGAAAAGTAAGCGACAAGATTTAACTTCATTTAGTCTCAAGAATAATGCTCTTAGAATTTTAAATTTGTTACAATCCCCAGCTACTCATCAAATCATTAGTGCCTGTTCCGAAAAAAAGTTTCAAAATCCTAACGTTCGAATCATTACATGGAATTTTATCATCGAGGTATGTAAATACGGGTTTTATCTTGTGAATATTTCAGAGTGTAATACAAGTTATGATAGCTGAACTTCATTCATACAGTAGTCGCGGAAGTGTAAATGAGTCACGTTTAAATATCGAATTTACTCCGTACCTTAAGATTTTGCAAATTATTGCATCACGCGGATCTAAAGGTATAAGGACTTAAATTCATGCTAACATATTTAGGAAATTACCCAATCAATCTGAATGATTACGTCCCTTTCTTCCTTCAAATTGTTGAAGACAAGAATGTTACTTTTCTGCATCAGGGACTTTTCAATACCTTGTGTGTGTTTTTATTGGAAGAACGTGTAAACACCATTATTTTGGACACAAAGCATTTAAAAAGTAGGTTTCCTTAGTAGAAATAATTGTTACAGATTTAATATTTTGGTGTTGTGATCGTCTAGACAGTTCAACGTCCCTTCTACCTGCCCGCTTATTGTGCCTTTTAATTCGGCATTACTGTGAAAGCCCTTCACTGCCATTCTGTCATATTTCAGACAAATTATTCAAGTTCATACAAAAGTAATTTTAAAATACCTTTTGTAATTATTGATTTTGCTGTTTAAACAAGAGAGTTTGATAAAATTTGCGAGCAAAGTCCAAATATCTCCTAGCAGACAACCCACAGTACATTACTAGACCAGAAATTTCTTAGTTGAAATAACACATATTATTTGAGTATACTGATGCTGCATATATACTGGTGAATACTGCATACAATATCTGTCCAGTCCGCTGCAACTTAGAATCTGGTACGTACGTACATCAGTTCAAGCTACCATATCACAGCACAGAAAGGTAGAATTTTTCAGTTCAAACCCTATAATAGTAGAGGTAGTAGCAGTAATGTGAAAGATTGGGAGTCGAATATATATACACATCAAAGGGGTAGGCGGACAACCCTGACGAACAACATCTGAAGTAATCAACTTTAATCACAGTTTGCCATAAGCTCCGACTTGACCTGTGTTTGAGTAGAGAGTCTGCACAGCGTTAATCTGCTTTTTCAGCATGCTTCAGTGATAGACGCCGCTACATAACCACACGATCAGCAGAGTCAAATGCTTTAAGATCAAAACATACGACCATACTCTGGAGTCAAAAAGTGTGTCTTTGTCCTAGGATCTGTTAAAATGTGTCTTTTTGGTCTACACATCCACCCTCAGGTCTGAAACCAGCCTGGAATAATCGCGTCTGCTTTTCACGAACTCCAATTAGGCGTTGAATGAACATCAGTAGTCTACTTTCACAAAGCAAATGCCGTTATTCTTCCTAACTGACAGATCCTCAGGAACTGGCAACCTGTATATAGTATTTATGCATATACAGTATTTTAACCGGTTGCGTAGTTATTATGCTCGTCTTATCTTTATCCTCCCCTCTCATTATGCCCTGTATCGCTCATCCACTTACCAGGTTAGATCACACCAGCTCGTTGAAACTGGTTTGTTTTCTGATAGATCAATTCAAAAATAGCGTGAGGTACCTGTTGTCATGATGAAAGCTGAGATTATGTTGTTCATTCGTTGAATCACCAGTGACAACTGATTATAAAGAAAATTTTAAATAATCCCTTATATCGACAAATCATTTTTCGTTACCATTTGTTTTGAACCTCTTATTATTTGTATTCATCGTAGCTGTAATCAATCAATCGGTCAATCCAAAAGCATATTCGTTACAAATCTCGGTTGGGTTTGTCATTTAATTCGATGGTTACTCGTTAATGTATACACCAATCAATCTGATTGGCAAGAAGTAGCCGTGATTATTGACCAGACGATTCGCACTTTCCTAAACTTGGTATTCAATGAACATCTAACCAGCTGTATATTTTCTACTAATCTCGGAATTAGCGACAGGACTAAAGAAACGGATCCTTCTCAGCGTTATGACGTAAGTGACCACATGAAATTCCCTATTTATCTTATGAAACTTCCGGCCATTTTCTACTATTACATCGCCAGCTAGATAGGTTTGTTACAAAATGAATGTTTTACTCACTTATAATCATACTGCTATAAATATTCTGCGTTTGGAGCACCAGTACAAAATTATTCAAAATGACATCTTGATTATTCGGATAGTTTACTTTCATCTAAATATATGCTGTTTATTCATTATTTTTAGGCTTTACAGTTTCATTCCGGAGCATGGACAAAGGAATGGACATGGGATTCACTTTCTCTTGCTTCATCTTTTACAACAATTTTGAATCCCTCAAGATACAGTAAATCTCTAGATATTGTTGGAGGAAACGCAGTGAAATTTATAGAGCAAAGCAATGTTGAACATCGGGCCCCGGTTCGTCTGACATATCCCCTCAATTTTTTCCTCACAGAACAGCCCCCCAAACTTTGCGTGGATTCCCACTCATCAAATATCTTACGCGAAAACACTGATTTAAATACACAGCAAGAAATATTATGTCTCTGGCGCTGGGTGTTCGTTTTTAGTTATAAATTCCCACTTAAGCAGTTAACGAAGTGTAGAGAAAATGATACAGGGTCTTCTGTTCTGCTCAAATACTTGCTTCAAGAATTCAAATCGATCACTGCTCGACTGAATTTCCAAAATGAGGATACTTGCTGGAAAACCATCAGTGGGCTTAGAAACTTCTTTGGTCTACTAGCGGCAGTACTAATGGTAGAGTATCACCCAGATAATAACAATAAGGTTCGTTTTCTAATATAGTTAATTTTCCGTGTTGAACGTATTTCTCCCTAAATTTAATCGTTTGAAATAGTTTTAGTTGTCTATATCATCGCTCGCTTTGAATATACTCGTGTAAAGTGATACTAATTTTATTCCCCATATTAAAGCTTATTGCTTCTGTCACCTTAATCAACCTAATTTAAAAGTAAGTTATACTCTTTTGTCGTCACGTTAATGTGTTATAACTAATACAATGTTTGGCTACTTCAATAGTATTTTCTTAGGGGCTACTAATTGTAAAAAACAACATCTGGAAGTTATCATGAAACTACGGAACCCATTTATTTTTGAAAGCCTTTTCACTGCTATGCAGCATGATAATCTAGATACTTAGATACTTTTGAATAACGTGACCATAAGTTTATACATCTTGGTACCTCGACTGGTCTCTAAGTTCTATTAACTAACAAGTTTGGGACCCAGTACGATCGAGAGTGAGGAGAGTCTCCTCTTCCTATTAAAATACTCTAATATGGCTACGTGTAAATAACCACTGATGGAGAAATCCTATTCACTGTCTTCTCGTGGATGGGGTGTTCTGTCAAATATTAAGGGGATAAAAAGTGAATGCTTGCCATTTAAACCGAGTTGATAACTATGGAGCGTCCACTTAGGAAAGTCGGGAAACCCTGATTCCAAACCAGTGGTGCACATGTGCTGCTGAGGGGACATGGCGTATGAACTTATTGTTAGTCATTGGCTACCTTGTCTCCTAACGTTTTATCACTACCCTATGGACTAGACCTCCAGATCAAAGGCTTTAGGAGTGGTTTTCTAAGAACACCAATTTCTTCGGATTAGGCATCCGGGCAGTTTCCCAGCCTTATGGGAATATGTGGCGCCTTTATATTATGATGCCCATTTCTATAAATGCTTATATTTTTAGATAGAAAAGTTTTGGCGAGTTACTGATTAATTACTTCTTTTTGAAACAGATGATGATTGCTTCCATCCTTTTACTGTTTCATTGCATTCTTTGGTTTTAGCCTTGTACAGTACATTACAATACTACTAACCTTGAAAATTAAGACTTTCAACGTGCTAATATAACACAGGACTTATGTTAGGTTAGCTTCTTATTTATAGTACAAACGAACAGCATATCTTTGTGAAGGTGTTAATTGTACTTAGGTCTTTAAACAATTTCCTCCAAAAACCACATACATAAAGCTACAACAATTGAAGTGGCACATTTGTGGTTAATATTATATTATAATAGCATGTTTACCGAAAAGCAGGAAAATAATGGAACACTCCGAGTCACCATATTTGTTTGTCACACTTCAACTACATAATCATTTACGATATTAAACATTCAGTTAATTTTAAATTTTCTAAAAGCATGGAATTATCATTATCTTGACCGAGTTCGCTAATAAACATCATCATAATTTTTAACAAAATTGTACAATGTCAATTAAACGAAATGCGAATAGTTCTTCATAAGTTTTTGAGAAATGTAAATTTAAGCGGCTTTCTGCACCGAATCCTCTCAATCATCTAGCTGTATGGTACTCCATTCAAAAATCCGGTTCTCTAAAAAGGAATAAGCATGTACAAAGTCAAAGCTTTATTGTTCTCATCATTGTATAATCAACGTAAACCTGAAGATTCGTTCTAATGACTTTCTAAGTGTGTTTTAGGGCGTATGGGATTTTACTGGTATTAATAGTACACTAACAATTTATATACTAATTTTCGACAGAGTGATATTGTCAATGAATTCTGTCAAGAACAAGTGGAGCGTGATACTTCAGAAAATCAGAGTGAAAGTAAAAGGGCCCGCTCTGAAGTTGGTTATTCAGATTCTGGGACATTTGTCTCCAGAGGTTGCCTATGGAATACTCTGGTTAGCCTTACCAATAACAATACAAAATTCAGTTGCTTATGGTAAGTATTGCTTGCCGATTGTATACATTAAGCTTGCGATTAGATGCAAATGTACCTGTATGTTTAGACGTTTTCTTAAATTGTTGTATGACTAACCATAATCATCCATGAAAAGAGATTTACTGACTAATGTCATGAATACCAAGTTATTATGATTTTACAAATAATTGTAACTATTAAAGACAGAGATGTAGTCGCTTTGTACTTACGATAAATATTTAATTTCATTTTTTAATTACGCCTGTCACCCCAGTGAGGGATAGGCCGCCGACCAGAATTCTTTAACCTACTCTATCCTAGTCCTTGTTTTCCAGTTCCATCCAATTGCTGTTTATTCTTTTCATGTCTGCTTCCGATCCTCGGTGTAATGTGTGCATTGGTCTCTCTACTTTCCTTTGACCATAAGGACTTCAAGTTAGGGCTTGCCTTGTGACGCAGTTGGGAGGTTTTCGCTGCATCTGTTCGACCCACCTCTAGCGCATTCTCCTAATTCGTTCACCATTCGGACAATGCCTTTCTCCCACAGTAGGTTGTTGCTAATTCTGTCTGGCCAACGGATTGGTAGTATCTTGCGTAGACAACTGTATCTTGTGGATGATGGCTTTTGTAATTCTCCAAGTTTCCACAAATGTCTTGACGTTCCTATTGAAAATTCTGACTTTGGTGTTGGTTGGTAGTTGTTTTGAGTTCCAGATGTTGTTCGGTTGAAGAGATGCTGCCCTTGCTCTACCGATCTGCGCCCTCACATCTGCATCAGATCCACCGTGCTCATCAAAGATGCTGCCCAGATATGCAGAGGTTTATACATCTTATTAAGTTTCTCCATGAAGTGTGATTTGGCTGGTGTATGTTTTGTTGTATCAGAGGATCTTGGTTTTTCCTTTTCTGTATGTTGAGGTCCATTGTTGCTGAGACTGCTGCTAATGATCCAGTCTACCACCAAAAGAAAAAGAGGGTGAGAGTAAGTAAACTCGCCTGACACCGGTCTTCTTCCGGAATGAGTTTGTGAGCTGTTCTCCATGAATGACTTTGCAGTGTCGTCCATTAAAAGAATTCCATATGATGTTGGCTATCTTCTGAGGCACGCCGAAGTGTCGAAGGAGCCTCAATAGTGTTGTTTTGTCCACACTGTCAAATGCTTTTTCTCAGTCAAGGTAGTTGATGTAGAGTTATTCTCCAGTTATTCCCCATGGTAACTTCTTCATTGGGTAGATCTTGTGAGGTTTGGAACTTGTTGCTAGGAGCTATCTTGGATTTTTTGAGTTTGTCAATGCCAGGACAGAGTTTAAATGGTTTGAATTATCTGTTCTGGTTAGCGTTTTTTAGCTAGTTGGTTTTCTACGGTAATGGATTCATCAAACTTATACCTAATCTAATGCCTTTATCTAGGCTTGGGACCGGCAGTAACCCTAAAAGAGCTTCAGGCAGAGTGTAAAAAATTGTTGAAATATTCTTTCGGGAGGCGAGAGACTAACTTTCTGTAGTAATGATGTATTAACCTGAGTTTAGATTCCCGGATTTTTTTTATTTTAGGTGGCTTGTTATTGATTGGATTATTCGACTTTTGTGGCAAAATACTTTGGTCATACGTTCTGAAGGCAAGAAATATGAGTTATATACTGATATTGAAGCTCTTCTCGAGATAATCTCAACTTCTGTAAAGATTAAACGAATGTAAGTCTTCCGAAAACTACTCTTATTGGTGTTTATTAATCTGTCATTTTAAAACTCATTGTGTAATGTACTTCGTTTATCAAGCTCATTTTTAGCCACTTTTTGTGAGGACTGATGATGCAGAACAACCAGAGAAACTGATGTGGATAGAGCCTAGTTTGAACTTGCTACTTACTGATTGAAGATCGACTGATTCAATCTCTCCCTACCATATTATTTGATAATAGTATATTTTCATTCTGATAAGTTCGGCTTCAAGTAGATAAATTTTCAATCTTTGGATTATCAAGACTAATAAAAGACCTCGTATCCATGTAAACCAAGACCACACAGCTGGAGTTCTTTTCATTGTAATCGGACGTGAATTTCAGTTTTAGGACAGTACTAACATAGCTGACACGTTCGGGATGCGATTCTCCTCTCGTAATTCAAAACGTTTCCTCAGTATTGGCTTGTATCTGTGGCAGTGTCTGTCATTAAAAGGTGTGCGAGGGAAGTACATTAACCTTATAAAAGCTCTCTACTCGAACACTACTGGTTGAGTTAGAGCTTAAAGCTAATTGTCGTCAGAATTGTTTACTTCAAGTAGTGTCCGTCAGCGTTGTCCACTCTCACCATTCCTGTTTAACTTTGTCATAGACATGCTTTTAGAGATAACATTATCTTCGTCTGAATTTTCAGAGGTGGACCTTCTACAAGGAGATTCACTGGTTATGACATTGCTCTACTTGGTGAAGTGAAGTAGTGTTTAGGACATGTGTTACGAATGTTCAAGCAACGACTAGTTTAACGAGCGATGTTTTGTGATGTAGGTGTAGGCTGTAAGGAAGCTAGGGGCAGCCAAATCAAAACATGGCACAAATCCATAAAGTCACTGACAAGTTAACTGAGTCATGTTGGTATGTATCGACTACCTTGTTGGGGTCCAAGGGACGACAAAGTAATCGAAAACGAGCCTGGTTTTATCGTGTCTGCTTTGCACGAGCTTTCGGTAAGCCTTGAAGTATTATTGACGCCAACATTTTAGAAACTATATTATTTAGGCTGATCCCCCTCTGATTGTCACAAGAGGACTTTTGTCCTTTCTTGTAAATTGGGACAATTAGCGACTGAGACCAGTCTGATGAGATTACGCCTAGTTCCCAGATTCTACCTAAGATCTCGGTCAACCTAGCTGCTAAAACTGGACCAGTATCTTTGAAAACCTCAGGGGTCAATCTATCAGGACCTACTGCTCTTCCTCGCTTTAGATTTCCTATAGCTTTCTCAACTTCATAAAGACTAGGAGGACTTGAATCGATTTGCCATTCTGGTTGAAGGTCAACTGAACTGCTCCCTAAAGTGTTCTGCCCAACAATCCAATCTCCTGGTTTGAAAATCAATGATACAGCCATCCTTTTCTTAGTTAGTTTCGCTAACAGATGGATTTTTAATACCGGTTTCCTTTATAGGGAGGAAAAGTTGTCTACTGTTGCCGATCGCCGCCGCTTTTTACATCGCTTTTGCTTTCGCCACCCACCACTGTTCGCAGTCGTTGCGTAGGCTTTTTATCAGCCTGTGCTTAAGCTAACTTCACTCTTCATCATGTACAGAGTCAGATGGAATGAGTTTACGAGCATCCATCAGTTCGGTAGATGCTACTGAGATCCACGGCTTCATTCTAGCCTTATGGTTTACCTTACTAGCAGAGATTACTGCTGTTTCCACAGCCTTTTGGATATCATTCCAACCTACTTCCGGATGGTCGCCTGGTTGTTTTCTTAGTTGTTCCTGAAATATATTCATAGCTCTGCTATCATTAGGTAGAACCCTAAAGGGTTTCCTTGCGGTGTCTTTCTTACGTCCGGTAAGTCACAAACAAATACATACTCATACTAGGGCATGTTCCGAATCTAGAAATGTGCCTCAAAACGAGCGACAGTCCTTTATCGAACCTCTCCATCAGTGGCTGATGGCAATGTGATCTAGTTGCGTCCAACGTTGTGACGACTTTGGAGGTCGCCATGTTAAGAGATGCTCTTCCTTATTCCTACAGTTAGTGTTTGCTAGAAATAGGCGGCTATCTCAACGTAGTTGCAGCAGACGGTCACCATTGTCTGTTCTCCGAGCCGCGACACCATAGGATCCACCCAGGTGTCTTTCACTTTCACTTAGTCTACTACTTGAGTATTGAGGTCACCAGCCGTTATTACTATACCAGAGTGCCTAACTTTTTGAAGGAGGTCCGAAAGCTTTCTGTAGAACTCATCTTTCACATCGTCTGAACTGTAGTCGGTAGGAGAATATGCAGATACAACGAAGAGCCAACGGCAAGTGTCCCTATCTTTCCGAATCCTTGCTATCCTGTTCACTCGGACAGCACACAAGCGACTATCTAATGGGATCCAGTCTAGGAGCGCTAGTTCTGCCCTAGGAGTCAATGCTATACATACACCAGCGAGACCCAGGGAAGCAGCTTCAGGACTTCCAGATACACGCAGAATAAATCGAATTGCTTCATTATCTTGAAATGGTGAGGTCAAGTGAATGACGCTACTCGGATCCTGTATTCACGTTTCGGAGACGCAGCATACATCGATTGAGCGAGATTCTGAAGTCCTAGCTAATGAAGCTTGCTGCCCTATTTGACACGATGTCCGTACATTTAAGGCTCCAACATGCAGTCTAGAACGGGATTTCAGGAGACTAGGAATAACTTTTCGTGAACTCGCATCGTTTGCATTAGAGGTACGGGGTAATAAAGGAATGTGAGTAGAGTTATTCGTGAAGATAAGAAATCTTAGGGGGTGTAGGAAGAATTTGATTTTGACCAATTTGGTCTCGCGTGCTGTTACGGGTATGAGGGCGGTTGTCACTTCCCGGTTGCCCACACCGTGGAGGGGTATTTCTTGAGGAACATAAAAAGGAATGTAGATTAGTGTTGGTCTTAGAGACCTGGGTGCGAGACCGCAAAGTCCAAGGGACAACTACTTGAGGCCGGTCACGCACAACCTTCTTATGGGTAGTACTTAGTGTTAGCTCCGTTCTTGTTTAAAAGCCGTGACCGCTGGGAACGGAAACCCGCGAGGCAAGGTGAGGTGTGACATTTTTAGAGTCGACCTTTTCTAACTCTTCCTTCCTTGTGAGAAGGCAGCATCGCTGCAGATGCTGGTTGTCCGAGGGAAACACCTTACTGCTGTCACACCCCTCTGCAGTCAGCAGTATGACTTCGCTCTCAGACCTTGGGTAGCTGTTTTCAGTCTCATCGTTCTCCAATCGAACAGTCTGGCATGGTAGAACCTTCAGGAACATATGTTTCAGCCATTATAGCTCGGTTGGGTCATGACGATAGGCGAGCGCGACCACCACGTCAAGGTAGCAGCTATGGTTGGTCTGTGCTAATATTTTATGACAGCTTGTTCTACGTTTTACATTTCAGCTGACTGAAGGGCATGTATCAATGTGTGCTTTGAGCTGTGTGAAGTTTCATTCCTTTCCATTATGCTTTATCTACTTTCATTAATCTTCTGATAGCAAGTTCGTTCCCTTTCCATATTTCTTCACGGACTCTATAACTGTGAATGTTTAACATCAGAAACTCATACTGTTAGAAATCCTTTGTTACATGTGAATGGTAGTTATCAACTGTATTCCAAGTGCATGTTAAGTAGTACTTCGAGTAAATCAATTATTTGGTGAGATTATTTACTAGACTAACAGTTAACATTTACCTCAGTTTCATAAAGAAATATTCCGTAAGTAGGACCATCGTGAAATTTGAAGAGCTATATAGGACGGTATTCTTACTCATTTATATTGAATCGAGATTTATTTATGTCTAAATAAATACTTATATGAAACCAACGGTACTATTATCCAGTATATTGTGTAAATAAGATATTTTTAAAGTTCGCTATGTGCCCGCCTAAGTTGTTATAGAGATTATGTAACATGTCACTGCTAAAATAGCTAATGTTTTTTTTTAAATTGTGTTCAATTTTGCATTATCCAGGCCATTAGCAAACGAATGTTTGGTTACAATGTTGCATACACTTGTTGTTTTATTGAATTACGAAATATGTCAAGGGTTAATTTCTCATGTACTATTGGATAATGCGTTGTCATCTTATAACGAAATATGGGAGTTTGCTATTAGGTAAGTCGTTTTGAGAAATATATCCAGGTTGTTACCTTGTAGTGTGTCGAATTAATGCGTGTTCTTATAGCTCGGTTTATAAATCAGAACATGAACTCGTATTGATGAATACGTTTATTCGAGGCACACCACAAAGCGAAGCGGATTGGAGAAGGCTAAGAGCCAACCCTTTGGATTACAATGCGAGCGAATGGGCAAAGCGAATTGGAGAAGGCTAAGAGCCAACTCAAAGAGAGCATGACTAAGAATATATAGTCAGACCAAAAATAAGACAGACATATGACAAGGGAAATAGGTATGCACACACATGAATAAAAGCGACGAATGATTGACAAGGTCAAAAGCAAGCGATACAAATCATGTGAGTTCATGGGAATATTAAGAGATTAACATTAAAGCGAAAAGGATGAGTAAGCGCGTAGGCGCAAGCGATGTTCAGTCGTACAAGCTCATACAAACCAGATAATA
Source organism: Schistosoma turkestanicum (assembly GCA_944470395.2). Taxonomy (NCBI): domain Eukaryota; kingdom Metazoa; phylum Platyhelminthes; class Trematoda; order Strigeidida; family Schistosomatidae; genus Schistosoma; species Schistosoma turkestanicum. The sequence goes on from OX103979.1 coordinate 15,992,364, forward strand.
AAAAATACCAATGGTACATATGAGTTGTTGCTATACAAATGGCTTGGTTAAATAAATTAATCGAAAGGGCTTAACCAAGTTAGATGTAAGAGAACTGTAATATATGTCAGTCAGTTGCAACGTAGCACTTCGTACGTAAGTACATCAGTTCATGTCGCCATACCACATCAGCACAGAGATATAATTGTCAATTCAAATCCAATAGTAGAAGAGGTAGTAAAGGTATTAGAAGTAATCGGAGAGGTTAGAATTAGAAGATATTATTCACGAAGTATGATTCAATGAGATAAGTTTAGAAAGTAAAAACTACAGGTGTTGAAGAACCCAGAAGATTAGGATTTGAGAGAACACAAAGAATAAATGCACTGGCGCCATTGCGAACGATTTTGGGCCATGTCATTCAAGGTCTCTAACCATCGATTATTATCATCTCGCGGACCCCAACCAGGTAGTCGACAATTACCGACATGTCTAAGTCCACTCGTCAATGACTTCATGGATTTCTGCCATGTTTTTGGTTTGGCCGCCCCTAACTTTCTTCCAACCTACTCCTACACTACAAAACAAAGTTCGTCGAGGCAGTCGGTGATTGGGCATACGCAACATATGTCCCAACCACCTCAACTGATTAAGGTTCACCACTTCATCTATTGATCTGTCATTCTTACCTAACACCCGTTTCCTAATAACAGCGTTGCTCACTCTGGTGCCCCAGGATATACGAGCAATGCTTCGAACACACCTATGATCGAAAACCAATAACCGACGAGTATCTTCTACTCTCATTGGCCATGTTTCACAGCCATAAAGTAAGACGGAGCGAACCACTGCGCAGTACACTCGTCCTTTAGTCAGCAAACGGATATCTCGCCTACGCCATAAGTGACGCAGGTTGGCAAAAGCCAATCGAGCCTTCTGTATCCGTGCTGAGATTTCGTCAGTCATCAGGCCATCAGAACTGATGAGACTGCCAAGATAAGTGAAGCGGTCTACACGTTCGACTACTTCACACCCTATCACTAGTTTAGGTGCCGATGAAACCCAATCTTGAAGCAACATTTTGCATTTCGGGGGGAGGGGGAAACCGCATCCCGAACATGCTTGCATTGTTGCTTATGGTAGTCAGAAGACCGCATTTAGTCAGCGTCTTCACCAAGTAGGACAATGTTATCCGCATATTCTAAGTCAATAAGCGAGCCACCTGGAAAAAGGTCTAGTCCAGAAAATTCAGACGAGGATAAGGTTATTTCTAGGAGCATGTTTATGATAAAATTAAACAAGAATGGAGAAAGTGGACATCCCTGACGGACACCACTTAAAGTGGGGAATTCCGGTGATAGTTCGCCATAAGCCCTCACTCGACCAGTGGTGTTCGAGTAGAGAGCTTGTATGAGGTTAATGTACTTATTTGGTACACCTTTCAATGACAGACACTGCCACAGAACCTCACGATCCACTGAGTCAAATGCCGCTTTTAGGTCCAGGAAAACAACTATTGTAGGACGTCTAAATGTGTGTCTGTGTTCCAGGACCTGTCGTAGTGTGAAGATGTGGTCTATACAACCACGTCCAGGTCGAAAACCAGATTGGTTTTCTCGAGTTTGCTCTTCGCGAGCTTTCGTTAAGCGTCGAAGTATTACTGAGGCAAATATTTTAGATACTATATTAGTTAGACTTATTCCTCTGTGATTGTCACAAGAAGACTTCTATCCCTTCTTATAGATTGGGACAATCAGTAATTGAGACCAGTCAGATGGTATTACGTCCAGTTCCCAGATTCTACCTAAGATCACAGTCAATCTAGCTGCTAAAACTGGACCACCATCCTTAAATATCTCAGGGGTCAGTCTATCAGGACCTGCAGCTCGCCCTCGCTTCAGATTTCCTAACGCTCTTTCTATTTCATTAAGACTAGGGGGACTTACTTCGATTTGCCATTCAGGATGACTGAAGATCGTGGGTAACCGAAGAGTGGTTCGAGGCCAGTTGAACTGATCCCTAAAGTGTTCTGCCCATCGATCCAGTCTCCTGGATTGAGAATAAATAATAGTCCCGTCATTTTCTGAGACAGTCTCACTTACACTAGGATTCCTAATACCAGTTTGCTTGATAAGTCGGAAAAGTTGTCTACTGTTGCCGATCGCCGCTGCCTTTTCCACCGCATTTGCTTTAGCCACCCACCACTGTTCGCGGTCGTTACGTAGGCTTTTTATAAGTCTGCGCCTGAGTTGACTTCGTTCTTCATCATGTTCAGAGCCAGGTGGTATGAGTTTTCGGGCATCCATCAGATCGGTGGATGCTACTGAGATCCATGGCTTCATTCTAGCCTTATGGTCAACAGCAGATATCACTGCTGTTTCCACAGCCTTTTTGACATCATTCCATCCTGCTTCCGGATGGGAATCGCATATATGATCGCCTAACTGTCTTTCTAGTGGTTCCTGAAATATATTTTTCGCCTTATTATCATTAAGTAAAACCCTATGAGGCTTTCTTACGGAGTCTTTCCTCCGTCCAGTAAGCTTCAAACAAATAGGCGCCCGCACTAGGGCATGATCTGAATCTGAACATGTGCCCCAGAACGAGCGACAGTCTTCTATCGAACCCCTCCATCGGTGGCTGATGGCGATGTGATCTAGTTGAGTCCAACGTTGAGACGACTTTGGAGGTCGCCAGGTCAACAGATGCTTTTCCTTATGCCTGAAGTTAGTGTTTGCTAAGAATAGGCGGCTATCTCAACGTAGTTGCAGCAGATGGTCACCATTGTCTGTTCTCTGAGCCGCGACACCATAACATCCACCTAGGTGTCTCTCCTGCTCACTTAGTCTACCTACTTGAGCATTAAAGTCACCAGCCATTATTATTATACCGGAGCGCCTATCTTTTTGGAGGAGGTGCGAAAGCTTTCTGTAAAACTCATCTTTAACCTCGTCTGCACTGCAGTCAGCTGGGGCATAGGCAGATACGATGAAGAGAATACGGTGAGTGTACCTATCCTTCCGTGTCCTTACTGTCCCGTTTAGTCGGACAGCGCACAAGCGACTATCTACTGGGATCCAGTCAAGGAGAGATTGTTCAGCTCTACGACTCAATGCTATACCTACGCCAGCAAGAGCCCTGGAAGCAGACCAGAGCTTCCAAATACACGATGGGTAAATCGAGCTGCTTCTTTATTTTGACAAGGTGAAATCAGAATAATAATTTTAATAGGATCCTGTATGCGCGTTTCCGAGACACAGCATACATCGATGGCACAAGATTCTAAAGTCCTAGCTAATGAAGCCTGTTGCCCTATTTGACACAATGTCCGTACATTAAATGCTCCAACATGTAGTCTAGAGCGGGGTTTAAGGAAACCAGGAACGACGTTTCGCGAACTCGTGTCGTCTGCATTAGCTGTGCACTGTGATAAATGAATGTGAGGAGAGTTAGTCGTGGAGATAAGAAATCTTAGGGGGTGTAGGAAGAATTTGATTTTGACCAATTTGGTCTCGCGTGCTGTTACGGGTATGAGGGCGGTTGTCACTTCCCGGTTGCCCACACCGTGGAGGGGTATTTCTTGAGGAACATAAAAAGGAATGTAGATTAGTGTTGGTCTTAGAGACCTGGGTGCGAGACCGCAAAGTCCAAGGGACAACTACTTGAGGCCGGTCACGCACAACCTTTTTATGGGTAGTACTTAAAGTGTTAGCTCCGTTCTTGTTTAAAAGCCGTGACCGCTGGAAACGGAAACCCGCGAGGCAAGGTGAGGTGTGACATTTTTAGGGTCGACCTTTTCTAACTCTTCCTTCCTTGTGAGAAGGCAGCATCGCTGCAGATGCTGGTTGTCCGAGGGAAACACCTTACTGCTGTCACACCCCTCTGCAGTCAGCAGTATGACTTCGCTCTCAGACCTTGGGTAGCTGTTTTCAGTCTCATCGTTCTCCAATCGAACAGTCTGGCATGGTAGAACCTTCAGGAACATATGTTTCAGCCATTATAGCTCGGTTGGGTCATGACGATAGGCGAGCGCGACCACCACGTCAAGGTAGCAGCTACGGTCGGGGACATATGACAAGCGAAATAGGTATGCACACACATGAATAAAAGCGACGAATGATTGACAAGGTCAAAAGCAAGCGATACAAATCATGTGAGTTCATGGGAATATTAAGAGATTAACATTAAAGCGAAAAGGATGAGTAAGCGCGTAGGCGCAAGCGATGTTCAGTCGTACAAGCTCATACAAACCAGATAATAAAAAATACCAATGGTACATATGAGTTGTTGCTATACAAATGGCTTGGTTAAATAAATTAATCGAAAGGGCTTAACCAAGTTAGATGTAAGAGAACTGGAATATATGTGGAGGCACTGCAACCTATTCTAATATTTATTACAATGACAATAATCCAAAAGTTGGTCCCGAGAGTTTTCGTTTCTGTACTGTCCTACTTCATATGGGTGATATAGAAAATTGAGTTGAAATGATTGAGTGGTGATTACGATCTCGCTGAAGATGAAAATTATGTTCCAAAGATTACTCTTTCTTGTTGCGAAGGCAGTTGAAAGTTGATCACAGACTACTTGTGAAATGGAAGGTTATGTTTTAACCTCCTGAATATTATGGTCTCCTTAAGTTCTAATAAAGTAGTTATATTGCTTAGTGATTATCTTCTGATGTTTTGTACCCAGCAAAAGACATGCATTTGAACCATAATAACTAGTTTCCTTTCATAAACGGAAGTTCTTGGAAATATTTTCATTAAAACTCATAAATCGCTGTCACTGAATCTTTCTTTCAGAAACCAAATGAGCTTCTTAACGTGTATATAGCGTAAGAGAAAGCACAATATATAATGAAGCCATCGTATCTTCCAAATACTGTCGCTTTTGGATTGTTGGAACATTTATGATATTTGGGACTTAGCATCGTGTATAGTACGTTTTGTCAACTGCTATCCATCTTACTCAAGTTCATCCCACTAACATGATAAGGATTTTTAAAGATATTCAATTTTCGTGTATCTCTATACGTGTCATGCAATACCACTTGAATGATAAATCATGCTCCCGACCGTAACTATTACCTTGATGTGGTGGTCGGGCTTGCCTATCATGATGACCCAACTGAGCTAAACTGGCTTGAACACATGTTCCTTTAGGTGTCACCATGCCAGACAGGTTGATTAAAGAATGGGATAACTAAAGGCAGGAACTTAAGGTTTGAGGGCCAAGTCGTATCGCTGACTGTAGAGGGGTGTAACAGCACTAAGGTGATTCCTTGTATTTGGAGCGATGCTGTCTTCTCACAGAGGAAGAAAGGGATAAGAAAAGGTCGACCCTAAAAACGTCACACTTCACGTACCCCGCAGATTTCCGTCTCTAGCGGTAAGGCCATTTGAAGAGCGGAGCTAACAAATTAAAGCCTTATAAAAAGGCCGTGCTTGGCCGACCTCAAGCAATCGTCTCATGGACTCGCGTCCCAGGTTGCTAAGACCAGCGCTAATCTGATTTCCTTTTCACGTTCCTCAAGAAATACCCTTCCGTGGTGTGGGCAGCAGGGAGGTAACATCCATCCTCATATCCATAACAGCACACGAGATCAACTTGTTCACAATCATATCCTTCCTACACCTCTTGATAACTCTATTATCTCCACGGTTAACCCTTCTCGTATACCTTATCATCTAGTGCAGCTAGTGCTAACGACTTGAGTACACGAAATGTTATTCTTGGTCTCTTGAAATCCCGTTCTAAACAACATGTTGGAGCTTTTAATCACCGAACCTTGTGCCAAATAGGACAAAAAGCTTCATTAACTATCATTTAAGAATCTCGTGCTGCGTTTCCGAAACGTGCATACGGGATCTGAGTACAATGATTAATTTGACCTCATAATGTCAAAATAAAGATTTACGCTTCATGTATCTGGAAGCACCGCTGTTGCATCCTATGGCCTCTCTGGTGTAGGTATACCATTAAGTTCTAAAGTAGGAGTAGCTCTCTTAGACTGGATCCCAGCAGGCAATCGCTTGTGTGCTGTCCGACTGAACGGGACAGTAAGGATACTTGTTGTTGCTTCCTTGTCGTTTCTGTCTACGCTCCCAATAATTGCAGCTCAAATCAGGTAATAGATGAGTTTTACAGAAAGCTTTCAGACGTCCTTCAAAAAGTTAGGCGCTGTAATGTAGTAATAGTTTCTGGTTTCGTTAAGGCTCAAGTAGGTAAACTAAGCGAAAATCTAAGAAACCTGGGTGGTTCTTGATATTCCGCGACTCACAGAACAGATAATGATGACCATTTACTAACTAAAGGACGAGTCTACTGCGCAGCAGTTCGCTCCATCCTACTTCGTGGCTGCGAAACATGGCCAGTTAGAGTAGAAGATATTCGCAGGTTAATGGTATTCGATCATAGATGGCTTCGAGGCATTGCTCGAATATCCTGGGATCTCTGAGTGAGTAATGCAGTTGTTAGGAAACAGGTAATAGGTGAGCGTGGTAAAATCAATAGATGATGTTGTGAAATTTCATCAGTTGAGGTGGTTGGGATATGTTTTACGTATGCGCAACCAATGAATGCGTCGTCGATGTGTGTTTTATGGTGTAGGAGTTGGTTGGAAGTAGGCTATAGGCGGCCAAACCAAAGTATGGCACATATACATGAAGTCGTATCTGTAAGTGTAGACTAGCTGGTGGGGGTTCCCGAGATGATGGTAACCGATGGTTAGAGACCCTGAGTGACATGGCTTAAAACCATTTGCAATGGAGCAGGTGCATTCATTCTTTGTGCTCTCTGAAGTCCTAACCTTCTAAATTCCTCATCACTTTATCTCTTCATTTTTAAGTTTATTTCACTAGATTCTACTTCTGAATAATATCTTCGAAACCTAATCTCTCCGATTACTACTAATACTTTTACTACTATTACTACTACTATGGGATTATAATGGATAATCGTATCACAGCGCCAATGTGGTTATGGCAGCTTGAACTGATGTACGGCGTTCTACGTTGTTGCTGTCTGACTGATTAAACATGGTTCAGAAATTTAAGCACATCCTTAGGTGCCTGAAAGTCAATCACTCAATTCATATTTTCATGTCACATTAAGATTTCAATGTTAGGTGTTCTTGTAAGATATCCGTATTATAATAGATACCTGAAATTTTTCAACCTTTTTAAGAAGAAAACATGATTGTAAAAATCTAGTTCGAACTTATTGTTGACAGATTTTAAAGTATGTGACCATTAAGTACTCTTTACTTAAATTCTTAATTTTCACAAGTTACTGTTTTACTAACAATATAGTGGTTAGTTCTGATTAGCTTTTGTCTTTCTTTTAGCTTATTTGAACAATGTTCTATACAACGAAACCGTTTACATGGTCGTAAACGTGAAGGTTCCATGTCAGGTTATCGGTTTTTGAATCATGATCGATTGGTATGTAATCTCTTGTCAGCTTTATTCTGCCTCCAGAATTCTACCAGAAACAATCATTTGAAATGTGTGAATGTATCTAACATTTGTTTGCGTATATTTACTTCGCTGATGAAATGTTTAGACTTAGACAGTAGTCATTTGAACAGTTCACCATGGCGTGTTCGGTTGATTGTTTTAAGTAGTAATTACTTAAAATTACCGCAAAATCTAATTCCTTGTGAATTCTTTGTCAATGTACCAACTATCCCTAATGTTTTGCTATTCAATCCGGGCATTCTTTTCCTGATATACAATTATACGAAAATTTGGAATGCTGATGATGATGTTCCTGAAAACGACACAACATTTATGGAGGTGCCAACAGACATGAGTATTTTATTAACTGGCATTCTATGGTCGTATAAAAACTATGTAATGAATGAATATACTCCTACTATTCATTCATCTAATCCATGGTTTTATACAGGAAGTAATCACAATCAACCATTATTCAGTAATCAAGACCACATAGAAGCAATTGACTTTATCAGAAAAACTATATCAGTTCACACTCGTCTAAATGCAAATTTACCTATCACTGATGAAAATATACCTAGTTTAGTTGTTCTCTTAACTACAGAGCTATCATTCATTCAATATAAATGTGGTTTGCTGAAAAAGAATTGTGAATATGTTGATGAATTATCATCCTTTTATTCAGTGATTATGAAGCGAGTTTTGAAGCAAACATTAGATAATTTAATATCCAATAAATATCATTGGTGTGATTCAGCTAAAACTGATAAATCCAACTTTTCTGTTCAACTCAATGCTGATGATTTTAATAAAGAATTTAAAAAGTTCGAAATGTTTGCTAAATCTTTAGAAGTTTTATTGGAATTATTAGCTTTTAGTACAGATGATTTATTATGGATTTCATCACCACAATTGAATCAGTTAGTACATTTCTCAACTAGTTATTCAACAATTGAACAGTCGATTTCTGAAAATACATTTCAACCAATAGCTGTTTCTAGTCAAGTGAAGAAAACCAATTTCGGAGATGAAGATTTTGAGGATGCTGATTCTTCTGTTACTGTTGAAGTAACAAATAATCAAGATGATTTAAAAGAAATCTACTTACGTAGTAATTTCTACCAATCAGTAAAATTTCAAATTTTTAATTCTTTGTTTTTATTCAGTCTTCGACGTAAAAACATAAACTTACTGAAACAAATTTATCAGTCATTGCACGATTCCATTACGAAAATTGCTTTAAATGATAATGAGTCTATTAAATGGTTGTCTAAACTTACTAGAAACATATCTCGATCTATGTATAAAACATTTTCTGACAAAAATTATGATTGTAATTTAAGTATTGATTTTGCTGAAGTGATTACTCACTTTATTAGTTCAATAGTAGATACAGTTCGTGAAATTCTGAAATCCCTTCTAGCACGCTGCAGTCAATATTTGTGTATTACTTTAATTGTTAAATTAATTCGTTCACTTTGTATGTTATCAAATAGTATGGTTTATATATATATGCTTCAAAATCAAGCAAGCATGGACCTTGAAGTAATAGAACATTGGAAATTGATCGGCCAACATATTGACCAGATGATTCGAACTGTTTGGTCTGTTGGATCCAAATTTTCTAGGAAGTCTTTACAAGGTTTCGAAGATGCGACTGTAGACTGCCTTAACTTGTGGATAAATGTAAGTTAAATAACCGGACATATTAGTCTGATCCATACACGGTATCATAATTAAATGCGTTATTTTCATTTTGTCTTCGTCAATATCGAGTTTCAACCTTTGAAACTCTATAACGTCAGTTTATATATGTCAAACAAGTAAATAACACCCTACTAGATGCTGAAGTACTTAATATGAGTTTACCACTCATATCTATAATGGAAGTTAATTGTTTGAAGATCAAACGATTCGAATTAGTAATAGTTTTACAGGTTGTGAAACTATGGTTCAAAAGTATTGGTGAGATCGAAAGATGAAAATTAATAAATAATAATGCAAGCAAGATATCGAAGAGGATGAATATGCTAAAACAAATCATCATCATGGCAACCAGTTTTAAGCTAGCTCATCTAAAGTTTCCAATTATATTTCAAACCATAACGAAAATGTCTGCACCTTTGCACATGGCTCATATTAATAGTTAATGATTTCATTGACTAGTGTTATTTCTTTAGACCTCCTGACCCTTAGTATATGAACATAAAGTTATAACTTGTTTTTAATCAATCTTACACTTCAGTTAAGAAATTCTAGCATTCTGAAAAGGGTTTATTGATTAATCAATTAAGAAATAGGACTATGTCAAACCACGGAATCCTTTGTGTTTTAATTTCCTTAAATGTTGGACCACCAAGTTCATAGACATGTGAGTATCATCATTTGCTTGTGTTTGAACAAATAGTAATCTATTTATTAAAATTGTCTTTAACAATATGACGTTGTTGTGAATATTACATAAAATTGATATGTTTAAATCTATATTAGGAGCGATCCACTGTTTAGTCATGAACATGCTTATCACCCATAGTTGGATAGTGAGAAATAAAATTGACACATTTTAGAGATAGAATCTCTGATTGGGTCACTGGATTAAATAAGTAAACATTTGGGAATCTGAAAAAACTATGTACACTTGACATTATCAAAAGCAATCCGTTACTGTCAATCATGCCTACAAAATGTAATAAATAATTTGCGGTACCCACAAGTTTGTAGAAAGTCATTCTAATAGTCAGTAAATATCAAATAATTAATTGTTGTAACTAAACTAGCCATTTGTTGATCCATCTTTCAAAGGATCTTTCATAGTCACTCCGTTTTTCTATTCTAATCAAATTTCCTTAGCTTTATTCTGCAAACATTATTGATAAACAGAATAACCCAGAATATTGTCTAATTCCAGCGATTCAACATATCACACCTAGTGCAACTTTTCAACTAGCCGAATTTCTCCAAAGGTAAATCCAGTCAGATACTTTTTTTATATTTTATGATGAGAATTATTTCGAGATATTTTGTTATATATGTATAAGTAGCATTAATTTAGGCGATAGATTCTTACATATCGTACATAAGAAAGAATGGTTGAAACTATATCGTAGAAACTATAATAATTTGATTAGTCAGTTATTTTTCAACTTGCATTTCATTCTTAAACCATCAATAATTACATAGTGAAAGTTAAAAGAGGGAGAAACTGTTTGTTTATATTTCATCAGTCAGTTACAACGTAGAAAGTGATGCGTACGTACATCAGTTCAGGTTGCCATACCACATTAGCTCAGAGACGCAAATCTCATAGAAGTAGAAGTAGTAGAAGTATTAGCAGTGATGGAGAAGACCAGAGTTCGAAGATATTATTCAAGAAGTATAGTCTAGTGAAATAAACTTAAAAGGAAAAAAATAAAGGTGAAGTACTCCACAGATTAGAATGAATGAATGCACCTACTTGCCGTGTCGTCTTCATCGTACCTGCCTACGCCCCCACTGACTGCAGTTCAGATGAGGTAAAAGATGAGTTTTATAGAGACCTTTCTAACCTTTAGAAAGTTAAACGCTCTGATATAGTAATAGTGGCTGGTGACTTCAATGTTCAGGTAGGTAGACTCAGTGAAATGGAAAAACACCTGGGTGGATGTAATGGTGTCGCGGCTCAAAGAACAGATAATGGCAACCGTCCACTACAGCTATGCTCAGATAACCGCCTATTTCTAGTAAACACTAATTTTAAGCATAAGGAAAAACATCTTTTGACCGGGCGTCCTTGAAAGTCTTCTCAACGAAGGTGAGCTTCAGAGGCTGACAGTCTCGAAATGTTTACTAGTACACCTTTTAATGACAGACACTCCCACAGAACCTCACTAACAACAGAGTCAAATGCCGGTTCAGGAAGACAACTATTTTCGGACGCCTAAATTTGTTTATCTTCCTGGACCTGATAAATATTTCGTCTGTACAGCCACGTCCAGATCTGGAACCAGACTAGTTTAATCGAGTACGCTCTTCACGAGCTCTAGTTAGGCGTCGAAGTATTACCGAGGCTACCAATTTAAACATCATACTAGCTGAACTGCTTCCTCAGTGATTGTCACAAGACGACTTTTGTCCAGAATAGATAGATGGGATTACACCCAGTTTTAAAATTCTACCTAAGATCTCAGTCAATCTTACTGCTAAAACTGGACCATCATCCTTAAAACCTCAGGGGTAAGTCTCTCAGGCCCTGCTGCTCCCCGTCGCTTCAGATTTCATGTAGCTTTCTCAAATTCATAAAGAGTCTGAGGACTGACGCCGATTTGTCATTCAGGTTGACTGGAGATCGTGGGTAACCGAAGTGTGGCTGGAGGCCACTTGGACTGATCCCTAAAGTGTTCTGTCCATCGATCGAATCTGCTGGGTCGATAATGGATAATAAGCCCATCCTTTTCCGAGATAGTGTCGCTAACAGATGGATTTCTAACACCGGTTTCCTTGATAAGGCGGAACAGTTGTCTGCTGTTACCTATCGTTAGAGGTTAACATTGTTGGATACTGGCCCAGTGATTTTGAACTAAGGCGCTCGTGCGCGAGACCTATGGTCTTGGGTTCAAATCCCTCAGCAGGTGTCGTGGATTCGCACTGCTGACAAATCCTATACTGAGGCGAATCGGCCGTCCGATGTTTCTAATAGTGGTCCATCAATGATCGATTCATAATTTCAGTGGAAATAAATAGTTTACGAATTATAACTTTCTCATCTTGAAAACTAATGGTTACCAGTTCGACTTTCTCTCATTTTAGTTGACTCAGTGCAAAAATTCTAACTCACTACCAACATAGTGTTTTTATTTTGGTGTAAACTCCTTTCATTGTATGAGAAACAATCTTACAGTCTTATCTCCTTGTGAATCTGTAAATCTCATAATTCAAAGCCAGTCGCAAAAATAATTGAATCTCAATTTCATTCAAGATATAATATCCAGAAAGTAATTTATATTAAGTTTCTTATTAAATATGATAATAATAATGCTATGATATTTTCTAATAATTTAGCCTGATTGTGAAATCGTACAATTTTTCCTGGTGTCGAACCAATCATTATTCTATTCTAACCTTTTGTCAAACTTTACTGGGATTACTCTCAAATACTAAGTTCAATTTCATATCGCTAAGACCAAAAACTGATACAACATATTCATCTGTCAATTTAAATTTCACCGTTTATATATATTCATTAATATCAAAACTCTTAACTATCCTGTCTACATATACTGGTACTATTAACGGAAATCAATTCTCTGCATCATTCTCATCGAATAAAATTCCATCCATGCTATATCCTGAATTAGAATGTTTAACTGTATGTTGTACTCAAATAACCACAATCTACAATAAAAACGAAGCAAGTGGCTGCCATCAGATACACGAGGTAATTTCTGTCTGGGTTTTTTGGTATTGGGAGGATTTGTGGAAATTGTAGAGTTTTTGTACTTTGAATCACAAACTGATAATAGCAAAGAATACCATTAGAAAGCAGTAGGAACTGAAAGCTGATTCGTTTTAGTGTGGGACTACCCAGTAGTGCGCATCCACGACCCTGTCATAGGGTATAAAATACAAGATCGGTGGTTTATGGGTCAAGAGTTCACGCGCCAGTCCAAAGGTTTCAGGCTCGCTTCCTTATGGTGGAATTGTGGATGCCTACTGATGAAACGTCCTACATTGAAACGAAACGGTTTTCCAGTGCTTCTAGGTTTTCAATAGCGTTCATAGTTAAGATATTATTTGGTAATTTAAACTGGAATTTTTTTAGTTTATTCAAAATGTACGTAAGGCAAATCTCTGCATTTTGAATTTTCCCTCTTAAGACGGCTCGTAATGTAATTACGAACATACAAAACCTATGCATTGAAGTCAGTTCATAACAAGTTCAAAATATTCAAAACTCATCTTCATCCTTTGTTTCTTGTTATCATTGATGATAAGTTTAGTTTTAGGGTATGTTTCATCATTTGTGAAATACTATTTTAGACTCGTTTGTTTAGTTCTGATGTTTTTATTTGAGTTGCTACTCTAAAAGTATTATTTGATTCGGTTCTCATCTTCCTCAAGTAAAGATGTAAATTTTGTTTTCTAAACATTTGAAGAAAATGGGTTTTTTTCAAAGATGAAACGCATATACATAATGATGGTTTTTAGTGAATGTATTAATGATAGGATAGAGATCTTTGTACATAACCGCGCTACTCTGAATTGAAACAGGTGGTTTTCTTAGGGGACTGTAAACAAAGTCTAATCTGCAAGATGGTAGAGCGACATAAGATAATGCCAACCGTTGGTAACCAGTAACTATAATAGGTTCATGTGCCATCTATTCAATCAAGATCCTTCATTTTGTATGGACCGTTAGATTAAAATTAGGATTTTCCAGCTCTCTTAGGTATTATTCATAATCGTTAACCCAATGTACGCGTGTGACTTTTCATTTACCCTCTTACTTTCATATTAACACCACCGCCAGAAGACAGTAATCACAACTTCTCTTCATGCGGCTACAAACACTTAGACAGTAATCGTTTACAAGCAACTTTGAACCATCGAATATTTCAACTCCTTTCCATCCAATCGTATTCACTTAAAACCCCTCCAGAATCATCCATACTTCTGAGCTTTAAGTGTATTGTGTCAACATACTGACTCAATGAAGTATAGCGAATAACCACATATGAAACAAATGCATTTATTAATTACTGTGATTCTATCCTAATTAGCAGGGTATATTAACTGATTTAACGTAGGACCCAATAAGGGAAATCTAGAATATAGTTCTTTATAGGTACAATGAATGTGATTCTTTAGCCTTTTTATTAACAGTAGATTCGTAACTCATCGGTTCTACTGTTCGGAGTTCAACCATTACTTCACATGTTTGGTACTTGATTTTTATGTCATCAACAGTAGGGTTTTTATTTTAATCACTTGTTCACAAAAAACAGATAAGTTACTCTATCAACGCTTTTTTTGTTAACAATTATAGCTGTTTCTTGAAATTTTGGCTGAAAATGATGCAACTTATTTTCATCAACACATTCGACCTATTTTATTACCATTAGTACTTAAGCGTTGGTTGAATAACTTCAATGCTGATGTATTCAATTTAGCGGAATTCTTATCAATTTTCCCCTGGAAATGTTGGGGAATAAGTGATTTCCAGGAGGCTCAAAAGTAAGCAGTTTTTTTCGGTTTTCAACATTAAAATCATTCATGTTCATATGTCAATCATAATTCCTTTACGGTTGGATGATAAATCTCTCCTAGCCTTTCGTATGTATTCATTGATTTAGACAACAACATTCAAGTTTTTTTATCATACATGAATTTACTTATATATGAAGTATCACTGAAAACACTATCAGGTTTTTGACTTATTTGTAACCAACAACTAGATCACTAACCTATTATTCAATAAGGTTTGGCTCCTAAATTTCATCACATCAGTCACGTTAGTTATGAAGTTCTCTACATTTTACATCGTTTGTTTATTTCCTGTTCTCAACTTGATTACTACATGCTATATGCTTTTTGGAATGTTCATCGTACCTATAAAAGAATTTATAACAGAAATAGATTCTTCGGTGGGTACTGATTTCCTTTGTCAAACCTTGATTTACAAATGTTCTATCGTTAATAGATAATGCGTTATGATTTCATCGCAGTTATTAAACGGAGTTTGGAAAATCCCAAATCTAAGGTTAGAAAACAAAGGAATCTAAATATCTGATCACCTAAGTTCTCATCTAATAACATTGACAATAGTGGAAAGCATAAAATTTATATAAATTCTGTAGCACAGGTGGTGTAATTAATCTAAGAAATGATAACAACTGATCATCATCATTTGAATGGATATGCACTTTATACTGACAAAGTTTTAGTGTAGAATAAAACTTCGAACACATCAAGAGGATCATATCGATGGAGCGGTAAATTCCATTTCGTCTCAACAGACACTTAATCATCATCATGCAGTAAAATACAAGGATGTTTAGTGATTTTCTACCAATAAGAAATTGTTGAATTATTTTATTATTGACTAATCAACTTCCATGCTTTTATGTAGTCAATCATGTTTCGTTCATTGATAAGTCATCATATTTGGGAAACTAGCAATTTTATCATTAGTCGTATGTCTGTCTTTAATGCATGTTTATTCGTTTAATAATAAACTTCTATCTTATCTGTTGGCTTTCGTAATAATCTGTCTGAATCATACATATTTTCAAGGGAACTTTGTCCAGTTCTCAGAAGATTGGCTTTGACTGATTTCTATAAGCCTATTGCTAAATTAGAGGACATAAAGATGGCCGGTTCTCTTCTTACTGGTCACATTCCTGAACTGGTGGGTGCCATTCTTATATATTCGGTCATGCAAAATATGAATGATAACAGTAGACTTCCACAATGGCATATAATCACAGAATTGTGTGGTGGGATAGAGGTGAGTAATATATATTGAGTAAATATTTCTATTGTCTTCGCATAGATAGATCGTGACTAAAAGTGGAATCGAGGACTCACGTTCCGTCCTCATAATATTTATTAGATGTAGGTACTTATGTTTTCAAAATTAGGCAAACTAGAGGAAATAGTTGTTTGGTAGAAAAAAAGGTTTGCAAGGATAGTCCACAAACCCGTTGAACCTTAATAACGTTATTTATATCTCTGTTCTGTACAGTAATCGTCTAAAAGTACATTCTGGAATTTACTTATGGATTAAAAATCGCCAACCCATCATCTCATTTGGAATGCTCGCTAGTTCATTTTTATAACCTGAATAAAATCGGAGTTGTCATATAATATGTAATAAAAAGATAAGAAGCAAGAATGAACTGGAATTTTGTAATGCAAACTATTTCAAAACATTCCCAGTTCAGTAAATTAAAATAAACGTTGTCATATGTATACAAATTTAATAAGAATGTTCGAATTTGTACTTACAATTCTTAAACCTTATATTTTTAAACTAATAACTTTGATTGAAATTGATCAACTGATTTATAGTCATTTTTTTAAACAATCTTTACTCAACTTCTTCCATTCAGCTTACTCGTACAACTTTGCTAAAAACAACAAATGTATGTAAACTAATTCATTCTGTGTTGAAATTACGAGTACTCTATGATATGCCAATAAAATCTATTGACTCATCGCAATCTCTTACAAATCATCAGTATCTTGGATCATTTCTTATAAAATGTTTAGCTAAATTATACATTAATCTAAATTATGATCAATTTGAACCGACTGATCGAGCTTCAGGTACAGAACAATATTATTTAAAACATGCATATGATCTGATGAGTTCTTGTCATATAAATTCAGTAAGTTCTTTTTACAACAATAATTTCTTAGCAATTTAACTTCATAACCAATTAAACTTTATGTAACCATCTGGAAGCCATAGTCTTTTTGCATATAGGTGATTGACACTTGTCAGTCGCCTAAACAAAAGAAGGTCGAATGCAGCAAATGAAAATCGAATTTCTCATCCAATAAGTTATTTTAATGTACAAATTTATTCTTATTGTACAGATGGTTTCTCGGGATGCTGATCGGATATTTCCCTAATATCCACAAGATTTTTTCTACCTACTTCAGTTACGATGAATAATAATGAACTAGCGAAAGCTCTAGTGTTTCTAGTTTATTTCATTCGTCATGAATAAGGTTAAGTAACATAATAGTAACTTAACAGATAGACAGACAAACAGATACAACGCAGAACTTTGTACGTAAGTACATCAGTTCAGGTTGCCATACCGCATCAGCACAGACACATAACTGTCAGTTCAAATCCAGGAGTGATAGAGATAATAGAAGTACTGGCAGTAATAGAGAATATTAGGGAGCGAAGATATGATTCGAGAAGTATAATTCAGTGAGATAAATTTAGAAGGAGAAAGATAGAGATTATGGGAAATTCAGAAGGTTAAAATTAGAGAAAACACAAAGAGTGGATGCACCAGCGCCATCACAAACGATTTTGAGCCATGTCGTTCAAGGTCTCTAGCCATTGGTGATTTTCCTCTCGCAGACCCCAACCAAGTAGCCTACATCTACCAACATGACTCAGTTCAGTTGTCAGTGACTTCATGGATTTCTGCCATGTTTTGGTCTGACCGCCCCTAACTTTCTTCCAACCTACTCCTACACCATAAAACATAGTTCGTCGCGGCAGTCGGTGTTTAGGCATACGTAACACACCTCAACTGATGAAGTTTCAATATTTCCTCTATTGACCTTCCATCTTTACTTAGGACCTGTTTCCTAACGACAGCATTGCTTATGCGGTTGTCCCAGGATATACAACCAATGCTTCGGAGACACCGGTGATCGAATACTAGTAACCTACAAAAGTCCTCTACTCTTAACGGTCATGTTTCGCATCCGTATAGTAGGACGGAGCGAACTGCTGCACGGTAACTCAACAAGTTGCAGCTATATCTTAATCTAGTCAACTTTATCTTTCACCTAATTCTTCTCCAGTCGGGAACCCACATCGTGTTATTTGGCCAATTGATATGTATTATATGTGAACCGGAGCTTTAGTCGGCACTTGTTCTGAATTCCATTGATTGGTCTGTTACTCCTAGCAGAATTTCTCGATTAATGCTAACTTTTTATGTATATTATGAGGAATAGTAAACTACACAAGGTATTTTGTGAGTAATTTATAACTACAACTGTCATCTTACCATTGATTTATACTCTTATTCATTTTGATTAGTCTCGGCTTGCGCAACCTCTATTTCAACATACGTAAGCGTTTTAGAAAGAATTTATGATCTAATATGCGTAATCTATGCATAATTTCCATTTCTAGTCGTCATGTCTTTTATCTTTAGGGTTACACTGGCCAAACTGTAGCCCTATAAATGCACACTTTTATCGACAGTCAATTACTTCACGGACATCAAAAGATGTCAAATAAGCCCCTTGCATCTGAGTTAAGACATAGTGATCAGTTTCTTAGTGTTAACGTAGCTCTTAGAATAAGCAATTAATTCTACACGCTTAGACTATCATTTTGTGATCATTCTATCTAGCTTGCTATTTAAATGTTTTATTTAACCCAACGATACACCACCACAATTATCCATCTGAGCTACAAATTTTCTTCACCATCTCAAAACTTTTCCTTCTCAATCAAACTAAATATTATTCTCCATTGAGTATATTTTAATCTTACTCATAAATCCTCAGAAAGGATAAATTTGACTGTATATTTTATTTACAAATAATTTGTTTTATCCTTTTAGGACTTAGTCAATCGTCTTTATCAAGTTGGTATACAGTTTCTTTGTTCACAGTCTAATATTAATGTATCATATTGTTTAATACCTTATTGTTTGCGACTAACATGTTGGTGTGCAGTCTCGAATTTTACTATATCTTTACTATTCAATACTACATTATTTGATTCTGATGCTAATAACAATACTGAATTGAGACAAGTGCAAGAGTTTTCAGTTTGGCTTTTTGTAAACGGACATATCAGTTTGCTAGTTAGTGAATTAACTCGGTAAGTTGTTATGTTCATCCTTAACAAATATTTACATCCCATGTAACAGATCTATTTGATTCTTTCGTATTTCCACCATTTTCTTCCTCAGCTAAGGTTGGTTTCTTCTCTCCCACAGTATAGTAACGATTTGATCGGTACATGATGGATCCTTACTGAATCCAGCCTGCTGTTCTGGAAGTTGAGTGTCAACAGAATTTTCAATCCGTTTAACAACTCTCGTCGAAGACTTTATTTGGTACCATCAAAAATCGTGCACTCTTGTGGCACAGAACCTCAATATATGTTTAATTTATTGCTTTTTTATTCCCTTCTCCAGTTATTCTCCATAGTAGTTTCTTCCTCATTAAGTCAGTCGGTCAGCAACAACAACGTAGAACTTCTAATGAACGTACATCAGTTCACGTTGCCGTACCACATTAGCACATAGATGCAATTTTCAATTTGAATCCAAAAGTAATAGAGGTAGTAGAAGTATTAGCAAATTAATGCTCGAATATATCATTCGAGATTTATACCACGGAGTAATCAGTTAAAAATAAAGAAGAACGATCGTGAGGAATTCAATAGATTAGGATTTGAGATAATACAAAGAATAGATGCACCTGAGCCATTGCAAACGGTTTCGAACCATGTCATTAGGGGTCGCTAACCATCGATTACTATCATCTCGCGGACCCCAACCAGGTAGTCGACACCTGCTAACATGACTCAATCCAGTTGTCAGTGACTTGATGAATTTGTGCCATGTTTTGGTTTGACCGCCTCTAGATTTCTTACAACCTACACCTGCATCACAAAACAAAGCTCGTTGAGGCAGTCGGTGGTTGGGCATACGCAACATATGTCCAAACCACCTCAACTGACGAAGTTTCAATAGTTCATCTAATGATCTACTACCCCTGCCTATTACTTGTTTCCTAACGACAGCGTTGCTTACTCATATTTTGCATTCTTCTCCGTTTTTATATTTATGTTCCATACTGTTTACATAATTACATTACTATCTTACATATGAAATTCAGTATTGAGTTATTTATTCAACAAGAACTTATTTATTCTCCTTTTACTTATAGTATTGAACATCTTGAAGAACTTCTTGATTCGTTTCATTATCTATTTATTAAAATTCGTTCATTCTCTTTGTTTCAAGAAAATTCAAAGGTACATCTTTTTTGATTATACATTTATATATGTTGAGGCTGATGCCATTTTTTTTATAAATTTATATTTGATACTTTCTTATTTCTTGGAATTTAGTAGTGATACCCCCTATATATATAATATCAGTTGAGTTATCTTCTATTTGATCAAACTTCTTTTGTGTTATTTCTGTGCTAGATATTTTGATACTGTCTGTCCCATAGTGCATTATTTGATGACGTTTTTTAACCAACTTCAATGCTAATTTCTGAGACTGTAAAGATGTGGTTTCAAATTGTTAATAGAGTATCATTTTTTCCCATATTATTAAGTGTTAATAAGTGCGCAACCTAGTTTGTTAGTAGAACTTTCTACTATTCACCTTCAACTACACAAAACAGTTGGTGAATATGATTCTGTTGATGATGTGAGTAAAAACTATTCTTACTCTATATTCATTGTATATTGATGTCAGTTGGGGTAACTACTGGACAGTCGATTTGCACCAGTATGGAACTCCTCAGGATTGTTCACCCAATACGTCACTAGTGATTAAACTCACTATCTTCAGGTCTCAGGGCAATAATTTAATCTTTCGATTCCAACCAAAGTCAATTCTTCAAGAGTACAACCTGAAGAATGAACTAATCTCCGCATAACTAATCTACCGAAACCATAATCGTATACTCACTAGTAACTTGCTTCAGTATGAATAATTAAAGTTCTATTGGGAATTCATAAAATATTTTAAAATTAAAATATATTCTTTGTCAGTTAATTAAATATAATAATGATTTTCTGTTTATTTGCAGTTTTAGTTTTATCATACATAAGTTTATTTCATATTTCTGTCTTATTTAGTTACTTATCAGTCTACATCATTCAACTGTGTATACACTTAATAATTTGGCTGAAAATCTCTTACAGTCAAACAACCAATGTCAGTCTGTCTATCCTGATGAATTAAAACGATCACTTTTAAAAAAGGTAATATTATTGTTTACTTCGTGTTCTATGCTGAATAATGCGTTTAAAGATATATATCTAGTTAGACGTATAATTTTTTTTATCTTCTTTCATTTTTTTTTACTTATTCCTGATTTGTTTATCTACTTAGTAAGCGTTTATTATGAATTCATTTTTGGGTAATGCGATTCATTAGCAACTTTATCGTAACAGTATTATCTAATGACAAGTTTACATTCATAAGTAAGACATATTATTTCAATTCTTCAGATCTAACTGTTTGAAATCCATTCTTAAATAATATGAAATAACTTGATGAATTTTAAAAACAGTCTTTCATAATGATTATTGAAATCGTTGTTTTACATTCAAATCACGAATGAATCATTGTTGAACCACCATTAGAAACCTGGAGGCATTGGACGGCTGTTTCGTTTTGGTATGCTCCTCATCAGCAATGCACATCCGCGACTCCTGCTTCTCACATGATTCGAACCTAGAATCCTTGGTCTTGCGCACGAACCACTGAGCCAGAATCCAACGGTTTTAGTGTTTAACTCTGGTCAGTTTAAGGATTTTTGCGCAACTTCACCATTGTCTTCTGTGGTAGTTGCTGCCTACATCCGACTGCGTTGAACTCCACCGGTCACATCTCACTAGAACTCCGAGAATTTCCTCACGCAACTAGTCACTAATGAGCAAATTTTCGATGTTTGCATTAGAGTTTTATGCAGATGGTTGTTTTACACAGATTGAGAAAGAAGAATTTTCCAAACTTTGGTAAAAGTCATTTAACAGCAGTGAAAACCTGCAAATATAAACAAATCAACCGAAAGTTGGTAGCAAATCGTTATTGAAATAATAAGGAATAATTATGAAAGTGGAATAATCTTAATTTGAAAGTATACTGATATGAAAACAAGAATAAATTAATTCGTGATAAGTAGTTGAAAAATTAAAAAAGTAAATGGATGGTTTATAAAACTATGATTTTCCACCATTATAATAGAAGTTGAGTAAGATTTGTTTGCCTTTAGGGGTCGGTATTCTAAATGTGTACAATAAAGGCATCAACAATGCTGACAAGAACAAAAATATGTCTTTAGCTCATTTTTGGACACTTTATAAATGACATGTGTGTTTAAAGTAAATGACTAGCTTTCTCAAGAAGTTGCTTACTGCATTGTTTTCTTGGAGAAAAAGATATCAATTTGTCACAAAAGAATATTTTTTTCATTAGTTTTGAGTGTAGTGTTCTTCGATCAATTTATATTTACCAATAACTTAAACCGCATATTTATCTGGTCACTCCGATTTGTTCGTGCCACTGTAATTATTCCTGGAAAGTTAAGTATACTAATAATTCGATGTGCATTATGTGAATATTTGAAGAAGTGAGATAGATGGCATATTCACCAGAAAAAAGTGTAGTTTTGTTTACGAATCTTTCGAATTTCAATAATTTGATGAGAGTTATTTGATCAAAAAGCCACCAATAATCCAAATACATTTACAAAGTATATTCACTTATTTACAAATAAAAAAAATACAATTTTTCATTTAGATCTCAACCATTTTAAGCTTACTTCTTGGAGAAAATCATCCTTCCATTTTCAATGAAGCAATATGTCAGTTATGCGATTTACCTCTTATGAAAATATGTAACTACAACGATTCATCATCATCTGATGCATCTTGTATTTCAGTTTTTGAAGAATATCAAAAATCTCTTAGCTGCCTATCAACACTTGATGGGGTAAATATTCAACAGGTTCGTCCTATATATATATATTTGTAGTTAGTTTTCTTGTGCTTCTTGTAAACATCATGTCACAATGAACAACCAACCTACTTGCATCACCACGCATTTTGACTGTGTCCACATCGTAGTTCTGTGTGTATTTTTTTAGTGTTGCTATTAAAATAAACTCACAATACACACTACTTGCTATTCTATAAACTCAAATGATATCTTATCTGTCAGATGAAGATCACTGGTTAAGTAGTTTGATAATCTGTTCGCTGAACTTATCATGGCTTTTTAAACTGTAAAATACTATTATATTTGGTCAAAATGTATTTGTACTAAGTTGTTTTAGATTAATGTAACCGAAAAAAACTGAATAGCATATTTATATTTTTCTCAAAATCAAAGTGAAGTTAATATCTCTGTTTTAACTAACAAATTAGTACTCTTATTAAAAAGGCTCTTTAAAAAGAATTCTATTTATTGTGATGAATTTTGTTTTATTCTTAAATTCATAAATAAATCATCGTTGTTTTTTTGTGAAGATAAAATTCAAAACTATCCTAAACCAGCTTAGTAAATAGACAGCAGTGATGGGTTGATTTGATTTAGTTGGTTCATTGACGACCCAATACAAGGTCGAATCTAGAATTATGAAGGTCCTTGAGGAACATTGTACCTTCAAACTATTAGATTAGGATTAATTGGTGCATATTCTCGAATTCAAACAATTTTCATCTTTCTTTAAGAAATTTAATATTTCATGGTTCGATCTTGTACCGCTACTGTACAAACTTTAACTAACCAGTCCTTTGTGGTTTTTCAGTGACTCTTCAACTGACATTTGATAAAGAAAATTGTTTTCAAAATACATTAATTTCTGCACAGAACTTTTTCATTTAAATTTCTTTTTATTTGTTTTCTTTCAGCTTTTACAATTAATTTCAAATGATATTAAATTATTTCAGATTGTGTACTCTCCTCAATTATTTTATCCAATTAAAATGCTTGAAAAGATATCTTTTAATGCGTCTCTTATGTGTAAAGAGAATAAATCAACAAGTGGATCTGATGTGTTAATTCGACAGATAAAATCTGTACTAATGAAACAGTCTACAGAAAATAAGCAGAGACATGCTGGTTTATTGGGCACAAATAGTAATAATGTAGATGATGACAATATGACAGAAATAGGTGAGTGAGCAGGCTTTTTTAGTATGTATGCTAGGCTTCATGATTCCTGTTTTCTTACGTGATACGTTTGTCCAGTATAGAAATAACTAATATATATATATATATATATATATATATATATATATATATATATATATATATATTCCCACAACAGGTGACTCTTCTTTACTCACATATCTTTCTTATATTTGATTAGTCAGTTATTGGGTTTCAGTTTTTAATTTGTTCTGATAAATACCTAAACTCAAATTTCTGTTGTTTTTTCTGTCTTCTCAGATTTTTCAAATATAGCTAGTTTAAACATTATCTTGGAAAGCATTCTCAATCCTTCAACACCTGATAAATGGTTCCAGGAATCGTTGATTCCTTTGGATTCTAAGATCAAAGGATCTGCTCTACATTGTTTCAGCATCTTAAAACAAATATCACATTCAATAAATCTTTCAAATTTCAATCTTATGGATCCTGCAAGTAGAGATCTTAACTATGGAGTTTCTGATAGTGATGTCATTTTGGATCCTACATTCTATATGAAACAACAAACTTTATCAACTATTATTTGTGCGGTTTGTATTCCGAAGTATGTTATTTTATTTCCATCGATTTTGAGATGGTGGAGAAAACTTGTAGCTCAGGTGGATGATTGTGGTGGTGTTTGGTTATTCATAGTCTGACAATTACCGAACGCAATGAAATAGTAGTTATCTTACCCCCTAGTAATTTCCCACATATCTGTCGCTAGTAGAATGTTTATAATCCTTTTCGATTCATACCAATTTGTTTACATGTTATATGTGACAACACTAACGGCTTATTTAGTGGTCTAAATGTGACATGTGTCTGCTACAAATACCTAAGTACCTTTTGATTAATCGTACATGGTCGTGCAACTACAAAGAAGTTATAAAGTAGAACAAAAATTAGCTGTGCAGCATTCTCTGGTTTCCAATAGTTCTTCAGATGTTGTTAATTTTTGATCGAATTCATTGCTTTTCATATTGATTCAACTAAATTAACAATTACAGAACATTAATAAATTTCAATATGGTAGAAATCTATTATTATAGTTAATAATCGTTAGTTTCCTCTTTTTCCAAAAACATTTTGATCATTTTATACCTATTTCTTATGAGAAAAGTTATAAATTGAAAACGAATAATGTAACTATTGAGTGGAACTACCATAAATTAAGGAATTCCGTCCACAGTCCAAGCTAAATAAACAATATTTCTCTGGGTTATCGAATATTACTCCTCCCTCAGTTGGTTTATGGAATGTAGACATAGTGTTACTTGCCTTCAATTTTTTAAATCTTCTTTAGACTTGAAGACAATTTTGAACCTCATCACTCTTGATCAGTCAAAGCTGCGACAAATTATCCGAAAAATTATTCTTCATATCTTTCGACTTTCCCTATTTTTTTGTTAAAATTTTGCTACTAGATGTAAAACTTTCTTCCTGTAATCTTACATATTGATCACCTAATTAGAAACTCACTTATCGACTTGAATTACTCAGTTGGTATAGTTATTGTTAATGAAAAAGCTGATAAGGTGTATAACCTTCAACATTCCACTTTAATTCAGAATGTTGCCATGAGACTCAGTTTATTGCCATGGGTATTGGAGATAGTCAAGTGCGATCACCACCTTATTGTCTTGGAGGTCTTATTCAAATAATGCTCTGTGAAATTTTAGCACACATATATTAATAAACGTTTCCAAATTTTGTGGTACATCGACCAGAAATTATTAAGTAAATTACTTAGCTCAGTAGCACTTCATACTTTTATTTCACGATAGTAATTTTATGTAATTTAATACTACTATGCATAGATTCAATTTATTTGATTGCGTTTTTCTTTTATACTACCAGTTCATTAACTACTTTGAATGCATCAGAAGTCTTATACAGATTGTTTAATCAGTGTTCTTCTCTGGTCATCTCGTTGCTAACACACCCCGGTGAAAATCAGTTACCAACATTTCTGCATACTATTCTGTCTCCTTACATCCAAGGCGGAGATATTTCTAGTCAATCGATAGCAAATCAAACTAAAAATTCCCTGTTACTTATTCAAAAGATGGATTCTAAAGAAAAGGTTAATTTTTTCGTGGTGATTTTTCCATGAATTCATCTATTTTATTATTAATAACACTAGTTGTATTGCAACATGTGTCTGATTGAATCATCTGTATTTGTTTAACAAAGCATACAGGGATATCGAAGCATTTCCATAAGCTTAATGTTATTTAATTTTATTTGTTTGTTATTCTCAAAGGGTCATTTCAAGATAATGATAAGCTTTTTATTTACAGGTCGAGCTACGCTATTTGATCTGGAACTTGTTTTCTAAACAAGTAACTTATTAGCATCAAATGAATTATAACTAAATTACTCTTATGTGCAGCCAGTATTCTGTAGCATTTCAGCATATTATTATTATTATACCAACCAACTGACTACATACCATAGTAGTTTTTAGTAAACTAAGGACTACTCGAAAAGCTTTGTATTCAAACTAGATGATTTTTTATGGAACATATCGAGTCATACGAACAACAATCTAATCTTTTACTGAGATTCATTAAGTTAATCTTTAATTACTTACATTGCCTAATATAAATCCCGAGTTCGTAAGCTTAAAAAATCTGTTGCAGTCTATCAGATGGTTTATCTAAATGCCCTAAGTTTTTTTTCAACATTAAAACATTTCATGAATTTTTTGACAGGAAGTATCCATTGTTTAACCATTGGGAAATCGTTCTTGAAGAACTTGAGCCTATTACCACTATCCATTTGATCATATAACAGTTTGAAGTTCAGTGATTATTTTCTTTGTCAGCATATTAACTGGATGTTTATCCAGCTCAAACTTCATCTAATGTCGATGTATTTTAAAAAAAATCTAATAAGGTACTTCTTACTATCAAACAGATAAACAATGGCTAATTTCTTATAACTAATTTCTTATAACTAAATACTTTGTCGTTATACTATCGGAGTAACGTTCACTTAGTTGATACACGTACCGGGATATAATAATCGGTTAAATCTTGATGGATTGATCTTCACAGCAAAGTAGAGTTCTTGAATATTATTAACGTACCTAACAAAACCTTTTGGATTGTTTTTAAATTATGCTACTTATTTACTTTTCAGTAGTTATATATTGTTTAATTTGTTTTTGAAAATCGAATTCCACTAAATAGTTATTTCGCTTTTTATCAAGTAGTAATAATGTTAACTGTTTTACATATTCATGAAACATTTTTCAATAGGCCCAAATTCTGAAAAGTTTACCAACGTTAACCAATAAACTTCGACTGTTTTTGGAAAATAGTTTGACAATGTGTTATAACGCTACAACTTTCCGATCATGGTTGATGGATTTTGTCATATGGTTTCTAGAATCAGGTTTAATTCAAGACGATTTTCTTTCGTGCATTAAACCATTTTTACATTTTTCTGTAAGTTGATTGTTTATCTATTTTCCTAGTTATGGGATACAAACTTATTCATATGATTCTAATGTTCTCATTGAATTTATAGTGATATTAGAAAATCTGACAATAGTATGAACAGACTCCTGCACGGAATGGCATGTATAATAATTCTGTACACTCGGATGGCAATAATCTCATTTATAATGACTTTTTAAACAGTATTGTAACAATGATAATGAGAAAGGTTGAATGTTGAGAAAATGGGTTGGAATAATACAATACTAGAACTCGTGGTTTGTAGTTGGATAAAGCAGTAAATACATGTCTGAACCATACCACTCAACATCGCCAATCATGTAATCTGTATCCATTATATTGAGTTATATAAAAACACAAGAAATTCATAGGTTCACCTCTTGTTCTTTTTTGGCTGCCCCTAGTGTTCCTTTACCAACAAATAACTCACGTTAGGGGTAAGTTGATGAAATTTCACAACCTAACTGACTGATCTATCTTCTTTACCTCATACCATGCGTCTAACGCTAATACTGCCTACTTGTTTCTCCCACGATATCCGAGAAACGCTTCGTCACAAGGGACCTAAGCTGCCAAATGCCGACTTGAATTTCGAAATCTGCTGAGATCTTGTCAGATGCAAGCTCTCCATAACTAATGAAGTTTCCAAGTACAGCAAAATAGTCGATGTACTCAACTAATTCACTATTCATCATTAATTCCAGTTGTTAAGCAGCGTTTTGAATTTTGTCGGAGAATAACGCATCTCAAACGTACGCTAGTAATAAGGCATAAGTTGATCAAAAGTTTGATTTTCCCAGCTTTACCAAATAGGACTGTCATGTCTGTATTGTAAGTTGACAAGCGAATCTCCTGATAGTGAATAAACTCCTGAAAGTTGATCGAAGATGTTAATTTCAGGAGGACGTATCTGATGAAGGTAAATTTAAATGGAATAGTGGGCAGCCCTGACGAAGACTAATTGAAGTTGACAGTGGCAAGAATTCGCTATAAGCCTTGACTCCACCAACGGTATATGAGTAGAGAGTTTTCACAAGGTTCATGCACTTTTTGATACACCATTCAGTGACTAAAATTGCTACAGACGTCTCCGGTTAACTGAATCCAGCGCTGCCTTAAGGCAAAGAAATCCACCGGACATTAACAAGTATGCCTATTTTCTGCAATCAATATATACAAGTTTAAGTTTGGGACTAGCCTGGTTTACCTAGCACTAGACAAATGTCGGAAAATTATTTAATGTAATACGTTAGACACTTTATTAGCCAACCTGATTCCCTTGTTGTTTTCCACAGCGGCATCCTAGTAAAACCATAAATTTGATTTCACGTTGTCAAAATAAACAATCAACTGGATTTACTCTTCGTGTATCTGGAAGCCCTGATGCTGCTTCCCGGGGTCTCGCTGGTGTAGGTATAGCATTGCGTCCTAGGGCAGAACTAGCTTTCCTAGACTGGATCCCGGTAGATAGTCGCTTATGCACTGTACAATTGAACGGGACAGTAAGGACTCGGAAAGATAGGGTCACCCGTCGTTGCCTCCTCCTCCAAAAAGTTAGGCACTCTGATGTAGTAATAATGGCTGGTGACTTCAATGCTCAAGTAGGTAGAATAAGTGAGCAGGAAATACACCTGGGTGGATTTTATGGTCTCGCGGCTCAGATAACCGCCTATTCCTAGCAAACACTAACCTTAAGCATAAGGAAAAGCATCTTTTGACATCGCGACCCTGTGCTGTCGCGGTATGGCAACCTGAACTTTTACACTCATGTACGACGTTATACGTCGTAACTGACTGACTAATAACTGCCAGTTCTGCACTACCCAATTTTATTGTTAATTTGTTTTTAGTTATTTAATATTACATATCGCTGCTGGATTTTCGATACTGTTGTAATATCTGTAACACTGGATTTCTTGATAAACAAAATTAACAACCCCATTTGGTGTGTCTGTAATATACGTATTAAATTTTCATCAGTTTTAAGTTTTATTAATTATGAGTAAATTTCGAACACTCAATAATTGACTATTACTATTTTACTTTCAGTTTGCATTAACTGAAAAACTTTGTTCATGGCTGATTGCTTATTATCTTATCAGAATCGGTTCAAACAATACAACCGATAAAAACTTTCAACTGTTCAATTCTACTCTATGCGAAGGTATCACAACTTGTTTATCACAAGATTCTAATAATTCCTATGCTGAACTTCATCGATTTCAGAAAATTTTGCTCGAAACTCTTGTTGCTTTTAATTATTTCATCCAGTGGTTCAAACGATCAGGGTAATTACCAATAGGTGTAAATTTCCTCATTTAATTTTATTTGATTAAATTAATTTGATAAATTTATCCAATATTTTATTTTAGCTAGGTGGGACCTTCATGTACATGTGGTTGTTATCTCGGTGTTGTCACGACCTGAAGAGAAGTGGTCTAGTGGTTGAAGCATAAAGCTTTCGATTATGAAGTTTTAGTTTTTAGCATAGCCACACTTAATTCTTTCTTGAACGCTGATTGCTGCCATTTGTCATTAGGTTGGAAGGTTGACTTCAAGCTGGCATATTAGTCCCTGTATTTGGTCGCTTGTTAGTTGTACTACTCTAATTTTTAGTGATATATCCTGCAGTGTTTTTAGATAAGTGTTTTGTTAGTCTATGGGTTACAAAATCTATCCTATTATTCTGGCTATGCCTTCTTGTTTTATTTCATCAGAAACGCGTATCAGCCACACCGTTTTCTTAAAACACATATCGAATGTCAAGTTTAAGACTAAATAACTCAAGAGATGTTTGGTCTATGAATACTAAGTTTGATAGTCATCCGATAGTTTATACAGCGGATATCAATTAGAGATAGTTGAACAACAATTCTCGTATACTTAATGTAAAGGGAAGATTGTTGGATTTCATGGTGTACATCACATACTAACTTTGGTCAGACTACTATTCCATCAAATACCGAACTCGGAAATCCAAGGCCTCACAACTCATTAGTTTAGAGATTAAGTGTTTAAGAGTCCCGTACTATCACAAAACAGCTATCTAGCTCTTCTTGGTTCATAAAGTGAACTATAAAATTCTTGTGTATATTTTTTCACTTTAATGCTTACAAAATTAATTTACTGTTTCTCATTTATCTTGTTTTTAATTTTTATCAATTGATTATTTAGAGAAAATATAACTTTAAATCCTTCAATATCTATTGACTGGTTATGTGCTGCCGATCGGGCTACTACTCTTAAAAGACCTCAAGAAGCTCATTTATTTCTGGAATTAGCCTGGCTATCAGAGTAAGCTGGTTTTGATTGAGATGTTTAATTAAATTTGTTAATTTAATTTAAATGTTAAATTAAATTAAGTCTTCTAATCCTATAAGCAGTAGTATTTTTATTCCTATCAAATTTGTTTGCTGTATGTATTCTATGTAGTGTAAAGAATCTTCTCATATATTATTAAAGTAATAAGTTGAATGATGATAGTCACTCAGTATAATACTGAGTATGAGTAAGAGCTTGTATTTTCCGAGTATCATTAACACGTTAACATTTGTTCATGCTCACTAGTCCTAAACTCCGGTACATTGACATTCAAGTGATTACTTCAAATGTTTTATCGATAACGTACGTTGAACTAATATTTTGATTATGTCGTTATCATATAAAACGTTTATCATTCGTCACTTCAGAAAAAATTTTATTTACTCGAAAAGCGAATTCAATAATCTTGACCCTTAAAAACAAACTAATCCACTTAATTTTCATAATTCCTATGGACGACCTTAAAGAGGTGCTAATGTGACGTTGAGAGATTTCAATTAAATAGAGTCGGAAAATTCAGGTTATAAATTAGTTCGAGGAATAGAGATTAGAGTTAGAATTTATATCACAAACTGACATCCGTAGTGCTTGCATACTACTTAGTCATGTAAATAGATGAATTTCGCACAAAGCCTATTGTCTTCGGTCTGATAAATTCGTCTACGAATTATAGTCCAGCCATCAATTGAAAATAATATTTCGTTATTACCAATATATGTATGTATATTATACTATATATATAGATGTGTTTTAACAACTGATTTTTTTTCTAAAATAAATTCCTATTATTAAATATAGTAATTGTCCCAATGATTGGATAACAATTAATGAAACAGTTCATCGTACATGGGTTAATCTTTGTTGTTTATCTGGAGATTTAATGGGTTTAATTGCATCTCAAACAAGTTTTCTAACCTTGAATAATCCTGAAAAATCTATACATTTTGATGTGCATCCTCTTTTAGATAAGACAAAGTAAGCAAAAAACTCAATGAAAATTTTCATTTTAACAAATGATTTTATTTTTTTATTTTACTTTTGAATAAATTCATGTGGTTTTCTTAAAAATAAATAAACAAATATGATTTTATTTATTTCTGCTCAATTAGTCGTCTGTAAACTATCATACTTATGTTATAGTTCTTAGCCTATCTTGTGCACATTTGCTGACAACATTGTGCCTAGTATTAGAGTCAATCTAGGGGCAGCCAGACCAAAACATGGCAGAAATCCATGAAGTCACTGACAACTGAACTGAGTCATGTTGATGTTTTTAGACTACCTTGTTAGGGTCTGCGAGACGAAAGTCACCAATGGTTAGGGACCTTGAACGACTTGGCTCAATGCCGTTTGCGATGGCGCAAGTGCATCCATTCGTTGTTTTACTCTCTCAAATCCTAATCTTCGTCAGCAGCTCTACCTTTGTCTTTCTAACCTTATCTTACTGAACTATACTTCTTGAATAATATCTTCAAACCCTAGTCCTGTTCATTACCATTAATACCTCTACTATCTTTGTCACTATGGGATTTGATTTGACATTTGCGTGTCTGTGCTAATGTGGTATGGCAACCTGAACTTATGTACATACGCACGACATTCTGCGTTGCAACTGACTGATTAGAGTCAATATAGAAAACATTGACAACTGGTCATGTTACTTTCTGATCAATATTCATTGTCATCGAACGTAGATCTAGAAATTTCTATGAATAATTCCTTCTTTTTATCTCAAAGTATACGCTTAATTCAAATGAACGATTCAAAAATTCCAATCTCAACTTCAACTACTAATCATTTGTTATTTTATTTTTTTTTCTTCTTCATATCCCTTTACTTATTCATTTATGCATATAGATTAGCAGTACATGAATTATTGGGTAATTGGTCTTATTTACTCAGTTGTTATGATAAGTATGATTTAAGTCAACAACTGGATTCTTCATCAATTAGTGTACATTCGAAATTAGCTGTATGCTTACAACGTTTAGGTGCTAATCGATTATTTGAAAAATTCAGTTATCATGAGTCGATAGATTCAACAGGTAATTAATTACATGTTACATTATATATGCATATACTCATATAATTTTCAATTCTTGAAGTGTGGTTAAAATATTAATTAGTTAACTATTTGTAAATACTATTGTTTATTAAATACTTTTGTGTTTTAAATTCTAGTTCAATTGGTCTAGGATATCAATAAAGTATTGTTCAGTCAATATATATAATACATATGTAAATTTCTCTCTATATAGTTCAATTTAGGCAGTCTTAATAACCTTCAAATCTGCATACACAAACCTGTACTCCAATAATGATCGGTCAATATCATGTTTGTTTACTCCTTAGCGCTAATCGAATTTTATAGATCAAGTTACAATACGATCGTGAAACTATTTTAAGTCAATTCCAGGAGTTAAATTCTTAAGTCGTTTTATTACCACTCCTATATATTACACCTATTCTATTCCATTTTTCTTATCTATGCTCTATAATAGTCAACAAACAGTCAGATATAACATTAAAAGAATTGCGAGCAGCTGCTGCATGGCGCCTAAGCCGTTGGGATGATCAGTTGAATGATTTACCTAATTTAGATCAGTCATATTCCAATTCGATTTGTCCACCTACAAATTGGAAAAATTGTGGTATGGAAACTTCTTTTTATTGGCTTTTACGAGCTGCTTCACAATCGAATTGGTCTAGAGTATCAGAAATAGCTACTGCTCAAAGGTATATGGCTCATTCAGTTTTTTTGCATGCAATACTTATTTCCTATTTTTATTCAAAGTTCTTTAATTGATGTTTGTTCAAAACTAATGCAAGAATCCAATCGATCAGTATTATCGCCCTCATTAAATCTGTAAGAGAAGCATTCAACCTTGAATAACATTAAATTATTATTTGAATAAGAGATGATTATTTTTTTAAACTTTAATCATGGAATGGATAGTATTTTTGTGTTGACGTGTGATCTCAGTAGAGAGCGTTTTGTTAGTCAGCTTTTAATCGGAAAACAATATTCAGTTTAAATTAATGAGATTTTTCGTTGAATAATAATAAAGCAAATCGTGATCTTTTAAAAAGTTATTCATAAAATTAAAGGTTAAGGAAGTGAGCTTTCAACCAATAGGTTATATGTTTAAACCCTATCCTAGCTAATTCATTTGTGCCGATAAACCCTTATACAAACAGTCTATCTCATTCGTTCATAACTATTGCTATTTTGTGAATTTTTGATGTAAATGTATATTTAGTCTATTTCATAGATAGAACTCTTCTGATAACAACAGAATATCACAGTTAGTATCGTAACTTTTATTATATTCTCATGACATAAGTTATGTTTCCATGGATTGGTAACGCATCTAATTTTCAATGTTCAACATATGTGCGGTACTAATCAATTTCGGCTATTTTTTCATTCATTTATTGATGAATGGTTGGTGTATCATATGAGCATTACTCTCACTAATTTAATTTCAATTTTTGGTTACTTATTCACATGATACCTTTGAATGCTCTGCGGTAAGATGTTCATTGTAGACATGTATAGATCGCTTCAAATAAAATTCTCTGTAAAAATCATGCTCTACAATATGGCTTCCACCTATTAATCAAACAAAGCGATTCTTTGGAAATGATTGATATTGTCTTTTTATTAAACATTGAATAGAAAAGAATAATTAATTGTGTATTATTTTCAAATTACAAACCTTTTTTGCTTTAAATTTTCTTTTACTAGTGAAATTTTTATTCAAGAATTATACTCTGATGCAGTGCAATTTATCTCTTCGGATCAACTTATTTTACATGGACAAAAAATTAATTTTATGAATAGTTTAAAAGAATTAAGTGATCATTTAACACATCCATTGAATCATGAATGCTGGTTAAAATCAACAGTAAATTTATTATGTTATTCATTGAATTCTATCAATTTCTCATCGATACATCATACACACTATGATGATAATCAATCAATATTACATTCTATTGAACCATTTCTTACATTATCCACTAGTTTTATTCATATATTATTATCAAAAAATATTTTTACTAATCATCAAATTACAAATCAATTGAAAAGTTTGTTAATTCATACCTATTTTTATTACGCTGAAATTGCAACATTGAATTCATCGAATTTTCAACTTGTACAAAATTGGTTAGATGATGCTGTTCATTGTCAAAATTTACTTATCACTACTAATTCATCAAATGAATCTTCTTTCACCGGTAGTTTAGATTATGCATGGCAAAATTTAAAATTTGTAAAATTAAAATCATACATAGAAAGAGAACAAAATAATTTAGACTTATCTATTAGTCGACTACAATCTGGTTTAAATATTGGTCGTGAAGTAAGAGTGTCATTGTATTGTGTATCTTTGTTTCTTTTTTTTTATTACAAATAATGATCTATTCTGTGACACGAACTAATTTTATGGTTTGACAACTAGTTCTGTTACATGAACCATGGTTGTTGTTGTTGTTTATCTTGTTGGCAGTGATGTTTCGATGAATACAATCAAACTGTTACGGTTATGCTCGTAAACTTTATTTCAGATGATAAAATGCTTGTTTTTGTTTGTTGAAGTATCAGTTGGTTTTAATCTCTGTAATATTAGTGCAAGTCCTGATTACTATACCTAGTGACTGTGATTTGGTTGTAAGATGATTAGTGGATTCGAGTTGTGATTTTCAAAACAACTATGTGGACATGTTCATTCATTAAAATCATTTAAATTAATTTTTGAAATTGTTTTCATATTGCAAAATAAAAAATTTAACTGTTAAGAATTACAGAAACTCATAGTGATTTTACATACAGTTATATTTGATGGTTTATCTAATTGTTCAGAAGTAAACATGATTGTAGCTGTCAATCAAAAAATCTGATTTTACCCAGTAATCTACCTATCGGCAATGGAAATACACAACTATGATTCTTTATAATTATTATATGTTGTACAAATTACAGTTCTCATGTGAATTCATGTAGCAGATCAAAAAATTCGCGATGGCACAGTCCGTTAACAACGATTTGATACAATACAGTTTGAAATATTTTGGATTATCTGGTTGTTGATATTATGACGAGTCCAAAGCAGAATGAAACACGCGTCTTGGATTCCACCGCTAGCTACGTTCTATCTTTCGAATATGAACGACTTGATAATTAGTAAAACTTTACTTTAAACGCGGAATCCATGATACGTTATAGCTTAGTATGATGTTAGCACTCAATTTTAATTTTGAATTAATGTCTCTCTGTGTTAGGTTTTTGCCTTTTTTTCATTCTAACATCCATTTCATCTATACATTTCATGCTTTTCATTCATGATCAAATGGTTTACTTAGGTGATAGAACGGGCAGACAAGTCATCTGAATACTTAGATGGTTATGTAAACTGTTATATTCATGGTATGACTGTTTTATGTAATTGGTTATATGAATCTCGAACGAAAAGTGCCGCTGATCTCTTACTCAACTATATTAACCCTGTAAGTTAGCTGTATTTAATATACGAATTCACTGATCGATATTTTTGTCTTTCGTCTTTTACTCAATCTCATGAGTTTGAATATATTAGGTGTTTCTTTATGCATCATCAGATTTTGTCATTTGTTTTGTTTTGAGGAAGTGATGGTAACGATGTATTCATCAATATTTAAATAGTTACATATAACAATGAAATATGACTTTAGTGTTCTCAGTAGCAGGTAGGGATCGACTAGCGATAAATTTGACTTTCAATGAGTAGAAGGCAATTAAGTCGACTAAGATGGTCTGTACACGTATTACTAATGATCGTCCAACGACTATTTTGATGCGTGATGACGTCTGTCTTAGTAATAGGGTGAAAGAGATTAGGAGCAGCTGAACCGAGTCATAGAACCAGCCTGTGGAGACACTGAATGTTGGACTAGGCCATGTAAGTAGGGACAGACAAACCGGCGGGAGTTTGTGTATGTTGACCGAAGGTTAAAGGTTTTCGGTGATATGCCTCGAAATCGTTTACAGTGACGCAGATGCATCCACTATTCATCTTCCCTTAGATACTAAGTTTCTAAATTCCGCATTGAAATTTTCTGTTCCACTGCTTCATATTTATCGAATCCTGTTGTGGATGCCTGATATTTTCTATTACCACTAATAGTTATACTACTTCTGCTACTGTAGGATTTATTTGACAATCTCATCTCGCTATACTAATAGATCGTGGCAACTTGAGCCACTGTACTTATATTCCATGTTCTACGTTGTACATGAGTGACCGAATTCGGTGTTAAGGTCTTCTGGATTACTATGAGCTGTATTGAACTACTGTTATCTTCTGATGGTACGTCGCAGAGAGTTATGTTCTGTGTAATCTAATCTGTGCAATAATAAAGGGCAATAAACGACGATTTATAAACAGATAATACAAACTTACCAGCTTACTTGAGTTTTCACATGATCAGAATATGACTTTCATTTTGTAATGAATTGTGCACCATAAAATCACACATACAGAAAACATCTAAGACTCGTTTCAATTTGGAATTTTACTTTTGGGTTATACGTTTGTTTCAGTATAACGGAATAAGATGTGAATACTTTCACTGTGATTAGTAAAAGTCAAATCATTTGTTTTGTTGAGCTTTCTAACAATCCCAAATATAACCATTTTCATATTCTCTTTTACATTTTTCAAGCAGAAACTCGTCCCTCAAAGCAGTGATTAACTAGTTCAGTCATCAGGTTTCATTTTTAATTCCCATTACATCTAAACTAGTCTTAGTCTCTCTAACCATCTGAAAACTCAAAATCAAATATACTAGCTTGTACTTACTAACTGAGTTACACCATCTTTTTCATTTCCAATGTAGCACTGATGGTGTTTTCCCTTTAGTTCAATTTTAGAGACATTTTAAGCTTGTCCTAATTATCAATTAATTAAATACATTCTGATTTATTTAGCTGTCGTATCTTTCCATTATTCAAATTAATTGTGATTTAATGCTTAGTAAATAATTGTTTTGTAAATCATTTCATATTGTTTTATTGGACTGGTGGAAATGACCAGTTTCTATTACAGTACTTAACTTCATTTTCATTGAATTCTCTTTCAAATGATCCTACTTTTATAGGCTATTAGTTTGGCTCAACGTTTAAAATTGGATGCTGATGCGAATGCTTTTATGAGTTTGGCTAGATTTTCCGATGCTCAGTTTACTACTTTAAATTCATATTTAACATCATCTGAATTCGCAACTAGACAAAACTTTCTTACACAAGCTCAAAAGGATGTTGTTGTCTTATCAGACTTAGGTGAAAAAAGGTATCACTTCATGTGTTTTTTTGATATAAATATTGATCCAATTTCCTTTGGTGTTTTCTTTATAGAATATAAGTAAAAAAACGGTTCGACAAGTGAATTTATGAAAAGTAACCCCTGACTTCCAGAACAGTGGTTGTAAATAACGCTTATTTTATAAGGACTCTGCTACTGCATATTATATACAGAAGAAGAATTAAGCATGTTTGAACTCGTGATCTTACACAACACTTGATAGATGGTGATCGACAATTTTGATCACTAAGGATGGACATTCTTATTTCTAATTAAACCCAATAAACTTGTCTTCGCCTTACTAGCTAATCATGGTTTAATTTGAACGACACATTAACAGAAATCTCTCTTTGTATGTATTTTCTAATTACTGTAAGTAATTGTATACTTAAAATCCGCATATAAATTATCATCCGGGTGTCCATTTTACCCTCTTCTATATGAACATAATTCGTCTCACTCATAAATAGTGTA
This sequence comes from Schistosoma turkestanicum, assembly GCA_944470395.2. Lineage (NCBI taxonomy): Eukaryota > Metazoa > Platyhelminthes > Trematoda > Strigeidida > Schistosomatidae > Schistosoma > Schistosoma turkestanicum. The sequence goes on from OX103979.1 coordinate 16,031,039, forward strand.
AAATTTGTCCTACTTATGTGTATCGACCCATTTTGTATTAGTTGCTGTTTAACCACTATTTCAGTCAGAAATAATTGTTTATTAAAAATATATTTGAGTAGAATTCAACTACTCAGTAAAATACCATTATTATAACACGTATCAGGCATACAGTTTTTATTATAGACGGTAATTGTTACAAGTTCAGATCCTTAACTATTTTCTTCGCTTTGTTTTGACGCTGCTTTTAAATCATCAACATTACTGTAATCCTATTTTCATACATATTTATAGAGATTCCTCTTGTTGATATTTACTGTAACATGTGATCATAAAATGTGACAATTCACTTTCTGTTCAGACTGTACATACTTTTTTGTTTTATACCTGTTAGTGGAGTTGTGTCCATGTGGTTAAAACATTTGACTTTCACACTAAGAGTATGGCTCCTAGCCAGCTACATGAGTCATTATACGTATTATCCTAGTCGGAAAATGATCGTGAATAATATCGATTTTCGGTCGATATGATCATTTATGTTCGATTCTACTTTCGGAATCGTGGACGCTCATTACTTAGGAGCCTCATACTACGGTGAAACGGCTGTATAGTGCTTCTAGGTTTTCAATGTTTGTTTAAACTTGATCAGTTTGTGATTTCACTGATTTTTTTATTGTTGAAACGTAACCACTTGATGGTATAGTAAATCTTTCATCATCGTTTTGGCGCAAGTGCATCCATTTGTTGCGCTCTCTCAAATCCTAATTTTCTGGACTCGTCAGCACCTCTACCTTTATCTTTCTAACCTTATCTCACTGAACTATACCTCTTGAATAATATCTTCAAACCCTAACCCTGTTCATTACCATTAATACCTCTACTATCTTTGTCACTATGGGATTTGATTTGACATCTGCGTCTCTGTGCTAATGTGATGGTATGGCAACATGAATTTATGTACATGCATACGAAGTTCTACGTTGCAACAGACTGACTGACTGACATCATCGTTTTAGCACAGAATTTTTCATATGCAGATGAATTGGCATGAAATTTTGAAAGTTGTTTATTTTAAGTATGTATGCTTAGATTAAACAGAATTATTTGTAACTGTTTAAAAAACAAGACAGATCACTTTTTATTTTTGATTCTATTGCAATGAATTATCTTATCATTTCTTTCTATTTCTCGTTGTATTGTCATAGTCGTTTATTACGATTACTTCAACGTCAATCAGCGTTGGAAACTGATGAACTAAGTGCATTAACAACCGATGCAAATCATTTTTTAGAAACTGCAATCGATGCATATGCTCAGTGTTTAGCTCTATCAGACGATCATAATTTAACGGTACAGTTGTTGTGTTAATGCATTGAAATTTAATGGTTTTCTTTTTTTTCACATGAAAATTCATTAACTTATTTCTTAATCACTCTCAGAATTTACAAGAAGTTAAAATATGGGATTTGCAATTTCGCTTTCTCTTTTAGACTCATCACTATATTTTTAAAAAAAAAATTCATATGAACTCATTGATTTCCATAGAGCAACTGGCTAAAAATTACTGCTCATATCTGTCAATATATCTTTTCCACGAAACAAAAAAACTATCACAATCGATTCACATTTATTATTATTAGTAAGAAAATTATGAAATATGGTCACATTGTAGCTAAATCTAAATCTTTTCGAGTGATCTATCGTATACCTCCATCATTTCCGAACGGAGTTCGATCCCGTCTCCTACACATTGCAGAAGCTATAGGAATACGTACATTCAGCCCTAATTTATGTGTTCAGAAGAAATTCGTGACACCCCTATCTCTTTCGTGGCCGGATATGACGTAACTAACGATTGACATTATATTTTTTTTTTATTTTTACACATTTGCTTATTACGTAATGGTTTTGATGTTTTTTAATGATTATTTGAAGTCTGTTCATCCACATTTGACCTACTATTGATAGAACCTTAGTAATCATATGTTATAATTTTCTTATTACTATCAGTACAACTGTCTTCCTACTATCCAATTGTACGTTTGCCTATTATATGTAGTGACGTAATCTTTTTCATTTCATTGCAATTATTGACTCAAATTGCCTTGATTGGTTTAACATTTTCATATAAATATTCATGTATATTAGAGTAAAGCCTGATGACTATCTAATCGAAAACAATATTGTTCGCTTATATGTGTTGTTCTAATTTATCAATATATCACTGTTCAATTTCTGATCTTTGTAAATCTTCACACTGTATACAGTTTGTTACATAAAATGAATAATTTTCACAAAATAATCTTAACCAAAAAATATTCAAAGAAGATGAAGTAGATATGTAATTATCGTGTGTTTATTTGTCTTTGGAGGAAGTAGAACAATAAAAACTGCATGATTGACAGTTGTAGAAACATCAGGCACTTTGTTGTGATGACATTATAACATGTGAAAACATTCATTCAAAAGTCTACAACCTCAAGTATGAAATGATTTATCTTATTAGATGTTTTAGTAGATAAATAGCGTAACAATATTATATAGAATTGTATTTATGTTAATTTCAAATCTATATCATCCATTTAAGTGAACTAAGGACAAGTTTTAATTTAATTAGGTTATTGATTTTTACACTGGTAAGTTTTACTTTCTAAATCTTGTTTTTTTTGTCTTCTTTACATGCTCATTCTAGATTTTTCGCTTCGTTTCTTTGTGGTTGTCTTCGATCGATTCGAAGTTTCAAAACAGAGCTTCAAAAATTAACAAGATAATGTCTGAACGACTGCCAAATATTCGCGCTGATAAATTCCTTCCTCTTGTTCCACAATTAGCTGTACGATTATCAAGCAAATGTGACACTGATTCATCTTTTCAAAATATTTTAATGAAAGTGGGTTATTCAACAGTAGTATTATTATCATATATGGTTTAATTTAAGTTTTTTATAGTCTTCAATAGTTCTCTTTTTTATGCCTTGCATTAATTGCTGTACTTTTGTCTAACAATCGCAAATATGTGATACCATAACAAAATATACCTAACGGTCAGTACCTTTTGTTTTCAATAGTCTATATACTAAACTGTAGAAGAGTAATAGCTTGACGGTTAATTTACTCGGTCGTTAAGTTTTAGGTCTATGTCCTACTTCCCAAGATTTGGTTTGTTAACAACCAAGTATTGTTAATATCAATCCTACAACGGCAAAATATAACTAAAAGCTCTACATATTTCACTGTCAATGAAAAAACAAAGTGATTAACTAGAGTCTGTCACGTGACTTTTTTTTTCTTTATCATCAATAATATTGGTTGTTTTCAATTCGCTTTACGTAGCATTACCCATACGACACCTATTGTATGAGGCATCAATTAATATTTATAGGGTAATGGAATATTTATAATATTCTGACGAGTAAAAAACTAGTACTTTCTGACATTTCGTGACTGGATGTAAACCTTTTCTTGTTCTCTAAACAATTAGTTTACACTACATAACATTGCTTCAAAAAAATTTAATTTTCCTACTCATTAGGATATTTAGTAAAAATATGTTATTTTTATTATTATTTAATATATCTAATACTCAATTTACTTGAAATTATCAAGTTAAATCTTGCTATTGATGCCGATATATTCACAATGCTGAAAATGATCTAAAGTTAGTGAAGGTTTGATACTCGAATATTGTTTGTCTGTTTTTTTTTAAAGATTACGTTAAGAAATTATCATCATTTGTTAACAATAATGATTGTTCAATACATCATTGATAACTTTATTTTTGATGAATAGTAAACAGTATATTCTACTACATTGTTTTCTGTTTCTTCCAAAAAACAAAATATTTTAGTTAATAGAACGAATAGTTGATTGGCATCCTCATCATTCCGCGTTTACTCTACTATTTCTTGTCAATGCTAAGTTAGATGATGATGATGATAATAACAGTGATCGTCTTCCTCATCGTCAGTCAGTTCAAAGTTCCGGTCGCCAACGTTCAATTCGTGTGAATTCACTCAAAGCATCAAGTGAAGCAAATCCTAATAAGGTTCGTTGATTTATTACTCATTTACTTACTCCTGTTACCCCCAATCGAGCATAGGCCGCCGACCAGTGTTCTCCAAGCTACTCTGTTCTGGGATTCCCATTCCAGTTCTGTCCAATTTTCGTTCATTTTTCTCATGTCTTTCTCTATTTCTCGGAGTAATGTGTTTCGTGGCCTTCCTCTTTTCTCTTTACCTTGAGGGTCCCAAGTGAGAGCTTATCTTGTGACGCAGTTGGGTGCTTTCCACAGTGTGTGTCCTATCCACTTTCACCGCTTCTCTCTGATTTCCTCCTCCGTTGTAATCTGGTTTGTTCTCTCCCACAGTAGGTTGTTGCTGATGATGTCTGTCTGACGGATCCGAAGTATATTGCTTGGACAACTGATAATAAATACTTTTATCTTCTGGGTGATGACTTCCATAGTTCTCCAAGTTTCTGCATCATACAGTAGAAATATCTGGACATTTGTATTGACAATTCTGATTTTGGTGTTGAAGACTTTACCTGGTATTGAGAGAAGAGTGACTGCACCTTAGTTCTCACACCTGAGACCGCCTTTCTTTGGTCTTTTGATGAAGTATCCTTCTTTCTAGTCTGCTGGTGTTTTTTCTTCATCCGGAATCTTTTTGAAGAGAGTGTAGAATATTTTTGCAGTTGCTGCTACGTCTGCTTTCATTGCCTCTGCTGCGGTGTTGTCTGGTCCCACTGCTTTACCACTCTTGATTTATCTGATGAATGTGCTGATCTCTTCAATCGTTGTCGGGCCATCTCTGCCGTATAATAATTTTAGATGCAAAATGTTTTTCTAAAAATTAGCAAATAAATCAAACGGAGACTAAAATAAGATAAAGATAAAATGAATTATTTTATACGACCGCAGCCGATTTCGAATTATATTATTATTATTATTATTATTATTCTAGTACTTTGATGAGCAGTTTTGCATTACAAATCCTTCGATTGTGTCTACAAGTTTATACAGTATGTTGAAGTTTATATGTTGCAAGAACATAAAAGTTTGTTTGTGTCTACATCTCTGAGCACATTGCACAAAGCTGGGATCAAAAAGACAAAATTTTTCCAGTAATCCGGTTACTTAGCATTTACTTGATAGTGAACATGATACTCATGTTTCGAATTTCTTCATGATAACTAATAAATGAAGAAATTCTAATTTATTACGCCTTGCTGAGGCAGTTGCTGTAAAGTGATTCAACCTAAATTTAAGGTTCGAAAAAGACAATTATTCTCATTTTATCTTAGTGGACTCAGTTTACATTCACCGAGCGCCATACTAATTGCAATCAATAGAAATAAGTGATCTTGTTTTCAAAGAAAAATTACCGTGTGACTATTTTACTGTGAAAAAGCTTATGTTTAAAACAGTTATTTCTGTTTACCTCTAATAAGTTTAATGTAGTTGAATTGAAAGTACTTCAATCAATGCTACACCTTCAAAGATGATCATTGATTTTTGGTTTAGCGGTCAATATACTTGGATTTAAACCGCTTGCTTATCAAATTTGAACCGTTAGTTCACATTCTCTTTGGACATTCGCGTACTGCTGCTTGTATTTACGTCAGTAATGTGGCCTCAAGCGGAGTGCTCAGGGCTCTACCTGATAAATGAGTTGCTGTATAGTGTATATTTTAACATAGAAGCCTATGAATAACATTATTATCACTTGAAAACTTTCATATATACGTATATTATTATGCTTTACAATGAGTGTAGAGTCCTATTTGCCGCTAATATAAATAATATCTTTGTTGGTTTTTTTGAATTTCAGTCATGCACAGAGCTAAGTTGCCGTATACAAGCTGCTCAACAACTATATCACCGATTATCTATTGGTCGACATAAAGAACTATTATATCAACTGCAGTATTTAGCCGAAGCTTATGTTAATTTTGCGAATACAGATGTTGATAAATATAAAACTAATACAGGTAACATATAATAACTGTTAATTATTGAGTTAGTACCAAAAACTCTTGGTAAACGACGTCCTTGCATAGTTTCTATAAATTAAACACATATCCTACTGATATCCTAAAGTTTTTATGTTTAATCAAAAATAAGCACATTTTTCTTTACAATTTTTATTGTAGAATAGTAAAAGAGTGTATTATTTTATCAATATCATTGCTGTAATTGTTGAAGTTCTTATTAATAATAGTTAAGACATATCATATGTTCCGAGCACTGTATGTTTCTCCCAAGTTCGCTACTTAGTAAGCAACAGCTTATCTTCACCGAACCTTGCGCTGAGCTTTAGCTACTCATTGGTAACCTTTAACACATGCTACTCGAAAAGAAATATCTTTTGCTCTATTCATTCCTTTATTAAATGCCTGAATGAGAATGCTCGGTATAATAGCTTATTTGTTTAATTGCATACACAAAATGATAGATGAAGGTTTTGTTTCACCTTTTTTTACTAACGTACCAGTATAAACTAATCAATCATATAGTTCGGTTACATTTTCTTAACGTGAGTTAAAATAGGCTTTAATGAAGACAACTTTTGAAATATTATAAACACTTGAACGTACATATTTACTTGTACTTACAGCAAATAAGAGGATCCAATGTAATAAACTTTCTGAATACATGTCAAAACGATTTGACTGTTAGTACTTCTAGGCTGCTCATGAATATGTGTCAGATAGTAAATCCATTCACAGCTTTCTGAGCATTCAATAAACAAAATGTGGGAAACTAGATTAGCAGTGGTTCGCTGTGTCAACATTAACTGACGCTTGTGAAAATATACTTTTTTATTTTCTATGAACACATTACATACACAGCATTATACCGGTATTTCATGGTATTACATTACTGCATCTGCTTAATATATTACCCGAATATAATTAAACTGTATTTAAATGCCAATTATAGGTAATTAGAGTTATCTTATGGTGTCATAAGGAGAAATTGTTTTTTTATTAATCTATTTACTTAACCTTCCACGCTATTCAATCAAATATTTTGGTCTTCATCAATGCATTCTAAACTTACACACATGATAAATATATATCTGTCTACCATCATAATTGTAATTTTCCACTTCAGGTAATATCCCTCTTCCGAAAGAATGTAAATTGTATGGCTTGATATCACCAAGTTTACAACGTACTTCATGTCATACAATGGATTGCCTACTAGAACTTGTTGCCCTGCCAACATGCACTTTTCCTATTGATCGTTCAGGGAAATATCCGAATTCTAGTTTAATTCGTGTGGCAGGATTCTCTCCAGACTTTCGTCTCGTTGGTGGAATTAATTTACCAAAGGTTATCAGTTGTTTAGGTACTGATGGAAAATTATATCGACAGTTGGTAAAAGGTAAAGATGATCCAAGGCAAGACGCAGTTATGCAACAGGTTTGTGAAACATTCTACGTTTACATTCAATACTGAAAAATTGTTTGACCTTAACCGTTATTTATTTTCAACTTTTGGTTTATTTATTTATATTTTCAGGTTTTCACTGCTGCTAACTGCCTTTTAGCGAAATATCGAAAATTTAATAAAACTGATTTACCACACTCTTCAACCTCTCAAGTTAATTTACTTAAATATCGTGCTAACTGGTTGGACATGGATAATGGACTTCGCATACGCACATATAAGGTTAGATTATAATTTATTGTACAAGCGAGTGTTCTTATTCTGATAGTAGGAAACTAAGTCACTTGTAACTTCTCTTTATCTATGTTGATTACTGTTATTTATCATAAATCGTTTCTTTTTATACTTTAGGTTATACCAATGGCTCAGCGTAGTGGTGTTATAGAATGGTGTGAAGGTACTGTACCACTGGGCGATTGGTTAGCCAATGAGCGTACTGGTGCTCACCAGCGTTATAGACCTCGTGATATGCCTCCAGTTCAGGCTAAACAACGTTTAGCAGTTGCCAAAGATAAAACTCCTGATCGTAAATTAGTAGTATTCAGTGAAATATGTGAAAAATTAAAGTAAACTATTTTCTCTTTTTTTTTTAGCATATTTGTTGCTTATATCTTACTTTTATTCCGTAAATAATAATGTAAACGATTATGATTAGTATATAGTAAGTTACTTCAAGCATAATCTGTTTTTAATAGTTGTGTCAAGTTAGTCTTATAATTTTCTGAGGCGTAAGGCATAAGAATCTGACTATTTTCTTTCTGTGCGCTTTGAAATTATTGAAAATAATCAATTGTATATTTGAAGATTATAGTCATCTTTTATTTTTTACATACCCCACAATGTCTACTTGTTTTTTACATGCAAAACTCTATGCATTTTAATCGGGTGTTTGGTACTGTTTTCCAATATCGAATGTGTTTTTGTTTCATTGATATATTCTTTTTCTCCCTATCACCACTAGACCAGTGCTTGCTTACTTCTTTTTGGAACAATTTCCTAATCCGGAAAATTGGTTCATCGCACGAATGGCCTATATTAGATCTATTGCTGTGAATAGTATCGTTGGCTATCTTGTCGGATTAGGCGATAGACATCCACAAAACATATTATTACATAAATCCACCGGTGAACTTGTTCATATTGATCTTGGTGTAGCTTTTGATCAAGTAAGATTGTAACATAGTGCTTATTGATTGAAATCATTTCATAATTAAGTCAGTTATTGATAGTGTTGTGGTTGTTTTACTTTATTATTTTTTTTACAATTTTGTTATTTCTTCCCATCGTTTCTATTATGTTGATTTGTTTGTTCACGCTGAACAAAGAGAAAGGTTGGATTTTTTTCAGTCACTAAAAATTTATGAGTCTTGAAATCCGATGTGAGAAAAAAATAATCATCCAGAGATCTATTTAATTGAAATTGTTTTCAGTATAACATCATTTTTTTTATCAGATTTAATGAATTATCATCTAGTTTTTGTATCTTAACTGCTGATTTCATGTAGTCATGATGTTTTCTTTGTTTTAGTTTATTGTGCAATTTTTCGACCTGTTTTCTTCTTTTCTAAATGGTACCAGTTGACTTTAGCCAACTAATGACTACGTCGATCATTTTACTCAATTTTCTTCCTAATCATTTACACAGACACGTTTTGTTATATCAAGGTTGATTTATGGATTATTATTATTATTATTGTATAAATTTTCTATTATATTTATATTCTTCTGGTCATGAACTCCTGATTAACTCATTAACTAATTCCAAAGTTTCAACTGCTTCCGTGCTCTCTAATCAGTGTATGAATTATTATATTAATAATATATTTAGCTCTATCAAACCACCTGTGACTTATTTACACTGGCTTTCACATAAATGAAAAATTTTACACATCTTCCGCTTTTGCACTCCTCAAACCCGTCGTTCTATAGTATTAATAGTTTTAAAAATGATATCACCGATTATTGTTGTTTTCAGTGATTACATCTTAACTGACTGACAGCTATCACTAATTTAAATCCAGGTTTGAACATGGGTATAGTCAGAGACAATTTGTTCTTCAGCATATACTGTATCTTCATATGCTTAGGCGAAAAAAGTGATCATCCAGGAATATTGAATGCATATTTCAATAAGACTTTAACTATCTAATTCCTTTATCAGTATTAATGGTCACTTCCTCAAAATTTGGCGTTAGCGCTATAGAAAAAAATCTAATCGTTTTAATTAAATAAACTTTCTGAACCTCAATTACTATGAGCGTTCATTGTGTTCAATATATTATTATGTGAATAAAAGTTGACAAGATATTTTTATCTTTTTTTCGAAACATTAAATTTTTTTGCAGGGTCGACTTTTACCAACTCCAGAAATGGTTCCTTTCCGATTAACTCGTGATCTTGTTCACGCCTTAGGTCCATTAGGTTTACAGACAAGATTCATTCCAGCTGCTGAAGCAGTATTACGAGAGCTTCGAAATGGATCTGATGTTATTATAACTTTATTGCAGGTAAAATATTTCATAATTGTTATTATTCTTAATGATGGAAACTTTATTCTTTATTTTTTTGTAACACTGTTTTCTACATAGTTTATTGAGATATTCATTTCTCGAGATAATTTTCACTTTTATAATCTAGGTTGTATTGACATTTTCCCATAGCTGATTTATTGTATCATTTAGCGATAACCTTCATTACGGTCTAACTCACGTGGATGTGATAGCATTTTGTAAACCCCCGATTAATTGCATCATGAAACTTCAACATTTTTGACCGAATGATTACGTCAGGACTATTAACGCAGAAAGGTTCACCACATAATGGCACGCTTCCCGTCTCATATAATAATTAATGTTCTCACTGAGATTCCCGTCTATTCCTTACATGTTTAATCTGTAAGCAGTTATCTTTGTTAAGTATTTATGATAGGCACCAAGCTGTTTAGTGAGACTGATCTAATTCAATCTTAAATGTCAACAACGGCAAAAGACAAGCCCCTATTACTAATAACAAATAAACTACCATTCTACATGTGCACTTGTAAATAAAGGACTAGATTTCTATTATGGTGGAGAAAACTTGTAGCTCAGGTGGATGATTGTGGTGGTGTTTCGTTCTCTGAGCTGGTTGTTTTGGTCGTGGAGCTTTGATTGTTCTTCTGTCAAGAATTTATTCATTTTGTTGATTTTAATCAGATAATCGACATGGCTGAATGGTACCTACTGTTCAATGGCATGTCATATCAAAAAATAACCAAGCAAAAAAACATCTGTGGTTTTAGGTATTTAAGCCAGCAACATGTTAAGTACTATCACAATATTCACTTGATAATTTCCAAATTATTGTTGTTGCTGTTTTTTTGTCTCTGAACTGTACTAATCGTAATAATTTTAATGGGTGATAATTAGTATTCAACCAGTCATTTTGTGATGAGTATGAATATTTCGCTCACTGTATTTGCTTTGTTTGTATGATATTTTTTTTTCTAGTCAACAGTGATGTTGTTTTTGTATTGAAAAAAATGATTATGCCCATGTATTATCGATTGTGTTCTTCTTGTTCAGGTTCTTCTTTATGATCCATTGTATTCTTGGTCATTATCTCCAGCTCAGCTGTGTGCTTTAGAGGCTAAACGAGCTGAAACTAATACAATGTTAGACAAATCGAAATTATCTAGTGGTCACTTTTTAGATGATCAATATAGAAATACTGATAAATCTATGAATAAAGAAAATCTCCGAGTAAATGCACCACAACTAAATGAAAATAGTTTTATCTTTCCTAGCAATCAACAGTTACATGATACTGGTATGATTAGTAAAAAAGGTAATCACGAACGAAATAACATAAGTTTTTTTTTTGTTTTATTATCACTTGTTATATGTTTTGTTTGTTTTGTGATTGCTGTCTTTTGGATTGTATTCGTATCAGTGTTTTTCAGATTACAAGTTTTAATATTGAACTACTATTTCAGTTGTTAATTCACTTCATTCATAAATTGTCAAGACTGATTGCCGAACTAGGGTGAGATTTCCTCAAACACATTATTATTATTATCTCTGACACCTTTGGGATCCACATATGACATCACTCTGTTTACCTTTTAATTCATGGCTTTCGCGTTATTGGGATAAAGCTCTTCCTAGGTCCCTTTTAGGGTTACTGCCGATCCCAAGCCGGGATAAAGGAGGATGGTCTGTGATTAAAGAATATTTAAAGTACAGTATGAAGTTTTATGTTGTTGCTGAAAAACATTAATGTAAGTTATTAACTCATGGAAAGCGACAAGCAGTTTGATATAATATAGGAAAACAAAGTATACTGCACATTATAATGGCGTGACTAAAAGTGCAGTACATTGACTTGTATTCATTAAATTAGTTACCTTCATATAATAATCAAGATAATGATGTGCTATGAACTTTTCTAATATTTTGTTCGGCTTGTTTAATTTACATGATCATTCTTCTTAGAACCAGTCAATCAACTTGCTGAACGTGTTCTACTTGGCGTAAAAAGTAAACTTCAAGGTCTTGTCACTGGTAATTTAGTTGTCAATTCAAATGAAACTTCAAATAACTGCAGTGGTGGACTTGATCAACTTGATGTTTCTGGACATGTTGGTTTGCTTGTCCGCGCAGCTACAGATTATTCAAATTTGTCACGAATGTATTTTGGTTGGCAAGCTTACTTATGATTGTGTTACAAACTCTTAGTTCTTTCTTATTATTATTTAATGACTATGTTTCTTTAACGTGTACTTGAATTGTATATCTTATTACTACGATTTGTGTATGTTACTACTCGAATCATGTATTACATATTTTTTTAACTGAAGTAAAACATTTTGTACTCAGAATTCATTTTCATTGCTTAAAATTTGAAAACTGGGCAGTAGGTATAAATTATACAAGTCTGTTTAAAAAGATCCAAGAGTAGGTCGTCTATGCCTTCGGGTGTTATCGAGTAGCATTATATTAACCCAGGCGTCGTGAAATTTCCTGTTGTAAAGATTACGTATTATGTCAAACTCGTGGCTCACTGGTATTGTAAAAAACCTGTCTAAACCCAGGGTTTTTATTAAGGGGAAGTTTCATGAAACCGTAGGCTATGTAATCCACCGTCTTCATACCGTCATGTAAACACAACCAATAATCATCTACATTTCTCGATGCTTTGAACCTACCTTAGTTTGATGTTAAGTTGTAGCAGAAGCTGCAGCCAATGTGCCTAAATTAGTTCGTTTAGGACGAGGCGTTTTCTGGTCACAGAAACTCCAAAATAAGCTTAGAGAAAACCAGACTATGATTAGAAAATATATAAGTACTTCTATAGTAGCGACAGAGCAATACTATTGATAGTTAATTGAAATGTGATCGATCTGACTCCAGGTTCGAAATGAAGAGGGAAGACGGTAGAGTAACACATTGGCGATAACTGTGATGGAATTTGTTGATGGCTATAAACAGGTTGTGATCTAGGCGAAGATACGGGAGACACCGTTTTCTGGTCGGCGATCATTGAGTTCAAGTTAATCATCTGGGTAATTTTCCGCTATATTTACACCTCCTTTGTGGTGGAACTAGTTCTTAATTGCACTATTGCTTCTACCCATCAATTCATATGCTCGCATTACGAGAAAGGATTGGTTCCCACAGGTTTCCTCTCACTTTGATGGAGCCTTACTATTAAATGGTCTATGATTAACTTTTAACGGGGATTTAATCGTTTAATTTAGTCTCTATTATGATACTCACTGCGACGCAAATCAAACCTGACACTGATGGCACAGGCTCCCTGGACAAGCTCACGCAAGACAAACTTTTGAATGGATAGCTGAAGAACAAGTGTGGTGTAGTTTAATTGTCTAGTATAATATTCTCAGAAGTGCTGCGGATAAAGTCAGGTCTTTTTGTTGTCTGACCTTCATCAGTGTGGAAACGTCGAAGGTTAATTTAGATGTTACACTTGGTTTCAGAAAAATCGTATTAGGTGTATTTTTCTTTGACACCATTTATAATCTTAATGTTTCCGCGACTGGAGATATCTTAAACAAGATAGAACTTCGAGTAAATATATTGACAAAAGTAAACAGTAAATAAAGGCAAATAAAAAGATGATGTGATGTGAAATAAATTCATTGGACTTAAATAGACTGACAGCTTCGTTTGAGTTGTTATCGTATAGTTGAAATTTTTGTGAATGAGCAGAGAGATGCAGTTAGTTTATTAGAGAATAATGCCGCCGGCCTTTGACGTGAAGCTCCAACCCACAAGGCAATGGAGAAACGACATATGTATTTCCATGTTAGCCCGTGATAAAGGCAGGTTTGTACGTTATTTGTTTCATCAGGGTCTTCTAGCCTATAAGTATTATTGTTTTGGAATTAGGCTTTTCCGACTCCCTTAAGTAGACTTTCCAGGCCCTTAGAACCGGTCTGCTATTGAGCATCACAACGCGTGAAAGCAGTAAGTGGGATTTCACTGTTGAGGCTTTGAACATGTGACCATGTAATAGCATATGAGGGGGGATGGTAAATTTTTTTAAACACTGACCATACGAAGATATAATCTTAAAATGTATTTACATAAAATGTTAATACTCCCTCACCCACTTACTATCATTTGATTGGTTTGAGTAACCGTAGATTTCGAGATACTTCAGTGTTGTACATTACTCAGAATGCTATCATAGCAAAATACTTATATGAATCTCAGATACCAAACTTCGGATTTGGCACTAACTGAAAATCAGAAATTCTCTCTATGCATTTCTTGTAAATTGTATTACTATAGGAAATTTTTCCCTCAGATTAATGGTTAAAAGACTAAAGATTAGCTTTATGATTTTCATTATGGAGATTGCTATGTCGCATCAAAATCATGAACCATCATTGTTCGACCACTATTAGAAACCAGGAAGCACTGGACAACTGTCTTGTCTTAGCAATGTTACTCATCAGCAGTGGGCATCCGCGAACCGCGCTCGCGGGAATTGGACCCAGGACCCTCGGTCTCTCGCGCTAACTCTTTAGCTCTAGACCACTGAGCTGGCGTTCAACCGTGTTAATGTCTGACTTTTACTTTATCTCAACATCAACTTTCGTGAGTTCAACATTATCTTCAATCAACTTGTAAAGACGGAAACATTATTCTGAAATATTTCCCAATATACGTATGGTTACTCATAAGTAGTATAAACTGAAACTACGTTGATGTTGAGATTTTCAGTTACCTGAAGTAATATCATATTCGAGTTAGTATGCGAAATAGTCAATATCTCAATGATAAGTGAAGCATTTGTTACTGCCAGTTAAGGAATCAAACATTTGACCCAGTAAAAAGTATTGGTTTGCTTCTACACTTAATCTTATTATCTTAGTCAAGTAGATTTATGGATTTGTCAGATATCATTTCTACTTATCAGTATGGAGTTATGGCGAATGCTGAGTTTCATTGAAATTATGTTGGAATAAGACTGATCGATTCATAATTCCTACTTATTTAATGTTTACCACAGAGACAAAGGAAAAAAGATAGACCAAGGAATACACTGCATCGAGAATTGGAAACAGACATGAAAAGAATGAATAGCAATCGGGTAGAAGTGGAAAGGAACGCCTAGTACAGAGTTGGTTGAAGAATGCTGGTAGGCAGCTTATGCTTCATTGGGGGTAACAGGCGTTAGCAAGTAAGTAAGTAAGTAATGTTTACTAAAAACCTGACTGGTAGTCAATGTAAGATTAGTGTCGTAGAACATGGTTGTTTGATCTATTTTTTGTACTATGTCTATACCTCCTCATCTTACTTCCATCAAGCCATACATGCCTATGTGTGGTTTCTGAACTACAAATTGCTCCATAGTAAGTCAAGGTAAACTCAGTTACATATACATCATTTCAAATAACGAAGGTTTCTGAATACAATCTGTTATCAACCAACGATCATCAGTTTACAAACAAAGTATTTTTCTTTTATAAAACACCAAGAGTATTCTGATTTAAAATAGGCGACCTATCTTTGAGTTAAGTTGATTAGAAATTAACTTATTCAGGTTCTGATATTATGTGGTTTAAATAAAATCGGCGGAAATCACTTGACCTATGTTTTTGTCAGGATATTCATCCAACATCGTAAGAGAATTATTGGTCAATTCCTATTGGTTAGATATCAATGTCACGTACTCCAATGTTGTTTCTTATTGGTCGTCCAGACTGTCAATGCCACAGAATGTGATGCTGTTTCATATTCGACCTAAATCTATAAATACGCATTATCTGTAGCGTTTTATGACTCGGATCCGGATCCTTAGTCCGGGGTATTGATTCTCTTCTGGACTCAGACCTCGTACTTCTGAATGCTTGTAGAATACAGGTTCTACTTCATATCAAGTCTTCATCTTTTTACTCACTATGGGGGTTGGGACACTCGGATTAGAGTAGCATGTCATGTCACCGGATCCTCGCTCTTGTTCACTGGATAGAATGAACTCTTAATGGTTCATGCATATCAAATGACGTGTTTACGTTCATAAGTAACAACTTGTTGATCATAAATAAATAACTGTTTAAATATACTTAGCAATATAAATAAACTACAGCTTAATAAATGATTAGTATTAAAAAATACGGTTTGTATTATCACACATGACAGTATCTAAATTGTGAGTAAAAATTGTTCATATTTTATTATTCATGACAATTTACCACTTCCTTCCCCCTTTCACAGTATCATACAAATACATCATCAGGTTTTAAATGATACAGACAAATAATTTTTTTAAAAATGTATACATGACTGTTCATTTGAATTGTTTCTGTTTTAATATATATATTTCGTACTATTTAATAACAAGAACACTTAAATCATTCACAGTATTGTTAATAATCCTAAACTTTCATTAGACACGTTTAACTTTAATTGGACTTTCTTAATGTTTTTACAATAATCACTAATTCTACACCAGAAATGATCAAAAAATATTTATAAATTGAGCATATTTAAATGAATTTTTCTACGTGTATTGTTTTTCACAAATAATTAAGGCAATGCAGTTGATAAATGAAACAGCTAAATTTATCAATAAGATAAAATTTGAAGCTTATAATACGGAGTGCAGTTTAATTGTTATGTTGTTTTCATTATGAATAACTGATGACTAGAAACTCAATTCTACAAAATTTCCGGTGAGAAAGAGCATGAACACTTCCTCTTTATACCAATATCCAAGTTTGCATGTTGTCAAAATACTATGTTCCCTCGGACAACCAGCATCTGCAGCGATGCTGCCATCCCACAAGGAAGAAAGAGTTACAAAAGGTCGGCCCTAAAAATGTCACACCTCCACTAACTCACGGATTTCCGTCTCCTTGGGTAAGGGTGCCCACTAAGGGCCTTTAAGAACGGAGCTAATCCTCTATAAACGTTTCATAAAAAGGCCGTGCGTGACCGCCCGCAAGCAGTTGTCCCTTGGGCTCTGCGGTCACGCACCCAGGTCTCTAAGACCAACACTAATCTATTTTCCCTTTCAGGTTCCTCAAGAAACAACCTTCCACGGTGTGGGCAGCCGGGAAGTGACAACCGCCTCATACCCGTAACAGCACGCGAGACCAAATTGGTCAAAATCAAATCCTTCCTACACCCACACATACCTCTCTTCTCTCCACAACTAACTCTTCTCACATTCATTTATCACAGTGCACAGCTAATGCAGACGACACGAGTTCGCGAAACGTCGTTCCTGATCTCCTTAAATCCCGTTCTAGACTACATGTTGGAGCATCTAATGTACGGACATTATGTCAAATAGGGCAACAGGCTTCATTAGCTAGGACTTTAGAATCTCGCTCAATCGATGTATGCTGCGTCTCGCAAACGCGCATACAGGATCCTAGTAAAATTATTATTCTGATTTCACCTTGTCAAAATAAAGAAGCAGCTCGATTTACTCTTCGTGTATCCGGTAGCCCTGATGCTGCTTCCAGGGCTCTTGCTGGCGTAGGCATAGCATTGAGTCGTAGAGCTGAACAATCTCTCCTTGACTGGATCCCAGTAGATAGTCGCTTGTGCGCTGTCCGACTAAACGGGACAGTAAGGACTCGGAAAGATAGGGGCACTCGCCGTTGCCTCTTCGTCATATCTGCCCATGCCCCCACTGACTGCAGTTCAGACAAGGTTAAAGATGAGCTTTACAGAAAGCTTTCAGACCTCCTCGAAAAGCTAGGCGCTCTGATATAGTATTAATGGCTGGTGACTTTAATGCTCAAGTAGGTAGACTGAGTGAAAATGAACGACACCTAGGTGGATGTTATGGTGTCGCGGCTCAGAGAACAGACAATGGTGACCGTCTGTTGCAAGTATGCTCAGATAACCGCCTATTCTTAGCAAACACTAACTTCAGGCATAAGGAAAAGCATCTGTTGACCTGGCGACCTCCAAAGTCGTCTCAACGTTGGACGCAACTAGATCACATCGCCATCAGCCACCGATGGAGGGGTTCGATAGAAGACTGTCGCTCGTTCTGTGCCACATGTTCAGATTCAGATCATGCCCTAGTGCGAGCGCGTATTTGTTTGAAGCTTACTGGGCGTAGGAAAGACACCGTAAGAAAGCCTCTTAGGGTTTTACTTAATAATAATAGGGCGAAGAATATATTTGAGGAACAACTAGAAAGATGGTTAGGCGATCATTTAAGCGATTCCCATCTGGAGGCAGGTTGGAATGATATCAAAAAGGCTGTGGAAACAACAGTGATATCTGCTAGTAAGGTTGACCATAAGGTTAGGATGAAGCTGTGGATCTCAGTAGCATCCACCGATCTGATGGATGCCCGAAAACTCATCCCACCTGGCTCTGAACATGATGAAGAACGAAGTCAACTCAGGCGCAGACTTATAAAAAGCCTACGTAACGATCGCGAACAGTGGAGGGTGGCGAAAGCAAAAGCGATGGAAAAGGCAGCGGCGACAGACAACAGTAGACAACTTTTCCGACTTATCAAGGAAACTGGTATTAGGAATCCTAGTGTAAGTGAGACTATCTCAGAAAATGACGGGACTACTATTTATTCTCAATCCAGGAGACTGGATCGATGGGCAGAACACTTTAGGGATCAGTTCAACTGGCCTCGAGCCACTCTTCGGTTACCCACGATCTCCAGTCATCCTAAATGGCAAATCGACCTAAGTCCCCCTAGTCTTATTGAAGTTGAGAAAGCGTTAGGAAATCTGAAGCGAGGGCGAGCTGCAGGTCCTGATAGACTGACCCCTGAGATATTTAAGGATTGTGGTCCAGTTTTAGCAACTAGGTTGACTGAGATCTTAGGTAGAATCTGGGAACTGGACGTAATCCCATCTGACTGGTCTCAATCACTGATTGTCCTAATCTATAAGAAAGGACAGAAGTGTTCTTCTGACAATCACAGAGGAATAAGTCTAACTAATATAGTATCTAAAATATTAGCCTCAGTAATACTTCAACGCTTAACGAAAGCTCGTGAAGAGCAAACTCGAGAAAACCAATCTGGTTTTCGACCTGGACGTGGTTGTATAGACCACATTTTCACACTACGAAAGGTCCTGGAACACAGACACACATTTAGGCGTCCTACAATAGTTGTTTTCCTGGACCTAAAAGCGGCATTTGACTCTGTGGATCGTGAGGTTCTGTGGCAGTGTCTGTCATTGAAAGGTGTGCCAAAGAAGTACATTAACCTTATACAAGCTCTCTACTCGAACACCACTGGTCGAGTGAGGGCTTATGGCGTACTATCACCGGAATTCCTCACTTCAAATGGTGTCCGTCAGGGATGTCCACTTTCTCCATTTTTGTTTAATTTTATCATAGACATACTCCTAGAAATAACCTTATCCTCGTCTGAATTTTCTGGAGTAGACTTTTACCTGCTGGCTCGCTTATTGACTTAGAATATGCCGATGACATAGTCCTACTTGGTGAAGACGCTGACAAAATGCAGTCTTCTGACTACCATAAGCAACAATGCAAGCATGTTCGAGATGCGGTTTTCCCCCTCGAACTCCAAAATGTTGCTTCAAGACTGGGTTTCATCGGCACCTGAACTAGTGATATGGAGTGAAGTAGTCGTGTAGACCACTTCACTTATCTTGGGAGTCTCATCAGTGCTGATGGCCTGGTGACTGACGAAATCTCAGCTCGGATACAGAAGGCTCGATTGGCTTTTGCCAAGTTGCGTCACTTATGGCGTAGGCGAGATATCCGTTTGCTGACTAAAGGACGAGTGTACTGCGCAGTAGTTCGCTCCGTCTTACTTTATGGCTGTGAAACATGGCCAGTCAGAGTAGAAGATATTCGTAGGTTACTGGTTTTCGATCATAGGTGTCTTCGAAGCATTGCTCGTATATCCTGGGACACCCGAGTGAGCAACGCTGTTATTAGGAATCGGGCGCTAGGTGAGAATGGCAGATCAATAGATGAAGTGGTGAAACTTCATCAGTTGAGGTGGTTGGGACATGTGTTGCGTATGCCCAACCACCGACTGCCTCGACGAGCTTTGTTTTGTAATGTGTAGGAATAGGCTGGAAGAAAGCTAGGGGCGGCCAAAACAAAACATTGCACAAATCCATGAAGTCATTGACGAGTGGACTTAGCCATGTCGGTAGTTGTCGACTACCTGGTTGGGGTCCGCGAGATGATAATAATCGATGGCTAGATACCTTGAATGACATGGCTCAAAATCGTTCGCAATGGCGCCGGTGCATTTATTCTTTGTGTTCTCTCAAATCCTAATCTTCTGGGTTCTTCAACCCCTCTAGTTTTGACTTTCTAAACTTTTCTCATTAAATCATACTTCTTGAATAATATCTTCTAATCCTAACCTCTCCGATTACTTCTAATATCTTTACTATCTCTTCTACTATTGGATTCGAATTGACAATTACATCTCTGTGCTGATGTGGTATGGCGACATGAACTGATGTACTTACGTACGAAGTTGTACGTTGCAACTGACTGATACAAAAGTATGTTGACATTACAATTATGTTAGCTGTTTATTATAAGTGATGTTTGTTAAATTCCATTTACATAAAGTGGTCATCATAGAAGGGGTGGATTAGTTATTGAAGTGCTAGAATGACAGCTAGTAGATTAAAGATTCGAATTCCTTTACACTTACTTCGCTTTGGGTAGTCAGGAAGTATCACCAGTTCTGAATTCGACTAGAAGTGGATTTCCAAACCCATGGATGGTAAATGGGATCATTACAAGCATTTTTCGTTTCAACCCATTTCAGATGGTCATCTTAGGATACGCCACTAATAAAATTATCTACTTCGGTTTTGATGCCTGGGTAATATCCTGAATCACAAACAAATAGGACAGTTATTAAAGGAGAAAATTTTCGCGCTTTCCCTCGCTATCCTGAGAACGAAATTTACAGATACAAAATACAAGCAAAACTATTTTATGCTCTATTTCTTTTCATGACTACCATAACTTTTAAACTCACTCAAGCAACTCGTCTGTGGTAAAAGTTCTGTCCTGTCAAAATAGTTAAAAGCCGCTCACAGGCCAAATTTATGAATGCTTACACCGAATAAAATTCTTGATATAGCTTCTCAACGATCGAACATTGATGCAGATCGGACAGACCAAGGATCGCTGTTTGTTGATATTTGAGCCACTTGCGAATGGTTAGATAGGACTATGCTCTGAAATTGTCTGTCGGAGTGAGCTTGACAAGTTTACAACCACGGAATCTGTAGAAAAACACTTTAGGCGAAATGAGGACGAAAAGTCACTCTTCTCCTTTATTGTATCCCAAAAGTAGGGCCAGGTCTACGACGCATCAGTGATGGCAGTTCAGCTCTTTGTGAAACCTAGACTCCCTCAGTTGAGAATGTTCTATCACCATCATGTTCCGGGAGTATCTCTGACATCTAGTGGCAACATCAGGATAGTAGTACGGAAGTTCGCTAATCTGTGCTCGGGATCAGAGTCGATAGCTTATTTGGTGTCATCATTTTGAAACACTAGCTTCATTGGTTTGAGCATGCTTTACGAATATCAAGATGAAAAATTGGAGAAGTGGTCGGTCTCTGACGCAGTGTCGGGGTATGAAAGTCATCATATGAGGGTCACCTGTTAGTTTCAATGCGACTTCGTAGATGGGGTATTGGAAATAGTGCAACTCAGTATCTTGAGACGTAATCCAAAATAGCTCACAACAGACGTCAATAGGAATCCGGCTGTAGACCTTCTGTGACGTTGATAAAGAAATCTTTCTCGGTTATATTATTTCCTAACCGAATTGTTTCTTCTCCCATACAATCCTGTTTTACTGTTTTTTTCTTATTCCTCTTTAAAAATATTTTGCTTTCCCTCTTATTACACACAAGGTTATTTTGATAATTTATGTGGAATATTTTATTTTTTGCATTCAGTTGTACAAAGTTTTATGTGGATAAGTATGCATCAAATCTAGCATGGGTCTTAAATTTAGATGGCAATATTCTACCACTTCAAGATGGAACAAAGGAGTTTATTTTCTTCCGAATAACTCACTGTATTTATAAATGACAAAGATCCATAAAATGTGAGTGGACTTGTATAAAGTTAAGCAATAAAACTATAAATGGGCACCGGGAAACAACTCTGCTCTTCTGATAAACAAATTTATGATATTATGTTCCCTAAGAGGGTGTTCATAGAGTTTACAGGTAGAAAAACAACTTTATTCTTAAGTGACATAAAATGAACGACTTGATAACGACGCCCAGAATTGACCATATTCAGTATATTTGTGTGCGTTTTAAAAATTCTACTCAAACTGTTTCGAAGCATATTTTGAAACTGTGGTTCGACGATTGAAAGTAGCACATTTAGATCGATGGACAACGGTTATTCACTGATAATATAATGTATCTTCAGCACGTATATCATAAAATACGTCAAAATGACGTAATATTTCATAAACAAAGCAATAAAACACTGCGAATAAGTAAAGCAGTGTATTATATTATATAAAAGTTTTGAAAAGTTGTTATTACCACGGTTCCGGATAATATACATTATTTGGACATTTCTTAAATGGAAAGTGAATGTTTGTCATTGAATTTGTGGAAGGGCTGTTAAAATGTGGTGTTGAAACAATTACAACATATCTTCCTCGTTCAGTGATATTGTTGTTTTGGTAATTACTCATCAATGGTAAGTTAGGAGCAATAGCAACTTCAAGATAGTTTACATTTGATAGATCCGAATAAATCTGGTTAAATGTTGATGATTCTACACGAGGAGTGAACGTTTCTGTTACGGATTCGAAAGTAAGCGTATTTCTCTCAGATATATTATGTGGGAGCAGATAGTCATCTGGACCGCGAATGAACACTACAGATGATGAAGAAAGAACAGGTCTGATAGCATGAGATTGTTCTGAAATGAAAGGGAAAAAAATCTTGGTCAGCACTCACAAAGGAAAATTGAGTTAATATAACTAAACTATAACCATAGTGAATTCAGTTTTCACCATTCACCATTCGAATTAAATATTCACACTAACGGTTTAGATGACAAAATTCCGAAAACAAATGAAGCTTTCGATACTCGATAAATATTTTAATTATAATTTAGTGTATGATGAGTTAGGACATTATAGGAGGCCATAGAATCGTTTGTTTGATAATATCTATTCATTAATTCCACCTAACTTCAGTACCTATATCTTCAAAACTCCGCCTGCAGCCTAGAGAAACAACTAATATAGGTACATAGAATGTTCCTACATTGCAGGAGACCGGTAAACCATTCAAAGCGCTGCCATAGAGAAAAGATACAACCTGGGGGTGCTTGAAATAAGTGAAACACATTGGATGCAGGTTGAACAACCCAGACTAACTTAAGGAGAGAAGCTGTTATAGTCCAGTCATGAAGAAGGAGTTGCACTGATGCTATTCAAAGAAGCACAAAATGCACTTATAGGATGGGAAACTCATGGACACAGGATCATCAGAGCCTCTTTCGAGACAGAGAAGGAGTAGAACTGGAAAGGAAGGCCCACGACAGAGTAGGCTGGAGAATGCTAATCGACTGTCATTGCTCCATTGGGAGTAATAGGCGTAAGCTAAGCTAAACCTTTCTCTTCCAACATTTACTAATTGGTCACATTTGTTGAATAATTCATGTGTCAATATGTCATGCAAGTTTACATGTTTTATGTTACTCCTATATAGTAGATATTTAAGCGATTGAAACTCATTTATTTAAACCAAGCACGGCAAGCTGTCCCGAACTTATAAAAGTATGAATTTGAATCATTTTATCGATATGATAAGAAATTGTACCATAGTTAATAATCATATAATATCGGTTTGTTCACATCACAATACCGACTGAAATCGGAAAGATGAAACATCCGATGTCAACTTTGTAGTTCTAAGGTAATTAATGCTACTAAGTCCGATCCACGTTATAGTAGGTGTCCATACCTAAAGAGTCTCGTGCTAGATTGAAACAGATCAGAAATGTTTGCCGGTTTTAAATGCATAACTAAATAAAGTCGGTCTGTGATGAAAACCACAAACTGAACAATTCCCCAAAATCTCTTTATACTAATAAAATGAGGAGTTGATTAGAAACAATGATGCTTTAGTTGATTACCTGAAGATAGTTTGTAGAAACAAACTGAACGGATAGATTGTGATTAGCAATTATGGCGTAATATTATTAACACATTATACGTTAGTCATTGTTGCATAGATGGAAATGTTTGAAAACATACAGTCTAAAATATTGTGATGAAGCATTAAGTATGAAATATTGAGTTTTAATTTCACAAAGCAGCTTTAGGATAACGTGAAAATTCAATCATTACTTGGTCACAAATTTAAGGAACAATGTTTAAAAATTGTGAAACATTACGTATTAAATAGAAGCCTACAAATCAATATTGCTACCATTACCACTATGCAGAATAGAATTAAATTGTCGACAAAATACCAAGTGTACTAAATTTATATTCACAACTTGATAACAAGTGGTTTATATCTATCAATAAATTACATATAGCCAACAGGTTAATTCTATTTACCATATAGATCGGTCAAAATTATAAACATACTTGTTATTCGCAAGGGTTTGTATTAGTTTACTATTGATTTTCAGAACTGAAATTTCGACAATCATTATTAGTAATATAGTGTACCTGAATCGACAGACACCTTAACACTATCTAGTAATTCAGTCAATCATAATCAACATACAGCTTAGTGCAACAGTGTGCATTAATTCAAGTCTTCATACTATATTGACAAGATAAAATGTGAATGAATCGAAATAATAATAATAATAATAATAATAATATCAATGATAATAAGTTACGTTACAGAAATACAACATACCTTTATTTTCTTTGCTTAGTGACTTTGAAGAACCAACCGATTTCATTTTAAGTTTCGCTTCTGGTGGCGAATAAGTTGTTTTCTAAAAGACAATAAAAGTGATTACATTGCTCAGAGTCAGTCAACTACAACGTAGAACCTCACACGTACGTATATCAGTTCAAGTTGCCGTACCACATTAACACAGCGTGATCAAATTGTCAATTCATATCCCATAGTAGTAGACGTAGTAGAAATGCTAGTAACAATGAGAAAGATTAGGGATCGAAAGTATAATCCAGTGAGATAAAATTAAAGAGAAAGATAGATCTGGTGAGGAATTCAGAAGATTAGAATTTGAGAGAATACAAAAAATGGATGCGCCGATGGATGCAAACAATTTTGAGCCATGGCATCCAAGGTCTCAGAAGAAAAAAAAAAAAAATATATATATATATATATATATCAGTTGGTTTGTTAGTGGAGATTATAGATTGCTTTCACTACTAATTGTCACTAACATTAAGGAAATTTGAAAACCAAGGCAGATTGTAAAGGTAGTGTGAAGCACATAAAGATACTACACTTCAAATCGAACTTTGTGCACATGTTATTTCAATATATTGTATAATATATTGTACATTCCATCTGTTATATTAGTTAACTTGTAATTGACTTAAAATACATCGGAACCATTCATATTGTAAATAATATTCATTACTATTCAGTTAATCATGTTTGAATTATAACCAGTTGAATTTTATAACTCAGTTATTTCAAAACATCAATATATGCTTAACCGTACAAGTAAATTTATGCGAACCGTTTCCCATTCTTCCTTTTAATTCATTTCAAATTTGGTTGAGAACACTTTGATAGTTATAATTTTACTTCTGTAGGTGTTTCAATTTTAATCATAGGCGCTAGTCAAAAATGAGAGGATTACTATTATGTATTATAATATAAGGAATTAAACGATTCCTACTTGTAACACACTAGTTGGAAAAACCACTTAAGAATATATTTCAACTGCTTTTATGGAAATTTATTGTAAACTTATAAACAGGAGTTCAAAAAATAACAGCACAAAAAAAGACAACAAGATTCAAAATTATGCACAGAAAGCTTTGGACCTTAAATGTTGTTGACTAGTTCAGCCAACTGTGTGAGAAAAATACAAAAATACCTGTAAAGTAGCATTTAGCCACATGAGAACTGACTATAGGAACTTTATTTTGTAACTAGCCATGCTAATGCCGTTGTTCATTGGACAGAAGTGTTTATTCATAGCTCCTCTTTCCCTCTCTATCTCTGAAGAATATATATATATATACATATATATATATATACAACAACCGACAGCCAAAGAAGTAGTATCATGAAAGGATGACAGTTACATCTACATAATGATTACTAATTAAATTTCTAAGATAAATTAAAAGAATTATTGATTATGACGAAAACCTACACGATCTAAACACAAATCCTGTATTGGATGCAGATATTTCATGATAGACGTCATATTTCGACTAAGATGTAAGAGTGAGTTTATTCGTTTCTCAATGCACGAAACTAGTCTTTTGGGATGTTTGCATCGAAATATGAAAAGTGCTGGACCTAAAAAAAAATCACAATTCGAAAACATTCAAAAATATCAATAACGAAAGTAGCTAATATAACTTACATTTAACAACTTAGTCATATTGAATAAGTTCAAAAAGAATTACATTAGTAAGATTTGAATTTCGAATGAGTAATGCATACACAGATAATCCAAATAAACACAATAGTGTATCAGTTAAAAATGATATGTCTTGTAAATGATGTCCAAAATTCACCGAATAATAAATTTTTTATTATGCATAAGAAAGAAAGAAAGATGCAACACAACATGCACCAACCAAATCACTCTTGATGGAGATGCTTTCGAGGACGTTAACAACTTTACATATCTGGGCAGCATCATCGACGAGAAAGGTGGATCGGATGCAGATGTGAGGGCGCGGATTGGCAAAGCAAGGGCTGCATTTCTACAGTTGAAAAATATCTGGAACTCCAAACAACTTTCAAACAAAACCAAAATCAGGATTTTCAATACAAATGTCAAGACAGTTCTACTGTATGGAGCGGAAACTTGGAGAACTACCAAAGCCATCATTCAGAAGATACAAGTGTTTATTAACAGTTGTCTACGCAAAATACTTCGGATTCGTTGGCCAGACACCATCAGCAACAACGAACTGTGGGAGAGAACAAGTCAGATTCCAGTGGAGGAGGAAATCAGGAAGAAGTGGTGGAAGTGGATAGGACACACACTACGAAAAGCACCCAACTGCGTCACGAGACAAGCCCTCACATGGAACCCTCAAGGCAAAAGGAAAAGAGGAAGGCCAAGGAACACACTACGCCGAGAAATAGAGAAAGATATGAGAGGAATGAACAAACATTGGACAGAACTGGAGAGGGAAGCCCAGGACAGAGTTGGTTGGAGAAAACTGGTGGGCGGCCTATGCTCCATTGGGGGTAACAGGCGTAAGTAAGTAAGTAAATAAGAAAGTTGTAAGTGGACAAAGTACAAATACATACATAAAGTAATAAAATACTCGACATTTACATAAAGATAACAACAACTACATCTAATCTATGATTTTCTGTCTGTTTAAAAATAATTCATCCAATACTTGTGGACATCATCTCAAAGATAATAACTATTCAGGGAATAAATTGTGCTTGGATCATATCAACAATCGATGATTTAACAAACTGATAACCTATTTTAAACTGAATATCCTTGATATTTTTTTCTTAGTTTAGTCTTACATCTACTAGTGTAGTAAGCCTAAGAAAACACTGATCTCAGTTTATGAAAGTCCGGAAATTAATTTACTGACTTATTGCACACAACACCAGTGTTGCTCAGTGGGTCTTTATACCATACACAAATAACACTCCAAAGGAACCAATGATAAGAAATATGCAACATTATTAAAATGGACATCTTCAGTGTTTGTTTCACCACTGATGCAATATCTGATGTAGTTATTTTGGAACCTTATCGTATACAGTTTGATGAAGGCTGAACAGTTTAAATTTGACTAAGGTTTTGGAAAATCTAGCGATTGATATTACGCTACTTCTGAGGTTTGTATTTGAAACTTGAACGAAGAATAGCTCATTTGTATTTTTTATCTGTACCTATTAGAAAATCGCTAACTGCCAGAAATTTAACTGTATCTAACTTTGCAACTACATAAAGAACTGAACCAGAGTGAAGACTAACTTTCAATCCATTTGGAAATTTTTGAATATCAAAGTATTTAGTAAACACAACAAAAAATGTAAGTTATTTTGATAGCCTCAGCCTATTTGTTCCACTTATATTTATATCTTTCTTGATGATCTTTATGTCATTCAGTAATTTTTCTGGTTTTCAGTGTGGTTATACAAATGGAAGAATATACTTGTACGACATTCTACATTATCGTGTTCATTTATATCTTTCAGAATATTTTAAAATATACCAAAATCACTTAATAAACTACTAGATGTTCTGAATCATGAAAATATAATTTACTTCGATTGACATTGTGCAAATTAAAAAGTAAAAAATTAATGTACACTGATATTGAAAGCATAAAGAAAAATTTAAAGGATATAAAACCACGAAATTAAAATAATCGGCCTTCAACCGACTATTTTGATTTTCGAATTTAAAGTAATTCACTTTAAAAAACCAGAGTTCTCTCTTAAAATAGGAATAAAAACTTGCCTGCAAATCAAAACATAATGGAGTTAATGAAAAGAACCTTGAGAGAATTAGGTATTAGGCAGGATCTTCTTAAAAAGTAAATAATAGGTGTCAATTAAAAAAATGGATAAACAAATGACAAAAAATAGGCAGATGTCAGGTTTATGTTCCAACATTGTTTAAAATCGAGATAACTGATAAGAGAGGTAAAATAGTGCAAATAACTGTTAACATAGATCAAAATAGATCTTGATTAAAAAATGGCTACGCTTGAAAGCGTGAAATATAAGTTAAAATATCACTTATCATGCTCAACACCTAAAGGTAAACGAAAATATGAGTTTGTATGATACCGACGGTAGCTGCTATCTCGAGGTGGTGGTCTTGCTTTTTGTCTTGCTTTTATATCCAAACTTTGAGAAACAGAAGTAACTTAATTAGAGATCAATACGTAAAATCTTATAGACTGGTTGCGATCGAACATATGTACTTACATTGATTTTACTCTAAATACTGAACACAGATTTAGTAATAAACTCCTCCAGTCTTTTGCCGTAATAATTTCTGGTAAACTTGTTTTTGTAGTATCTTGAGGTTAATAAAATTAAAATAATTCTTTACTACGCTACGGCTAAATAACCAACCAACTTAGTTGATGAAATTGGCGGTGTATGTGAGCTGTTGCAAATAAAGCATGGAGGGATGGAATGAAGTTAGATAAAACTTACCTAGTTTGCATCGACTACCTGACTGAAATAAAAATAAAGATTTACTCCTTCCATACCATCGCAAACCGTGAAGTGGCCAGAATAGAACAACAGTTTGTTTATTATTCACATATTGGAATTTAATATCGCAAGTTCTTACTATTATTAGACCATGACAAATCTCTTTGAATTCATGATCTAAAAGACTAGCACTAAAGCATAACATTGAGTTTCTTTTGTCGAATATAGATTCACCAACTGATTGTACAAATTGAATCAGAGGCTTCAGTGGACTAGACGGTAGGTGAGTTTCTGCTTTAATTCTCATCTTATATTCGTCAAACAAACACTGGAGGTCATCAGATTTATTAGCACTATTAATAAGACCCATTTCAACGAATAATTATGTTGACAATGTTTTTTCGGCTATAAAATGAAAGTCTGTGAAAGAAAGCAATCGCTATGAGAAAGGAACATTTATTTGTTTTGCAAAAATGGGATATCAAATTTAAAAAAACCAGAACAAATAAGAATAGTTTAGTTCAAAATTAGGCATAAAATGTGTACAACCGTTTGACAACCATTAGTGAGGACATCTGAAAATTCGCAGACTATTATAGAAGTTCTGGGTTTCACAGAATCTAACTAAGACGGTGATGAAAATTAAAATCTGTTGAACGCCTGTTTAAACCTTTGGGATTAACATTAATTGAAATAAGTCTCCAGCGGAAAAGTACAATAATAACGGGCTTTTTCTTTGTTGTTCTCTCGAATTAGCAACAAAATCGAAATTAAGGATACACGAACTCTAGAACTGCACTCGAAGTTTCAAATGAGCCAGGTGATAGTAAATCTGCATTCACTGAGAAATTGTTGCTCATTGCCTGTATTATGAATATTTTAACTCAGAAAGATATCTCAATCATCACACCAATTTACAAACGACAACTCGATATTTCAATATTTATCAAGAATGACTTGTCACTGAGTCGTAAATAGTGCAAACCTATGGGGAAAACCTTAATTCTAACTGCAAACATTGACAATAAGTTATAGTTAACATGAGCAAACGTTTAATTATATCCGCTAATTTTAGAATAGCTGAACAGTTAGTCAGTCAGTCAGTTACAACGTAGAACTTCGCACGTACGTATATCAGTTCAAGTTGCCGTGCCACATTAACACAGCGTGATCAAATCGTCAATTCAAAGCCTATAGTAGTAGACGTAGTAAAAGTGCAAGTGACAATGAGAAAGATTAGGGATCGAAAATATGATTCAAGGAGTATAATCCAGTGAAATAAACTTAGAAAGAGAAAGATAGATCTGATGAGGAATTCAGAAGATTAGAATTTGAGAGAACACAAAGAATGGATGCGCCTGTGCCATTGCAAACGATTTTGAGCCATGACATTTGAAGTCTCTGACTACTATTGTCTCGCGGGCCCCAAACAGGTAGTCTACACCTATTGACATAGCATAGTCGAGTTGTCAGTGACTTCATTGATTTGTGCCATGTTTTGGCCTGGCTGCCCTTAGCTTTCTTCGAGCCAACCCCTATAACACGAAACATCGCTCGTCGAGGCAGTCGGTGGTTGGGCATTCGTAATACCTGTTCAAACCACCTCAACTGAAGAAGTTTCAATACTTCTTCAAGTGATCTGCCGTTTTTACCTGGTACTCGGATTTTGCTATAGGACCTGTAATCCAACAAAACATCTCGTAAGTTCTTCATCCTCTTGAATTGTTCTCACAGCACCTCACTACCACGGAGACAAGATATAGCGCTTTTGGTCGAGAGCTAACAGCTTACTGCGCCATCAAAAATTTTCGGCACATAGGTCACGATCTCATCCTATTCACCGACCATAAACCTCTAACGTATGCTCTGCATACCGAGTCTGATCGTTACTCACCACGACAGTAGAGATATTTAGAATATATCTCACAGTTCACGACAGACCTTCATCATATTAAAGGCGAGTCAAACTATGTTGCTGATGATCTGTCACGTATTCAAATAAATGTAGTTACTTCACCAGTGCCTGATCTCCACGCCGTGGATGCCGCCCAAGTAAGCGACCCCTTCTGTACAGAAGCACAACATTCCACATCCCTTTAGTTCAAGGACGTAATCCTAGCCGCTAGCTCAGGTACTATCCTGTGTGATACACCTACTGGTCTTCCCCGACCCATCGTACCCTCCACTTGTCGTCGTCTCGTCTTCGTTGCTTTTCATGGACTGTATCATCCAGGTATGGCAGCCACATTACACCTCATCGCTGCACATTACGTCTCGACGTCCATGAATAGAGATGTTCGTAGGTGAGTGAAGCAATGCTCCCAATGTCAACGATTAAAATATATAGGCACGTAGCTGCTCCTATCGGCACGTTTTCTACGCCTTAACATTAGAGACCCGATGCCAGAACCATCAAACTCACTAGCATGATCCATATAATTCGTTCAGAATCCATGCTAGATGATTCGGAGACCTCACCTGATGTCAAAATCATCAGACAATACTGCCTATGACTTCCGATGCGATGCACTTTCCGGCTCTAAAATACGAGGTACGAACGAGACTACCGTCTCACGATCTGGTCGCCAGGCACATCTAACTGCAGGCTTTCGCAACTAGCCTCTCAACAATCGGGTAAACAAAAAAGTGGTTCCCTTTGATAAATTTGAACAGAGAAATGAGAAGACATATTTTGTGAGATAGTACCATTTCATGCTTTCTCGTCAGTCACGTACAAGCAACATGTTATTCGTGTAAATACAGTTTTGAAGATAAGGTCAAAATTTCTTATTTAGCATGACATTCACTCACTAGAACCATGGTAAACAAAGGTCAACACACAGTTGTTTTTGAACACATAAAGTTGGACTTTTCCGACCAACCAAATAGCTTCGAGTAGTTTGAGTGTGTGTGGGTTTTGATGACATGTCACAACTCTAAAGGCTGATTTTGGATCAATTTGATGACCACTCATCATTGGATGTTTTGCAATGGACGAGGCTGGGTTTTTTGATCGATCTTGAGATGACGGGCTAGGTGGATGAATCATGGATTTGATTAACCATCTTGGAATATGTTCCCCTATCCTGTCCTCCAATCGGCGATCTGACCTACCCAAGTAACTTTCTCCGCAGTTACATGTGAATTGGTAAATACAGTGGGATTTGGACTGAATCGGTCTTGGAGACTTGGTTGGGGTAACTGAGATCGATTGAGTTGTTGTGATAAGGCTCAGATTAGCTGCACTGAAGGTCTTTTTTATTGCAGCTGCAGTCTGTTTGGTTGTAATTTTCATGCAATGATCACCCTTGAAAGGTAACTGTAAGTACACTGGTTTCTTGGGCACATCAGTTGCTATCAGATTCGTCGTAGTTGTGTTCTGATGACCAGTAAACGTTTCGGGATATCCGTTTAATTAAAGTGTCTCAGTAATAAACTTGAGTTCGTCGTCCAATGTATCAACAGTGCAGATCCTACTTGCTCGAGCGAATAAAGTTTTGACAACAGAACGTTTATACTGTATGGGGCAGAAACTAGTGAAGTGGAGGTACTGTCCCGACCAGGTGGGTTTGCGGTGTACTTTTCGTCTGATTGATCCGTCTGAATGGCAATGGAGCAGGATATCGAGGAAAGCTAGTTCATTATTCTTTTCTTCCTCATAAGTGACTTTCAGATTCAGGTGAATCGCATTAAATAAATCATTGACTTCATTAATATCTGTAGAATGTGGTAACATGACAAGAATATCGTCGACATATCGTTTGTAAAGTGTAATACCATCGATGAAGTGACTCACTTGCCCTTCTATCATTCCCATGAATATGTTTGCTAAAACAGGTCCGGGAGGGCTTCCCATAGCCACTCCATCGATTTGCATACACGCTTTACCTTGGAAATAGAATTTTCTGTCCTTTGTGCACAGCAAAATTAGATCTCGAAGATAGGTAGTAGGAATGGGTATTCTTATGTTGTGTGAAGTTATGAAATCACAAATAAATTCCACAGTTTCTTCGAGAGGCACATTTGTGAACAAAGAGTTTGCATCGAAAGAACACATCCGACTATTAGAAATATTCAAGTGTTCCAAGGTTGGGAGAAGTTCAAAAGAATCAATGAGAGTATTTGTCGACAGTTGTTTACAAACAGGATCCAAAATTTCTTTCAACCACTTTGCTAGCTTATGGTATGGTGAATTTATCATGGACAAAATTGGTCTCATAGCTGTTCTAGGCTTGTGTAGTTTCGGCAAGCCATACATTTCTGGTGTGCATGTAACAATGGGCTTGAGCATTTTATAATGGGCCTCGGTGATAAAACCATGAAGCATGAGTAGATGCAGTTCTCGGCATATCTGTTTTTCGACCAACTTCACGTTATCGATCTGTGAATCTGATTTAAATTTAGCAGAGTGTGAGAAGATCACGTTCATTTTCGTTACGTAGTCATCTACAATAACAGTCTCCGAACCAGACAAAAGTTCTGGTGTAGTAGTCATGACTACACTACACTACTACACCGGATCCTTTGTCTGGTTTAGAGATTGTTATTGTAGATGACTACGTAACGAAAATGAACGTGATCCTCTCACACTCTGCTAAATTTAAATCAGATTCACAGATCGATAACGTGAAGTTGGTCGAAAAACAGATATGCCGAGAACTGCATCTACTCATGCTTCATGGTTTTATCACCGAGGCCCATTATAAAATGCTCAAGCCCATTGTTACATGCACACCAGAAATGTATGGCTTGCCGAAACTACACAAGCCTAGAACAGCTATGAGACCAATTTTGTCCATGATAAATTCACCATACCATAAGCTAGCAAAGTGGTTGAAAGAAATTTTGGATCCTGTTTGTAAACAACTGTCGACAAATACTCTCATTGATTCTTTTGAACTTCTCCCAACCTTGGAACACTTGAATATTTCTAATAGTCGGATGTGTTCTTTCGATGCAAACTCTTTGTTCACAAATGTGCCTCTCGAAGAAACTGTGGAATTTATTTGTGATTTCATAACTTCACACAACATAAGAATACCCATTCCTACTACCTATCTTCGAGATCTAATTTTGCTGTGCACAAAGGACAGAAAATTCTATTTCCAAGGTAAAGCGTGTATGCAAATCGATGGAGTGGCTATGGGAAGCCCTCCCGGACCTGTTTTAGCAAACATATTCATGGGAATGATAGAAGGGCAAGTGAGTCACTTCATCGATGGTATTACACTTTACAAACGATATGTCGACGATATTCTTGTCATGTTACCACATTCTACAGATATTAATGAAGTCAATGATTTATTTAATGCGATTCACCTGAATCTGAAAGTCACTTATGAGGAAGAAAAGAATAATGAACTAGCTTTCCTCGATATCCTGCTCCATTGCCATTCAGACGGATCAATCAGACGAAAAGTACACCGCAAACCCACCTGGTCGGGACAGTACCTCCACTTCACTAGTTTCTGCCCCATACAGTATAAACGTTCTGTTGTCAAAACTTTATTCGCTCGAGCAAGTAGGATCTGCACTGTTGATACATTGGACGACGAACTCAAGTTTATTACTGAGACACTTTAATTAAACGGATATCCCGAAACGTTTACTGGTCATCAGAACACAACTACGACGAATCTGATAGCAACTGATGTGCCCAAGAAACCAGTGTACTTACAGTTACCTTTCAAGGGTGATCATTGCATGAAAATTACAACCAAACAGACTGCAGCTGCAATAAAAAAGACCTTCAGTGCAGCTAATCTGAGCCTTATCACAACAACTCAATCGATCTCAGTTACCCCAACCAAGTCTCCAAGACCGATTCAGTCCAAATCCCACTGTATTTACCAATTCACATGTAACTGCGGAGAAAGTTACTTGGGTAGGTCAGATCGCCGATTGGAGGACAGGATAGGGGAACATATTCCAAGATGGTTAATCAAATCCATGATTCATCCACCTAGCCCGTCATCTCAAGATCGATCAAAAAACCCAGCCTCGTCCATTGCAAAACATCCAATGATGAGTGGTCATCAAATTGATCCAAAATCAGCCTTTAGAGTTGTGACATGTCATCAAAACCCACACACACTCAAACTACTCGAAGCTATTTGGTTGGTCGGAAAAGTCCAACTTTATGTGTTCAAAAACAACTGTGTGTTGACCTTTGTTTACCATGGTTCTAGTGAGTGAATGTCATGCTAAATAAGAAATTTTGACCTTATCTTCAAAACTGTATTTACACGAATAACATGTTGCTTGTACGTGACTGACGAGAAAGCATGAAATGGTACTATCTCACAAAATATGTCTTCTCATTTCTCTGTTCAAAAATATAGGATATAGGAATTTATCCTTTTCTACATAGTTGCTATACCTGTTTCTTTTCTTGGATATTTTTCTTTACCCTGAGCTTACGTCTCTGACCTTCTAGCATCGTCGACTTTAATCAATCTCCAGAACCTATGGCTTGATCACTCACGCCCTCGTCATTGTATTCGGTTGACATTCTGTTTCCGAATTTGTCTGGCATACGTACGATCCGGAAGCCTGTCATTATGGTCGCTTTTGATTTCTCGGCTCAACGTGGTTTCGTCCTACCTCTGCAGAGATTTCTAGTACGGACCCCCACGAACGCCATCTTCAAATTCTGGATACAGACCACTTTCCTGTGGCGCGCCAACTCGAGCAGCAATTATGGCACTTGACTCCTGGTACTGTTATACGTAAAAGACCGACGGTGACGACTCGAGGGTCATTGACCGCTTCCTGTTTGTCAACCCTTCCGCCCTACAATCGCACGTTTGCCGATTAGTCCCATCAGCGAAGCCCCTAAGTATCGAAAGTGTAGACTCTTTCTAGCGGGGGGCTGCTGTGGTGACTCCACTGTTAGGAAGAAAACCTGATTGATTAAATAGAAACATTTGTTATTATAACCAATTTAACAGTGATTGTTTTACTGAACTCTTTATTTATTCGTACTTTTGTATACACACTTTCCGCTTACTTGGTTGCCAGCTAAAACTGGACCCCTATGTTTTAAAAAATCTGGTTTCTTTGATAAGTCTGAATAGCTGTCTACTGTTACTTATCATCGTTGCCTTTTCATCCCTCTCGCTTTTACTAACCACCACTGTTTGTGGTCATTGCGTAGGCTTAATATTCGCCTGTTCAGAGCCAGATGGAATGAGATTCCGAGCATCTGTCAGTTTAATAGATATCGCTTATTCTACCTACTTGAACATTCAAGTCACCAGCCACTATAAATTTTTTG
Source organism: Schistosoma turkestanicum (assembly GCA_944470395.2). NCBI lineage: Eukaryota > Metazoa > Platyhelminthes > Trematoda > Strigeidida > Schistosomatidae > Schistosoma > Schistosoma turkestanicum. Next base: position 16,067,577 of record OX103979.1, read on the forward strand.
ATTAAGGTTTGAAAGCTTTTACCTCTTCCGAGCTGCAGTCGGTGGGAGTGTAGGCAGTGACAACAAAGAGACAACGGCGAGTTTCCTATCTTTTTGATTACTTATTGACCCGTTTAGTCGGACAGCGTATAAGCAACAATTTACTAAGATCTAGTCTAAGAAGGCTAGTTCTTCCCTAGGGCTCCATGCTATACCCACATCAGCGAGGCCACGGAAAGCAGCAGCAAGTGACCAAAGATCTATGTAATGTCAAATCTCTAATAATAAAAAGGACTGTGTAACTGATTTACAAACAGATGGAAGTAATTTTGCTTTGGAGATAAGCGCTAGTCTAAATAAAATGAAAGAAATAAACTAAAAAGGCGCACCCTATCACCGAATGACGACTTCTAGCATATCATGAAATACTAAAGTATTCGTGACCGAGGTAAGTTGCGAAAATGCAAATAATGTATACTTGATTAAGAAAACCCTTAAGGTTTTATTAATGCTTACGGTTAATAAGGATATGCGAAGGAAATTTTCATAGTATTTTCAGTCTTTACCAGCTTAAAACTGTAATGGTAAAACCAATTTATCATTAAAAGTAGACCACAATGGAGACGGCCTATAAGAAGGTTCTGCAGATTGTTGTCACTGACACTAACATAACTTTTAAAATTTCTCCCACAAAAAGGTAGGTGCATTACCAAAGGCGTTTCAGTACTTCTAAAGGGATATCAAAGTTCACTTAGCCCTGGAAACTAGCTCTTGAATAAAAAACCATTGATTTAATAACGATAAAGTTGAAAATCGCTACTAATAAGGCATGCTTGGAGAGATGGATAGTATTTTAGTAAACGTGTTACATATGAAGTAACCCATTCAGAGAAAGAAGCTGAAGTACGTGAAAACAATGGGATGTCAGAACAATTTATTGTATTAAGACAGCTATTGTGAAGGCGTAACAAGCCTTCATAGAGTTGGATAGTCTTTACCTGGAATTTCGGCTTAACATTAAACAACAAACTGCTTAAGAGCAAAAATGAGACCTAACTTTCGGAATAGTCTCATATAATTTTGTTTCTCAACCCGCAAACGCTGATGAAAGAGAGTGGCGAAGAATAATTACTGTTGATACAAATTCCGTTTGAAGGTGAGACTTGGAGCATAGTACACAACTTAGGCTTTTACAAACAGAACTTTGAATATATGATTTCCTCTTTCCAAGTTTTGATGCAGACGTATACACTTAGTCTTGGAAAACTGGCTAGGTTGGAGGTGCAAGAAATCTGAGAAAACATTTCAGTGGTGTTCCTCACGAGACAATATTGCTACGCAATGCATGGAGAAAAAATTGTTCCAGTCCGACATAAACCAAGTAACCAGAGATATGGGCTTTAAGACGATGCTCGTCTTTATGTAAATTCTGAGTGCTCTTCTTAAGAACTGGTCTTTAAAAATACGGAAAACTGTCCGAGCACTTTGAACGCTGAAACACATTAATGAGAATAACAACCAAACCTACCTATATCTAATTGTCAAGGTCAAGCGGTACAACGCCAAACCTCGCGCTTGCACACAAAATTATGCAAGACCGATACAATCAGTGCTTTACGAATTTTTTGTATTCCATCTGGCCTTTACTAAATTAAGATTTATGTGACAGATATACGAACCTCTCAGTCCCTGACGATTCCTGACCGTCTACCAAATCATCGTGTAGTTTGAATTCTTTAAATCAAGGAGATTGTTCGGTCGCTGATTCTCAGCGACGAAAAAGGTTCTATTACTTAAAACCCTTATTTATTGAACAATGATGTACTTTTGCTGTCTACTCACCATCAGTGGACCACTTTGTTTCTCTTCACATTGCGTTCTGAATCCAACACAGCATACTGTCCTCCAATAACAAATAACTTTTTCAAGTTAGATTCCCAAAACTCTCTCGTCACAGTCCCCAATTTTGTAATTTATTCCTGAAATCTTGAATATTTGCGCCAAAGACGCTCAAATTACTTTTCCCCCTCGGAAAATCTTTGACTGACATTGGTTGATAAATTACTCACCAAGGGCGTTTCTATCACTGTATAAATAAGCTACAGTTGTATGCTTGTGAACCTCAATCATTGTGGATGCCTGTAGAACAAATAAAGCATGACATTGGCACACCAGTCAATATATCCTAATTAGGGAGATTTTACAACATATATAAAATCAGAAGTCTGAATTTTTAATTCAGCAGTGTTGGTGTCCAGAATGACCGGGGAGGTTTGAATAATTTATCTTCTCAGAATAAACCACCTAGAAGTCACACACCCCACTAGGAAACAACTTCAACTCCGTGTTCCCTTACCTATCCTCTCGAATAATCTTGAAACATGGCTTCACGATCACGGAGTTTTTCGATTGCTTTAAGACGATCGTCCTCTGAAAATTTTGCAGTGAAATCCCTGAACGAAGAATTTCAACATGTTCATAATACAGATGATATCTTTTTTGCTCTAAAGTTGTTGTCAAGCCCGTTACGCTATTGGAATATTTGAGGTTTGTTTATTTAGATTTAAATAGGATTTACAGCGCTTGTTCGTCTGTGATGAAGAGCCAATCTTCCCTTTTTCAGATCTTTGTTTATTGTGACTGAAGACGGACAAGAAGACTAACAACTAGAATTAACGACATGCTTAGGTGATAACATTACTTTACAGACCCATTGCTTTTTGTCTAAAGGTGATCAAGGTTTATGATTGGTAAAAAGCTTTGTACTATTGTAAAACCATTTGTGATTTCAACCCTAAAAATTGAAGAAAAATATGCAGAAACGTATTATGAAGTCCGGTATTATTTGCACTTCCTTTGAAAGAAAGGTCCGTCACAAAATAACGTTTTAGGTCACAGAGTGCAGGTCATGCAGGTCACTGTATTTTGACTTGTCTCCTTCCTATCACCTCAGGTCTCTCGTTTATTTTACTCGCACTAACGCTAAATGCCTAGTGGCCACAGGTTTCTAAGTTTCCATCGTATCGACTGGTAGCAGCAAACCTCAAGCTACGATGCTATAAACACGCGCAGCGAACGGCGAAAGTCATTCCTACACGACAGTCAACCATCGACCTGGATAATCGATGACAGTATCTATGGAAGTTCATCCTGGCTGATATCCCCATAACCATAGTCAGTATCGATCGCCTACAATTCTATGAATTGCTATTCCATTCACGTAGGCTGCTGTTGATTGATACTTCGTCGAATAACAGATGTGTACCAAATCAGTAGTGTGTTATTTTCGCGCGATCATTTATTTGATAAATTCCCCCAAAGTAACAAAACCGAGGAGATTCAACTAGTGATTAATTATGCGGTAAGCCACATCGTCACCTGCAAACCACCAGTGACGGCAAAACCTCACCAATTGGCACTGGACAAATTAGTTTTCGTCAAGTATGAGTTTGACAGTTTACTTGCTATATGTATGACTTTGTCTTTCTCACAATCGTTAAGACTCCCCTCTCCATTCGGTTCGCAAGGCAGATGGCATTAGTTGAAGACCATACTGCGATTACAGAGTAGCAGCGGCAAATATCCAATGTTCCGCCTCCGAACTTGTATACGGCACGAAATTGCATCTACTTGGGGAATTTTTCACACCATGTAAATCATATAGCATCCAGTGACTATTTGCGTAGATGCGAATACTGCCTCCGGTATGAACTCGAATATAACATCGACGGGTTGCTCTCCCTCGATAATTATTTATCTGTCCATATGTTTTCATTCGAGTAGATTCGGTACGGAGAACTTCACAATAACCTCACGAATGACATTTTTACGTGAACTCTCGAAACGAGGTTGATGGACATAGTAAGCATTGATCGTTTCGAACCAGCACACGTCAATGACAATGCCTATCCAATAAATCGAGATTCAATGCTGGGCCCCTCCAACTCACTAGCGTGACCTCTATTTCTCCTTCGGATCCGGCACTAGATACATCAGAAACCTCATCCTCACGCCCCAGTCAACTGCTCGCGTAATCTGCATTATCTGCGGATGAGACTTCAGCAGACCACGCCACTTTTGACCGCGGATGAGATTGCAGTCTCAAGCTCTCAAATGCGAGGTATGAACGAGACCACCATCTCACGTTTCGGTCGCCAGGTACTTCTGCCTGCATGCTTTTTCGGTCAGCCTCAGCGTGCAACGTTTAAGTTTAGGATTATGCCCCTTAATAGATGCCTGCTACACGTTTCTCATTTTCTTTGATTTTTTTATCTTGAGCCTCTGTTGCCAATCATCTCCCTGCTTGTAGCGTTAACTTCAGTCAACCTTGGCGAAAGCTTGCTTGATCAGCCACGCTCTTGTCAGTGCTCTCAGTCAATGTTTTGATTCCGAAAATTTCTGGAGGGAAGCTGATATATCTGACCAGTGTTCATGATGGTTGGGCGATAACCTCAATCTACCTTTATCTGTGGGGCAGAACATTTTGTTTGCTCACGTATCCTTACGATACAGCAGGATGTCACTGATCGATGATATTGATGTTACTTTTTCTTTTTAACAACGTCTACGACTCACATTCGTAACCCTGAACTGATTTGACTCCTTACCAAGAAATCCTGTTACGAGCAGATCTTGAAAATTATGACTTGTCTTCATTATTCTACATAATTGCAAGTGTATAGTTTTTAGAATCCTCAATGGATTTTGATTTCGGAAAAACACTTACAAAATGGATTCTGCATGTTTAGTGTTTTAACATAAAAAAGGTCTGACTAATCACATATGATAATTAGGAGTATTTGTATTTAAGGATCAAGAACTACGAGATGAGCACAAACGAATGTACTGTATTTAGAATTCGAAATCAAGCATTCAAAAAAATAAAGAAGTCACTAGTTCATTGAAGCACCACATCCGCCACAGCTTAAATTGGAATCCAAGTGTCTGTAATCAATTGTACGTCTTCTTCTCAAATTCATCCTGTGTCTGTCCGACAGTGTATTGGATAAAGACTCTGTATTATCTAGAATGCTCTCATTATTATTAGAATTAACAACCGAAATTGGAACAGACTCACCTGGTTCCTGGAATTGTATTTGATCAACATGTCGATTGTGTGTACTTAAGTCATTGATATCTAGAAATCGCACCATAGATTTCCCAACATTCTTCAGAACAATCCCCATGGATGGTCGAAGATCATTGCCACGATAATATGTAACTTCTGCAGACTCCAAACATCTCATATTCGACCGAAGATTTCTTCCTTTTAATAGCTCTGATGGAGTCTCTTTCGTCACCGAATGTCTGGCATTTCTATATTGCAGCTCATTAAATGTTGAGGCGGCAATATAATCAATAGCAGTTTTCAACGTCCTCACAAACTTTGCTGCCTGACCATCGGAACAAGTTTGTCAGGGAGCAGTAAACAGATGTTTGCACCCTATACCATTTAACTAGGTAGTGACTGCATCTGCAGCAAAACGAGAGCCGTTATCAGTCACTAACACCATTGGAACCCCTTCTCGACTAAACACCTTTGTTAATGCTTGAATTGTGAAGTTAGAATTTGGTGAAGTTGTGAAAAAAACTTCAGGCCACTTTGAAGAAGAATCAGTGACTACAGGCGCATAGTATTTGCCAAGAAACGGGCCACAATAATCTGCATGAATTCTCTCTCAGGCCTCAGACGATACTGGCCATGGAGTCCACTTCGAATGCTGATTTTTCAGCTTATGACACTTTTCGCAATTCTTTGCTGTACGACAAATATCTGCATTTATCTCTGGCCACCAACACGTGAGCCTCGCCAAGGACTTTATTTTCTCAACACCTAAATGTCCACTATGAAGATCTTCCAGGACAGCTTTACGCAATGAAGGAGGAATAACAGCACGATAATTTAAACACAGAATACCGTCAGTAGTAGTGTATAGCTCATCTCGCTTTGAAAAATTAGATAGGGAATCTGCATTTCGGATTAGCATTCTAACCTTTCCGTATAGCATTAAATATACATACAAAGTTTCTACGAGTTTCTCTAATGAGATCTGGACGTTTCACTGGTAAAGGTTGCACCAACAAACAGTCTGAAGTATTAACAGGTTTTATCTTGTAATGGCTGTCGAGAAATGTAGTCACCATGTTGAATTTGTTTGGTACTGCTGTGCAGAACCGTATAGTCGTAGGCACTCAAAGCAATACTCCACCGTTGAACCATAGCAGCTGAGGCACGTGCTAAGGATTTTTCAGGATGATAAATAAACTGCAAAGCCTCATGATCAGTAACAATAGTGAATTCCTTTCCGAATAAATATTTATGAAGTCTTTTAACAGCCCAAAACACAGCTAATGCCTTTCGCTGAGTCTGTGAATAGCCTTGTTCAGTAACAGTAACAAATAACTGGCCTACCTTCCTGTTCCTAAACTGCGCCAGTACCCACAGGTGATGCATCAGTGATAAGCCCAGACTGTACACTAGGGGAGTAAGTTCGAAGAACAGCATCACTTTGAAGAAACCTTAGTAGACTACGTAAGCACGACTCTTGTTCCTCACCCCATTCGAATGAATTGGATGTCAAAATATTAAATAAACAATTTGCACGACAAGAAAAATTAGGAATAAAACGGGAATAGTATTGAAGAGCACCGACTAGTGAACGTAGTTCTGTAAGATTTTTTGGAGACGGTGCATTTGTCAGTGGAGCTAGTCGTTTCATATCTGGTCTAAAACCATTACCATCAACTAGGTATCCAAAACATTCAAAACTAGATACACAAAATGAACACTTATTTGGATTTACTGTAATATTCTTCTCAATTAAACGACGCAATAAGGCAATAAGTCTCTGGTCATGAACTCCCTTTTCAGCACCATGAACAATCAGATCATCTTGATAAACTTCGACACCTTCAAGATCATTAACCACCTTATTCATAACTTCCGGGAATATGGCTGGAGAACAACTTAGACCAAATGGAAGGAAATTGTATTTAAACAGACCAAAAGGAGTATCAATTGGCGTCAAAATAGATGAGGATTGATCTAAACGGATTTAAAGATAAGCATCGTTTAGGTCAACTTTCGAGAACACTTTAGAACCATGAAGTCGATTTAGAATATCTTCAGCCTCCACCGTCGTGCATGTTTGCTTCAACAAATGGGAGTTCAATGTTAGTCTATAGTCACCACATATTCTAGGAGTCTTGCCATCCGATTTCACTGGCGTAACAAAAGGATTACCCCATGCAGAAGACTGAACCGGTTCAATTATGCCTTTTGCACACAAATCATTCAATGCCTCATGCACTGCATCTCGAAGACCATAAGGAACTATTCGTCTTTTGAGAAAGACTGGATCACCCTGTACTTGAAGTTTTATAGGCTGGATTTTTATACCTCCACTGCACTTAGCACACGTGGCTATCAAATCTTTAAGTAAAGCATCAGAATTTTCTTTAGAAACTAGGAGAGACAACTCCACTTTAAGCCTCTTCAAATTCCTTAAACCCAGTATTCACAGTCCTGTTTCGCTAACTAAAAATTCACAAGGTATGTATGAGGAATTATCATCTCTTATTAGCGATTCACAACATCCTCGTATAGGCAGTCTCTGTCCAGTAATCCCCAATATTGATACTTCAGTGGGTCGTATCACAACGTTCGGATCTAACGATTTCAAGTTCTTGAATGAAATAATGGACTCTATACTGCCTGTGCCCACAATAAAGTCATGACATGAACCAAGTGATGTATATAATCGCTTTTGAATATGAGCATTACCTTTCGAAATGGTAGACAAAGATAAATGATCATTAGGATCAGCTGGATTATTGGGATCTAAATTACAAGATTTAGTACTAATTGAGGCAAAATGAACAGTAGCTTTGCATACTGCTTGAATGTGTCCTATCTTACCACATCTAAAACATTTAGCATTACGAAATGCACATGAATGACGAGAATGAAGTTTTCCACATGATTAATATTTGCCAAATTCGGTCTCATCTTTGTGATTTCCTTTGTAATTCTTTTTTGAGACACCGTTCATATTTATACGAGAATCGGAACCTCTGTTAAACGAACAAAATTTTGATTGACCCTGAGATTGCATTTCATCATGACAACTAATCAAAGTGTTGAAAATCTTCATCGACTGAGTATCAAGTTCATCCAACGCCTCGTAGTTAATGCACGCAGTTCTAACATCTTCAAAGGAACAGTTTAACATTCTTAACAGCTCTCTTTCCGAACTAGGTATGTTAATTCCTGCGATTAATCGGTCTCTTTTGACAGCTTGTTTCGGCAATTCAAGAATGAATTCCTTAGCCTTTTGGTCATTTCGACGAATTATCTTATGAAATTTCGCCCTTTCACGGCATTCAAAACTAGTGCACTTTACATGATTTAATAATAACTCCTTAAGCATTGCATAGGGAAGTGAGATAGGTTTTTCTGGATATGCCAAAGTTTTTAATAAGCTGTACGCTTCTCTTCCCATGAATGTCAGGAAATGAGCCACAATTTTATCATTTATAACATCTTTCTTGGTCATACTCCAGATTTCAAACCTTTCCAAATAATCTTCAAAAGCTTCAGAAGTAGAATGAATATCTAACTGTTCCATTACAAGTTCCATCGCGACGCCAATATGATAATTAGAAGTATTTGTATTTAAGGATCATGAACTACGAGATGAGCACAAACGAATGTACTGTATTTAGAATTCGAAATCAAGCATTCCAAAACAACAAGAAGTCACTAGTTCATTCAAACAGCACATCACACCTTTGTTTTATTCCAGAATATTTTTCTGTTTTGCTCCTCACCGTTTTCTATTTATTTTTTTTCAGCACCTTATCCTTAAGCCGAAGCCTTGGTTACTTTACCCAGGAGCCTGTAAACTTATTATCTGATAAACATCAACAAGATTTTTGCGTATTTCCCTCATCAATTCTTATTATACACAGACCTGGATTTATCTTGTATTAGTTCTCAGCGATTAGTAATGCGTCATAATTACACATGCACTCCAAATCCAGTGGGTTTCTTTTGATTTAAATCATTAGCTTATGTTGAGCAACCAGTGAAAGACTGTGAGCATTGAACGGAAGTCTCGCATTAGTATAGGACTCCACAACAGTGCTCACACATGAGCTTAAACAAGGGAGTCGAAGATACGGACACTTAACCTATAAACCACTAAGTCAGCACCAATTGTGATAATGTTTAACTCCACGGCATTATGCGACCAACATTGTCTTTAGTGAGTATTTCAATCACATTTAGGTCGACCCATGATTTCAGTTAGATCAGACAAACTCCAGGACCAGGTTTAGATTGAACTTTCATGTATTTCATATGTGCATCCCCAAATTACACTCAGCGCTCTACATGTCACCCTCATGGATCATAGAATTCGGAAGGCGCTGTCGATGAAAACGCGAACAGATGTACAAGTATATTAATACCAGCAGCAGTAGAGCGAGAAGATGGTTAATTGTATTCCGTTCTAGAAGTATTTTGCTGAAAATAAGCTCACAGAAGTATGTCATGCAAGAATTTAAGTCAACGGCACTTAATTCCTAGTTGGCCACCCAAAAAACCAAGTGTTGGATCTTCTAACCATATACAAAGAGGTTGCCTTTGGCATACAGGAATAAAGACCGTGGTAGAATTTGAAATGGGACAGAATGTCAGCATATTATATTATTTTAGCTCCATTATGTAACCAATCTTCAAATTTTCAAGATTTATTGGCCTAATTCGAAGGTCAAAATCTCTTTGATCTACCTGTGAATCCTACGTTTTATAGAAAGATCGATCGTACACGAATTCTCTTTAATTCCAGATAAGGCGGTCTAAAACTATGGAGGTTAGTTCAAATAATTATTCTCTTACCTAGTCCAAATTCAGAACAAAATGAGCAACCGTTCTGAATATAGTTTTAAATAGCATCAGCTGGTTATACGACAAATAACTGTTCAGCGAACCAATCAAACCGTTATTTGATTGAGATAAATTTAGAGAGAGCAAATGATGCTTAACAGTTCCAAAAAAGTATCTGTTAAGACAGGAATTTTATTATATCCTATATTGATAGGTTAGGTGCAATTTGTTCAAAACGCAATATTAAGCAGTAAACCATTAACAAAATAAATTAAGAACTATAAGCTTAATTACTTGATATTTTGAATCCCGGGAGTTTTTTCATTTCAACAAAGTAAAACGAGCAATTACAGGCACCATCAACGATACAATCAAACGGGGAAGAAATGGATACAAAAACTGTCAAAGAAATTTTAAGTAAGGATACGTCGGTGTAGTTCGTGAGGAAAATAGTTCAGTAGACAATGAAAACGACTGTCTCATCACGATTCCAATGATCAACGAAAAAAACAACTGGACGAGTCAAGAAAAACAACTCCATATTTGATAATAAAGCGATACGTTACATCACAGAGGTGTGCATATGTAGGAATTCGCATAGAAATTCACGCAAACTTCCAAAAAAGGTCTTTCAGATATATGACATCTGTGAAAAAATCACATAAACGACGGTCACGTATTTTCCAGGACACTATTATTAGATAACAGTCCCTCCAATTAACAGTGAAGAAACTCGGTCTTCATGTGAAGATATATTTCAAACCCTACCTGTTTATCGATAACCAATTCCTGTTTGCGATGACTTAGTATAAGAGGTGTTGCCAGTTGTTAATAAGTATTCTTCCAGTTACAATGTAACAGATCAAACCAAGGCACTTCAAATGCCGTCGCCAAATCTGTTTCTTGTTAAACAAGAGTTAAAACGACGCACTCAATATTTGACCTTTACTTGACATTATTTTATTGACTCGCTAAAGCAAGCTGTTAGGGACGCATCACCATTCTGCTATTCAAGGCCTTATTCGTTACAAAAGATTATATCGCAACTAGTTTAAGTGACGGCTTCGAAACCTGACTGTAGGTACCAAACGTAGATACGACTATTGATTCCTAAGAGACGAACAAAGCTCCGAAGTATAAACGCATTGTCAAAAAACGACGACATTATGATGCTACAGCGAATATCTAAGATTGATTTACAGGACCTTATCACACAAAGCTTTGACGATCATAACACCAAGATAGTGAAGATTACTAAGTGGTTATACACCGAAACAACTGAGAGTTCAACACTAGCATCATACCTCACACCTTACTCAGCCATCGACATATGCCAACAGCAGTAGACAGGAAAGTGACAACTTAGTTTCCAAAAGATGGTTGTGAGACAAAAGACATAAAGAAAAATTCCATGGACGCCAATAATCTATGTTACCTACCAGATCTTTTCTACTACCAGTAATGTCATTCCTAACTCCACTACTTTGCAATTCACATAGTTAACTTCATCACATGGTACACAAACCCGAACAGATGTACAGGGTCCTATACTGCGTACGAGTGGTACTTAGCATGGATTAACTAATTCATAGTAGAAACCCTAACGAACGTCATGACCCTATGCTTGTAGAGCTCAAACCATATTCATCCCAGGCACGTCGAATTTACTGTTTTAGTGTTGTGGAGTCAGGTCCTCAAAACTTGCTTATCTGGATTAACTTACTACATTTTCGCACATTGAAATCATCAATCACTCATTGTTGGACCAATACCAGGATGAAACGAATACACATATTACCAATGAGATGTCAACTGAGCATGTAGAAGTCACATAATTGTTGGTAATAGTCAGTCGCACTAACTTACAATACGGCTTGTGCGAAAATGCACTGTTAAGTGCTAAAAAATCATTTTATGGTCATTCCTAGAGACTACACTACTTCACATCAGCCATTCGCAATATGTAAACTTCTGTTTCAACAAAATACACCACCGCAGATGTTTCATACCCTACCATCAACTTTCATGTAATATCCTTAAGAATAAGGCACTAAATTCAGTCATATACCACTATCTAAATATCCCAATGTGAGCTCCCAGTCATGCTAAGGCAACGGCGAGTGTCCCTATCTTTCCGAGTCCTTACTGTCCCGTTCAGTCGGACGGCGCACAAGCGACTATCTACAGGGATCCAGTCAAGGAGAGATTGTTCTGCCCTACGACTCAATGCTATACCTACACCGGCGAGGCCCCTAGAAGCAGCATCAGGGCTACCGGATACACGAAGAGTGAATCGGGATGCTGCTTCGTTTTGACAAGGTGGAATCAGGTTAATGACTTTACTAGGATCCTGTATGCGCGTTTCCGAGACGCAGCATACATCGATGGCACGAGATTCTAAAGTCCTAGCTAATGATGCCTGTTGCCCTATTTGACACAATGTCCGTACATTGAATGCTCCAACATGTAGTTTGGAGCGGGGTTTAAGGAGACCAGGAACGACGTTTCGCAAACTCGCATCGTTTGCATTAGCTGTGCACTGTAATAAATGAATGTGAGAAGAGTTAGTTGTGGAGATAAGAGAGGTATTAGGGAACTTAGGAAGGATTTGATTTTGAACAATTTGGTCTCGTGTGCTGTTACGGGTATGAGGGCGGTTATCACTTCCCGGCTGCCCACACCGTGGAAGGTTGTTTCTTGACGAACCTGAAAAGGAAGATGGATTAGTGTTGGTGCGTGACCGCAGAGTCCAAGGGACAACTGCTTGAGGCCGGTCACGCACGGCCTTTTTATGAAACGTTGTTTGAGGATTAGCTCCGTTCTTAAAGGCCCTTAGTGGGCACCCTTACCCGAGGAGACGGAAATCCGTGAGGTAGGGGAGGTGTGACATTTTTAGGGCCGACCTTTTCTAACCCTTCCTTCCTTGTGAGAAGGCAGCATCGCTGCAGATGCTGGTTGTCCGAGGGAAACACCTTACTGCTGTCACACCCCTCTGCAGTCAGCAGTACGACTTCGCCCTCAGACCTTCAGTAGCTGCTTTTAGTCTCATCGTTCTCCAATCGACCTACCTGGCATGGTAGGACCTGCAGGAACATGTGTTCCAGCCAGTATAGCTCGGTTGGGTCATCACGATAGGCAAGCCCGACCACCACGTCAAGGTAGCAGCTTCGGTCGGGCTTCTAACCACAAGGTTGAAATCTGTTCCAACTATTTTAGTTCTTTTTTACCGAGTAGTAATTCCTAACCCTTTAGGTAAACAAATGTAACTTGAAACACAGTAAGCGAATACGTATTCAGTCGATGCAAGTAATTCAAAAAACTACTAAATATAACACGATCAAGCAACGTCATTATTGTGAATCTGGACGGCTATTTCTACGCCTGAGTTGAAATTAATTGTAAACATATTTTATGGGCTTTGAAACTAAGTGGTTAAATAATGAGATCTAATGCTGATAATAAGTTACTTCATATCTTTAACAAAACTATGATTTGAGTGATAGTCAGTATGTTTAGCGAAAATAATTGGTTATTGGGCAATCCTGTTGACAATGAGTAAATGGACGCCATAGTAAAGAAATAAACTATTTAAAAATAGTCATATTACAATATTATAATACTCCGGCACTAGTTATACATATATATGACTTACTTTATGGAAGAAATTAGGCAAAAACTTCATTGCATTTGTACGAATACAAGCTACATTATTATATTGACCAGAGTGTTTTAAGCGTAATGCTTTAATTTTTTCCTATTGAAAAATAAAAAAACACCTTTAGAAGGATCGACAAACACAACAATGAGTATAGACGTAAAATTATTTTATGTAAAAGGTAATTTTATAGTACAAGGATGTGAAAACACGCAAAACTTTAATGATGATTTTTTGATGTACTAACTTGTTAATTCCAATTGAGACAGTTTATGTTTGTGTAAGTGGGACAGAAAATAAACCATATTTAGATACTTGACCGCATGGATAACAGTCATGTCCACCTAGGTTAGCAAGTATGAAAAGTAGCTTTATTGGGACGAAATCATTAAACGGTTGATTTTAATAGCCATTGAACAATCACCAACTTCTCTACACTACCTACTTTGAAATGACTTCAAAATCCCATACTTGGTTACTAAATAGAACTTGTAAAGGATATTGTATTTCTAAGGGAGTAGACATTATGAGCTTAACATTTTTAATAACAAAATAATTGAGAACAAACAACATAAGGCTACAAATGTACAATTATATTATATAATATTAAGTTTAGAAATTGTATTCTACACACAATTACCGAATGGTTGAACAATAGTAACCATTGATTCGGTTTCACATGTAGTATGCAGCAGGATAAAAATTTAAGACAATTTACAATTAAACGATTAAGCTAGAACTTGGATATGGCTAACTAAAAGATAATACGGTAATAGAAATTGTTCTGTAGATACAGTCAAGTAAACCAGTTGATTTTTTAAAAACAAAATATGACCCAATAAATAGCAATTTAAAGTGTATAACAACTGTATAGTGTCTCAAAAATGAACAACTGAACTTTAATACGTTCCTCTTGTTTTGGAATTAGTAATAGTTATTTTTTGTCACTAAATTTATCTATGTGATATAAGCATTACATTTACCGGGAACGGCAAGTTCATTTAAATTCTGTTTTGTTTTAACCCAATGTTGATTAACAAAAATAACAATATGTTATTTACGCTTCATGTACTCAATCATTTTCTATGTAAAGTGCAGTTTTGAACAGAAAATATTGCAACTAAAAGACGTCAGGATAGTTTTGAAAACATGGTATTTAGGTTATAAAGAAAACGGGCGTTTAGTGTATATATGCATATATCATAGATAATATTAAAAAAAATCCATATACATAATCTGCAGCAGTATTTTGATTCATTTATATAATGCATTTCTTTAGCAGAAAAACTGAACACTGAAATACATCTTTATTAAAATTAATTATATAAATGAATGCAAAAAACTTAATGAGGTCAACCTACTTGAACAAAGTCACAGACTTTCAAACGTATTTCCAAGCCTACACTTCGAGTAAATGGATAAGAAGTAGATAAGCTAAACAACAATCCACCATAGCCGCAACCTACATCTAAAAACCGAACAATCGGATCAAAAGAGTTGTTATTCACAGACAATGAAGAAGCTTGATCACTTCCAAATAACTTATCCCAATCCATCAGCTCCGGTTTCAAAGGATAATCAAATGTATGATCAGACCATGGATTACAATGAGCTCTTTGACGATAATGACGTTTAGAAGGTAAACGGATATTTTCATCAGTAGCATCTTCCACACAGAAATCAACAGAATCAAGAGTCGTTGTACATGCGGACATCTGTAAAAATATCCAAAATTGTAAAACTACTTGGAAAATGATAATCATAAATGAGAAAATTTATTTTCTAATATTTCTTCTTTTTTATACAGAAATTAACAATGTACACAAGTGAACAGTAATTCAGTGACAAGTAATAAAAGAAGATAAAAATGTAAATAATTGTTAAGAAATTTCGTCGGTTAATAAAGAATAAATTTAAAAAGTAAAAACGCTCAACAATTCAAGGAATCGATATTAGTGAAAGACTGGATTGCATACTGTAATTTTTTTTAAATACCAAGAAAATTTATTTTACCATCCATGCAAATACTACAAAACATAAAATAATAGTAATAAAGGCTTTAATAAGAAATCCTCTTTGTGCAGATATTCGCCGCATAAACACTAGTAATTGAGCATGCGCTTCATTGATATTCATTTCCACATTATCTGTTTGACTGTCTATTCGCAAAACTAAATCATTTTGTTCTTGAACTAAAGTAGAGAATTGTTGGTAAATCTCTCCAAGTTGAACAATAGTTGATTCTACCCGTCGAATTGCAGCATCACGTTGACGAACTTCCTGATCGATAAGAGAGACATGTGGATTACTAGCAAATATTTGAAGTTGTTCTGTTGTCCGACTTTTTGTTTCTGCCTGGTAAAGAAATGATAAGAAGGATAGTTTGTTTATAATGACTGGAATACGATATACGAAAACTCAAATACACCTTCAAATGAACATTAAACACATATAATGATATTGTAACTGACAACGATGAACTCGGTATTAATAAACATTCATCCAATGTAACTATCTCAGTACCTGGTAGCACTATTTGTGCTATTGAAGGAGGATATTATGATGAAATCAATCAATTATTTTACCAGACAAATAACTGAAAAATAGATGCAGGAAAAATATGTGATTTATTGATGTCACTCAATTTCTAAGCCTGGTTAATAATAAGCTGGCTTTTTCTTGCAAGTATCAGGTTTGATATTACATTGCTTTTTTAAACATTCAATTACTATTTACATCTTCCATCAAATCATAATATGGAAACACGATTTAGTGAATTTCTGTGCAAACACACACTTAGGAATCTAAAATTTGTACTAACTTGATAACACATACATTATAACAAAATTCTTTCTTACTAACACTAAGTATTGGATAGAAAAACGACATTTACAGCGTTGATTAAATTATCCATAATTTTAAAAATAATTAAAAAAAATGCTAAGTAATAAATATAAGGGGAAAACTGTTAACCGTATTTTTTCTACAATAACACTTAGCGAATTAGGGAGATGGAGAAATCAACTTTTAGACTGAGATTTATTGATTCTGCGAGAAGTACAAAATGTTGGTCGATGGTCTATGCTCCACGAGGGGTAACAGGAGTAAGTTAGTAAGTAATATTTATGTATAGAACATACCTGAAATGAGTTATAAACCTCAGATCGATTAACTGTCAGAGTACCATTTGATTTTGCGATAGGTATTATAGTCGGCAAACTTGAAGCTGAATACGAGTTATGTATAGGCGGTACATGTGACAGAGTGGAGTTAGAAAGATTACTTGAGCATTGCTGATTCTTGTTTTCAAGTAACTGGTCTTTTAAGAGATGGATGGTCGGAATAGAAGTAGCTGAGGTATGGTTGCTTGGAGAGTGTTTATTAGATTCGATTATCCCTGAGTTTACAGTATATCCCGTCGATGGATTTGGGTCAGTATTTACGTGAATGTTAGCATCTAATTTTTTAGAGTCTGTCGAAAGAGAAGTTTTATGTCCTTCCAATACAACACGAAACTCAGAGACAAGAAATGAGAGATGATATTCTAATCCAATGACAATAAGGTCTATATGTTTCAGGTGTTGAAGACCAGTAGTTGAACGCTCTTTAGCTTCGGATACGTTGGCTTTTAACTGAAGTTTAGTTTTATTTAAATCCATTATATCATATTGTATTACTTCAATTAACTTGCTGAGGACTTCTGGAGATGAATGTGATGCATTTTCGAGCAAAAGTTTCAGTTTAGACATCTTTGAAACGGTCATTTTTAGCTCCTCAGAAACTTGCTTTGACTTAGCTACGAGATCAGCAGTGGGAGCATGGTCACACGAATAGTTACGTTTAGGGTGAGGGGGCTTGAGGCGCAGGCGACCAGAAAGCATACGATCATGAAGTAATTGAGTACATGCTCGAAATTCCCCGGTCCTATCAGAGGCTCCAAGCATGACCCTACAATGAAGATATGAGACGTTGGCACCTAACATGAATATACCATATAATAGATATA
This sequence comes from Schistosoma turkestanicum, assembly GCA_944470395.2. Taxonomy (NCBI): domain Eukaryota; kingdom Metazoa; phylum Platyhelminthes; class Trematoda; order Strigeidida; family Schistosomatidae; genus Schistosoma; species Schistosoma turkestanicum. The sequence continues at coordinate 16,085,106 of OX103979.1, forward strand.
TATGGGTTTAATGTTATAAGAAAAAAATCCTATTTCATACTGTGAGAAAAGAAAATTGAAGAATTTTTGGTTCATTATCGAAATAACGTGTCATTTTAATACCCAAAACAATATCCTTTAATCATATAAATTTCACTGGATTTATTTTTTCTGAGAATTTGTAAATAAACCTGTTACTTGAGTAAACAAAAAACCTCTTCTGAACAGTAGTATTTGATATCAGGTTATCTGAGCATTTTAAGTGGATTACGTGGTCATATGAGTAATTATCCATCAAACTGATACTATCATCGCATTTCATCTATCGGTTAGCATTCTGTTCATTCTTTTTCAGTCAGTCAGTCAATTAGTCATCCCTCTATAACAACCTAAGGTGTAAGGGTAAAATTAAGTTAGTTTTGTGCGTAAAGCTGGCAAGTAAAATAACAACAACCACGTAGAGATCCTCACAAATCTGAAATAATAGATTGAAGCAAATCAAGCACAGCCTTAAGTACTCGACCTGAAGAAATAAAAGCCTAAAATACCAAGTAATTATCATGAAATTATTTCTACTAATAAAAGCAATACACAAGAAAGCCATTATGATTGGTTGGGGGATCAACATCGGAATACAATCACGGGCAAGAACTTCAACCCAAAAGTTTGATAGCGAAGGAAATACCTCACAAGACATTAACATGCAAGGCGAAACCAAAAATGAATTAATTAAACTGTATTACTGGGAAGGTATATTTAAATCTCATCTGAAATGACTAAGAATAGGGTATTTAAAGGTTGGTTAGCTTTGTCAAGATAACTTCCGACAGAAAATTTAGAAAAAGTCTTCTTGTGACAATCACAAAGGAATAAGTCTAACTAATATAGTTTCGAAATTGTTAGCATCAGTTATCCTTAGACGCCTAACTAGAGCTCGTGAATAGCAGACTAGAGAAAACCAGGCTGGTTTTCGACCTGGACGTGGTTGTATAGACCACATTTTCACACTACGATAGGTCCTGGAACACAGACACACATTTAGACGTCCTACAATAATTGTCTTTCTGGACCTAAAGGCGGGATTCGACTCTGTGGATCGTGAGGTTCCGCGGCAGTGTCTGTCATTAAAAAGTGTACCTTATACAAGCTCTCTACTCGAACACCACTGGTCGAGTAAGAGCTTATGGCGAACTGTCATCGGAATTCTCCACATCAAGTGGTGTCCATCAGGGATGTCCACTTTCCGAATTCGTGTTCAATTTTGTCACAGACATGCTCCCAGATATAACCTCATCCTCGTCTGAATTTTCAGTAGACCTTATACCAGGAAAGTCGCCTACTGATCTAGAATATGCCGATGACATAGTTCTATTCGGTGAAGACGCTGACAAAATACAGAGTCTTCTCACCACTCTAAGCAACAACGCAAGCATGTTCGGGATGCGGTTTTCCCCCTCGAAATGCAAAATGTTGCTTCAAGATTGGGTTGCATCGGCACCTGAACTAGTGATAGGGAGTGAAGTAGTCGAGCGTGTAGACTGCTTCACTTATCTGGGGAGTCTCATCAGTGCTGATGGCCTGGTGACTGACGAAATCTCAGCTCGGATACAGAAGGCTCGAATGGCTTTTGCCAACTTACGTCACCTATGGCGCAGACGAGATATCCGTTTGCTAACCGAAGGTCAAGTGTACTCCGCAGTAGTTCTCTCCGTCCTATTTTATGGCTGCAAAGTAGAAGATATTCGTATGTTGCTGGCTATCAATAATGGGTGTCTCCGACTGCCTCGAAGAGCTATGTTTTGTGGTGTAGTAGTAGGTTGGTAGAATGCTGGGTGCGGCCAAACCAAAACATGGCAGAAATCCATGAAGTCATTGACAAGTGGTCTGATTCATGTTGGTAGGTGTTGACTACCTGGTTGGAGCCCGCGAGATGATGGTAATCGATGGTTAGAGACCATGAATGATATGGCTCAAAACCGTTCGCAGGTGCATTCATTATGTGTTCTCTCAAATCCTAAACCTTTTAATTCTTCATCACTTAATCCTTATCTTTTCAAGTCTATTTCATTGGATTCTACTTCTTGAATAATATCTTCTAATCCTAACGTCTTCGACTACTAATACCTTTACTACCTCAACTACTATGAGGTTTGAATTGACAATTACGTCTCTGTGCTGATGTGGTATCGCAACATGAACTGATGTACGTATGTACGAAGTTCTACGTTGCTGTTGAATGATTGACACCGTGAAAGGGTGTTATTTGAGAGACTTGAAAATGAAATCGGATTAGTATTGATCTTAGTGACATAACAGCGTGACCTCTGATCCCAGCGGACAACTGATGAAGGCCGGTCACATACAGCCTTTTATTGAGAAGTTTTTAAAGTGTTGGCTTCACTCTTTGGGTATTCGTAACACATGTTCCAACCACCTCAACTGATGAAGTTTTACTACTTATCTATTGAGCTGCCAGCTAGTGCTCATTTCCTAGCAAAACCATTGCTTACTCGGTTGTCCTAGGATACACGAGCAGTGTTTCGAAGACATCTATGATCGATGAGGATCATGTTGTACTGCTGACTGCAGAGAGGAGTGACAGCAGTAAGGGGTTTCCCTTGGACAACTAGCATCTGCACCGATGCTGCCTTCTCACAAGGAAGGAAAGGTTACAAAAGGTTGATCCTAAAACTGTAACACCTCACCTTACCTCACTGATTTTCGTCCCCGGGAGCAAGGCCTGCTAAACAAGAACGGCGCTAAAAGTTCATATAATTTTATTAAAAACGTCGTGCGTGACCGGCCTCAAGCAGTTGTACCTTGGGCTCTGCAGTCACGCTCTCAGATCAACGGTAATCTACCTTCCTTTCCAGGCTTTTCAGGAAACCCCCCCCCTAGCGGTGTGGGCAGTTGGGAAGTGACATCCTCCTTCATACCCGTAACAGCATGCCCGAACGATCGAAAACCAGTAACCTACGAATATCTTCTACTCTGACTGGCCATGTTTCATAGCTAGATAATTGAGAGATACGCCGAAACAGTGACTTTTTCCATGATTAATTGTATCTATATACGTACAAGAAATGAGGATTAAGAATCCGAATTACTCGGTTGTCTGATAAATTAAGACGACGAGGACTACTGTCAAAACATTTTAGGAAAACGGACATCAACCGCTAGTTAGTACTTACATCTACACAGATTATAAGATGAACAGGATAGTCATGAACCTAAACCAAATATCTATGTAATAAAGTTTACGTTTGGAAAAAGCGGAACCAAAGAGTAAATTATTCGGTAGTTGACTGAGGAGATAGACTGTTGATCTATAGGAAAAAAGCCTAAATCTTATAAGGATTTCATACTTAGAACAGAAGATTATCCAGCATAAATGACTAAAAATGTTTAGACAAAATAGGTGAACTCCGAAATTCCATAGTTGTCTGCAATCAAAAAATGGTCCATGTACATTTTACGTACACGTGTATCAATGGAGTATAATTGCCCCAAGAACTAATCTAAATACTGCAGAAATTTTAAAAATTGTTCATCTGTAGGAAAAAATTTATCGATCATACTCTTTTATAATACAGACAAACAATTGAGGAATCATCTTGTTGGCAAACCTGACCTGTCGACCTTGGAAAATCAAAATTGTGGATTTTTGGTTGTCAATTCTCAATGACAAGGATAGTGGTACGGTAGACGTGTGTTAAACTTTGCTGCCTTTTTCCAATGAGGAACTACCTTTGCATATACGTTGTCCACTGACGTGGCTGACACTAGATGTTTCGGTGGAGTTTCCAAGTTAGTGAGAACTAAATGGGGAAAATACATAATCCGACTCTAATTTCAAGATATTGCGGTTTTCGAAAATTCTTGCTATGGAGACAGAAAAACGATGAAGACATTCTAAATCCTTAAAATGAGGACCTTATAACTCACATAGCAGAGTTTAAATTTATGTTTCTGGTTAGCGTTTTTTAGTGAGTTTTCTACGGGATGGGGACGCCCACCCTATACTCAACCCTCCTCCTTTATTCGGGCTGGGAATTAACAATAGCTAAAGGAGGTCTCCAAGTGTAGTTGAATATGTATTTAGAATACTGCTAATCTATTCTGTTCAAGTGTAGGCACAAGTAACGACGTCAACCAGTTGCACTTTATTATGATCTAAACTGGGACCGTACCAATAGAATAAGAATAGAGCTCCAAAAACTCGACTGGTTTATACTAGCTCCTGGAAGAGATATCAGGTACTGGAACCCATTTGAAACGATCTAGTCGAGATTGACTATGATCACTACTACAGAAATTACGAGCCCGTCACTGAGTTGGAGGGTTATTCCATAATAGATAATATATTTACTGGCGATTTCGTGGTATCCAAAGGATACCAGCACTGAGGTGTGAAATCACAGAGATGGTGGAGCAAAGATAACAGCAACACGAAAGGACGTTTGGGCAAAAAGAGTGTTATAAATAAGAAGTACAGTTAGACAATCACTGGTACAATTGGTTATAATAATGAATGCTTCTATTAAACCAATCGCGTTCTCTTCATAAAAGAGTCACTATAACGCTCTCAACTTTAGTTTAGATTATTTTAACCTCATGCTTCTGTTGTTTACGATAGCTTACTATTTTAAAAGTAGGTGCATTCTATTCATCTACTAAGTTATCGGGCTCACTTTTCCCCTGTATTTGTTCAAATGACCTCACACTTCCCTATTGCACAATTTACCTTCACACCACGAGGTGGCATCATTCCCACCCAAATCTAATTGGCTCTAATTATGAACGCAAAATACCTACTTTTGTAATATATGTAGTATAAAAACTGTTACTTTTGTTTGCTCACCTTAGGACACAGGTCCGTTTTAGTTGAGTCTGAATGTCTCAAGTATCTAATCTGGTATTTACGTATATGATAGCTAATACGGAATGAAGAGAGTACTCAATAAAAAACTAGCAATACCCATTGTTAATATTGCTTCACAGTCTTGTTCTTTAACTGTACGAGTGGTTTACAGCAATAAATGTTTATCGAAAGTAACTGTCCACTCTACTTTTCTGGTTTTGGTTGTGGAAGATTTAATAAGTTTCTAAGAGGTGGGTCATATGGAGCAACTTCTTTCAAAGAACTAAATAATATAAACCAGTCAAAAAGGTATAAAACGATTACAACTGACGACCACTACATTTATCACAACCGACCTGAAACTCAATATGTTAAGAAAAGTCAAGCCGTAATCAAGGGGAAACTTGTTTATTGCTCTCATTATAAAGTCTTAGCAATGCAACTTAGTCTGGGAATTCGGCGTGTGAAGCTACCCCCATCAGTACTCTGGGTGCATAGACAAGTAGTACTCCGTTTAAACAAAAAATCAATAGGGAAACTATTTCGTAACCCTTACCTTTGTGAATAACCTATTCAAATTCGTCAGATCGTCAAACTTAGCTTAACTGCTGCGCAGGAAAGCGTTCAAAATCTTACCCTCACTGAGTTAACTGGTTCGAAGCTTCATAAACACAATAATTTTGCGGATATCTAGATACTTCTAGAGTGGGATCAGCCTAAGATACAAGACTTGTCAGATTATCAGCGTTTGAGAATAGATCCTTCACTCTGTATTAAATCAAACTTTGATGTGCATTTAAAGACTGTCGATTGGATATTGGTTACTGTTGGTCTGGCATTAATTGGCCTCCACATAAACGTAACGATTCCCTGGAGTGCGAAGTAATAGTAACATGGGGCGAGTCTCTTGAGACAGTTTCAGTGTTACAGGATTAACTGATTTGACAGCAAAAGTTCGACGGACTCACGGTATGCCAACAATTATCATCTGGGTACTAAGTTAATGTACAGTTGTGAAGTGTAGTTGTAAATAAATAAAATGGTAATTTTGAGGTTGTCAGTATGCAACTAATAACCTTTGTGAAGAGAAAACTGTTTTCTTTTACACAGTAGCAATGTCACAGAAAAAAATTTAGTAATCATTCTAGTCATCTGCAAGCATGACAGATACATAATAACCCGAACCCGAGTGTTGTTCTCACGAAATCCGTTTCTAGTTAGGCGCAAAGGTAGCTGGACATTATGGACGTCCCAGTACCAAGTGAAAGGCTCGAACATCTCTTTAGGAGGTTGTAAAAATTATTTACTACAAGGTACTTCTACATAATGCAACTAAAAGCTAATTATTAGCACGTTGAGAAGGCACTAATATGCATGAAATGTCTGCACACTTCTGCATTCTTTCATCGAGAATTAATCCAAGCACTGTAGAGAACTCGAAATCACCTAAGAAATGAACCTTGATTACGACATACACTCTGACCCAAAGAATATCGAAAAAGTGGAACAAGGTCATGTCGTGTTCTATTTCAAGGGCCGAGTCCAACTGCTAGTCAAAAGTATCAACTAAGTAGCTTTACTTTGCTTGACTGTTTATAAACCTCTAGTTGAGTTAAGTACTACATCTAGGTAATTGTCAGAAACGAATAATTTTAAGAGAAAAAGGCAATTGTTAATGAAAACTCAACACAGGGTGGACATCGAACTTCTTGCGATGCTATTTATCTAGACGATCAGAAAACCAAAATGTAAGTAATCCATAAACGGAGTTCATGGGTGAAAAGAAATAGAATAATAAACGAAAGAGTCCTGACAGCGGGTGCAAACAATATGTGTACTTCAAAATATGTTACATGTATGCATATTTGTAAGTAGTATTTAGTCTACATTCAAAAAAGTGATGACAACTAACAAACGCTTCCCTATCTTATAAGCGAGATTTCTTGATCAAATGTTGGCGAAGACGTCAAAGTAACTAGAATATTTGATCAGAGCAATCGTTATACAGTTGTATCTTTGTAAACATGCTTAGTGATGGTGTGAAAACATAAATGAATAAATAAGAGCGGGAACAGGACTGTACATGGCAAAATAACAGAATGCAAGGGAAAATTTTTACCGATTTAGCATTATTAATTTGTATGCTGCTATGGTTGTTAGTGAAATTAGTGGCGATCTCAATTATTAGAACTTTGCTAACCACAAGAATAACGTTTTTTAATAATTAAGAGATGATTCTAGGAGAAGGGACATTTCAGAAATACATCAACAAGGAGACGAAGTTGGGAAGGGTGGTAAGGCTCAGGAATGCGAACAGTATAGTTGCTGATTAAAGGAGTTTTAGAAAAGACAAAAATATATAAACATGTAATAATGACCTGATTTGGTTAAATTTCCATCATTCATGTTTTATTAATGTTACACTGAAAGTGCACATATATTTGCAAAACTACTGAGGTACTCATGAACGAGGAAAAATAGAAAAATTGATATCAACGAGATCATAGTAATCAAAAAAATATAAACTATACACATAAAGAGACAAATACTATGATAGTCTATGTGCGTGAGGATGGATGGACAAACAATTAAGCAAATATATTAACAAACGTCGGATTGTTCCCAAAATCCTTTATCATAACCTTCATGTACGTGATCTAAAAGGACATTTCGACGACTTTCACAATATCTAGCTTTATCTTGCATTTTCTGTTTTAATTCATTTAAATTGATATTAGATAAATCACGATCTAGATATTCCGATAATTGTTCTGTAGACTGTTCCAAATCACTTTGATTACTTTCAAATATTAATGAATGATTATTTTTTTTCAAGAAATAAGCAAAAGCATAAGTATACATTAATGTTCTACGACATCGACAAAGAATTTCAACTAATTTTTTGAAAAACTTAACATCTATCCAAGATGTCCCATGAGCTTGCATTGTTTCCATTTTACTTTGTACTGTTTCATACAGGCGTGCCTCGAATCTCAAAGATTGCATATGGTTTAAATAACGATTTGAATAGAAAAGATAGCGGTCAAGTGACAACCTTGAGCTAGCTTGAGCTTCTCTAGCCAATTTAGCAGCAGAATCATCATAACGATTACATGTGTACCATCGCGATCCATGCGGTTCCCAACGATCTAGACACATCCAACAAAACTCATGCTTACAATCAACATTGCGACAGGTCATATGATTGCAACCACCATTTTTCTCTATAGTTGCACGACATTTTGGACACTCTTTAGTATTCGCCGCAATCCAGCCAAGCGTACCGCTATCATTTTCAAGCTTTTTAATCCATGTCCTCAACTGTTCACATCGAACTGGGTCATGCCATGGTTGACCACAGGCGAAACAGAAGCACTCACCACAGTTTGTACAAGTAATTTGATACGGCTCTCGGGGGCCAAAGCAGCGCACGGCATGTCCACAGTTAACACCCGGACACCAAGTCAACGCACGATTGTGGAGGACAAAACTACTAGATATCAGCTTGTAAAAATGCTTGCGTATATTTTGATCAGTAATCATTTGAAATACAACCTCATCTTCAACAATTATGCGACAAGTAGATGAAGGGCAATAAATCCGATCAATTTGACTTTCTTCCATTATTTTAATTTTAAGATAACGATGCCAACAGGCTAAACAGAAGTAGTGAGCGCAAGACAATCCAAACATTTGACCTAAATATTAGAAAGCAACGAGAGGTTAGATATAACAAAGTCTAGAGAATAAAGGAATCTCTCTGGCAACTGAGAGTCACTGTATCGGATGATGTGGAAGAGAAAGCTTGTAAGATTTAAAACCCAACAAAACATAACTTTGTATGTCGATTCCCCACACGGATAGTCCTAATTTTTAGTGTTCGGATACTAACTCACTCGACTAGTTTCCAAAATCACAATACGACTTATATAGATGTGTAATTATGTTCTAAATACGCCAAGTTGAATGAAAATGAATCAGAGTAAGAAAAACATCGGTATGTCTATTATTTTACTCAAGAGGATTATAGAGACTTCACTTATCCAACAGTACTGATTGGCTAAGGATGGGCCAATCAACATGCCGTAACACAGTACCGCACAGAATATGCTTTCATTCAAAACAAATTTAATAAGTGGTTTCTCTATTATATATATATATATATATATATATATATATATATATATATATATATCCGGAACAAGTACATAGCACTAAAATCGACTTCATCTGTGAGCAGACTGAGTTGCGTACACTGTAAGCACTTGCATAGGAAATCATACAATGCCCATCAAGAATAAGCCAATCTAGACAAAATCACTTATAAGTTTACGCAAAATTAACTGAGTGAATACGTTTTTAGTTCCAAAAATCATCACATAACGAACCATCAATCAACAGCTGTTAATGATCCACACAACCATGTGATATATTTACAGGTTAGGATAACGCAACTTGTGGATTTAAAGTGAACATTTAGGGAAATATGAATTTCCTCTCACAGCATAAATATTGTTACATTTCTAACTAGGAAGAATAAAGAATAACACGGGTGAAATGACATGTTTAGCATGTGCAAACAAACTAACTAATAAAATCTACTAATTAATTATGACTAAATAACAATAAGATTAAAGTAGTAATTTAGGCTTTTTATTCTAACAACAGTATAATTCTAACATATATGGTCTACAGAGATCAAGTCACGTTTATTATCATTATTACCATTGTTCGCTATTTTTCTTGAATAGTAATTATAATATTTGAGCAAATATAGTGCAATTATCATCATTATACGTAGAATGCTGATTAATTAACAATAGAAAAGTACATTAAAATGAGTTGTTTATAACTATTGTTAGCTAATAAGCTATCGCTATTTCACACTGGTAATGAAAATAGTCTTACTTGGAGTAGTTGGTAGAAAACATATATCACAAACGATTTCATTTTGCTTTTCACATAAATCCTTTGATTCTGTTACTAAAAATAAAATTATGGAGAAGATTATATATATATATATATATATATATATATATATATATATATATATATATATATATATATATATATATATATGCAACATATTTAAATATAGAGGAAAATTTCGCGATGATTTTAGGAAGCAATATAGTCAGGGATATTTTCTAATCAGTCAGTCATTTACAACGTAGAACTTCGTATGCACGTTATTCAATTCATGCTGCCATACCACATCAGTACAGAGACGCAATTTTCAATTCAAATCCCATAGTAGTAGAGGTGGTGTAAGTATTAGCTGTATCCAGAGAGATTATGGTTCAGAAATATTATTTAAGAAGTAGAATCTAGTGAAATAAACTTATAAAGATAAAATGATGAGGAAATAAGAAGGTTAGGATTTGTGAGAACACAGAATGAATTCACCTGTGCCGTTGCAAACGATTTTGAGCCATAACACTTAGGTTCTCTGACCATCGATTACCATCATTTCCCGGGCTCCAACCAAGTAGTCAACACCTACCAACATGACTCAGTCCACTTGTCAATGACTTCATGGATTTCTGCCATGTTTTGGTTTGGCCGCACCCAGCATTCTACCAACCCACTACTACCCCACAAAACATAGCTCTTCGAGGCAGTCAGAGATACCCATTGGTGAAAACCAGCAACATACGAATACCTTCTACTCTGACTGGCCATATTTCGCAGCCATAAAATAGGACGGAGAGAACTACTGCGGAGTACACTCGACCTTCGGTTAGCAAACGGATATCTCGTCTGCGCCATAGGTGACGTAAGTTGGCAAAAGCAATCGAACTTTCTGTATCCGGCCATCAGCACTGATGAGACTCCCCAGATAAGTGAAGCAGTTTACGCGCTCGACTACTTCACTCCCTATCACTAGTTCAGGTAACGATGCAACCCAATCTTGAAGCAACATTTTGCATTTCGAGGGTGAGAACCGCATCCCGAACATGCTTGTATTGTTGCTTAGGGTGGTGAGAAGACTCTGCATTTTGTCAGCGTCTTCACCGAATTGAACTCTGTCATTGGCATACTCCAAGTCAGCAGGAGTGTCTCCTGGTGAAAAGTCTACTCCTGAAGAGTCAGACGATAATAATGTTAACTCTAAAAGCATATCTACGACAAAGTTAATCAATAATGGGAAGATTGGACATGCCTGACGGACACCACTTGAAGTAGAGGATTCCGGTGAGTTCGCCATTAGCTCTCACTCGACCAGTGGTGTTCGAGTAGAGAGCTTGTATATGGTTAATGTACTTCATTGGTACACCATTTCATGACAGACACTGCCACAGAACCTCACGATACACAAAGTCAAATGCCACCTTTAGGTCCACGAAGACAACAATTATCGGACGCCTAAATGTGTGTCTGTGTTCCGGGACCTATCGTAATGTGAAGATGTGGTCTATACAGCCACGTCCATGTCGTAAACCAGCCTGGTTTTCTCTAGTCTGCTCTTTACTAGCTTTCGTTAAACGTCGAAATATTATAGAGGCCAATATTTTAGATACTATATTAGTTAGAATCATTCCTCTGTGATTGTCACAAGTGGACTTTTGTCCTTTCTAATAAGTTGGCACGATCAGGGACTGAGAGCAATCGGATGGGATTACGTCCAGTTCCCAGATTCTATCCAAAATCTCAGTCAATCTAGCTGCTAAGACTGGACCACCATCCTTAAAAATCTCAAGAGTTAGCCTGTCAGGACCCACTGCTTTCCCTTGTTTCAGATTTCCGATTGCTGTCCCAACTTCCAAAGAGTCGGAGGACTTACATCGATTTTTCATTCAGGTTGGCTGGAGATCGTGGGCAACCGAAGTGTGGCTGAAGGCTAGTTGAACTGATCCCTAAAGTGTTCTGCACATCAATCCAATCTCCGGATTTAGAGTGAATAAAAGTCCCATCCTTTTCCGACATGGTTTCGCTAACAGTCAGATTTCTAATCCCGGTTTACTTAATAAGTCTGAATAGCTGTCTGCTGTTACTTATCATCGTTGCCTTTTAATCCCTCTTGCTTTTGCTACCCACCACTGTTCGCAATCATTGCGTAGACTTTATACCAGCCTGCGCTCAGGCTGACTCCTCTCCTCCTTGCAATCAGAGCCAGGCGGGATGAGCTTTCGAGCATCTATCAGTTCTGTAGATGCTACTGAAATCCACAGCCTCTCCCTAACTGTATGGTTTACCTTGCTAGCAGATACCACAGCCTTTTTGATATCATTCCAACATGCCTCCGGATGGGAATCGCTTACATGGTCGCGTTACTGTTTTAGCAGTAGATCCTGATCCGACTTGATCATTCATCAGCGCTCTTAACTTTTTGAAGGTTAGAAAGCTTGCGGTAAAATTCATCTTTTACCTCTTCTGAAATGCAGACGGTGGGAGCGTAAGCAGATACAACAAAGTGGCAACGGTGAGTTTCCCTATTTTTACGAGTCCGTACTATCCCATTTAGTCGGACAGCACATAAGCGACTGTCTACCGGGATCAAGTCTATGAGAACTAGTTCTGCTCTAGGACTTACAACCATTACTACACCAGTGAGGCCACGCGAAGCAGCGTCAGGGCTTCCAGAAACAGGAATAGTAAATCCGGCTACTTCTTTATTTTGACAGGGTGAGGTCGAATGAACGATTCTACTCGGGTCCTGTATGCGTGTTTCGGAGGCGTAGTATACATCAATGACGCGAGATTCTTATGTCCTAGCTAGGGAAGTCTGTTGTCCTATTTGACACAATGTCGGGACAGTACAATATATAGTTCAGAACGGGTTCTCAAGAGGCCAGAAATAACGTTTCGTGAACGCGAACCATTTGCATTAGCGGTGCACCTAGATAAAGGGTTGTGAGAAGCGTGAGTCGTGGAGATAAGGAAGATGTTAAGAGGTGTAGGAAAGATTTGATTGTGACCAATTTGATCTAGTGTGCTGTTTTGAGTATGAGGGCGTGTCACTTCCCTGCTGCCCACACGTGGAAGAGTACTTCTTGAGAAACCGGAGAAAGAAAGACTAGTGTTGATCTGTGGGACCTGGAAGCGTGACCGCAGAGCCCAATGGACAACTGCTACAGGCCAGCCAACCACGGCCTTTTTAAAAGAAGTTTTTAGCGTTAGCTCCTTTCTTATTTTAAAGGCCTTACCGCCAGAAACAGAAATCCACGGAGTAAGTTGGGGTGTCACATTTCTTCTGTTGTGCGAAAGCCAGAATCGCTGCAGATGCTGGTTGTCCGAGGGAAACACCTTACTTCTGTCACACTTCTCTACAATCAGCAGTACGACTTTGCCCTGAGACCTTGAGTAGCTGCTTTTAGTCTCATCATTCTCCAATCGACCAGCCTGGCATGACAGAACCTACAGGAACAAGTGTTCCAGGCAATATAGCTCGGTTGGGTCATTACGATAGGCAAGCCCGACCACCGCGTCAAGGTAGCCGCTACAGTCGGGATATTTTCTAATACCATTTATTGTTCGTTAAGTAAATACGGATTACATAATAGGCATTAAGGGACAATTAAGCAAGCAGTATCGAGACAGAGCTGGCCTAGAATAGATGTGCGTTGGTCGAAGTTGCCATAAAACAATAAAACATTAGCAGAGATGTAAGGAACGACTAAATTTTAGAAATATGGTTTGAACAGACGGAGTGGGAAAGTATGTATAAAAGAATATTTTGACTCAACATTTAGAGATAGATAGAGTATATCTGCACTACTAAGAACCATTTCACCAATGTGTTGTGGACTCGAATAACGATGAACAAATAGATGTCATAATGTAACAATAGATATGATAATTTAGTTTTTCTAAATTGACGCCACTTTGTTGTCTGTTTGTACATACATTTATTGAGGAAATCAAATCATTTACTAGCAATCAAAGGATAAATGAATGAGTAAAAATGTTAGGCCTTATGATTAGGGATCACGTGCTTCGATCAATAAACTACCGAGCTACAGCGTTTTTTGTATAATGACAATAGAATATATGAGAATATGCCATATTAAAACTGAGTAATTACATCTTACCTGGGATATCTATAGGGTCTACAATACCTGCTTGAGTAAATGTATCTGCTTTCCCGTGTTCGAAATAAAATTCCATCAATGCATCTTTATCCCATTTAAAATGAGCAAGCAATAGTCGCAAATATGTAGGAGAAATTTGAATTATTTGTTCAACTTCTTTAGTAATATCAAACATTAATTGTGATAATTGATTAGGATGTAATATCTATAAATAGTAAGATATATTCAGTAAAATGACAGTTAACCATCTAGTAATATTTGTAGTGAATAGTATTAGTTTAAGCAATGTACACTTCATTCTTAAAGAAGATTAACACTGACGACACTGGCACTGTTGAAGTGTATCAACCTTGAGAAAATCTATTACATTATTCAAGGAGTACTAATTGTCAAAATAACTTGGTTTATGTAAACAAAACACGTATACATGTTATTAGATAGTTATCTATCTGACATATTTTTATCAAAAAGTTATGATTGCTTGCTGCCAAAATATTGATGGTAATACAGACTAATGGCTTTATTACTCGAACATTTACATTAAGAGAAAAAAAATATTCAGCGCAGATATTCAGGACAAACACACTATGCTAGTAATTATTAGTGACATTCACTTTTCTGCTTCGTAAATTACCAGTTGTCTGATAAGTAACGCGTATCGGTAATATTTCAGGTGAAAATGTCTTATGTAAACATTTATGTTGAGATCTGAATGTGTTACGTGCTAACTCACAAAGCGAGAGAGAAGGAAATAGTGACAGAGAAATTCTATTGAGCTACCGCATAACATGCATAAACGCTTATCTATTTGTACACATTTCTGCCCCTTGGAAAAACAATCCACTCCTCGATCAATGATATGCATTTGTTCCTTAGATTTCCGATTGTGATCAAATGACCTGCTTTGGATAATTCTAACTGACTCACTATATCATAATTAATAGTTAGTCATTTGGTTGCTAACTACCTTTTGATACTGTCTTAAAATTTAAGGGCTTCATAGTGCTTGGAATTGTCAATTTAATCAACCCAGTTAGGCACTATAGTAATATGCACTTTTAACAATTTAACAGTTGATAGCCATAAAATAAAAACTATTGGACTTCTAAGAATCTTATGATACACACTTGAAGACTTAACGTTGAGAATGTCACCTATCACGGTACGCTGAGAAAAAATTCACATAGATGGAAAAAATATTTGTTATTTAATTGAAGGTCTACGGTACTATGAAAAGATTTTGTGAAATTTATTACATGTCTAAAATATTTTCAAAATAGAAAGGATTTAATCATAGAAAACCTCGAAATCCGACTAAAAAATGATATGTTCAACAGTAATCCTAGGTTCATATTGTTCACTTAACGTTGGCAATGGCTAACAAAGGAGTTAAATCGTTGACGAAAGTGGCTAGTACTACAGGCACAAAGATGCCGAATTCACTAGGCTACCGTGATGGTTTGTGTAGAACTTGATAGATTATGGACCCAGGACGATTAGACTGAGGCATGTGATGAGTTTTCAGACTCCTCAACTATTAGTCTGACACATTTTCATGTAACACGGCTTGAAGCACCTGTGCGGCTACTATCGGTGGTCCAAAGCACGGAAAAAGGAGGGTTGGGCATGGGGTTAGTGACCCCATCCCGTAAAAAACTAACTCACTAAAAAAACGCCAACCAGAACAAATAATTCAAACCATTTAAACTTGTCTACGTAAGTTGGAGGGTTTTAACTTAAAGGGTTATGACACCTGACGACGAAAGCCGAGTTCCCTCGGAAGTCACGAGGTCGATGCTCCTTCTCACAACTACAACGACCATTCTTTTAGGTACATGGTATGTTCGGACAATAAAGGGGGACATGGAGACTGATCCAAATTGCTGCAGAGATGAAGAAATACAACATGGTGGTGCTTGGAATCAGTGAAACGCATTTGACACAGGTTGGAAAACTAAGACTAGCTTTTATACTCCGACCATGAAGAAGAAAACGCCTCATACACACAAGGAGTTGCACTGATGCTGTCCAAACATGCACAAAAGGCACTGATAGGATGGGAATACCATGGACCCAGGATCATCAAAGCATCCTTCAAAACAAAGCAAGAGGGCAGTACCATGAACCTCATCCAATCTTATGCACCTACCAATGAATACAATGACGACGTTAAAGATCAATTCTACGAAAGGTTGCAGTCAATCGTCGAGAAATGTTCACCAAAGGATTTGACCATTCTTATGGGAGACCTGAATGCCAAGGTTGACATGGACAACACTGGATATGAAGACATCATGGAACGACATGGACTGGGAGAAAGGAACGAAAACGGTGAGAGATTCGCAAACCTATGTGCCTTCAACAAACTGGTCATCTGTGGCACAATATTCCCGCACAAACGCATTCACAAAGCCACATGGATTTCACCGGACCACACTACTCAAAACCAAATTGACCATATCTGTATCAACAAAACGTTCAGAAGGACCATGCAGGATGTGAGAACCAAGAGAGGAGCTGACATAGCCTCAGATTATTACTTGCTGGTCGCCTAAATGGAAATGAAACTAAAGAAGCACTGGACAACGGAGCAGACAACATCACAAAAGTCTGATACGGCCTTTCTTCGAGATACCGGGAAGCTCAACGAACTTAAGATAGTCCTCAAAAATGGGTTCCAGGCTTTTCACGATCTACTCAGTGGAGAGGAAACAACTATGAAGAACAACTGGAATGGGATCAAGGAGGCAATCACTTCAACACGTCGGGAGGTTCTGGGCCACAAAAGTATCATCACAAGTAATGGATCTCTGTAGGTATCCTTTGAAAAATTTCAAGAATCGAGGAACAAGGATGCAGCAATCAACATCAGCCGAACAAGAACATTGAGAGCAAAGGTATAGGCTGAATAAACTTGGTTTAACGAAGTTCCGAATTGTTTGCAATCAGCCACACAATAGCACATAAGAGAGAAATTTTAAGCGATCAAGATATCCAAAAATTGGATGCTATTCAAGACTTGACTCCAAAAATCGAATGGTATCTATAGGATGGTTTCACGTCATAGTGAAAAAGTGACTAGAATTTCACTTTTCAGCCTTGTAAATCTTTTCAATATATAACTTTCCAACCTAAGGAAACACCGATTAGTCAGCATTGCGGTTTTGGAGGGAGGTAGATGACTGCACAAATACTTAAAGTACTACCCTCCATGGGGAACATGAAGCACCTACAGTTTGTCAAGCCTCGTGATAATCGCCAACACTTTGTGAAACCATGTATTAGGAATCTACCACGAACAGTCAAAGATAGACAACAGGTTAGGCAGGTTGATTGGTGGAGTACCACGATCTAGAAGAATTTAAAAAACTATAATTAGAGAACATTCCAGCAGAATCAATGAACGAAGTTGTGACAGCTGCTGCAAAAATATTTCACATTCTGTTCAAAAAGATTTGAGATGAAGAACAAGTACCAACAGACTGGGAAGAAAGATGCCTGAACAAAATACCGAAGAAAGGTGACCTCAGCAGAACAGAATGAAGAACTTCGAAGACATCGAAATTCGAGATCAAAAGGCTGGATTTCGTAAGGATCGATTGTGTACCGACAGAATTGCAACATTGAGGATCAATGCGAAACAGTCAATTGAATGGAACTCACCACTCTAAATCAACTTCATTGACTACAAGAAAGCTTTCGATAACATGGACAGGACAACACTATTGAAGCTTTTTCGGCACTATCGCGTGCGTGAGAAGACAGTCAACAGCATACGAGATTCTTATGATGGATTAAACTACGAAATCGTACACGTAGAACAGCTAACAGACTCGTTCGAGGTGAAGACCGGTGTCAGGCAAGGTGGCCTACTCTCACCCTTTCTCTTTCTCCTGGTGATCGACTGGATTATGAAGACGTCGACATCTGGAGGGAAGCACGGTATCGACTGGACAGTTAGGACGCAGCTGGACGATCTGGACTTCGCAGATGATCTGGCTCTTCTATCGCACACGCAACAACAAATGCAAGAGAAGGCGACCAGTGTAGTGGCAGTAGGTCTCAACATGCATAACGGAAAAAGCAAGATTCTCCAATACAACATAACATGCACCAACCAAATCACACGTGCCGGAGATTTGGAAGATGCAGAAACCTTTACATGTCTGGCAGCACAATCGATGAGCACGATGGATCTTGTGCAGATGCGAAGGCGTGGATCGACAAAGCAAGGACAGCATTTATACAACTGAACAACATCTGGAACTCAAAACAACTTTCAACCAACACCAAAGTCAGAATTTTCAATACAAATGTCAAGACAGTTCTACTGTATAGGGTGGAAACTTGAAAGATTACCAAAGCCATCATCCAGAAGATACAAGTATTTATCAACAGCTGTCCACGCAAAATACTATGGATCCGTTGGCCAGATACTATCACCAACAGCCTACTGCGGGACAAAACAAACCAGATTCCAACGGAGGAGGAAATCAGGAAGAAGCGCTGGAAGTGGATAGGACACGCACTACGAAAAGCACCGAACTGCGTCACAAGACAAGCCCTCACATGGAACCCTCAAGGCAAAAGGAAAAGAGGAATGCCAAGGAACACATTACGCCGAGAAGTAGAGACAGACATAAGAAGAATGAACAAAAATTGGACGGAACTGGATTGGGAAGCCGAGGACAGAGTTGACTGGAGAAAGCTGGTCGGCGGCCTATGCTCGATTGGGGGTGACAGGCGTAAGTAAGTAATATTTACATGTACAGGTTTAGATTATAGTTGATACCCGTGGTTGGATAACTTAGTTGTCTAAAATCAGCCTTAGAGAAACGCGTACATAGACTCATTATTTTCCTATAAATGTTGAGCTTAGTATTACTGCACACGTTTCATTCTCTGATTTCATTTTGCTCCTATATAATTTTTGGTTTTGTTTTCTACTACTGTTGAAATTTTTCAAATATTTTCTACTATATTTGCTGATTCTATCTCATCATGTTGATAGTAAATGTAGTAATTTCTAACGATACAAAGGTGTATCAGATGTCGTAAATATTATTATCACTAATAAGAATAAGATGATTCTGTTGAGTAATACGATTTATTTTATTTCCACTGTAACAACATTCTGTGTTTACATAAGTATAAAAACGAAATTTAAAGAAGATTAGACAGAAATCTATATTTACCTCATATTCGAGTGAATCCTCTTCGCGAGGCTCGGTAGTGGTATACGGAACATCTAACAAATTTACAAGTTCATCGTTTTCATCTGAATGTATTGAATCATCTAATGTTACATCAGAATCATTGAGTTCTTCATCCATCAGCTAGATAAAAAAAAACTGAAGTTAAATTATTACACGTTCACATCATGATTACATTTTGTTAAAGTGAATTTGTCATACATGACATAAAACTTATTTGATTGTACCAGATAAAAGCCTATTAGGGTGAATTATACTGTTACTATTCTAAAGTTTTGGATTCCCATTTCAGTTTGGAGATGAGTCAAGTGTGAACTTAAAGGACAGGAGGGTAACTCGGTCATTACAATTTTGTAGTAGAAGTTCTCATCGCTATATAAATTAGTATCACAATTATATAGTTGAGAAATATATGCAAATACCAACATGTGAAAAAATACTGGAAAGTGCTAAAAAAACATAACTTCTCTGAACTAACTAGTGTACGACAACTCTAGAAGGCACTTTGTTAACAGACAGTTTTACATAACTGGTACATGACCTATGCATCAGGAGTTATTGAAACGGAAAAGTGGGAGGATTCGACTTTAATCAGTTGCAATTTGGAACTTCATAAGCGCATAGATCAATTTAAGTTGCCATACTCTATTGGCAGAGAGATGAAATTGTCACGCCAGATATCAAAGTAGACGAGAGAGACAATATTAGTGGTGGTTAAAAAAATTAAGGACCGAAAAAAAGATCCAGGCAAATATCGATAGGTGAAATGAAAAGTAAACTGAGCAATTCAGAAACTTGGAATTTGAGGTAACACAGAGTGGATGCACATGAGCCATTCCAAACTATTTTGGGCCATGTCATTCAGTCTTTAACAACCGGTTACGATTGTCTCGCAGACTCCGATCAGGTATTTTACACCTACTGACATGGTTCAGTCCAGTTGTCAGTGACTGTTACAGTCATTCAGTCAGGTGCAACGTAGAACTTCGTACGTAAGTACATCAGTTCATGTTGCCATAAGACAGCACAGAGATATAATTGTCAATTCAAATCCAATAGTAGAAGAGGTAGTAAAGGAAGTAGAAGTAATCGGAGAGGTTAGGATTAGAAGATATTCAAGAAATATGATTCAATTAGAAAAGTTTAGAAAGTCAAAACTAGAGGGGTTGAAGAATCCAGAAGATTAGGATTTGAGAGAACACAAAGAATAAATGCACCGGCGCCATTGCAAACGGTTTTGAGCCATGTCATTCAAGGTATCTAGCCATCGATCATTATCATCTCGCGGACCCCAACCAGGTAGTCGACAGCTACCGACATGGATAAGTCCACTCGTCAGTCACTTCATGGATTTCTGCCATGTTCTGGTCTGGCCCCCCTAACTTTCTTCCAACCGACTCCTACACTACAAACAAACAGTCGGTGGTTAGGCATACGCAGCACATGTCCCAACCACCTCAACTGATGAAGTTTCATTACTTCGTCTATTGATCTGCCATTCTTACCTAGCACCCGTTTCCTAATAACAGCGTTGCTCACTTCGGTGGCCCAGGATACACGAGCAATGCTTCGAAGACACCTATGATCAAAAACCTGTAACCTACGAATATCCTCTACTCTCACTGGCCATGTTTCACAGCCATAGAGTAAGACGGAGCGAACTACTGCACAGTATACTCGTACTTTAGTCAACGAACGGATATCTCGCCTACGCCATAAATGACGTAGGTTAGCAAAAGCCAATCGAGCCTTCTATATCTGTTCTGAGATTTCGTCAGTCACCAGGCCATCAGCACTAATGAGACTCCCAAGATAAGTGAAGCTGTCTACACGCTCGACTACTTCACTTCTTATCACTAGTTCAGGTAACGATGCAACCCAATCTTGAAGCAACATTTTGCATTTCGAGGGGGAAAACCGCATCCCGAACATGCTTGCATTGTTGCTTATGGTAGTCAGAAGACTGCATTTTGTCA
Organism: Schistosoma turkestanicum; assembly: GCA_944470395.2. Taxonomy (NCBI): domain Eukaryota; kingdom Metazoa; phylum Platyhelminthes; class Trematoda; order Strigeidida; family Schistosomatidae; genus Schistosoma; species Schistosoma turkestanicum. The sequence goes on from OX103979.1 coordinate 16,106,167, forward strand.
GCGTCTTCACCGAACAGAACTATGTCGTTGGCATATTCTAAGTCAATAAGCGAGCCACCTGGTAATAGGTCTACTCCGAAAATTCAGACGAGGACAGGGATATTTCTAGGAGTATGTCTATGATAAAGTTAAACAAGAATGGAGAGAGTGGACATCCCTGACGGACATCACTTGAAGTAGAGAATTCCGGTGACACTTCGCCATAAGCTCTCACTCGACCAGTGGTGTTCGAGTAGAGAGCTTGTATGAGGTTAATGTACTTCTTTGGTACACCTTTCAATGACAGACACTTCCACAGAACCTCACAGCCCACTGAGTCGAATGCCGCCTTAAGGTTCAGAAAGACAACTATTGTAGGACGGCCTAAATGTGTGTCTGTGTTCCAGGACCTGTCTGAGTGTGAAGATGTGGTCTATACAACCACGTCCAGGTCGAAAACCAGATTGGTTTTCTCGAGTTTGCTCTTCGCGAGCTTTCGTTAAGCGTCGAAGTATTACTGATTCCAATATTTTAGATACTATATTGGTTAGACTTATTCCCCTGTGATTGTCACAAGAAGACTTTTGTCCTTTCTTATAGATTAGGACAATCAGTGATTGAGACCAGTCGGATGGGTATACGTCCAGTTCCCAGATTCTACCTAAGATCTCAGTCAACCTAACTGCTAAAACTGGACCACCATCCTTAAATAACTCAGGGGTCAGTCTATCAGGACCTGCAGCTCGCCCTCGCTTCAGATTTCCTAACGCTTTCTCAGCTTCGTAAAGCCAAGGAGGACTTACGTCGATTTGCCATTCAGGATGACTGGAGATCGTGGGTAACCGAAGAGTGGCTCGAGGCCAGTTGAACTGATTCCTAAAGTGTTTTGCCCATCGATCCAGTCTCCTGGATTGAGAATAAATAATAGTCCCACCATTTTCCGAGATAGTCTCACACTAGGATTTCTAATACCAGTTTCCTTGATAAGTCGGAAAAGTTGTCTACTGTTGCCTGTCACCGCTGCCTTTTCCATCGCTTTTGCCTTCGCCACCCACCACTGTTCACGGTCGTTACATAGGATTTTTATCAGCCTGCGCCTAAGCTGACTTCGTTCTTCATCATGTTCAGAGCCAGGTGGGATGAGTTTTCGGGCATCCATTAGTTCGGTGGATGCTACTGAGATCCAGGGCTTTATTCTAACCTTATGGTCAACCTTAATAGCAGATATCACTGCTGTTTCCACAGCCTTTTTGATATCATACCAACCTGCTTCCGGATTGGGATCGCTTACATGGTTGCCTAACTCACTTTCTAGTTGCTCCTGAAATATATTCTTAGCTTTATTATAATTAAGTAAAACCCTAAGAGGCTTTCTTACGGAGTCGTTCCTACGTCCAGTAAGCCTCAAACAAATACGCGCTCGCACTAGGGCATGATCTGAATCTAAACATGTGCACCAAAACGAGCGACGGTACTCTATCGAACCCCTCCATCGGTGGCTGATGGCGATGTGATCTAGTTGAGTCCAATGTTGAGACGATTTTGGAGGTCGCCAGGTCAACAGATGCTTTTCCTTATGCCTGAAGTTAGTGTTTGTTAAGAATAGGCGGTTATCTGAGCATACTTGCAACAGACGGTCACCATTGTCTGTTCTCTGAGCCGCGACACCATAACATCCACCTAGGTGTCTTTCATTTTCACTCAGTCTACCTACTTGAGCATTAAAGTCACCAACCATTATTACTACATCAGAGCGCCTAACTATTTGGACGAGGTCCGAAAGCTTTTTGTAAAACTCATCTTTAACCTTGTCTGAACTGCAGTCAGTGGGGGCATGGGCAGATATGACGAAGAGGCAACGGCGAGTGCCCCTATCTTTCCGAGTCCTAACTGTCCCGTTTAGTCGGACAGCGCACAAGCGACTATCTACTGGGATCCAGTCAAGGAGAGATTGTTCAGCTCTACGACTCAATGCTATGCCTACGCCAGCAAGAGCCCTGGAAGCAGCATCAGGGCTACCGGATACACGAACAGTAAATCGAGCTGCTTCTTTATTTTGACAAGGTGAAATCAGATTAATAATTTTAACAGGATCCTGTATGCACGTTTCCGAGATGCAGCATACATCGATTGAGCGAGATTCTAAAGTCCTAGCTAGTGAAGCCTGTTGCCCTATTTGATACGATGTCCGTACATTAGATGCTCCAACATGTAGTCTAGAGCGGGGTTTCAAGAGACCAGGAACGACGTTTCGCGAACTCGTGTCGTCTGCATTAGCTGTGCACTGTGATAAATGAATGTGAGAAGAGTTAGTCGTGGAGATAAGAGAGGTATTAGGGGTGTAGGAAGGATTTGATTTTGACAAATTTGGTCTCGCGTGCCGTTACAGGTATGAGGGCGATTGTCACTTCCCGGCTGCCCACACCGTGGAAGGTTGTTTCTTGAGGAACCTGAAAAGGAAAATAGATTAGTGTTGGTCTTAGAGACCTGGGTGCGTGACCGCAGAGCCCAAGGGACAACTGCTTGCGGGCGGTCACGCACGGCCTTTTTATGAAACGTTTATAGAGGATTAGCTCCGTTCTTAAAGGCCCTTAGTGGGCACCCTTACCGCTGTAGACGGAAATCCGTGAGTAAGGGGAGGTGTGACATTTTTAGGGTCGACCTTTCCTAACTCTTCCTTCCTTGTGAGAAGGCAGCATCGCTGCAGATGCTGGTTATCCGAGGGAAACACTTTACTGCTGTCACACCCCTCTGCAGTCAGCAGTACGACTTCGCCCTCAGACCTTGGGTAGCTGCTTTTAGTCTCATCGTTCTCCAATCGACCTGCCTGGCATGGTAGAACCTTCAGGAACATATGTTTCGGCCAGTATAGCTCGGTTGGGTCATCACGATAGGCAAGCCCGACCACCACGTCAAGGTAGCAGCTACGGTCGGGCGGATCTCAGTAGCATCCACCGAACTGATAGACGCTCGTAAACTCATCCTACCTGGCTCTGAACATGATGAAGAACGAAGTCAGCTTAGGCGCAGGCTGACAAATAGCCTACGCAATGATCGCAAACAGTGGTGGGTGCTGCTGGCCTCAACAATACTTCGACGCTTAACGTAAGCTCGTGAAGAGCAGACTAGAGAAAACCAGGCTGGTTTTCGACCTGGACGTGGTTGTATAGACCAGATATTCACACTACGTCAGGTCCTGGAACACAGACACACATTCGGACACCCTATAATGGCATTATATCTCGACCTTAAAGCGGAATTCGACCCTGTCAATCGTGAGGTTCTGTGGAAGTGTCTGTCATTGAAAGGTGTACCAAAGAAGTACATTAACCTCATACAAGCTCTCTACTCGAACATCATTGGTCGAGTGAAAGCTTATAGCTAATTTTCATCAGAACTGTTTACTTCAAGTAGTGTCCGTCAGGGATGTCCACTCTGCTGATTCTTGTTTAATTTTGTCGTAGATGCGCGTTAACAGTTAACATTATCATCGTCTGACTCTTCAGGAGCGGAAGTTTTACCAGAAGACACTCTTGCTGACAAAGTTCTACTTGGAGAAGACGCTGACAAAATGCAGTTTCTTCTGACTACCTTAAGCAACAATTCAAGCATGTTTGGGATGCGGCTATCCCCCTGGAAATCCAAAATGTTGCTTCAAGATTGGGTTGCATCGGCACCTGAACTAGTGATAGGGAGTGAAGTAGTCAAATGTGTAGACCGCTCCACTTATCTTTGGAGTCTCATCAGTGTTGATGGCCTGGTGAAGAGGAAAATGCTTCAAATACATAAGGAGTTGCACTGATGCTGTCCAAACATGCACAAAAGGCACTGATAGGATGGGAATACCATGGACCCAGGATCATCAAAGCATCCTTCAAAACAAAGCAAGAGGGCAGTACCATGAACGTCATCCAATCTTATGCACCTACCAATGACTACAATGACGACGTTAATGATCAATTCTACGAAAGGTTGCAGTCAATCGTCGAGAAATGTTCACCAAAGGATTTGACCATTCTTATGGGAGACCTGAATGCCAAGGTTGACATGGACAACACTGGATATGAAGACATCATGGAACGACATGGACTGGGAGAAAGGAACGAAAACGGTGAGAGATTCGCAAACCTATGTGCCTTCAACAAACTGGTCATCTGTGGCACAATATTCCCGCACAAACGCATTCACAAAGCCACATGGATTTCACCGGACCACACTACTCAAAACCAAATTGACCATATCTGTATCAACAAAACGTTCAGAAGGACCATGGAGGATGTGAGAACCAAGAGAGGAGCTGACATAGCCTCAGATTATTACTTGCTGATCGCCTAAATGAAACTGAAACTAAAGAAGCACTGGACAACGGAGCAGACAACATCACACAAGTTTAATACGGCCTTTCTTCGGGATACCGTAAAACTCAATGAATTCAAGATAGCCCTCTCCAATAGGTTCCAGGCCTTTCATGATCTACTCAATGGAGAGAACGCAACATTAGAGAACAATTGGAAAGGGATTAAGGAGGCAATCAGTTCAACATGTCGGGAGGTCCTTGGTCGCAAGAAGCACCATCACAAGGAATGGATCTCTGTTGGTACTCTTGAAAAAATTTAAGAAATGAGGAACAAGAAGGCAGCAGTGAATGCCAGCCGAACAAGAGCAGAGAAAGTTACCGAACAAGCTGCATACACAGAAGCAAACAGGGAAGTGAAGAAGAGCATCAGAGCTGACAAAAGAAAATATGTGGAAGATCTAGCAATGACGGCGGAAAAGGCTGCAAGAGACGGAGACTTGAGACAATTGTACGAAACAACAAAGAAGCTCGCTGGAAACTATTGTAAACCAGAACGACCAGTGAAAAGCAATGAAGGAAAAGTAATCAGCAACACTGAACAACAGCGAAATAGGTGGGTAGAGAACTTTAAGGAACTCTTGAATCGACCAGCACCACTGAACACACCCAACATCGAAGCAGCATCCACGGACCTCCCAATTAATATTGATGAACCTACGATTGAGGAGATCAGTATGGCCATCAAACAAATCAAGAGCGGCAAAGCAGCAGGACCAAACAACATTAAAGCAGAGGCAATGAAACCAGATATAGAAGCAACTGCGAAAATATTTCACATCCTCTTCAAGAAGATTTGGGATGAGGAACAAGTACCATCAAACATTGGATACCTGATCAAAATACCAAAGAAAGGCGATCTCAGCAAGTGTGAGAACTACAGAGGCATCACTCTTCTTTCAACATCAGGCAAGGTCTTCAACAGGGTATTGATAAACAGAATGAAGGACTTCGTAGACGCCCAACTTCGAGATCAACAGGCTGGATTTCGTAAGGATCGATTGTGTACTGACCAAATTGCTACATTACGGATCATTGTGGAATAATCAATTGAATGGAACTCACCACTCTAAATCAAATTCATCGACTACGAGAAAGCATTCGATAGCGTGGATAGGAAAACACTGTGGAGGCTTCTTCGACACTACGGTGTGCCTGAGAAAATAGTCAACATCATACGGAATTCTTATGATGGATTCAACTACAAAATCGTACACGGAGAACAGCTAACAGACTCGTTCGAGGTGAAGACCGGTGTCAGGCAAGGTGGCCTACTCTCACCCTTTCTCTTTCTCCTGGTGATCGACTGGATTATGAAGACGTCGACATCTGGAGGGAAGCACGGTATCGAATGGACAGTTAGGACGCAGCTGGACGATCTGGACTTCGCAGATGATCTGGCTCTTCTATCGTTAACACCTTTACATATCTGGGCCGCATCATCGACAATCAAGGTGGATCCGATGCAAATGAGAGGGCGCGGATTGGAAAAGCAAGGACTGCATTTCTACAGTTGAAAAATATCTGGAACTCCAAACAACTTTCAACCGACACCAAAATCAGGATTTTCAATACAAATGTCAAGACAGTTCTACTGTATGGAGCGGAAACCTGGAGAACTACGAAAGCCATCATCCAGGAGATACAAGTATTTATCAACAGCTGTCCACGCAAAATACTATGGATCCGTTGGCCAGATACTATCACCAACAGCCTACTGCGGGACAAAACAAACCAGATTCCAACGGAGGAGGAAATCAGGAAGAAGCGCTGGAAGTGGATAGGACACGCACTACGAAAAGCACCGAACTGCGTCACAAGACAAGCCCTCACATGGAACCCTCAAGGCAAAAGGAAAAGAGGAATGCCAAGGAACACATTACGCCGAGAAGTAGAGACAGACATGAGAAGAATGAACAAAAATTGGACGGAACTGGAATGGCAAACCGAGGACAGAGTTGGTTGGAGAGAACTGGTGGGCGGTCTATGCTCTATTGGGGGTAACAGGCGTAAGTAGTAAGTTACGAATGTCCAACCACAACCGACTGCCTCGACAAACTATGTTTTGTGGTGTAGGAGTAGGCTGGCAAAAAGCAAGGGGTGGCCAAACAAAAACATAGCGCAAATTCACGAAGTTACTGACAAGTGGACTGAGACATGTTGGTAGGTTACGAGAGATGACATATATTATATTATATATAATAAGAAACTATTGTTGCTCAGATATCACAAATTTCTACATATTCACACATTTAAATCAGTGAAACTTTGTGTGAAGGTTTGCTATAATTAGGTTGTAACAGAATTCGAACCTGCAGCCTAAATGAAAGATTAATGCTCTGTCCGTATGTAGAGGATTAGCTAGCTTCATATCTGGTAAGTGGGATGAAAAATACTATAGTGGGGGCAAGAGGTCTGCTTACATGAATCGTATATACCAAAGGGGGGCATTTTATATATACATTAGCAATAGAACCACTTAGATGTGAAAGAGCACCAAACATAATTCAGCCTATTCAAGTGGTGGTAAGAGAAGTGAATAAAGAATAGTATTTGGAAGTGATTTTTAAGAGAATATGCAGTCAAACATTATAAACTGTGTACAAACAAAAAGAATCCTACTCTAATCGGTAGCAATTTGAACTTACCGGGATGGCTGCAACCCACAGGTTTGAATGCCACTGGAAGCAACAAAGAGTTCCTGAGAGTAGTACTCCAACAACCAATATCTTTTTTTCACGAGCTAGTACGAACCAGTTGATCTCTTGGATCTCGATTCTTGTTCTTGCGATACGGTTCCAGGTGTTTGGTGGTATCTGATGGATGGAGCTCTAGTAACTTGATTGCCTAATACTAGTTAGTTGGCAGTTGATTGGGAGTTCGTATGTCCCGTAATTTGAATGAATACGTTTGTTTCAAGTCAGTAGGATTTCGGAGTATCATATTACAATGTTAGAGATCAGTTAGTTTCAATGTGGAGCATAATAGAGGGAAAAGTCTAATGGTAATAACAATAAGATTTCAGAACTAAGAAGACAAATGGATAATTTAGTCTATTAATTGGTAGTGAAGACTGTACGATAGGACCGAAGTGTAAGCAAGGTGGAGGAAAGAGATATAATAAGCTAGATAGATTCAGTAAATGATCTGAGGAGATGGCAATAATAGCAACTAGTAAGTCTCAAGACATGTATCGGGCGGAGCTGGTCCACGCGGGAGATTATAATCAGAATATGAGTACGTGTTTATCAAGTCTCTTCTTAAAGCTGTCCACAAGGGGGGCTGTGGTCACCTCGGATGGGAGAGTATTCCAGGTTGCAACGACTCTTAGTGATAAAAAGTGTACAAGACCCTGACTGTTCGCTTTTTGATGCGTCCTTTATCGAGGATTATATTGAGGGGCATGGTGGTGATGCATCAGTAAGGTACTCATGTTGGGCTGGTTTAGGGAGCTAAGTATGCTGTCGCCTTAATCAGATCAACTTTGATTCTCCTGTACTTGTTCAAATCACTATGTAGAAATTATCCGCGATCATTTCATGCTCCATTTAACATGTTATTCAAATATCAAAGCTTGTAATTTCGTTGTCTTTCCGTTCACCGATTGAATAGAAACTTTCTGCGAAATTTCTTTCAGTTTCGATTTAACGCATTCATAACAATTTATTACTTACTTACGCCTGTCACCCCTAATCGAGCATAGGCCGCCGACCAGCTTTCTCCAGTCAACTCTGTCCTCGGCTTCCCAATCCAGTTCCGTCCAATTTTTGTTCATTCTTCTCATGTCTGTCTCTACTTCTCGGCGTAATGTGTTCCTTGGCATTCCTCTTTTCCTTTTGCCTTGAGGGTTCCATGTGAGGGCTTGTCTTGTGACGCAGTTCGGTGCTTTTCGTAGTGCGTGTCCTATCCACTTCCAGCGCTTCTTCCTGATTTCCTCCTCCGTTGGAATCTGGTTTGTTTTGTCCCGCAGTAGGCTGTTGGTGATAGTATCTGGCCAACGGATCCATAGTATTTTGCGTGGACAGCTGTTGATAAATACTTGTATCTTCTGGATGATGGCTTTGGTAATCTTTCAAGTTTCCACCCTATACAGTAGAACTGTCTTGACATTTGTATTGAAAATTCTGACTTTGGTGTTGGTTGAAAGTTGTTTTGAGTTCCAGATGTTGTTCAGTTGTATAAATGCTGTCCTTGCTTTGTCGATCCACGCCTTCGCATCTGCACAAGATCCATCGTGCTCATCGATTGTGCTGCCAGACATGTAAAGGTTTCTGCATCTTCCAAATCTCCGGCACGTGTGATTTGGTTGGTGCATGTTATGTTGTATTGGAGAATCTTGCTTTTTCCGTTATGCATGTTGAGACCTACTGCCACTACACTGGTCGCCTTCTCTTGCATTTGTTGTTGCGTGTGCGATAGAAGAGCCAGATCATCTGCGAAGTCCAGATCGTCCAGCTGCGTCCTAACTGTCCAGTCGATACCGTGCTTCCCTCCAGATGTCGACGTCTTCATAATCCAGTCGATCACCAGGAGAAAGAGAAAGGGTGAGAGTAGGCCACCTTGCCTGACACCGGTCTTCACCTCGAACGAGTCTGTTAGCTGTTCTACGTGTACGATTTCGTAGTTTAATCCATCATAAGAATCTCGTATGCTGTTGACTGTCTTCTCACGCACGCGATAGTGCCGAAAAAGCTTCAATAGTGTTGTCCTGTCCATGTTATCGAAAGCTTTCTTGTAGTCAATGAAGTTGATTTAGAGTGGTGAGTTCCATTCAATTGACTGTTTCGCATTGATCCTCAATGTTGCAATTCTGTCGGTACACAATCGATCCTTACGAAATCCAGCCTTTTGATCTCGAATTTCGATGTCTTCGAAGTTCTTCATTCTGTTCTGCTGAGGTCACCTTTCTTCGGTATTTTGTTCAGGCATCTTTCTTCCCAGTCTGTTGGTACTTGTTCTTCATCTCAAATCTTTTTGAACAGAATGTGAAATATTTTTGCAGCAGCTGTCACAACTTCGTTCCTTGATTCTACCGGAATGTTGTCTGGCCATGCTGCTTTGCCGCTTTCGATTTGTCTGATGGCCACACTGATCTCCCCGGTTGTTTGTGGGTCATTATTTACTGACAGAGCCGTGGGTGTGGCTTCGATGTTAGATGAGTTCGTGGGATCTGGTCGATTCTTTAAAGTGCTCTAACCTCGTGATTCGATGTTCATCAATGTCGGTGGGAGTCATTTAGAATAATAATTACAGTAAAATTTACTTTTAATCACGTGTTACACGAGGCATGCCAATTTTAGGTTGAATCAAAATATTACTTTTGCGAACAGATTTGCTGTAATAGGTTACTCGGTTTTTTTGTGAATTCCACTCTTCGTTGCCATTAGAGGGAGGTATTTATAGCATAAATTTGGAGATTCTGAAAAGAATGGAACGTACAATACAATTGTTTAAGCCTATCATGTCCGTTACATTGAGACGGACGATTGACGTTAGATTACTGAACGTAAACGAAATAAATGATAGCTATATTATTTCGTCTTTTTTCGATTGGAAGTTTTTAGGACTGTGTAAATAATGATTATAGGGGGTTCTGACGATCTCTAAAATTGTATTGGTTGGTAAGCTAAGTCATCTTCCACAATATTTCACAATGAGGCTTATAGGGAATGAGTTCTGTGAAAAACCTTTGTCAAAAATTGTTGACCAATGATCGCTGTTGTACGTATTATAAGTAGACTTCGATATTGTTAGGGCAGAATGGCATGAGTTGCATGGCTGGATATGTCGAAGTTTGAGTCGAAAAAGTATAGGAACATTTTGAATTAATAAGCATAAAAATGACTTGAGAATGCAGAAACAATGTTATAAAATGCAACGAACTATGTAGTTTTCTACGGCAAAGAATAAACCCACTCGTTATCATCTGATGTAACAAACTACTTCAGGACCATCCGTCGGTCTAACTAGAAACCAGGAGTGTAGGGGTTCAGATGTAAAAGTGGGAGACAGACGATGTGTTGAGGAGTACATTATTTGAGCTACCTAGTAGTTGTGAGGGACGAGTAGTGCAGAGTACCTAATGACTAGATAATTAGGGTGCTAGATCACACAGTTTCGCCTAGGGTTTGTTCATTGCAAATAATGAGGTCCGCATAAATTTCAAGAGGTGACAAAAGTAATTACCTATGGATATACTTATGATTACACAACGTAAGTATTTTAAGCCAACGCAGACTTTTCACGAGCACTAAACAGGGAAGGGCAAACGATATGACGAGTTTTTTTATAGAAAATCAAAGGAGACAATTTGAACTCTAATCAAACGCGGTTCGCTGATGAATTACAGAGTGCTCAAATGAGAGGTTTAATTCAGCGGAACTGAACTAGTAAATTCTGGAACACGACAACTTTCAAGCTAACTTGTTAACCTCAGTGTCATATTACTTTGAAGTTGTGGTCCTTTAAATCTACCCCGTACTTTGTCAAAAAAATGACTATACAGAATTAACAGGCAATCAAACAAATAGTTTAAATCGATCTTGAGCCGTAATAGGGTGACATTCCTTTAGTCAAAAAGGGGTGCCCAATGACTTATTATCATGATAAATTCTATACTATTAAGCCTAGTTGGCAGGTTTTATGGATGATCGTAACTTTGCACCTTGAGTACTGACCGAATTGATATGGAAAGTAAGCCCGAAGCCCCTCCGAGGCTACTACCGTTCTTGGATAAAGGAGCACGGTTGAGTACAGAGTTTACAACTCAATTCTGTAGGATAACGACTAACTAAAAAACGCCAACCAGAACAAATAAATCAAACCAGTTAAACTTGTCTACGTAAGTTGGAGGGTTTTAACTTAAAGGGTTATGACATCTGACGACGAAAGCCGAGTTCCCTCGGAAGTCACGAGGTCGATGCTCCTTCTCACAACTACAATGACCATTCTTTTAGGTACATGGTATGTTCAGACAATAAAGGGGGACATGGAGACTGATCCAAATTGCTGCAGAGATGAAAAAATACAACATGGTGGTGCTTGGAATCAGTGAAACGCATTTGACACAGGTTGGAAAACTAAGACTAGCTTTTATACTCCGACCACAAGGAGTTGCACTGATGCTGCTCAGACAAACACAGAAGGCACTAACAGAATGGGAATCTCATGTACCGAGGATCATCAAAGCATCCTTCAAAACAAAGCAAGAGGGTAGTACAATGAACGTCATCCAATCTTATGCATCTACCAATGAATACAATGACGACATTAAAGATCAATTCTACGAAAGGTTGCAGTCAATCGTCGAGAAATGTTCACCAAAGGATTTGACCATTCTTATGGGAGACCTGAATGCCAAGGTTGACATGGACAACATTGGATATGAAGACATCATGGAACGACATGGAGTGGGAGAAGGGAAGGAAAATGGTGAGAGATTTTCAAATCTATGTGCCCTCAATGAAATATTTGGGAAGAAGAACAGGTACCAACAGAGTGTAAAGGAGGATATCTCGTCCAGAAAACAAATAAAGCAGATCTCAGGCAGTGTGAGAACTACAAAGACACCTCTCTACATTTAACATCAAGAAAAGTCCTGAACAGAGTGTTATTGTACAGCAGACGCATAACTTAAAATCAGGAGTTTGGATTCCGCAAGGAATGAGTGACTGCTTAATAATAACTTCAACATCTCAGTGGAATTCTGAAACACAGTGAACACCTCGGGTGCAGCTGAACGGTTTTGACCTCGTCGAACATCTTGGTCCTCTGTCATACGCACGACAACCATAGCAGATCAAGACGGTCGGTTTAGCAGCAGCCTCTGCAGCAGTCAGCGTAAGCATAAACAAGAGAAAAAGCAGGATCCTCTGATACATTACAACACACACCAACCAATGCACGCTTGATGGAGAAGCTTTTCAAGGTGTAAAAACCTCTACATATCTGGACAGCCTGATTATTAAGCAACCTAAATTTTACTCAGATGCAAAGACACTGATTAGCAAAGCATGGGAAACATTTCTGTATTTGTAGAAAATCTGTAACTCGAGAAGATTGTCAACGCAAATCAAAGTTCCCCAACGAAGCTTGAATATTTTCTTATCTGCTCGAAATCAATTATTTGTTATTCAAACTTAAAAATAAGAGGGAGTTCTTGATTTATTTTATCACCTCATATTACAGTGCTTTATTTGCAGAAAACAGACGTGATAGATATAAATTTTACGTCTAGAATATGTATACTACTGTATTTTTTCACCTATTTAGATCTCGTAAAGCTATTTAAATTTCATTCGGAAAAGAAAATATAATTTCATGTTGTATAAATTCTTCTAATATGTGTCGATAAATCATCTGACCTATTGAGTAGTAATGGTTGAACATTGTCTTTCAACCTAGATAATAAATTCTTTCAAGTAATTGCTCCATGGAATAAGGGTTATTTTTCCTGTTAAGTTATTATGAAGAGATTAATTGCGAGATTGTAAATTTCTTACGATAACCTTCATCATGAACTAACACTAGCTGAATAATTATTGGGAACTGAGATGCAATAAACACTTGAAATTGTGAACCATTATATGCATTATAAGAATAAGCTTGATTTTATGTTTTGTACTTGATGTAACGCCAAACCACTGTACTAATGACTCACCGAACGTTAGACCCCTCCGTTCAAAAATATACAACCAAACATGCGTATTTATACAATTATATAAATGTCGTTAATTATTTTGAACATGAATCAAATAGTTTATCATGAACATTAATCAAATAGTTCATCAATCCACAATATGCGTGGCTTTCTTCTCGATTGGCTATACCAACACTTGAAAGCTCTGGTTTTTATATCTACCAAGGTCATGGATGTACACTGTTGAAAAGTTTTAATCCAAGATAAAATAACTGTCGATTCATTTGGCTTCTTTAATGATTGCCTAACTAAAGTCAGCCTGTAATATCTATTATCTTCAGAAAAAAAATAAAATAATTATGATTTTTGGTAATATTCCATTGAGTAAAAATTTGTATTTTTGACGTTTCGTGACTTAATGCAAGTCACTTCTTCAGAACAGATAAATAAGTATATAATTTAGAACTTCATGAATATTTTGCTACAATATTAGGAACGATGAGTAAATGTTACATAATATCTTACAGATATTTCTGTAGCTTTACTGTTTAAGCAATCGAATATACATTAAATAAAGAAGACTAGTTTTGTATAAAACACGGTTGTAAGCGTACATTTACTAGGATTCCTACCAGTTTCTCTGTGGATGTTCTATTTAAGAAATAACAACTTACTATAACTTTAAAAGCCAAAACAAGCTTGTAGAGACTCCCCATTTATGAAGTGAACGCGACTGGTTCAATAGAAACATTATTATAACCAACTGTATCAGTGATTGTTTTACTGTATTCTTTGTTTAACCAAACTGGTCTGACCCACTTTCCTCTCGTTGTACGCGCGGTGGTCTCACGATCTCGGTATTGTTTCGATACACCAAGAACACCGACAAACATATATTGATTTCTACATCCAACCCTCTTGTTGACTTTGGTTATATGGAGGGATTTTACTTGGTAACTGGAACGCAATCGGCCTGTAGCGGTAATTATAGTCAACTGCGACTCGACCCACTACAAGATGTTATCAGTTGATAACATTATCTAAAATGAAAACCTGTGAAGGTTATAAATCCTTATCATACAATTTTTTATAAATGATTTTTTATCATTTCTCTCAAGATTTCTTTCAAATGTATAAACTTACTAGTGTAAGCAATCAGATTTTGAAAGTTATATCTTTTCTAAAAATAATTCCTCATTTAGCTGTCTTTGTTTGACTCGTCAAACTTAAACGCTAGTTTAACATTATTATCTACTAAAAATTATCAACCTGAAATGAATTCAAACCCGAAAACCAGACAGATAACAAAGTCGAAGATACTTTTGAATTTTGAACTAAGTTCATATACAGGTTGTTTGAAATGACGTTCTATTTATAAAATACTATTCTGATACGTCATATCATTTTGCTAGAAAAGGATTAAACTTCATAGAATACCAGACATTTTTACTAGCATATAGTTAAAAGATATATATATTTTAGGAAGTGGACTTAATTTGAGTCACTGGATGTTAAACCAATGTTTCACTAGCCATCAGTAACATTATGAACGATTAACAGGCAAAGTATTGCATAAACGTATTTCTACAGTTTAATTTAATCTCATCAAACCACACAAATTCATAAAGTTTAATATTCTAAATAAAAGAAACATAAGCATTCGTAATGAGATAGGAAATACTGGTTATTAGATTAGATCAAAGTAGGCAGTTTTCTATTAAGACACTGATATATTTTTGTACGATAATGATTGCAATAAACAAAATTACTTCGACAAAAATATGAAGGTTAGTAGTTTGATTCAAGTAGAATGCATACAAACGAAACTGTAGTATTATAGAAATGATAGGATGTTTGTTTAAATAAATTACATAGAAGACTTATATTAGTTAGATAATGGGATATTTAATTATTAGGAGCTAACATTATATGTTCATTTTTTTCATTTTTCAAGAAATATTTTTATATCTGATTGTTTTATCGACTTTTAAATTTACACTGATATACATGTTTCAAGACTTATGATCAAAGCAAAAATAATATATATTCGTAATATCCCGAAGAGTAGAAAAAGTAAGATTTTTATGATCATGGATTGGTACTCTAGCCATGGTAGAACTAGGAAGAGTCTTGGACATAACACGCAATTAAAACATACTACGAAACAATTAACACCCCTTGAAATGCTTTAGTTGGTTATTAGATAGTCGTCTTGGGGAATCTTGACTAGAGATAACGGGACATAAAAACACCAATTGATAATCCTTTAGAACTTGAAAAACTTTAGCTCCAAGGAATGTTTTTATCGCAGAGACCTATTTTACCAACAATGTCACTGACTAAGTTAGTGTTGAACTACAGCTTTATAAACAGTAACATCGCTGAGACCGTAATTGTGAATTAGTTTCTTTCTAGCTTGATTCACGCTCTCACTTGATAAATATTTTCTTTCAACCTTATATATTGCAGATCGCATTCAATTTTACCATAATAGTATTGTCAAGGACGATTGATTTTTCTTGTTAACCGAAATCTAGTTATCATTGTTTTCACTTTTAGCCAACTAAAACAAAACAATCCATGTACTTTTTTTTGTGATTCATTGTTTTAAATTCAAAATGAAATCTGACTTAAAAAAATATTGTAATATTATAATCGTGAAAACTTGAAGAAGAATTTCTTGACATAACACATTATTGGACATAAATTAATTATAATGTATAGACATATTAATATGTTCAAATTAAATCTACTATCACTTCATGGGTTAGTTAGAATAATTTCATAAAATGTTTAAATGACAACAACTAAATTGCCCGTAGACATATAGATAGTCTGTAAACTAAGCTTAGAAACGCTTACAAGACAGCAGAATAGCTATGTAAATAGTTGATCAAATATTTGATGTTTATTTATAGTTTACGATTTAAACATGATAAATACTTAGAAAATAGACAAAAAACTTAATTTATTTTCACAAAAAAAAAATAAAATGGATCAGAATAGGACAGAGTTGGTTGGATAATGCTGGTCGGCAACCTATGGTCCATTAAGGGTAATAACATACGTATATAAATAAATATGTTAATTGTAACCGTTAGAAAATATTAAGGATTCTATCAGAAATAATAGATAACAATTTCAGAAAACGAGTAACGATTTACGGAAAAAAAACTTGAAAAGAAAATATCACAATGAAAACCTATGCAAATAATGTAACAATGTCTGTTTATCATACTACTTACTGATGATTATGACCCTCACCTTTACATCACGTGAACATTTATCAAGGTCACTCTGGTTTTTTGAAGGTTATTCTATTCTGATTGATTACTTAAGTTTATATAATCAAAATGCCTCTGGTAGCTTATTCTTTTTCTCCTTGTTGTTTTAATAATTAAAACGCCCTGTTGTTAAATACATGAATTTTAGGCTACAAGAAAAATTTCTTAGAAGATTATGTATTATCGCAACCATTATGTTAAGAAAGTTGGACAACACAAATATTAATATGCAATGCAATACTACTAATTTAAATTAATGCAGGCATATAAAAATTAAACAAACTAACTAAAGTCACTACAAACATGACAGTAATACTTTTTTTATCTTCAAGAAGAATGGATACGTGAAAAACAAATTATAAAACTGGCTAATGGAATAGATTAAAGATGAAGTGTTCAGGCAGAGTTTCAATCATCTCAGTCATACTATATAATAATAGCCTGTTTAACTGTTATACTGCTCAGATTTAAACGAACCATTCTTTGATTTTACAATAATTTTTAAATTAATCGCTACAAATTCCCTTTATTTAAATTAGTCGTTAAGTTAGTTTATGAATCAGTATAACACCATAGTTGGCGAAAACTGATGGGCGGCCTATGCTCCATTAGGGGTAACAGGCGTAAGTAAGTAAGTAATAACACTATAGTCTTGTAAATATGTATCATTCATCGTACTTAATGCATTATTTTTATCAATAAGCTATGTTGAAGTCAGACAGTAGAATTTATTCTTTTGAAAAACACTTGAAAACATATTTTCTGAAAACGTGTCATCTGATTTCAAAATTGTTCTACGGGTGTCTTCATTACAAAGATGAAACATCTTCGTCGCTTTTACAGTGCCTTTGTTGTTACATTAAAATGATCATGAGAGAGGTTTTTCTCGTATGTAAATAGTGACAGAAATTTAACGTTAAGTTATGGTAGAATTAAAAGCATAACGAAAAAAAATATGTCAGTGATGGTGTTAAATCAAATGAACTTAGGTTTTAATGCTGATTTTTGAAATCAAGTTTGAATTATACAAATAATTTTCAAGTATGTCAATATAATCCATTTAAAGTCTTTCATGTAATATAAAAAAACCTTAATATAATTAGCATTTGATTGTGTTTACTAAACGATTGGAGTAAAAAGTACACAGTAGTGTTGGATGTTAAGTTATGAATGAACCACAGCAAGGAAAAATAGAAAAGACAGTGTGAAACAAACATTTATCATTTTGTTCAAACATCATTGTATTGTAGCTTTTTACGTTACATTGTGAATTGAAAATTCTGGTTAATGCATAGTGTAACAAGTACCAGTTATAATAATCAATAAATAACAAATGATTTATTGAGCTGATCAAAAGTATAAATTAGGGCGTTTTTGATTTTATTTAGAAATGTATTAAATTTTTAGCTACTTATTAGATAGTTTGAAACTACCTAAGAATACTGTTTTACTAGTGGCTGATGTGTGACATCACATTTCGGGAATTTTATGTACTTCTTAAAGTTACTGCCCCAAACTTGAAACTTTTGCTTTAGTCGATACCTTCAACATTAAAACATGATTTCTTGAGAAATAATAAGAAGCGATGACTTGAAAAATTTACTGTAAAACAGTTAGATAATCGTTGTAGTATACTGTGATTAGACTGAAATAAAATAGCAAAATATTATTAGTTCAGTAAAATAATTAATATATATATTGCTTGAATGAAGACCTAAAACTGTCAAGTGTGATTCCATCAGATATCATAACTATCAAACATTATGTCTGAAATTAGAAAGAAATATCTGTTTATTATTGTGTTTCATTTTCAATTAATTCATGCTAAAAGTTTGTTTTAATGTTTTGATTGACAATTTTAGACTTCACGTGGAAAAATCAATTTACGTCAACAAAGCAAAAGTTCAAATACGCAGACATTTGAAATGGCTTCATGACAAATAATGAAATAATATTTAAATACCTTATGATAGATAAGCTGTGACACTATAATCATATATTATGCAATCAAATCTGGGCATTCATATAACATGCAAAAATCATATGACTAGTTCATTTGACCATATTAGAATTATTCATAAAAATGCTTGCAAGTTAGACGATATTAGTTAATAGTCAAAGTAAAGAAGAACAGTTGGTCTTGTCAATATACAATAGGCCAAATTATATGTAATGCTGGAAACAACCACACATACTCATATATATATATATATATATATATATATATATATATATATACCATAGAATCTTTGTAATGAACAAATAGTTAGTCGAAAATACCAATGCATATCAAATTATTCATAGTTGAATTTTAATACTAGTTATCTGTGGAAAAGAGATCATTCTCAATGAAAACAACAATGAACCAACATAATAATGATATTTGCCATATATTATAATTATAGCTAATTAGCTTTTCAGTTTATCAGTGATCACTTATAATTCGATAGTATGAGAATATCATGTATTATTTACAAAAAAAAATCTATAATTATTGTTTGAAAATAATTTGAGTTTTGAAAATTTTCGTAATTCTTTGTTGATTTCAAATCGGAACTCAATCATACATTCATAAAAATAGATAATAAGCATTAAATGTTACTCAATCAAAATAGCAAACTTCATTTTGAATAACCGCCTTCATTTAAAAGAATACATACACATATGGATTAAGGAAAATATTCAATTGTAAACGAAATGATTTATTTTGTTAGTTTAAAATAACTCTGAAATTAATAAAACCCAAAGGTCTGTAGCCATGATTAGTTATTGATCGAAATACGAAATCACTTTTAGAATTTTCTAAGTTCAGAATTTGAAAGTATTATTTTTCATTTTTTGAATATGACATGATTGAACGAGGTTTTCTGATACAAAAATCCATCAATATAGAAGAATTTCTCAGACTTAAAAGTAGAGATACTTAATAATTACTTATATGTTGCCTATGGAAATGATACATCACTGAAATGAAAACAATATCAAGGTGATCTAGTAGTGAATAAATCTATGTGCGCACAAGAATACTATAATATTTATGCTTAAATTATGGAAACCAGAGCGCAGTAAAAAGACCAAAAGATCTTCTGACAGTAAGACACTGCTTAATAAAATGATTCAGCAAAAAAAGACCTACTTAGTTATTTATTTACGCCTGTTATCCTTTGTGAAGCCTAGACCCTCGACCAGCATTCTTCAACTTACTCAATTCAAGGCCTTCCTTTTCAGTCCTACTGTATCGCTGTTCATTCTTTTCATATCTGTCTCCGATTCTCGGCCCAGTGTATTCCTTGGTCTTTAGTTTACTCTAGGGCCTTGAGAGTCCTAAGTTGGGACCCGCCTCCTGATGCTGTTGGGAAATTGGCGCAATGTTTGTCCAGTCCACCTACGACGCTTTTACTAATTCCTTCCTCAGCTGGAATCGCGTTTGTCACCTGTCACAGTAGGTTGAAACTGACGGTGTCTGCCCAATGGATCTGCAGCATCTTGTATAGACGGCTGGTAATGACTGCTTTAGTAGTTCCCTAAGTTCCCACTTCAAACAACAGAAAAGTTTCGACGTTCGTGACCAAAGTCCTGACTTTGGCGTTAATTGACAAATGTTCAGGGTTCCAGATGTTATGCAACTATAGAAACGCTGCAATTCATAATGTCATCCTGTCCAAGCTATCGAATGACTTTTTGTAGTCAAGGAAGGTGATGAATAGTAGTGAGTTCCAGTTAGTTGGTTGTTCCACAATAATTTATAGTGTCACGGCTTGGTTGGTACACGATCGATCCATACGGAATCCTTCCTGCTGAGTTGGGCGTCTAGGTAGTCCTTCTTTTGGTTCGAAAACACTCTGTTGAAGATATTTCCGGGTATTGTTAGTACAGTGATTTATCTGTAGTTTTCACAATTGCTCTGATCTCCTTTCTTTCGTATCTTGATGAGGTGTACTGCTATTCATTCTGATGTGATTTGCTCTTGCTCCCAAATCTCTCAGGAAAGAGAGCGGAAAATCTTAACTGTTACTGTAATGTCGGCTTTGAATATATCCTGTGGGATGTTGTCTGGTCCTGTTGCTTTCCAGCTCTTGATTTGTCTGACGATCATGCTGGTCGCTTTCATTGTTGGCGAGAAAACATCAGTTGGAAGGTCTGCGGGTGCTACTTGAATGTTAGGTGGGTTCACCGGTGTATATCTATTCAAGATTTCTTGAAAGTGGTCTACCCATCTGTTTCTCTGTTCTCCAATGTCGGTATTTGATTTGCCTTCCTTAATTTTACTAATCGTTCCGGTTTACTATATTCTCCACCTGGCTTCTTTGCTGTATTGTATAGTTGTTTCATGTTCCCTTCTGTTGCAGCCTTTTCTGATATTATTGTTAAGATCTCCCATACATTTACGTTTGTCAGATCTGATGCCTCTCTTCAGTTTCTTATTTGTTTCTGCATATTCAGCCTATGTCTTTACTTTATCTGCTCTTGTTCGACCGTTATTGTTTGTTGCCTTCCTGTTCTCTCCATGAATCTTAGCCGGAGTATCAACGGAGATCTATTCCTTCTGAAGGTGCTTTTTGGGCTCAAAACCTCCAGACATGTAAAATTTGTTGGTTGTTTGATCCATCCCTAGTTTTTCTCCATTGTAGTTTCCTCTCTACTGAGTTAATCGTGAAAGACCTGGAACTTATTGCTACGAGCTCTCTTGAATTCTCGAACAATTAATCCCTTAAATAAATTTTGATCGAACAATGAGAAGACATAATTGATCTGAAAAACTGGATGTTTTAGCGCTACACATTGAATGGTTTTTTAGGTCTCCCGCAATGTTTTCAAACGTTCCATGTACCTATTCTGATGCTGCTGTAGTTGTTAGAAGGGCCATTGGCCACGCGGTTTTCGAAGAAACTCGACTTTCATCATGAGGTGTTATAACTCTTATAAATGAAGACCTTGAAACTTTCATGGCCGAGTTTAAATGGTTTGAATTATTTTTTCTGGTTAGCGTTATTTAGCAAGCTGGTTTTCTACCAGACGTGGTAGCTTACCACCTGCCCAAACCTCCTTCTTTACCCAGGCTTTGAACCGTCAGTAATTGTGCCAGGTGTGATTACAAGAAAGACAGTAATCATTCTTTATCCATTGTCAAAAGTTAAATAGTAAGACTGAACAAATTAGTTATTATTAGTCTAAGCAAAGCTTCTCCTTTTACACAAAAACGTAAACATTGAGCTGATTTTGTACTGTTCAATACCTTATATGAGATAGTTTAATAAGTCATGACAGATTTAAAACAAACACTTAAAAAAAAAGATTGAAAATATACTCATTTCCAGTACGGCCGATGTTGAGATAGGATAGCGCAAATGTTAGTTTTAGAAGATACGCAGTTAATGTCTTTTTAGAATTATTTGGTTGTTTTAATCATTCATGAACTTCAGAATCATTCAATGGTTCAGGACTTAATGCAGACTTCTACCATTATTACTATTAACTTTATATCAAAATTCATGATCACATTAAAGTATATTTTATTTTCCATTTTGTCATCGTTTTTGTAAAAAAGAAATTATTATTTCAAACTGAAATGATCTTATCATCACAATAAAATAATAATAATAATAATAATAATAACTAAATACTCTATTATATATATGCGTAATTCTACTTAAATAACTTTAAGTAGGTTTTATTTAAAATAATAACTTTCTGCTTATTTGTTATTCACTGATATTGGATGAAGTATTCTAAAATGAAATTTTTCATCTGCTGAAAAACATTACTTTGCCTTAAAACTTATACGAATAATTCTGTTCAAATGTTTGTTGATTGATTTATTAACTGGATATTGTTACATATCTGGAATAGGAGTGTTCATTGTAATAATTGTATTAGTGAATAGTTTGAAAAAATTCAATGAAATTCAATAGTCTGTATAAAATTATAACATCATTCTATCAGTCAGCAGCTGGTTAGCACGAATTTCGATTTTTAAATTCTGTGGATTCATTCATATTTAAAACAATGTCGAATCTATGTTAATATAATGATGTGTTTCATAAGTAATTAGGTCGTGGAAAACAGATCATCAACTTCTTTCGGGTTCATTCATGGTATTTTAATATTAACTTGTAAATCATTTCATGTACAATCATCAATTTTCATATTTGTAACACATGTATTACAAATGAAGAGCACACTTTAATCTTCTGTCTATTCAGGTCTTTTAGACGTGATAAATTTGGTTAGTCAAGTTAATTAAATGTCTACCGTTAAAGTAAATAAATCATGTTTTATTAAGAGTAAACTGTTTAACTTCATTCTATAGGTACAAAAAGATCTTTACAAATTCTATTTGAAAAATTCATTTAAGGAATATTTTTTTATGTTATGAAGATGACTGATAATTTTTCTGCATATATAAACTGATTATCAATCTAATATGAACGGAAGAAAGCATAGCAAACAATCCATGCTAAAATGTCTACCATAAACTGTTAAGATCTTCTTTAAAAGTAAAGTATGTTAAGACATATAAAGTTACTGTGAAAAAATTCAGAATACTAAAGTTTCCAAGTGAAACAGTCTGCTAACATAAAATTCTGAGTTAATTTCGTAAGCAAAAAATTCATAAGCTTTTAGTGGAACGCTTCTACGAAGAAAATACGATTTGTGAAAAATAAGCATTATTGTACTCGTTTTGTTTAACTGTATCAAAAACACTTCTTCCAATGCTTGCGCCCAATGTTATCTTCGCGTTGTTGCCATTTTTATCTGTTTGCTGTTCCAGATGTAATGCCTAATTTCTACTTCAATAAAACTTTGGAACATGGATTTGTTTTGATTTGAATAACGGGACCGTATGGAACATTTAGTGGCGATCATAGTCAATCTGGTGTTTTGATTCGATCACTACAAGCTAAACAATTACGTCCTCTGAACAAAATAATACTGATACTCATTAAAACAGTTAATCATTTCTTTTTGATGGATGTAAAATTCAATTTTTCATCGAACGTCAACACTTACAGCAACAACAAATTATCACAATGTCAATCGAGAACTTGATAACTAAATTTCATTCATACATTGTATAACTCCAAACAATCAACTCGACAAATAACGTTAGATGATTGAAATCGATCGAA
Source organism: Schistosoma turkestanicum (assembly GCA_944470395.2). Lineage (NCBI taxonomy): Eukaryota > Metazoa > Platyhelminthes > Trematoda > Strigeidida > Schistosomatidae > Schistosoma > Schistosoma turkestanicum. The sequence continues at coordinate 16,129,552 of OX103979.1, forward strand.
GGAAAGCTTTAAACTTTCGGTCTGGAGGGTTAACTTATTTCTATTTTTTGGTTATAGCTAGTTATGCCTGGTGCAGAAATCAGAAAAACATTGAGTCTGAGTTATCTGGATTTACATATACTGTTTGTTGAATTAAAGTGTTCACACTACTTATGCATACAGATATAAGTAGAATATAACAGGAATAGGTTGTAGAATTCTTATCGGTTGAAGAAAGAAGTGAGAGAAAAGGAATTAAAAACTAAAAGCAATTACAGTAATCATATGAAATAATGAACTATGGAGATTTTAACTTTCTACTCAAAAGAGATTTGCAAATGGTACAGTTGTGGTGCGCGCTACTTATAAGTAGTATATAACGCGAGTGTAAACGTAATGTCTGGCAGCAGAAGATGCAGGAAGATCAAGAAAGGAAGAGTGGGAACACAATGGAATTTCTATGAAACGCATGAATAGTGAAATGTCAGACATTGGATTGATGATGGATTGAAAATTTGCAAATTAACGGTTACGATATGGTTTTCCTATTTTACTGAGTAACTCTGTAATTTTCGTTAAATACAATACAATACTACACAGTTAGTGTACTGTTTTCGTATATTTTACATAGACTGTGTAATATAGTTCGTATAGATGTTATGTTAACCACTGAGAGTAATTCCAATCATTTCTACCATATTTTGTTCATTTGGTTAATAAATGTTGCGTGACTATGATTGAGAGTTTTATTTCAATCATTAATTTATTTTGGTATATATATATATATATATATATATATATATATATATATATATATATATATATATATATATATATATATATATATATATATATATATATATACATATATATATATATATATATATTTATCTGAATACATTTCGTAAAGATTGCATCTGATGAATCCTGAATTAGGAAAAACACCTATCCTGGGTCCTACTACTAGTCACACTGTATCTGTTATATACAAACTTCTAAGATAATGGACACATCGAATCAGTTCATGCAGGATGCACACATGCCGAACAAGGCAGACGGATTAAACTTCAGTCAGATATCAACAACGAATTATGTCCAGATTATTTCACGTTGAATTACATAACATATTATTTTAGGAGTAATCTCAAAGAAAGCAATCGGCATTCATCTTTGTGATAACAACAGTAGCCGAGGTAACTAAATCATTGACAAAGCTTTTCATTAAACTAGAACGAAATAATTTATCAGTTAAAATGATTTTATTTCACTCTATATGCGTCAGAAATCAAACGCAAACGACTATTTCATAAATAACCTATTTTACAAATAGAGTTCTATGAAAAACACCAACTAAAAAAATCAATTTACTTGTCTGATATCAATAAAACAAGTAAACAAGAGAGTTTATGACGTAATCAACCACAGTGAATACGACCACGTTATTGATGATATCGAATATAACATCTGAACTAACTTTAGTGACGTAATTAAAATATCAATAACGATAATAATGTTAATTCTGTGAGCTGGGAAATGTGTAGAAAATGTCTGAGGCTCGGTTGTTAAAGTGGTAAAGAGTCAAAGTAATGGTGGAAATAATCACGATAATATAAAGAAAATAATTGATGAATCCTGTAATTTGATTCAACGAAAAGTGATCAGCAAAATTAAAAAGAGTTTGCAAAATGTGCGATTTAATACTTACTTACTTACTTACGGACTCCTGTTACCTCCGGTGAAGTATAAGCAGTCGACCAGCGTTCTCGAATCTACTCTGTCTTAGGCCTTCCTTTTCAGTTCTGCCGAATTACTATTCATTCCCTTGATGTCTGCCTCCAGTTCTCATGGCAGTGTTCTACTACTTTTCCTTTGGATTTGTAGGTTCCAATGTAGGTCATGCCTTATTATGCAGTTGGCTGATTTCTGCAACGTCTATCCTATCCACTTCCAACGAGTTCTCATGATTTCTTACTCAGCTGGAATCTGATTTGTTCTCTGACACGGTAAGTTGTTGTTGATAGTATCTGGCCAATGAATCCGCATCATCATACTGAGACAACCGTTTATAAACACCAGTATATTTTGCGTGACAGTTTTCATACTTCTCGAAGTTTCCGCTTCATGCAACAGACCTGTTTTGATGTTCGTATAGAAAATTCTGACTATGGTGTTTGTTGAAAATTATTTTAAGTATCATATATTCTTCAGTCGTGGAAATGCTGTCCATGCTTTACCGATCCGTGCATTCATATCTCCTTCAGATCCGCCTTGTTTATCAATGATGCTGCCTACGAAAGTAAACGTTTCCACATCTTTGAGAGCTTGTCCTTCGAGTGTGATATGATTGGTGCACGTTGTGTTGTATAGGAAGATTTCACTGTTTTCTTTGTGTAGTTTGAGACCCACTGGTTCAGAGACTGCTGCTACACTGGTCCTCTTCTTTTGAATTTTTTGCTGCATTGCGAGTTAATAATAATATTGCAACAACTCTGCAAATATAAATAATAACAAAGGATCATTTTGTAATGCCAGTCGAGATAATTACCAGGTGAATCATAAAAATGCTTTCATCGAGTTTATGAGTTGTATCTGTCACTTCAATGCATAATAATTAATCAATGTTTTAATTTTATATGCTCACAACTTGAAAAAAAGTACTGAACTGTATCTATTTGAGAATAATTCCGATGAACTAAATATATCCATTAATGCAAAGCATGTTGTACTAACAGTCGTTTTCAATCTAATGTATCCATAAATCTGAGATCCAAAAGCTTAATATATGAATTTCTGTCATAAAAATTAATTCCACCTAACAAATTAAATATTATTATTTATTCTCATCTTGTGTATGACGGAAAATAATTAAAACTTCCTACAAATCACATGAAGCATCTTTCGAATTAAATGATCTGTTTTATTGTTAAACCGATAATCGAATTTGTAAGCATGTTAATAATGATAAGCGTTGATTACTGCTAAATAACTTATCGTAACCATTTTACAACTGCGAAATTTGAAGAACAGTGGTTCTTTCAAGATTGTAACTATTCTTTATTCATGTGAATTAGATGCAACTGAAATAGAGTTAAGATCTAATCAACGTGGCAGATTTACTTAACATCAAGCAAACGACATCACAAAATTAAGTCACATGGACGAAACTCAACTAACAGAATTCTAATAACATTTAAGATCAAGTTACATGACAAAATTTATCACTCACTGATCATTAGATACGAATCCTAACGATGCATTGATTGTAAAAATTTATTAAAACAGATATTACTAGCGATTACAAGGTGATGAAAGCTAATCAGAGATTAGACGACGCAAAGTCAGATTAGATGGTGAAACTATGAGTTAATGCATCTACGAGAAAGAATGCAACAGTTAACGTTAAAATAGTATAATCAAAAAGTAACACATAAATGGAATGGCACTAATAGTGTTATCCAGGATACGCTTTCCATCCCCATTCGGAACTCATCAAAAGGATCAATCTAAATCTTCTAGTTGCTGTTTACTCCACGGTTCAAACCCAGGCTATTTCGCTTAGAATTATTACATTAATTTAATTAAGGTATTCATATTATATTGTATGACTTCATTTTAATGCTTATAAGTATAGGATAAACTTTTCCAAATCTTTACGAAAAAATCAGCAATTTTTAATCCTATCTAAACACATTTATTTTGTCTGTGATGTCATTAGTAAAGTCTACGTTTCCATATCTATTTTATGATTTTGGAACACTTTGTCGCATTGAACTACAATAAAATCCATCTAAATTGTGCATTCTGTAAAATTCACATGAATTAAAATAACCGTTATTTCAGTTAGTTTTGTATCTATCTAACTTAGATTATTTTCTTCTTCACTAGAAATAGCTGTGAAAGCATATGTGACATGAAATATATTGATCTTCTATATCATTCTACTTTCCTCTTCGATTGATCTATAGAAAAAAAAAACATTATCGTAAAACATAATATGCTTCAGTGTTTATCCTATAAATTCCTTGTGTTAAGATGAAGTTATACGTGTAAGGTGAAGAGTTTGTCTATAAACCTTATTCTTTCTTATTCAGTTAATTTCAAAAATGAAATAATCGCTTCTTATAATAATAATAATAATCGTTTCTTATACAAACCATGTAGTTAGTCTAAAACATTTGAATTTTAAAGAGTTACATTTTAAAAAATTGACTATATTTTGTTTTTTAACTATAACAGTAATCAAGCATTACCACAGAAATATATTTATAACGTACATACACAATCAATAGCTTCTCTATACAATTCGATATAGGAATCTTGTAAAGCTAGCTTACATGTTGGTTCCAAAGTTGTTGGTGAATATATGGATAGCGTTCTATTTTAAAAGAATACTTGGCATAAAAACCATCACTGTTTTGATTGTTGTCATAAATGATATCATATAACAGAAATTTATCAAACCCTTATTAGTTTTCAGTTACACGACAGTTTGCTGTTTCAATGAAAATTCAACGCTAGCAAGAAGCATTTAGAAAATGTTTTTGTCTACATAGCGTGAAACAAACATATCAGACGAAATAACTGCACTAACAAGTAATCAAATTTGGTAAAGACAGCTACAGATTAGCATATTTATTGTTCTAAATTTCGAAATCAACTGACTGTTCCTGAAGAGAAGCAGAGATAAAGGTTGTTGAAGAGAAGGTAAAATCTTGGAAAATTTATCATTCTTAAGAGGCCAATCCCATCACCAGAAAGATATTAATTTTCACTGTGAAGTTTGTATATCATATTGTTAACCATAAAAGTGACTTGCTGATGATTGTTTTCTATGATTTGAAAATTCTATACAGTATAAAAAGTTTATCAGTCATTAAACGCATCGATAGGTGGATTTATTTGTTACTGGATTATGTATGCTTTGTAGTTACTCTTAGGTAATATTTAATCTAAAAATAAAAATCATACATAGTTCACTTGCTTTTCAATCTAACAAATTCCATTCTGATCAGTTTTCTTGAACAAAACAATAACAAGGATTACAGTACAAAGTCCATAACTACACTATGCTCTTTCCATGTTCACTTAAGAGGATTTACTTTGTAAGATTCTTAAACCATTTACAAAACTGTTAGTTCAAGGAAACACAACATTAGGTCAGTGTTGTTTACAAATCAGCCTAAACAATTTTGAGACTCCAAGTAACCTCAGAAATGATAACAGACAGAACAGACAAAAACACGGATCTGTTCATAGTTTAACATGAGGTTAGACAGAAATGATTAATGTACAAATAATTCAAAACAACTCGTTAACAATTGGGTCAGTTTTGCTTATATTTCCGGATTTTCAGTTGTCTTTTTTTTTCTTCACAAAATAATCATTGAAGTCATTACTTGAAAACAACCTTAACCTAAATGATACATGTTGTTACACTTTGTAAAATAAAAAAGAAGAAATGCCACACGTATTGTGAGTATAAGTGATTTGTGAAATTTTCAAGTTTCTAATTTTGACTAAACATTTGACTATATTATAATGTTTATCTGTAAGTTGTTGTACTCATGGGTTGCTATTCAATAATTCTTAGTTTTGTGGTGTAGGTGAAGGTTGGAAGAAAGTTAGGGGCGGTCAAACCAAAACATGGCACAAATGCATGAAGTCACTGACAAGTGAACTGAGTCATTTTGGTAGATGTAGGCTATCTGGTTAGGGTCCGCGAGACGAAAGTCACCAATGGTTAGAGACCTTGAACAACATGGCTCAAAATCGTTTGCAATGGCACAGGTGCATCCACTCTTTGTGTTCTCTCTAATTCTAACCTTCTGAATTCCTCATCGTCATCTCTATCTCCCCCCTTCTAAATTTATCTCACTTAATTATACTTTTCGAATCATATCTTCGTTCCATAATCTTCTCCATTACTGCTAATACTTCTACTATCACCATCACTCTAACAGTTGTGACTCTGTGCTGATGTGGTATGGCAACGTGAACCGATGTACTTATATACGAAGTTCTGCGTTGTATCTGTCTGTCTTAAAATTTCTTTAAAACTTATGTTATAGTAGTTCTTGAGCAAGTGAAACATTTTCAAGTTGAAAAAAATCTGTGCAAATAACTGAATTTTCATCTAGTTTAGTTATTTTTCAGAAGAATACTTGTTATTTGTTTTTCTTGCTTCGCAATTTCTATTTTTATTTTTATGTTTAACTTGGACTGATTAGACAGCCTGATAAAAATGCTTGAAAATGATGTCTAATATGTTCTTTATTAATTTATCTTATCATGTATGTAGTTTTACTTTTGCTAGCTGAAATGTTGGAATCAATTTGAATATTGGTTAAGTGATTCATTACAGTATACAGGAAGATTAAATCACATAAGTATTTCTGAAAAGTTGTTAGGTTTTTCTTTCAAAACGACAACCATGTTTACCAGAAATACCACTTTTAGAAATCAAAGATAAAATTTAAAAGTATCCTAAACTTTCACTTCTGGCATCATCAAACTTCTGTTGGTTTCCTATTTATGTATATGAAAGATATTCTTTTTCAGTCTGATAACACTGTTGAATTGATGTTATCGTAACATGAAGTTCATTAGGTTCTTTTCTACAAAATATTTTTTACCGCTTATCATGAAAAAAAGAAGTTTGAATCAATAATAGATGGAATAAAGTGGTAATCGAGGCATGTTAATGATGCATTATTGAATGTAATCGATACAATCTATTATAAAATAAGAAGAGTAAATAAGTTCCATTTCCGCTACACAACAGAAGGGAGAAATAGTACAATTCAACTTTCCGTTAATCAGAATGACACGTTACATGGATTTTGTTTAAATATTGGTACAGTACAGATACAAAAAACTGTTTGAAATGTTATTTCACAGAACAGAATTTGTATATTATATTGCTAGACTTGAAGCAGAATTAGTCAACTTTAAAAGTTGTTTATACAGCAAAGAGTATCAACAGAAATCAAAAACAAACCAGAGAAGCCTAATTAAACTTCAATAAACTAAGACATCCACTGTCATTCATTCCAGAGTTACAACTATACAAGGAAAACCAAAAGAGAATGAAAACTATAATAACCAGAACGCATCCTGCTGTCAAACTTACGATTTCGTACAAACTTGGTCATTAGAGAAATCAACTAGTGATAGGTATCTCTTTCACGTTGTTCCTGGTCGCGCATACATGGTTTTTTAAATGCATCTATCACAGCAGACACTCTGGGAGAATTGAAAGAAGATCCCACCTTCGTTTCAAAAATACATTCTGAAACATTTTAGGTCCAATAGATTACTAAATTTTACTGGTACTATTTCAGGACATCTTTTTTCACAACAGGGACCTTAACAACACTTCAAACCTGAAATAAATATTCAAAATCTAAGTAACAAATCTTTTATTACCATAGTCGAGTTTGCTTCATTCTATTGAACAGCTGCTTTTTGAAACCGTTCTTTTATTGTGATTGGATTATTTTTAATTTTTTGTAACTGATAATCAGATACTTACTGACTGATATCAATACACATAATTCTCAACTATCATTAACTTGTGTTTCATTATGTGATCAAATGATTATGCTTAATAGCAAAATTTTCAAACTCTTATTAACTTTATTTCTTTCTTTACTCAACCATGATAATACATACTCATTCACTTCTAGTCATTTTCACTAGTTGATTTCGATTTTAAAATATGATAGGTTAGTTGTCAGCAGTTTGGAAAAACGGACTGGAATAACATGAATTCATTTATAGTCATTGTTTCAACTTAGTAGCTAAGTAGATGAAATATACGGTGTCAGAAGCGAAAGGTCCTTGGTTTGAGTCCTGGCGTAAACATCAACACGAGTTCAGGAATATACGACCACTGAATTTTAAATAGGAAACAATATACATCCTAGATTACAATGCTAGACAATACCAAACTGTGCTTGACATGAATGTATGTTATTTCACTCTTACTAGTTTCAAGGAGATCAAGTGAACTATATGTTTGCAATCAGTGTCAACGAAATACCTCAGTTATTTTTTATTCGTATCAACATCAAATGTTGTTTTATCTCACAAAAGTATTTTAATTGTGAATGGAATATCAATTATCCATATTATAGAAATGTGTAATGTAATATTTAGTGGCCTAAAACGTGCTTTGCTTTTAATTATCTTTTAGAAACGCGATACTTCAACAATATGCTCAGATAGATTTATAAAAGAAAGATAAGGTTGTTAATTCTTTTAAATGTAGAAATTGGAGTGCAGTTAACTTTGTAGATGTTCTAGCGTGTTACATTAGACAGCTTTTTTTTTTTACAAAAGATGAGCTGTTAAAAATATATTGCTTTTTACTGTTTTAAGTGAACGATAATTTTCCATAGAAATTTATTTTGTAGACAATACGTAACACATTCTATGCATACTGAATCAGGCATCAGTTATTTCAGCATTTCTGATATTTTAAAGATTAATGAGAATATATCACTTAATCCTAATATATATTTGATGACTTTTCGGTTAGTTTGTTTAGAAATATTTGCGTAAGTGAACGCTGTGAAAGGCTGTATATTTAGGACACAAAAAGTATTAAATGTTCAAGAGTTTGCAGTACCCTAGATTGAAAATTATGAATTTTATTATTCTGGGCTTCTGTTGACAAGAATTTCCCACAATTTACAAGACATGTAAACTCGATTTCCATACGATCACGAAGGTGTAGTGGAATGATTTGTGTAATTCAACGGCAGGGCATGTACCACCACTGAGTAAGAATTGATGATGGAACAGTTAAACAGTTGACCTATGTCAGAAAAACACGAAACGTAGTTGCCAGTAAACGTTTACTACTCAGTGTGCTTGCACTACACCAAGCTGAGAAAGAGACAATTTATTGATTTTTAGAGCTAATTTTGTATTACATAGAGCTTTTGTAACGTGATCATCAGCACAATATTATCCACATGAATTCACTTGATTTTCAGCGAATTAACTTGATTTACAACCTTAAGATCATGTTTCCTTGCGTGATATTAAAGCTTTACCTATAAAAATAAGATTTAAGTAACATTTCTGAGAGACAGTTATGAAATCAAGTTAGAAATAACCGAATGCGTTAGGTCAAATAAGTTTAAAATTTATTTCATCATTAGAGGAAAATATAACAAAATAAACTAGGTCAACAAATTCGTAGAAAAATCATATAATGGGTTTCAGTTAAAGCACGTTAATCGACAATAATTATTACAGTATTTGAAGTGCAGTGTGATAAAGATATGCGATGTTAAGAGGTGGGAAGGGGATTTGAACGCGAACAAGCTGATCTGATGTGCTGTTACGCGTATGAGGACGGTTGCCACTTCCCGGCTATCTACATTGTGGGGGTCTCTTTCGGGATCTGAAAAGAAAGCTGGGTTATTATTGCTCTTAGTGACCTGATAGCATGACCACAAAGCCCAGGGGAATACCGTACACGGTCGTCTTATGGAAGTTTTTGATGTGTAAGCTTCGCTCTTCAAAAGGCATAACTGCCAGAGACGAAAATTCGCGGGGTAAGGTAAGATGTTATATTTCTAGAGTAGACCTATTCTAGCTCCTTGCCCTGTTTTGGAGGAAGCAGCATCGCTGCAGGTGCTGGTTTTTCGAAGGAAGAAACTTACTGCTGTTGCACCCCTCTAACTCAGTATTAGGATTTCACATTCAACCTTCAGTTGCTGCTTTTATTCTTAATGTTCTCCAGTTGACCTGCCTGGCCTGTCAGGACCTGAGGGAATATGTGTTCCGATGGATATAGCTCGACTGAGTCATCATCATGATAGGTTAACTTGACCGCCACGTTAAGGTAGCAGCTACTTTTAGGGACTACAATGTGTGGCGCCAATCCTAAATCCAGTGCACAGTTTCACATCTACACTATTTCGCTTTCCTTCATATTCACACTGTCTTTCAATGTTTCTTCTGTACCTTTGAATAAATCACTCTGTCAGCAACACACAGCACACAGCAGTGCCATCGTGCCGAATATACATGTAGTAATGATTTGCAACGTTTTGTTATTCTTACTATTAACTACTAAAATTGTTGCTATACAGTTTTTTTTGTAGACATTGAACATGTAGTAGTTCTGTAAATAAATAAGTTATATAACAATTATTATTAACCTTATGATTATGACTTTATTCATAATCAAAAATTCTGTTAAACTAAGAACAATTTACACATAACATGTGATAAACATAATATTAATAATTGTGACAATAATCAGTAATTGTAACAATTCACAATAATAATAAAGGAATTAACTTACCAGTTTTATTACTAAATACATTTAAGTATGGTTTTAATGAAAAGAAAAATAAGGTATTTTCCTAAATCTGTTTATTATAGCGAACAGTTGAAATGATTGCTAACATTTCATATACATGTTTCGGTATTCTTATTGTTCTCACATGCGGTTAGTCAGCCAGGCAGTTACCACGTAGAACTTCGTACGTAAGTACAGATTGCCATATCGCATTAGCACAGAGACACACTTGGGGTTAGTTTTATCATGTTAGAAAAGTGATTTTATTTGCCAAGTTAATATTGGTTAGGTTGAAAAAAAACTGAAGTTTTCTTTGATTTTAAAAGCACAGATAGCTTGATCCGTTGTATTGGTAAGCATTTCTATGTATTAACCAGATTCGAAGTACTCCATTAATAAATTACCTAGTGATAACTATGAAATTAAAGTAAATATTCATCGAGATTTTCTAGTTCAGGTGCAAAGTGACAAAGAGTTTTTCTTAGAAGGAAAGTCATTGATTATCATTAAAATCATCAGTAATCCTTTATCGACTGGCGAAATTTTGAGTTCTGTTCAATGGGCTAAGCAAGTAAATGGTGTAAAAAGGAAAAATGATAGGATTAAACTAGTTAAGAAATACTGACGTAATAACATGTACTGCTTAAATTCATGCTTAATCCTACGATTAGAACAGAAATTATATCTGGTATATTTTCAATAGTGTAAAGCAACGCATTGACTATGGTACGTGATGTTAATCAGTTCTGTCGTATACTGTGCCAACTTAGTAGCATGATGTAACATCTGTCTCTCTCACCAAATATGCTGTATATACATAAAAATTATTATCTTTTTATAGGTGTATATGTTTGAACGTCTATTATTCGGATTTTTGGATTTGTAAATAAATTATATCTCCCTAAATGATAAAAAATATCCAATACTTTACTATTTTTTTCATTGTGTACAAGGCTGTGGCTAAGAAATATAACTGCAACTTTATGACTACAACTTTGATCAGATTATTTTAGATCTATATATATATGGTTTTACAGTAAGCAGTATAGCTAGTAAAGTATAGAGTTCTGTACTCATACCTAGGAGAGGTTAGTCATTCCATGTTTACAAAATTAGAGAATTCACACTGGCTTTTAAACAATGCCGTCAAGGCAATTATGCGAGAAAAAAATTTTCAAGAACAACTTTTTAAACATTGACTATACTTTCTCTTTAAACAAAAAAAATAGTTTTGAAACAATTAACTTTGAACATTTACTCTTTGAATCTATATAAATATAACTGTGATTTCATTGTACACATAACACATACACAAAACACACAGTAAGTAATACATTGCAAGATATCAACTTTAAAATTCTGAATGGATATAATTAATGCTTTTCACAAGGCAACAGAAACTGAGTATTAGTAAACAGCAAGTTTGTTTCTATGGGGCAGTAAATGTCACAAATGAACAAATTATACGTAATCACAATAAAAATGATAGCAACAGTATAATAAAGGTCATAAATGTAAATACATATTTCTTCTGTACAATATTCATTATGTCGATGAATTGGTATCCTGTTACACTGACTGAAAGGTTTATACGTATGACAGATTATGCAAGAAAAATCAGGAAATAAAGCAATACGGAATTAATTAGTCACATTAGTCAGTCACTTCAAAACGTATATATGCATGAAATAAATTGTTAAGATCGTTTGAACATGATTTTCGATAGTTTATCATAAATATATGCTTATGCGCGTAAATATAATATGTACATATATGACAATTGGAACTACATATTTTATAAATATATTTATGTAGTACAATGAAGTTTTGTTTAAGTGTATTTCTATGCATTTAAATTTAGAGGGCAAAGCAAAAAAAAAATAAATTAGAAGAGTGAAGAAAGTAATGAATAAAGGTTTTCTAACAAAAACAATAAATTGCACCGTTTAGCGACAAACTCTGTAGTCTAAAAAGAAAGGAAAAAAGCCAAGCTAAGTAGAAATGAAAGTCAATCTTTAATTTTAAATCAATTTAGGTTAGTATAAATTGGTTTGTTTTTTTGATATCACCGATAAAAAGTAATTTATACAAATATTATGCACAGACTAAAGTGCATAACTGCTAGTGAATCGTGTTAATCTTCTGTTTGCCATGTAACACGACGTGTAACACTAGCAGATTTTTCTGATTCATGGCTTTTAGTGTTATCTGAAGTCGTAGCTGGTTGGGAAATAGAACTTCTCGAGGTTGAAGCAGTCGTTGTAGGAATTTCACAAGTGTGTGAATCAGGTATTGATGCGGTTGATTTTGAAGAGGAAGTAACATTAGGTTGATTGTTCATAGACATACGAGGTACACTAGTTGATGTGGACTGATAAAGGTTATCTAAATGATCACATGGTTTAGACATTTCAGGAATAAGGGATGATAAATTGCAGGAAGGTGCTGATGCTGTTTCATGAAAAGCTGAATCTGTTGTAGTATTGTTTTTATGATGACGTGAATGTCTGTGGGATTTGAATCGATCACTGATATCTTTAAATGTGCAAGTAGAAAGAACGTCAACATCTTCATTATTGGATTCGGTATTCCAAGGTAAAAAGCATGGATGCCTGATTTCGATACTTTTACGACATATAGGACATTGATCTACACGATCAGCGCATACACTACAGCATATTGTATGACCACATGGGAAAAACACACGTGATATTGGTTGATCCATACAAACACGACAGAGTGCAACTTCACGCAAAGTTTCCTGGACTATCTCTTGAACTTCCTAAAATAATATGAAGCACAAGAAAACATGAATATTTAAAGCACTTATTACTGAATTTCTTTTGTTACATATTAAAATCATGAATCAATCATCATAAAATTATTATATTAAGTGGTAAGTTTTCTGAAACTTAACAAAATGCCATTTTAATTATTTATTAATTACTGATAAAAATGAAACTTGTTTTCCATCAATTTGTCTATGTTGTTGAAATTGAAAGTAAAAAAAGTAAAGATCAAAAGATTAGACTTGAATCTTTGTTGTAGAGTATGAAATATCAAAAATAAACTATGTAAGAATAGGTAAATATATATTGAAAAAGTAGTTGTTTTTTCGAAGCAATTTGGAAGTGGTTATGGAAATTGCCTTGTAGAGTAGGGATACTCAACAAGTACATCTAAAATATTCGGTTAATACAAAAAGCAATAATGAAGAGATTCTATGAAAATCAAAACATTTAGACGAACATTTTGTTTTTCCTGCGTTGAGTAGAACTATATTGTTATTCAGGTTATATCAACCACTTGAGGCAATTAGCATGACTATGATAAAGAAAATACGCCATAGAGTCTGATGTCAAAGTTTTCGTGGTGCAATCGAGAGCTACAAATTGATTTTAATCTTAGAGGTTAACATGCTTAGATTTGAAAATATGGGTACTCTGTTAAGAGCTCAGTATGGACAAAAGAATCGGAAAAGAGGTATATCTAAATGAGGAGTGTGAAAATGGAACTAAATAAGCACCCTATATTAATTTACTAGTCAGCAAACAAAAATGACCTATGCTTAACAGTCTTTCTTTTCATTTATAACTTGCTGCAATGATGCATTTATACTAACCATAACCAGACACATTAGGGTGTACAACAATTATTAGGCATTTAATTAAGATGATAATGGCCCAATCTTCACCAGCGTGGTGAATACTACTCGCAACATAGCCTATAAATGGTACGCAGCCGAATGTCACCCAGAAGTTGTTACTGGAAAGAAGTGTGTCGAATTTGAAGGTATGTTAGGATCAAAGCTTTTTGAAGACCTGAAGATATGCGAAAGAAGACAGCCGATGAACTGCTTGTCTCGCAAATGAAAATATGAAGATAATGTGCACATTGTGAGTAAACTATTTCTTCTCTAAATACATTATTATTCTAACTGGTCTTGACTCCTTCTTTCATTACACTGATAGGGCTCAAAAGCATATTGGACCAGCGGGTAATCTGATAGAGCAAGTGTAGCTTCTCTACACAACGCTTAATATTATAGCTGATAGTGCAAAATTAGCCTACACATGTTCGTTATACTCCTTGCTGCATGGATGAAATAGCTATAGTTCACACTTTCAAATAAAATTTGCACTAAGCATGTTCAACAGTTAAAAGAAAACATAAATCCAGAAAAGAAAAATAATAATGGCTTTATTCAATACCATATGTTTAGTACAAGCTGGAACTCTGAGCACGAAGTACTTTAACAAGTTCCATTTACAAAACCAACAAAAATATAACCAATAACTGCATACATATATACGTGAAAAATTAGGTGAACAAACTATCGGGAATTTAAATAAGATGAATTTTTTTATACATAATGAGAATCCATAAAACGTTTTAGTTGGGAACACGTTTAGGAATATAAGTTCTTGACTAGGTCATTTCTTACCACATGTTCGCCGTATGGTATATTTTCTAAAGTAAAGTTTTTATACTTTTGGTTGAATGAACAGATTCTAATTTATTGGCGTCTTGTTGTGCCAGAAGATTTTCAAGGAGAAAGGAAAGAATGGTTAATTTTAGATAAGATTACACTCGCCGGAATTCTACAACATTTTAAGTGTCTGTTCACCATCATATGCATAACGACTTCAACAGATTCACCACAAACTCTGCTAATCACCTTCGGCATTCTCTCCAACGCGTTAAAATTTTTTCTCGGAAGCCCGGGAAGGAATAATAGGGAAGAGTAAAGGAAAATAGGTTATATACAAGAGCTTACAAAGTGTGAAAGTAAGTATTGAGTAACTCCGAAAGCACTCGGCCTCTTTATTATAATAAATCAAATGGAAAATTTCCTTCAATATCAGTAAAGTATGAGAAGAACAAGAGAGTTCAGGGGAAAAACTTAGACCAAAATAAATGGCTTTTGATAATGTTTTTAATCACGAAATCTCCAACGGTACAAACTTTATGGGATTCTAACAGGATTTTTAAGTCCTGTTTATGGATTAAGTTAACAGCTTGACATTTTAAAGATTAAATGTGGGATCATTAACGACAGACCATTGTTCATTCAGTTCCAGGGGATGTGAGCAGGCAGAAATCGATGTACATACAATGACATCATCTGCATGTTTAACAAAAGTGTTTTCTGTAGAATATGGCAGATCATGTAGATAACGAGGGAAAAGAAAAGTGAAAAGAACGGCTCCCTCAGGAAAACCTCTTGACTTAGTACAAGCACAGCATATTGTCCTCTTCTAGAGGAGTAAGAACACAACCCGTTGGTCATCCATTTTCCAGTGTTAACGTTGGCGAACTTGTTTAGTAGTTGTGGTCTTGGTGTAGATTCAAACGTATTTCTTAACCATTTCTAAGCTGAACACTGTGGTATGATGCAGAACAACAGCAACATTTAGGATATTTCTCTTACATTTGTAGGTAAACTGAAACGGATTAAAATAATACTTTATTGTAGGTTGAAGTAATTGCCACAGGTCTAAATTTTACATTCCTACCACCAAATACTTTGTTTGAAACGTATTCAGAATCTCATGGTAACGTCTTTGTCGGATGAATATTTTCATTTCTGAAGTTTCGCTTTGAATAACTGCTTGATAAATAGCCAGGTTTAGAGGCCTGAAAATATACCTAATATTAAATTCTGTATTTAATACATTATTCTCACAACAGCGGACATTTTAGGAATTTTGTTCATTGTACAAATACTAACCGAAAAATAGAATTTACAAACCACCCAATCAATACAGTTTTTATGAAAAAAAAATCGATGAAACTACAAAAAATACAAGATTAGGAGATTGTCAAGGTCATTGCTTCTAAAATATCATGCATTGAACGCGTGATTATATATTAATTTGGGAAGAAAAATAGACGAAATACGAGACTATTTTGTTTGAATAAACTACCGGGTTAGAATGATGTTGCAAGTATGTGGGACAATAGCAAACAAGGTAAAATACAATAAAGTTATTTAAAAATAATTTTAACTTTAGTAAATAAATTTTAAAATTTCCTTAAATCTTGTTGTTTGTTTTTAAACGAAAAACATGAACAAAATATTAACTGGTTATTCTTGTTAGCAATTATTCAATAAAATATACTTGATACTGTAATCTCTTAAATAATATTGCGCAATACGAAAGATCCTTTTATCAGAGTTGAACAAAACTATCCTCTAGGTAACAAAGCAATCTGTTAAGTAAACTAACTAGTATGTACTGAAGTATCTAAATGAACAGTAAATTATATTATATGTGACAAAGGACCATGAATGTAGAATAAACCATAAAAATTCGAATTAAAATAAAAGTCCCTCATCATTCAGTGATTACTATATGATTGTCATCTAAGATGGTTATGTGTAAATATGGTCAACGATTAGTTTGGAAACAGTATTCAAACAAACATATGTGACATAGCTACAAAAAGAAAATAGAATAATCTACGTGTGTATCTCTAACAGTATTATGAGTAAGGAATGTATAGCTAAATATACAAGAGAGTTTCATTCTGATTTTATTGTCAAAATGAAACACTTAACAGAAACCTTGAAGTAAAAAATAATTAATGAATGCATAATAGTGTTCAATCATAATCGACCTACTAGAACCCACCAGATTCTTTTTTCCATCAAATTTTATTTGTGCAAAACTTTCGAGAACATTCAGTGAAACGAACAAATTATTTGAGGTTTACGTATACACTACGTAGGAGAGTACTATACAATCTTTATGCATAGAACATAGATTATATCAAAGAATGAAATATTGCAATGCTACTTACTGCGTATGAAGTATCTTCTTAGTTGTAATGTTTAATTTATCAAAGTTTCTGTTCTAACTAAATATCATTGACAAATAATGCATATATTATTTATGCCAATAGTGAGAAGAGAGAGAAAAAATTCTTAAAACAGACATTTTCATACACTTAAAGTATAAAGTATAAAAATAAATGATAGTGTGTACCTGTAAGTAATATCATTTTTATCATGCAATCATTGGTGAATAACTATTTAGTATTAAATGAATAAACAATGCATCTGAAATATATACACGGATGTTTTTTTCAAATCAGCTACTTCAATTTGTTGAATCAATAATGAACGTTTAATTGAGCATAGTATTTTTCAAGTGTATATTCGCAATGGGAATCATAAATATTTCAAAATTTTATATCTAACAATTAAAAAAAAACCAATAGTTGAAGTACACCTAAAATTTATTGAGCAATTAATTGGGTACACTAAATTCTCTAGTCCAGAATTAAACGAAAAAGTAATTCATGTATCTTTGGCATACATCTAATCATCATACTGATCTCGCTCCCATAAAAATCATTACATGGAAATTTAGAAGCAAAAACTACTAATCATTTTAGGTAAATACAAAAAAAAGAAATCAACTACATAGTTATTTTAAAAGAATAAATTTCCATGCTATGTTAATAGACGATTCATTCCATAGTAGTCCTTAAAATTAAATAAAATAGAGCGAGGAAGCACAGTGAATCAGAAAAAAAAAACTGAAAACTATAAAATACTGACATGGAATGATAGTGTTTTCGGTAAACACATAACGTAACCAGAGGCTAAAAAGAAAAGGATGGAAACGGAGTTAGAAAGCCCTTTTTACTTTAAGCTAAAAATAACTAAGATTTTAAAAAATCGGTAAATGTCCGAATGGTAGTCAGATTTAAATGTTAAATTTATTGTGAAACCCAGTGATGTGAATTAACTAGCTGAATTGAAGTGGATAAGCTATAATTTAGAAGTGTGATCCAACGGTAGAGATTTTATTGATTGTAAAACTAAACCGAATATATATTTCTAGTGAAACACCAAGGTATGCTTGCTTTTCACAGAAAGAAACATTTCAAGGTTATAAGGAGTTTTATACGTATAAATAAAATCACTACAATGCATGTGTGAAATTAGTAGATGATTTTAGTTTCCGTGAATTTGACTTTATAAGAATGATCAACAATTAACTACCAGTTTGAAGTGTGATTTTAATGACACCAATAATAAATTGAATGTTTTGAAAACTGTGTTTGTACATCATACGTTATCATTGAGTCATCGAGTGAAATAGTTTATCAGCACTTAATTATCACGCAATTGTATGATTTCATTTGTTGAGTTCATTACCTATAATGAATTGGTTTAATAGTGAATAACATAAACAGAACTCTTCAATGAGCAGTCAAAACAATCGTTGTGAATGTCATGATTGTGATCACGTATCAACATGTGTTAAGCAAATGATGTATATAAAATAAAAACTGATACAATAAATCCATGAGACAGACAGATATCATTAATAAAAAGCCTCAAACAGATGTGTGTTGGCCCAAGTTGCCATACCCGGTCAATATGACCAAATCAAAGTAACAAAACTGATTGGAATAATGTTGTTGTGATGATAAATGGAAAGACTAAATATTAAGAATATGATTTGAAGAGACCGATTGGAAAGGTATCTATGACAGGATACTGAAATTCAAGATGGAGAAATAAAGTAAATGAATCTGGTCACTCAAATAAGATGTTAAACGGAGTTTATGTGATGGAGAAATTTTTAAATTACTTTTACAAAACATATTTAGCATAACATGAAACAATATAAAACGTATCCTTTCAATCAACATAAATAAGATAGTTATTCTATTCATGGAATGTAAAAATAAAAGGACCACTTTAATTCACTTAAGTTAATGTTGAAAAGCAAATTCACCACGTTGCTTGCTTAATTTATACAAGCTATACACAGGAAGTATAGTATTCATACACATAAATACGATAAATTATGAAATAAGATTTTCCTTCATTTATTGCAGTAATAATCTGCCTTATTTAAAATATCAAGCACAGTTTCTTGTTATGTGGAACTTATTGAGATACTTAACAGAGGTTATCCCAAATATGACATTTGAGTAAGAGTTAAACACAGGTATAATTTAAATTTTAAAATAAACTCACCTCAACACTAACAACTGATTCACCCAGGCTTGAAGAGTCATGTTTTCCTTGAGAATCGTCAGTTTTGTGAACAGCTTCTAAACTACTGGTTGAAATGTTATCATCATGTATGACAGAATTCACAGAGCCACTCAAACTTCTTGTATGGTGGGTTAAATCATGTGGTCTGGATGTAGGAATAGGATTATTAGTATTGTTTGTGCAGCGGTACATACGTCTTCTGGCTCGATCATACACTTCCGAAAATGTATATCGAAGATCAAACGCATATTCTTTACCTAATAGAAATTATATAATAGAGAGCAACAATGGGTTGTTAACTCAACATAAAAAGTATTGATCAGTGGTCAATATTCTATCAGTTGAATAAAACTTTTAAAAATGTATCAGTTTAAATCGAAAACTATTAAATTAGAAGAATACAAATCTCACATTTATGTTAAGCATACTTCATGAAGAAAAATGCAGATTTTAAATATTCATAGCATTAAACTTGATCGTCATTTAACTTATGCTCACAATCATTCGACTAATAATGAAACGTTTTCGGATGTATGCGAAAATCCGTTAGTATTGCACGGTTAAAATTATAAAACAGACCTCTTCAATTAACATAGAATACCTTTATAAACACTTTTAAACCGGTTAATGCTAATTAATCAATTGAAATGACATAAATTTTCAATGTCATCTGTTAACTAACTTAAATTTAATTACAAAAGATATTGAATACTGAAAGTGATATATACCTATGAGTAAAATAAAACAACAGTCAATACAATCAAAATTGATAGTTTAACGATATACTGCTTAGGATCATGAAATCTCGTATTTATGAAGCTGTTGTAACGATAATTCCGAAGAAAACCTATTCACCTATAAATCCTAGTGAATGTTGTGATAAGAATCATTTATACTTTAGCCAGTGATGTTTGATTAGAGTGAATTGAAATTTAAGTCACATTTATTGAAAAGTGAATAAATCTATATCGGATTTTAAACAAACTTAGAAACCACATGATAAGAGAGAAATAAGCTTGACCTGCATAAATAAGTGCCAGAAAAATAATCAAAGAAATATAAATAAATCCAGAAGGTAGTTGATTGTCATCGAATATTTCCAACATCAGATATAATACACGAGAAGTTGAGCTAATAACTATCAACGCTGATAAGATGACTGATCTAGCTTTTGTTTATCAAGTGACCACTTGTGGTTTATTCCAAATGAAATGTTGTAGAAATAAAAGTCAAATAAATTGAGACTAGCGATAAGGAATTCATCTTATCCAAAATTTTCTTTGCTAGAGAAATGCGATTTTCGACATTTTTATTAAAAACTATGAACTAGTAAACAACGTTTCTAGTATCACGAAAATGGTAACAAAAAAACAAGATATTTTATTGGTTTCATTGAAGTGTATAAATCACAAATTCTCATCTATATGATGCCAACAAGTTTATTTTATTTTATTCCAATCAATCAACACTGATATAGGACCTGGTACAAATATCGACTAGTTCAAGTTATCACGTCTCATAATACCATAGCAAGAAAGGGAACCAATACGTTGAGAATGAAAATATACGACATATAAATCCAAACATCAGAGGTGTAAATCGAAATGAAGAAATACAATTGAAAGGTATGAACTTAAGAATAGTACGTCTCTCGAAACGATATTAAGATATGTCGTTCAAGATCTCTAACCATCGGTTAGTATCGTCTCGCGGGCCACAACCAGGTAGTCTACACTTTAGTCATGTACACATACAGTCGGTCATTGTAGACAACCTGGTTAGGGTCCGCGAGATGATACTAACCGATGGTTAGAAACCTTGAACAACATGGCTGAAAGTCGTTTGCAATGGTGCAGGTGCATCCATTATTTATGTTCGCTGAAATTCTAATCTGAATTCCTCATCACCTTTATTTTTCTCTTTCCAAATTTATCTCACTGAATTATACTTCTTGAATAATATCTTCAAACCTTATTATTCTCCATTACCGCTCATACTTCTAAAACCTCTACTATATCGGGATATAAACTAATAATTGCGCCTCTGTGCTAACGTGGTATGACAACCTGGATTTATGTACATACTTACGAAGCTGTACGTTGTAACTGACTGAATGATTGACTCGAAACGATGAAAATGGAAAGAAAGTGTTTACACTATATTCTAAGAATGTAAATGTAACTAACCATTATGATCAAACATTGAAGTAAATGATTCTCGTACAGTTTGTTCAATCAAAGATTGCTTAATTGAATCACTTTGAAAAAACGCATGAACTTCGGTTATCGTACGATAAAGGGAATAGGCTAGACGAGTTGATGATAGTTGATAATTTTGTCCTTTAACACTGCCATCGTCTTCAAGTAAATTTAAAGTAACAACTCGTGCGCTGTTTGTGATTGTATGAACTCGACAAAATGGAAACCTAAAAAAAAAAAACAGTACAATCATATTGTGGTGTAAAAATATACAGTTCGTGACGGTATAAATCAATAGTATATGCAACGGTTTGGCACCTGAAAAAACAACTTTCGTTTAAATTAGGGTTACTTACTCATATATTTAAACAGAAAAATATGAGATGAGGAAGAGATATAAAAAGGAAAATATAACTAGGATAGACGCTTTCAATTAAACAAATTTTTCTCGCTTACATGAAGAAGGTAAATAAAAATTATAGAAGGACCATCACTAGCTATTATTCCAATCCCTGTCTAACATCTCAAGTGACTGTATTTCACCACATCCAGGATCCTTAATCACGGAGTAGCGAAGTGTCGACGAATACTAATTCGGCATAGCTTCCTTTAATATCAAGGTACAATATCATAAACTGGCTGCCTCTGCGCTTTCTCCAACCAGACCAAATGTCAGCAAGTAATGCATGACGTGTTATTCTCCGGGACGAAATTCATTGTATAAGTCGAGGCTACCAAAGTCAGTGTTTCAAGAGGGTGACACCATTCGAATTATCGTCGCCTTGCTAGAACACATATTTTCAAACTTACGCAATAATAACGTGATGTCGTCAGTGAATGCCAGTAAACCTTTGGAAACACCCAGTCGTTCAAATTGGGAAGTCTAGTTTATCAAGCGTTGAGCGAAGCTGCTCTAATTAACGCTTTGTTGATGGGACCTTTTACAGCCTGAATAACATCATCAAGGCGCTAGAATGTGCCCACATCGGCATAAACCGCTTTGGCTCCCATTATACATGAATTTCACAGAACATGTATGCCACCATCAACACTTATAAGGTTACCTAAACAAACAAACTTTTCGACTTCTGTCTGCTCCTTGCCAAGAGTGAGTTGAGGTACAGACTTCCCCAAGTTTCGTAACATAACTTTTATCTAGGAGGTGCACAGTATATGGAATACCTACAGGCACTGATTTCCAACTTGTTATGTGAGGATTGTATGGCTCGGGTACCAACGTGCAATAATACAGTATCGTCTACATACTCAAGTTCGCAAAGCGTTTATCCAGGTAACAGATCACATCACTGTTACCTGCATCCATCCGACTTGTTGCTAGAACGTAATAGAGGATAAAGTTGAAGGACAATGTTGAGAGTGGGAAACACTGTCCAACCTCGATTCTTTAATGGGAAATTAGTCAGAGGCAGTTGTATGTCCTCATTCCGCCTGAGAGGTTTGTATACTAGGCTTTCAAGATGACAGTAAACTTCTGAAAAAATCTGTCCTTATCAGATAATCCCAATGAAGAGTCCAGTCCAAAGAATCGAAGGAAGCCTTAACGTCAAGAAACAAAAAGATTGTTGACCTGATTTAGGTATGCAGTCTCCTAACATTTGGCGGAGGGTGAGGATTTGATCAATAAATTTTTGAACAGAACAAGAATCAGTTTGCTTCTAGCAAACCAATCTTTCTGGGGTTTTGAACAATCTATCAAGCAAATAACTTCAATCCAGTCAGAAGTAGAATAATACCCCGATAGTTGGTGCGAAGGTTACAAAAATATATCCTTTAGAGATTATACCATGATGCGTTTTTCAAACTGACCAGGACGTTGAATTACTTGCTGAAGGTATCAAACTACTGTTTGTAGTTTAAATTTTTTTGGCTGAGCTGCTGAAATTTGACGTTATTGATAGATCACTTTAATGGTTCATAAGTATATTTATTTAGTTCACGATGTGTCACTATGGATGAATTCATCCTCGTAGACTCAACAGGATGGCTTTTAACAAATACTTACATCCAGCATCACTTATATTTGGATTACAGGACAACAAATCATGCAAAATATTACCTTTTAATCTCGTAAATTATTTACAAGATCTAAAGAAGCCATTGCATTTAGACCGTATCGTAAAAACTTTTAAATATCGTCGTACCAACTAAGGAAGTGATAAATATATGAAGGAAAAAACTCAATCACACGCATTTAGCAAACGAAATACAAGTAAGAAAGGTATCCAAATACTTAAAACCTGTTAGCACAGAATCCTTCTTAGCTGTCGATTAAAAGCAATCTATAAAATAAAATCATACTTTTCACACATATTTTGCGTTTTTCTTTCCGACTTGAGCTGAACAGATCGAAAAATGATAGTATAAAGATAGCTTTATGTTTTTGCTGGATATCATTCAATAAGGTACTATTATCTGGTAGATAATTTAATGATCTAGAAGGTTAGCTAACATTGCATAAAACCAGTTTACACACTGAACACGAAAATATCCAAATACAAAAGGTTGAAACAACTAAATAAATGTATAGAGAGGGTTTTAGTTGGTAAATTTAATGCACGTTTACATGTCTATATGTATATTCTTTAACATGAATAATACCAATCCATTATATCTATATCATATATGATTGTAATATTTTTAGTAGTTGTAGTAGTAGTAGTAGTATCAGTAGTAGACACTTCTGTGAACGCAAATAGTTCAAGGTCAGAATGAACTGAAACAAAAATTTTTAGCACAAAGTTTTAATACATATACCGAAATGACCGAATGAATTCACACTAAAATCTTTCCTGAAAAATAGTTAGGTAGACTAGAGTTTGATATGTGTGATTCGATATTTCATAATGATATCTGATTTCATTTTTACAATGAAGTATATGGAATCAATTCACTATAAAATGGGTGAAAACTAAGTCGGTTATGAAAAGGGAAGAATAAAATATTGCTCAATTTAATCATAAATTAATAATATAATTGTAGTTTACAAAAAACCTAATGGTTTGAATCATTAAATTTTGGTAGTTTTATTCAAAATCATAAAGTTCTTTTACAGCGGTGTATGATTCTAAACGTAACAATATTCAAAAATAAACTCGAAAGGAATATTGCAATTGAGGACTTGATTTAATTATAATCAGACGTATGTAACACATAGCATATAGTTTTCAAAATAATTCTGAGTCGCAAGAAATGTACGGAAACGGAATGATGCGACAAGCTTTTTAGTAATTAAAACATTTATCAAAACCTAATGAGGTAACACAAGTTACAAATTTACATAAAGTAACAGTGTTGGTCATTGCTAAAGTCAACATCCATGCGAAACACAGTTACTTGAACTGACCTAAAATCATGTGGCTTAGTGTTTCAAAATTACTTGGCTCTCTCATAAGTTTCAGTAACCAGTTTTTTCTTCCCCAAAGATGGCGGTAACAGTGAGTTAACCTAATGAGAGTATAATACAACAATAGAGTAGCTTTTTCCAGACTGCTACTGCATTAGGCAGGATACGACATCAAGTTAAACCCAGTTAACTAGGACATGATAACCTTTGAAATCATGACTACCACCATCAGTCCTGATTACACTGCACAGTTATATTGATTAAATATATATTATTTGATCAGTTAAAATTGAGTAACTAAAACTAGTTGAAAAAATTTGGGAGAAAAAATATAACTGACAAGATATTTTCTTTAAATTCTGTCTAAAAATCAGAACTTGATAATACCGTTACGTTAACGCATATGAACTTGGAACATTTAGAAGGATATTAAATTATTCAGGAACATAAGGGAAAATAAATGAGCTTCTCGAAAACGATGGGTAAGTGTATTTTTACGGATAACATTAGCATCAATTAAGATCTCGAGGGACTACTACATGTCGCAAAACTAGTATATCTAAAATTTTTGCACAAGGATTAAGCGAAACCCTGAAAACTTCATGGAGTGGTGTTATACCTTTGTTAGACAACTTCTAAATTTCCTTTAATTAAATTCCAAAACAAGCAACGTCAAGATGAAATAAAACTCCGAATCTAATAAAATTTGATAATCCCAACTAGTACAGTTCAATAGCCTTACCAAATTATGCTCTCCAGCTAGGAGCATGCGTTTGGTTTAAAAGTTGTTAAAGCACTATAAATACCTAAGCAATATATATTTAAGGAGCTGCAAATGAATGACTGCAATCTACACATTTCACCCAGTCTTAAAGACCCATTCCAGAAATAGTAAATTATCAGAAACAGACTGTTTCAGCTACTTACATTGAAAGGAATTTATGTATATCAATAGACCTAACTCAATAGTGCGAGTTGACAGCTATTAATTGCAACTTTAAGTGAACACATAAACTAAAGGTTTCAGTATAGATCCAGATTGTAAAGTGCTAATAAAAAAAATTATTTTATTTTTTTGCTCAATTTAACAGTATTATCCAGCAGCTAGGAAGTGAACTGAAAATCCTTAGCATTATGAACCAGTGAAGTGGAGGGTTATGGTTTATTCCAAGCCATTTTTAAACTATTCCTTATAGAGTAAACGTAATGAGATTTTCATGAAAAGAATAACTACTCAGTGTAGACTTAGGACAATTGAACAGGATATATAATTACACGTATCTGCCTAAGAAGTAGACTTGCCAGTAAAAACAACTCAATCATGTTAGTTGTCTGTAACTGTGCTTGAATCATTGTATATGTACATTAAAGAAATGATGGATAAACATAGCTGATAAGCAAATGAAATCGAGGTAACATAATGTGATATGTAGTGGCTGAGGATCAAAAGTGTACAAATATTTATGACAATCGTCAACAAAATGAACATCCTACAGCAGATAAGTTCTTGATGGTATTCTAGCAGTAATGTCAATTAATGCTAAATAACAGGTTTGTGATTGTCTATAGTCAGATATGTTTTAAGCTTACGTAAAAGGCTGTAAGAGCCATCATTCTGTGGAGAATGTACATGATAGTTTCAAGAACGGGATCTCATTCTCCCTATATTGCAATAAATTTTGAGTAAAGGTTAAACAATGAATACACAGAAATATAGAAAACCAGAGAGTATTTACCGCTCAATAACACCTCCAGTTGAGTTGAGCAAAACAATGTCGTTAGGACCAACACCAAGTAATAACTTTCGATCAAATATGTCCTTTATATCATAAAAGTATGTTCCATACGAAGGAAATTCCCGTGAAACGATCGATAAAAGTTCATATTTCGCATGAGATGTAGTAATATCTTTTAAGTCCTTATGAAAACTAGCAGCCATACGAATGGCTTCTGGTGGAATTTCGTGGCGACATTCGGGCCAAAAACATGCATATTTGCACGGAGTTGTATTTGGGTTGTAAGTGCCGAATTGTATGTAGGCCATGAGAGCAATCAGTTGGGCTTGCGTTTCAAGGGTGGTGTCAGCATCCCAGGATCCATTTTTCAGATGATGTACAACGTTTGTATAAAACTGATGCCTTTAAAAGCACGATTTTAGTTAAGTATTTGAAATTACCTCGTCTCCTCGAGTTGAAGTGTACATGGTGGAACAAAATACTTTACTCTAAAATATAGATGATATGGAGCCTGGCCCGGGATTTGTCTTGATAACCTGTTTCTGCTATTAAGCCAGAACATTTCGTTTTTTGATCCTGCTAACTGAATACCGAAATACCCAGCTTCTTCTGTAATCCCAAGGAGTTTACACATCTGAAAAATGACTCATCGGAAGGATCATCTCATACCTTATCTATGACTTCCTGACATTCAGCTTTATGGTCAACTTCCACCTGATAAACCTGATTGCTTGCAAGTGTAACGTAACACACGAGAGTAGTTGAATTTCTACTAGAATCACCAGCTGATCGATTTGAATGCCGTTTGTTATTATAAAGCTCGTGAATATTCTGAAGCGCCATTTCTACTGATAAAAATGCGGTATTGAATGTTTTCCGACAACAGTTTCCTCAAAACGCTGCACAATAACTCAGAACGCATAGAAATATCGCATGAAATTAGACTGAATTTAAAAACAACTATTCAGAGAGACCATCAAATTGGTGTAGTTAAACAAAATCACATGCAAACAAATTATTAGTAGAGCATGTTCTTAACTGCTGTTTCGAATGATTGTTGTTTTTCGATTTCATTGTGCCTCCGAAAATTGACTATAGTCTTACGAATATGCAATGTCCTGAAGGTAATGAGCTTATAATCTTTTGGTCTCTTAAGCTGGTCTTGTTTGTTTTGATTTTCTATGTCGACTGAAGAGGCTAATTGGGGCATTTTTGTGAGAAAATGAAAAATTTCGCATAGGAGGATTTCACCTTACTGGACTGTCAGTCTAGAAACGTCATATAAATTAAATGTACATCAAAGTGAACTGCTACTTCCAACAATAATCGGGTAAATCTTATTTCATACCTTTGTTTCTATCACTATAATATCTAATACCGAGACTTTTCATACATACGGTCGTGATTTCCAACGTTGTGAGATTGTCCTGAATGATCGATTTACTAGATGCAGCTGCTGTCAGGTTAGTAGGTTCTAAGATTAAGCTAAAAAAAACCTTATGTGGACGTCGGGTATATTATCTAAAGGTCCATCATAAGTAGTTGAAGTTAGCTCGGGAATGAATATATGAACGTAAGAAGACTGTGATTTACAATCAACTTCTCATTCTTGATTATTTTTATAGCTCAATAAAAGCAGTCTGTAATAGTTATCTAAATGCTATTTAAATTACTTTCACATTTTTTCTGTGCATGGGTACAAAACAAATATGTTACGTTTATTTATCGTTTACCAATGACACTGTCCGTATTCACTTACTAATAAACTATCTTAGATGCAGTTAGACGAGAAGTCAGGAATTATGAAGATCGAAGATGTATTTGAGCAATGATAAGAATGTCAAAAAGCGTATGATTTTGGTGTTGCGCTGGGGTATGTAGGAACTGTTTTTCAACTGTGATCTAATGTAGATGCGTGGGCGAGCGCCTTCAGCTGGATAGGTCACCCTTTCTTGACATTTATGTGAGAGGCCGATCAACTCCTCACCGTAACGTTATGAGTCATTCTTGGCAGCCAATTAAATCAGGTTAAATGTCACGTTTTGATTGTTTGATTGTCAGCTTCGTAGCCTTTGCTAAAACAAGATAAAAATAAGAGAAGCGTGGAAATACATTTCACATAAATAGTTTTAGGACTTGAATATAACCAGAGTTACGTCCTACGAGGTGGTACATTAGGACCATAACAACCTTGAAAAGAGATAGGGTAGGCCCTACCTTAAATTTGCTTCAAGCCCGTAGTCAGCTGATTACACTATTTCAGCCCAAGTTTAGGTTTGACCTATATCCTCCAATATTGGTTAGTAAATCAAACCGCATTTGTCAGAATACAGTACAAGCACAAACGTACAAGTTGTGCAGTTCTGACTGCCATGATGACCTAGGCGTATTTGTTAATAATAGACCGAAGTTGGTAATTCCTACAATATACTGCAACTTTGTCTGATATCTGCTGAATAGAACTGGTGATATTGCGAAATTCATCTCTGTTGCGTCAGCAGAAACACTCAAGGTCATAAGGTTGTAAACTAACCTTCCTAAAGTCAAAGCAGTTACAAATTATGCTGATGCATATTACGAATAACGAAGACCAGGCAAACCTTTTTTGCATACCGCCTCACGAGCTACCCTCTGAGACGCCTACGTATTGTGTTAACCTTGATAATTTTGTACCCATCATTTGTGGATATTCTAGGCTAACTGAGTAAAGGCGTGCAGACTACGGTAGAATCTAGCTTATCATACTATATATTGTGGGATTCTTATTCAATGCCTTAGATATTTAAACGATTCACAACACATAGAGGCAAATTATATTCGACTCAAATGTTTATAAACCATGTTGTAATCAAGAGACAGGATTTCATGTTTGAAAAAGCAGATATATCAGTATCTCCAACCTTCTCACTGACTTCAGACTTAAATGGAGTGACAATAATGATCCTATTATTGTCAGTGTTGGCTCTATTCCCAGTTTTGTATTGCGGTTGAGAGCGTACCACCGATTACTATGCTTGGTGTGGTTTTACGACTCTTATTCTTCGGAAGTGATGCTTGCTCGATGAATTCGTACAAACCATGCTCGGATTCTTCCTCTTTGTCGTTACTAAATGGCTCGGGAACGGATTCCAGTGTTGCCGAAGTATATTTTATATACATATGAAATATATCTTTCATCTAATTTTAATCTATTACTCTCAAGTAAATCTTACTTGTGAGACAGAGGTACTGAAAAGCCTGAAAATGTTTTAAGTGGAAGGATTTATTTCATACATTCGCGTAGACAGATTGGCAGTTTCGAGAAGCGCAAATGTATAGCAAAGTCGAGAAGGCTGGTGTACCAACTTTATTTATTAAGCACGGCCAAAGATAAGCTTAACATGCGATAAGCGAAGTAAGCAATGTATATTTATGGAAAAATAGCCAGAGTTGCAAGAGAATATTTAACAAGGCCGAAGGATGTGCTTATAATGATTCGAAAATAGAATAATGGTTTCCGAAAAAGTTACAATGAATCATGTACTCTAGATAAAATAATAAACACTAAAAACATTTGACTGAACAACCACTGTTTAAAATGAGAGTTTACTTAACAGACACAATGTCTGAACTATTTGGTGAACTATTACTTAAACGAGATACTGTAACCTTAGATCTTAGATCTCACATTGACTCACGCGACCAACTTACATTAATAACAAATTGAGGTTCGCCAAATGTTTTGATACGACTTTCAAGGAGTCTTCTGTTTTGAATACGAGATTTTGTGCCGATTTACTATAAGATCTTTATGAGCAAAGCGAGGAGCTCATACCCCTTCAGGTTGAGACAAGTATATGATGTGGTGAAGAGGATCAGTGGAAAATATGGCGAAACAGGACAATTAGTCGAGAACATACAAGGCAAAGCAATCACCGACAATAAACTTTGGTGGAACAGGTGAGCAGAGCACTTTGAAAAACTCTTGAAAAAACCAGCCCCACTGAAACCACCCAACATCCAAGCAGCATCTACTCACCTCATAATCGATCTTGACTCACTAACAATTGTGGTCGCAAACTAGAAGGACCAGACAAATTTCCAGCTGAGGTATTGAGAGCAGATATCGCAGTAACTGTAGCGATGTTCTAGGATAGAGCTGGTTTCAGAATGTTGGTTAGCAGCATTTGCTCCATTAGTGGTAACTGATGTAGGTAGGTTAGCAAGTAATTAAGTAGAATTAGTCATGTTAACTTAAACGAGGTTTAATCTGACTGGTGTTATATATTGTACAAACTTACAATAGAGTTTATAAAAGATTAAATCCATCATTGGATGATACGTTGTTTCTTGAGTAAAATTTCAGATTTACTGTAAATAGCTTCAGTAGTACGTCTTTGCAAAGTGTTAGCATAGTGTTTTGGGAGAACATATAGTCAATATTCCTTGCAGCAGAAAAAGATCGAACTGATATTGACCTTCAGCAGATGTCTTGCGTTTAGATAGTCGGAGAAATGTGGGAGATACTGGTGTATCTCAAAATGAACCAGAAATTTACTGAGTATATCAATTCTCCATATACAAAAATTATTGCATTATTTAGAAATGCCAAAAGCCTTCTGTGATTTATTTTCTACCATTGTGCTTTTACTCTGCTAATGTTTGGTTAAAATGAAAAGAGAGCTACAATTACAAGTTTCCATTATTGTTAATTGTTATTTGTTGGTTTCATAGTTAAACATGCTAGCATTTGTGTGCTCATCGAGCAGATAAACCCATTTCTCTTTCATTCTTCTCTCTTCTGAAGTCTCTCCATTCATAGTATGGTCAGAACATAACATTAGAGTAAGAAGTTTAGTAAACTAGCTGATAAATACAGTCCTTTAGCAGAAAATGATATAATAATACCAATAAAGGGAGTAAATAATAGTGCTTGGTGCATTTAAGTATGGAGAAATTCCTGGATCTTAAATTTCTGGATGTGTAGCAACGGACTAATACGTGAAAACTGGAAAATACCATTAACACATGAGAATTTATTAAATTTTAAAGACCATTAGGGAAAGTCAGTAATTACAAATCAATTATTAGGCTATACAAACAAGAAAATAAGATAATACAAAACTTCGATATAAACTGATGCTCAATGATTACTTTACATTTGGTTGATTTTAAGTTGTGAAAATATCAGGTTGAATAAAATTTAGGTTTCTTGGTTATCAGTTTGAAAGTAGACTTATGTTAAAAGAGGGATATTAAAAGTAGTTCATGTTACATATTATAATTGAGAATAACTATTAAAAGTGAAAATTAGTCCATTTAGTAAAAGTATTGTAGCGTATTGAAACTACTTATCGCGAGATAACCAACTTAAATCCCGTGACGGCCAAAAATTAGAAGACCAGCTGTGATTGGAAGTCGAGGTATATTTATTGATGATTTAGTGATATCGAAAAAATATCAAGATCGTAACAAAAGCCAAAGACGTGTAGTGGAATACTTCTACGAAGAAAACGCAGCCGGTGAGAAGGAAACATTTATCATTGTTCTATTTTGTTTAACTGTACTAAAAGGACTTACGCACAACTTTCTGTTTTGAATTGCAAGTTACAATTAGTTATATACTGCTCCCAATGTCGCTCACTTTCTCCTTCCAATATATTCTTTACCCTGGATTTACTTTTTATTAACTGTGACGGGCTAGTAATTAGTATTTAGTGGTGATCATAGTCAATTTCGACTCGGTCACCATTAAAGGTGAAACCACCGAAGGCAACTGAGCAATTTCAGCGAAACGTGAGGCGGGAAATCATAGTTTTTAGTACAGTTAAACAAAGGAGTAGAATAAAACAACCATTGGTATAATTGGTTACTGTAATAAATGTTTTCTTTTCATCAATCGCGTTCTCTTCATTCTTCTCTTTAATCTCTCCTCTTCATCACCGCAGTATCATGAATAAATCCTCATTTCTAAAGAAATCAACATACTTCTAGGTTGATCTTATCAATCACTTACGTTTTATTGATTGCAGTGTTATCTAAAATTTCATAGATCATTCTACTTGAGTTACGGTAAAGTTTTTGGTGAAATTTTATTTTCGCACTAACTAACTTAAAATTTCACACCTCATCTCATAGACTACAATCCTTAGTACTTTTCCGAAGTGTGAAGATTAATTTAAGTTCGTAAACTGGCCTGTTTAAGTTTTAAGCTATTCGTCAATCCTGGCCTATATGCTGATGTATTAGTATTATTTTTTTAAAGTTCTTGGTATCTTATCCTACTGAGAAAAAAGTCTTAAATACTGATTCTAATAATTAAGAGGCTAACATATAAACAGAGATCGGTAAATAGATTTATGCAGCTCTAAACGATACTTCGTTTTGTGATGTTAAGGGCTTCTTCTAACGAGTGAGTACGGTGAGAAATATTTTGAAGACTTCGTTCTAAAATTTTATTAATCGGTAAAATTAGATAAGAATATGATAAGAATTTTTCAATTACAATAAATTTTAAAAAATATATTGGATAGAGAAAGGCTTTGTAAACAAGTCTTTGAAATGGACACGAATAAACTATGTTAAATCATCGATTGATACACAAAATAGCGCTTTTGAGGAACTCCAATTTGCATTAGAGTAGCTGACAATATCTAGGTGAATGGATGATGGTATACTCAAGAAAAATTTGTTTCGCAACATAACATAACCAGATTAACCACTACCGTTACTTGTTCTTTTGAACGTTTCAATATATATCTTGTTTGTTAATTTATAAATACTGTGATAATGATCGAAGTCACATTACCGAGATGTCATTGTGACGCTTGGTATTTAACGAATGAATGGCTTTAGGCACTATCTTGTTAATGTGAAAATTAGGAATCGAACAAGGAAGATGGAATTGATCAAAGGTAACAAATTTCATATCACAATAAAATTACGAAAACAGACAGTTGACTAAAAGCTAACATATTCACACTGACTTGGACAACTAATAAACAGTTAATTCAATTTGAACTGGTTTTTGAATTGTCTCTTTGTTGAAATTTCGACTGAAATTTGATCAATCTTGGTTGTCATAAGTGGATCCTCTGCAGATTGCCTCGAGATTACTATTTATGACGTACGTTAGGTAGCACACGTATATAGCTGTCAGGACTCAGTAGCTAAGTAGATGACGGTTTGAAATTTGAAGCTAACAGTACTGGATTCGAGGCCTAAAGTAAACATGAACTTGGACGAAGGTTGATTCATTGGAGAAGTCGCAAACAGGACGAAACGAGCAGCCTGGATTCTAGTGGTGTGTAATAATATATCGAGCCCACATGGCTTTTCTCAGACTTTGAACAAACTCATTAATTCATTTTTTTAAATCATTTGTCACATGCCTTTTGACCTTGTCCATTATTATCTTATAACCTTGGTTGTTTTTACATGAGTACGTTCATGTGTTGTTTGCTTCGTTTATCGCATATCTAGCTTAATTTTGTCTGACTATAAATAATAAGTAATGCGTTTCCAAATCACACGGCGAGATCTACACTCACTCGTTTGTTAAGATGATCGGTGGAACTTCTGATTTAGCTTTCTTCACAGGAATAGCTGGACTGATAAAGATATACTGAAGTGACAGAAGCAGATAACTAATACTCTGTCTGAGTAAAATACCATCGGTGAACCAAGATGAAATGCTGTTATAACCACTTTTAATATCCCATTGTATAGGACATAGCTAGTAATATGTTCACTGAACTGTAGTTTCACGAATTGAAGTTTCTTCCCGAATAGGGCACACCTCTAACACATCATCGAGCGTGCTTCTAGTTATTTTGAAAAGTTTATTTCTCTGAATTTTAACTTACTTATAGTGTTGAAGTATTTATTTCAGTTGGTGTTATTCTCACTATTACTGGTGCAGTTGACGTTAATTACAAATTACGATTAGCTATATAATCAAATTCATTGTTATCATTAATTGATAGATGGCCTAAGCTGATTTATATTTCCAGTGTCTAAATATTACTGTAGATTTGTTTGATTTTAACTTAACCTAATCTTCTTGATAAAAATTTTTGATGTTTTTGTCACTTCAAATACGTTTTTTTGATGTATGTAAAATTTCTGCAATGAGGATGTTGCAATATCTGGGAAGACTAATATTTTGATAAATATGAAGTCGCCGTTTTAACATTGAGCGAAATATTGTTTACATGGTTAAGCTAAACTATCTTTTTTCTCAAAAAATCTTTCGTTACCAATGATAGATTAAGACATGAATAATTATTTTTACCCAATATAATTAGATCAAGTTATTTTGGAAATGAAACTGTGAAATAAGTGTTATAATTTGCTGTGTCCCAGATTTGAACGTGATACGTGCTAACTACTAAGCTGGCTACTTGAGAGAAAGCGCAAGAATGCATTAGAAAGTTTATTCGCCTTCCCAATAAGATACCTAATTACTCATTTGTATAAATGCATTCTTCCCCCACCCTAGAAAATGAGTCCGTTCCTTGACCAATGATATGCATTCGTCTTTGAGGACAATTCTGATAGTCATCAGATGGTCTTCCTGTTTGGCCACTTAAGGACTGGCTCACTATATCGGTAGGTAATTTATGAAAAAAGCAGTAAATTTAGTAACAGTCGGATAATCAAACAAACCATAGTTGCATCTAAATAATCTTCCAGTCTTCATATAACAATCTAAAACCGAACGAGCTGATCAGATTAATAAGAAACATTTATCTTTTCAATATGACAACAAGGTTACCAATTAGATACTCAGTACAAATCATACTTTTGAATTTTACAAGAAACATATAAAGGAGTACAACACATAGGCAATGGTGAACAGTTTTTCAAAAAATAAAAACTAATTAAAAAATCATTGAACACAACGCATCATATCAAAAGAATAAATCAAAATGAATCATATTAAAATATCACTGTTCATTGTTATCAACTTAAAAAAAGAAATAAATTTCGAAGTTAACGAGTTTAATGAGTAGAAAAAAAAACATTTATGATGATAAATCATGAATGATTTTCATTTTTCAGTTAAATAATTTTATATCAAATATTGTATCAAGTGGAGAGGTTGGTTTTGTAATTAACCGAGTATTGTTAACCGGTATATTGTAAAATGGATTATTCGTTACATTTTTATTAATGGTAGACATTTGATTATTTAGAACAGTTTGAAGTTGTTGTGTGGATGTTCCATTACAAAAAGAATCATCCAATGGGAATGTTTTAGTCTGAAACTATGAGAAAAAGTAATGTCTATGATTATACTAAAATTTAAATAAAAATATGAACAACAATGAAAATCATGGCATATTTTACTATAACCAGAAACAAGGTACATAGCAAATAATGAATAATTTAGACAGAAAAATGATAATAGTCAATTTTCATTTCGATAAATATAAGTTTATGCAAAAACTCGGTGAATGGTGTATCATCGAATATTAGGTAGACACTTGAAAATCTCTCCTCATTCATTACTTAGTTCATTCCTGTTTAATATCCACTCACGACAGAAAATGAAGTAGTTTAGCTATTCAAAGTGTTTGGCAAACGAAAGCATAAGCACCAACTTTAAAGAAAAATGCTTGTGTATTATATTAAGAAAATTTGACATGTACTACCCTCGCCCTCCCCCCTGAAGAACGATAGTGAAGCATTTACTGTCACACATCCGCACCCGAAGTCAAGTGATTGAATCCTGTATTATTGACGGGTAAATGTCTCAGATTTCTTATACTATTGACAATATCAAACATTTAAAGTTTAAGAGAGAAATTATTCGCTGTTTAAGATATGATACCAATAGCAGAGTAGGAAATCTGAGATACTCATTGTATTGATATGTTTTTCGGAGTTATCGCATGATAACCATATAAAATATTTGTAAAACTTTTCCTATACGGCTGTTGGATTTCTTTCTCAAAAATATTTAGTGTTTTTCAAGGAATAGTTTGTCTAAACGCAGTTAAAGGTGAGTTATTACAGAAACAAATCTTTAGGTATTGTGACAAAGCTTGGAAAGCAGTATAATCTGAATTTGAGACCACATTCTCCAATAATTATTTTCCTATAAACATGATTTCTCCCAATATATAATCTATTTCAAATACCTATAAAGATGTACTTTGTGAATGTATATTCTTGTATCACGAATGATAAATACATAAAATTACGACTGATTCCTCTCTAACGATTCACTGTTAATTTGAAACCGTATTATGCTAGTTTTTACAAGCTACGTAACGAAATGACAATCAGCATTAAGGTGTTCATATTTATTCAAACAATTCTCATTTTTATTGACTTTATATATATATATATATATATATATATATATATATATATATATATATATATATATATATATATATATATATATATACGTTGATTCTCGTGTTTATGCAAATTTACTTTCAATCTAGGTGATAATAGATGCTTAGAATCACGTTCTTACAATGGCTAATTTGTTGAATGTATACATGTGCATAAATATACATCACGTATTCATAATCAGATGTCTAAAACAAGACAACAATAATATCGAATGAATAATTTACATATTATGCAGCAATATACTTGAGTTGTTGTAATTTGTTTGCACAATGAGAAATATATTATTTTTTTTCTTAAGATAACAGAAGTTCATTCGGTTAGAAAATCTAACAAGATAATAATAAACCAATTATATCTACATACATACGTATTTATATCTAATCAACTCTAAAAAAAATATATATTGTCTTAACTATTGATGGAAATTTGATAAGTTTAAACTAAAATGTCCAAATGACTGACGTCTAATTTTTGTTTATGTTAGCGAAATATTTTAAGTTTCTATACTATTATTTATAAGTTGTGAATATTTTTCTAAATGTATATAATACATGTATATTATTGTTTTAAACCAATTGCGAAAGGTAGAACTTTCGAGGAGAACAACCAATCTTCTAATCTTCTAGTTCCAAACGAAATTGTTTTTTTTTATGATGATCACCTAAATGGAAAGTTAAAGACTATTGAATTCTCTAAATAAATAAAACCATTATTCAATAAAGGATTATTATATTCTAAATGGTTACATTTTTTGAATATATTATTATTATCATCAGAGGTTTAGATAGTGAATAATTATTGAAAAACAATAAAGCCAATAGTTATTTGTTAGACAGTATTTAGTAGTTAATTATAATTACATTGACAAACTGATTAAAAATCAATTATTATCGATCATCAATAAATGTTCAAATTATATGTAACATTCTGAATTTGAACTCATTGAAATTTCACTAGAAAAGGTGAATATATCATGTAGCTGATATTTTTATTTTAGACAAATATTCATAGAAAATATTATTTAAATGAAGAGTGCGAAGATTTTTTTCTAAAGTATCATTACATAACTCATTTTATTTAAATCTTTTATGCAATAATTATCAATAGGTAAGGTTGTAGAAAATGCAACAAGTCAACAACAACAACAATGACAACCTTTTCGAATATATCATTAATGACTGTGAAAATGTTTTTCAAAAAATTCTACATTCTATGCTAAATTCAATTAAGGTTTATACATCCATATTGGTTATCCATTAAAATAACAACACATTAACTTACAGTTTGAATAGCAGGAGGTATGTTTGACCAAATATTAGCTGTTGTTGAATATGACTTTAAATAAGCAGTAGTGTTTTGTAATGTACATTTAGTCATTTCCATAAATGGGCTAGAATTATTTTTGAACATTTGACTATTCATATTGATTTGTGAAACTGAATATTTTGGACAAATAAACAAGTGTATTCAATAAAAAGCCGGAATGGAATGAATTATCATAAATTCATTGTGAAATATATATATATATAATAACCTAATTATTTTACAATATTTATATATTGGAAACATTATAACTTAGAATTGATTGATCAAAATTATTCATATTGAAATTTGATAAAGTTTTTAATTCGTGAATAATGTCCTGTAACTCTTAGATTAAATAGATTTCAATCGATTTCATATGATTGTTTATTCAAACAAATACTAATTGTATATTGTACAGACAGTTAACTAGTAGTAGTAAATTTAAAGTGAGAATATTTCCTCGTGTTAATTAATATTACAAGTCTGAAATTGATGCAGTGTTTTTCTATCGAGAAACGAGAAACTATTCAACATTATCGTCTAATCAAAAATGACATATACATATCCTTGTACAATTCTCGAAATTGATACAATCATAAGTCAGTTTATAAATTACTCAAATAATATGTGATTAATCATATGCGCTATTGGTTTATGGTATAATCATCAAATTATTTTTAGATGTTACTACTAAATGATACAAATCTTGTTTGTGAATAAAACTGATTAGTAGTATAAGCAGTTTCACAAGTTTATTGTCATATTTTGAAAATATATACTTGTTTTTATTAGTACATTTAACATATTTGTACAAGAATCTGAATGATTTGTTTATTGTCAAAATGCGGTATGACATATTACTTAAATGTATCAAATTGGTTAATAATAGAAAACTGATGATGTAGGAAATCATAATTGTTTGAAGGAGTATTAACATATATTTAAAAAAATCTAACTAATAAGAATAAGTTTATATTGATAAATCTAACTTTTTTATGGGTTGCATCAAATGACAGTAATTAACACGTTACTGAGCTGGATATTTCAGTTGTGCACTTTTCAACGACCTTCTGAACAACACCATCAGAATAAACTTCAGATAGAAGTGAAGTATTTGAATTACTCCACTTATTACCCGTAGCTTGTTCTGTTAACCTCGATCTTGAATGGTTGTTATTGACCTCAAACCTGTCATTGTTTGCACCATTATTTTGATTGTATGCCCCTTTTGATCTGTTTCCTGATTCTATGTTTCCCTACGCCTAATCACCAGAACTGGCACGGGAAAATCGGAGACCCGAGTATTTCGGAAGCCAACCCACACAGACGTAATTCTCAACTACGGTAGCCATAACCCAAGAACCCACAAAATCAACTGCACACAAACTTTGTTCAAGAGAGCGAAGACACACTGCAACACATACGAAACACTAAAAGAATAAGAAAAACACCTTGTGACTATCTTCCAAAAGGACGGCTATCCACGTAACTTCATCAAAAAACATCAACCGAAACCATCATCAGAAGCGAAATCAAGCACAGGAACCAATAAACAGATCATCCTATCATACACAAAAGACATATCGGAGCATACAGCATGACTACTAAAACCATTTGAAATAGGTGTGTCACACAAACCAACAGAATCACTTCAATCAATCCTATGTAGAACGAAGGACAAAATGACAAATGAAGAAAAACCAAATATCATCTACAAAATTAATTGCTCAGATTGAGAAAAACACTACATAGGAAAAAGTGGACGTCCTCTTCAGCTTCGTTTACATGAACACTATATAGCAGTCTACCGCCACGACAATTCTTCGCTTATATCAATACATACGAACAATTATGTGGAAATACTATATGGGGGAGGGTAAAGAACATTGGGAAATATTTAGTAGCTTGGCTCTCTAGTCAATCAGCAATCAACAAACACATCGAGATTGACCCAATTTATCAACCAATCAGAAAAATCGCAGGCGACATAGAATCAAGAAACACGTCAAAGGGGAATACAACCAAAATAAAGGTGCAAACAATGACAAGTTCAGGTCAGTAACAGCCAATCAAGATCGAGGTTAACAGAATAAGCTACGGGTTATCAGTGGAGAAATTCGATTACTTCACTTCCATCTAAAATTTATTCTGATGATGTTGTTCAGAAGAATTTGATGAAGACTCATTAAATTAGTGTTATGTAGAATTTAAAAATTAAGCTTAATAAAATTAACTTACAGAAACGTGGATCCTTGTCACTAAACAACTGATTATGAAGATTATGAGATACTAGATTTGTAGATGTACAGTTTGGCAAGTTAATCCCATGATTTTCATATTCATCATCAAAAGTTATCCAGTTGTTTTCACCGTTCTTTGAGTGTTAATTTAAAAAGATAAGTAAAAATAACTGAAATCTAGTTGAAACACATCAAATTACTTAGTTATGAAAAACTGATGACATTAAAAATGTAACCATTTACAACAATTTTAGCATTATTGATAGAATGTATTGTTTCGTTAAAGTTGAACAATCAGTGAATTATACTGAGTGAAACGTTAAGTTATGAATTTGTCACAGTGTAATAAACAGTTTCCTCTTGCTTAACTATGTACTGATTGAGTTTAATAGTTCAACTCTGTAATGTAGTGACATAATAATTGAATTATTCAACGAGTACTTGGATGTGAGCAATACCCAAAGTGTAAGGGTTATCGATACTACCTGAGTTTTTTAACCGGATTAAGTAGAGTTGGGTTCTAACCTAGGCCTCAATGGTTGAGAGCCAAACATTTTATATGTTGAACCGTTATTAAGCGTTTTGAATATTTTAGTAATAAGATCTCTAACTGTTTGACCAAATAAGATATCCTAGAATATTTACTCCCGTCAAAAATTCACATTCTCTTGACCGAATAATACCAAGTAGCAAAAAACATCGTTTCAAATTTTCTGCTTACTTTAACTTAATGATATTCTGTAAGCTGTGTTAGAAAATTTAATTACTTCGTTTTATCTAGTTGATCCCACTTATTTACTTCTATGAAAATTCACTCACAAATATAGCATGCAGTTTAAGCTAGCATTTATGCTAAATATCTAGAACTTATATCTCTTTAAACTACGTAAAAAATGTATAAATCTTGAGGAAAATTTTTTACAACACAACAACAATAAGAAATCGAAAGAATTTCGTTACTGTGATAAAGATGAAACTTAAGATAATTAATTATTTTCATAGTTTGTATAATTACTGATTCATTAAGTCATAATTTAATTTCAGCACTTAACATCCTCACGTATTTTACAACACACATCTACCATTTCTAAAGTATCAGTGCTAAACATTCATTTATACTACCAACTTGATCAGCACAGTTAGTTATGACTCTTGGTGCAACACAATAAGCCACCAGTGTGAGAGGAGAAATTATTTATACATATATATATGTCATACAATAAACAAAATACACATTATAAAGTTTTCGATTATCAAATTATGGTAATATAAGGACAGTATACTAAAAATTGTATAATAAGCCAAAAATTTTACTATGTAAATTTACTAGACTTAAAAAACAGTACGTAATTCGAACAACCACATCTTACGACTCAGTAAAACAGTTCTGAAGAACAAGGGTAAAAAATATTAGGAAAAACTATCCATAAGTAAATTCGTTCGTTTTAATTATTAGGATCTTTCCATTGATGTTAAGGACTGCAACAGATCAGTCTCTTTGGTGTATGTCCATCCTGTGTACATTGCCTCAACATTACTTTCAGATTAGAAGCATTATTAGCAGAGGTGGACTGATCAGTTACGGTCCTTAACATCAACGAGAAGGTTCAAACAGCCAATACAAATGAATTAATCTTTGACTTCTGGTGCAAGTGAGCGGTTATTAGGACTTAGTAGCCAATTGGATAACTCAATAGCACTTCAACTGTAAGGTACTGAGTTCTAGTTCCCGAGTGAATATAAACTCTGGGATGCAGGTTTATCTAGCTGAAGAATCCCGAATAGGACCTAATCCGGCTGCCAGCTACTATCCACCTTTGCTAATATCTATAAGTGAGCCTTATTTCTAAATAATCCTTTCGTTGACTGTTTAAATAGATTTTCTAAGAACAAGTGCCCAGCAATGAAAATTCCAGCCTTTATCAACAAAAGCTTAGTTTATATTTTCTAACTGATCAAACTGCCTTTTTTTATCGGTAGAACAAATTATTAGTTTTGGCATTTTTATGCCTGAAGGAACCTTAACGCTTAGGTCTAAACCTTCAGCAAGCCACATACCTCGTGGTACACACATATTAGATAGTTTCGTGAAGTAAACTTTAACAACTCCTCCGAAGTTGACAGTCAGTGTGGGTTGTTCGGGATTATCCTTAAGCTGGAGGAAAATATTATTCTAAACAGGACATTCCAAAATTAATACATAGACAAGTCTTAGTCCAACAACTCTGGTACCGAATGAATAGGAACTATCGTCAAATATTATATCCAGTGACCACGGAGATGCAATAACATCATAATATGTCAACCGATGCAAGCAACGACAGTGAGTGATACAAAATTCATTATTTCTTCAATAGTTATCAAATACAGAAGTAGAAAATCTATGGTACAAGTTAATGACTACTAGGTTGACCTTATCAACCGAATATAGAAACCGCCTAAAAACCTAACCCTGAAGTGTATTCACTAGTTCAACCTACCTCCCTGAAAACATTGTGACCTCTGTCTAACATCTTTTCTGTCATATATACACCAAATTTCTGAAAGACATTAGATTCAATCGATTCCAAACAAATCGAAGACTTGTGCTGTATTTTGTAGTTATAAAATGGAAAATCGCTTTCAATTACCAGCGTTTCCGAAATGTTACAAAATTTATAGATTGATTTATCAGTAGTATTCATCTTACTTATCTATTATTTCCTTTGCAAACATAGTATGTTGACATGGACAGAATAGATACAACACAGAACTTCGTACATATGCACAACCAGTTCAGGTTGCCACACCGCAGTCGTACAGAGACGAAACTGTTAGTTCAAATCCAATAGTGGTAGCGATAGTAGAAGTATTAGCAGTAACGGAGAAGATTAGGGTGTAATTCAGTGAGATAAAGTTAAAAAGAGAAAGACAGAGATGATGAGGAATTCAGAAGATTAGAATTTGAGTTAAACATAAAGAGTAGATGTATCTACCCCATTGTAAACGATTTTGAGCCATCTCGTTCAAGGTCTCTAACCATTGGTGACTTTCGTCTCGCGGACCCCATCCAGGTAGCCTACATCTACCAACATGACTCGGTCCACTTGTCAATGACTTCATGGATTTATGCAAAAGCATACTGACAATGCCGAGATTATCAGTCAATTGATTAACCTGATCATCCATCACCTTGAATATTTAGTAAATAAATTTTCATTTAAAAACGTGTGGAAAGGTTTATGATGTAAACACTTTAATATCCTAAACGTGTTAATAACTACAATCAGCGTCAGAATGATTTAGAATTACCAAATTATCTTAATTTTATTCCAATGTTTTTTCTGGACTTACTTTATTGCAGGAAACACTGTGACCATTACTTGCGTATACTTTTTGAGCATTTCCATTGTCAGTGTTTTTTTGGTCATCTGAAACAACATTGTCACTTATATCTATTAACTGAATCAAATCAGAATTGTTTTTCTCGGTAGTGTCGATAATATTG
Organism: Schistosoma turkestanicum; assembly: GCA_944470395.2. Taxonomy (NCBI): domain Eukaryota; kingdom Metazoa; phylum Platyhelminthes; class Trematoda; order Strigeidida; family Schistosomatidae; genus Schistosoma; species Schistosoma turkestanicum. Next base: position 16,173,548 of record OX103979.1, read on the forward strand.
ATATCGGCAGAATTTTCAGATTTACTCAGTACTTCCTAAGGAATTGTGTATGACATAATTTAGAACAATATGCAAAATATGAATAAAAAGAAAATGAGTAAAAAATAAAGTTTTAAATGTAAAAGAGGAATGCGTCCAATGCAATACTTTAGCTTGTGTTGAAAATTTGACCCATATATCACAAGACAAACAACATGTCAGTTAATAAACAATACTCATTAGATGCTAATAACTACCCATTTCAAGCTTGATTATGTACATCGAACGATAGGATAACAATCGCAGTAAGTGTTATTATCATGAAGTTAGCGTTTGAGATAATGAAACCAAGTCTGGCTACTCAGTTGGATGATGTGATATAACAATGATTCGTGTTACAGTGTTGGACACACGAGGTTGATTTGTGGGAAAAGGGAATTAGATGCTGTGCTTCGTCACCACTTATTAACAAAGTCGATTGAGATTTTTGATAACTGCCTGCCACTGAGAATTTAATCAAGAACTTATATTGATGAATTAACTAAAATATTTTATAAGTAGATGTTTCTGTTGTATTAATCGGCAGACAGAACTTAAACTCGATGATGTGAAGTACTTTGATCAGAGGGCAAAACCAGTGTAAGTACACAAATAATTCGCATCACAAACCAGTAATAGTCCTTATACTAGCTATCAGTGATCAGTGACTACAAAAGTTAACTTTTTTCAAGGTCGTGAATTCAAAAAACCTGTGAAACAGAGGGAGATGTGACTAACTTATGACTTTTTATATCTGTGGTTTTTTAAACAAACAGAATTGTTGACTAATGATATGCTTTGATATTATAAGCCCAATCAAACTTCTGGATTAAAAGTTTGTTTCTAAATAGTTAATACCATAATATCAATAAATAGTATGATACATCGCAAGCAAACTATAAGCTGGGATAAAAGTTCAGTTGAAATCAGGCAGTAACTGTTTTACCTATTGAGCTAATTATCATTTCAAAGTTTAAACAGGTTACTGTGAAAACTAGTCATTCAGTTAAAGTGTGACAAGGAATAAATGTATGACCGTATAATTACAACTGAAAAAATCAATGAATTATTGGGAAAAAATGGACTGTATTGAATTTTACAGCTAATAATGAACTATAAGTAAGCTCGGCTTAAGTTTCCTGTTAACTGATAAGGTTACTGTTTATTATGTATCTGCGTACAAAGGGTTGTTTTCTGAATTTTATTATGAATATTTCATCATTACGTCATTCCTACGTCTTAAGTTAATTGCTGAAATATGATAATTAATTTAGATTAAATAATTCACATAAAACATTTGTGCTAAAAAACGTTAGTTTTACTAAATCAAATTAGATAATTTGGTGTAGTTTAGTCAGTAGAATGCAGATAACGATACACTAAAAACACTTAAAACTAGTGTTAGATGAATGAAAGATTCTAGTTAATACATTCAAAATAAATTTATTACAATGAAGATTGGTGCCTTAAATAAATAATTTATTGAAGGCATGTAAATATTGATAATTTAACTAAATGTTGAACAACCATCACTGTCTGATTACTGAAAATATAAACGGATGGTTCTAATCTTGTTTACTGTATTATGTAAATTATGTCTGATTAACGAAATGTTCAATTTTGAGTTTAATAAACTAAGTAAATTACTAAGTGATTAAGGTAAATGACCATGAATTTACTATTGAAAATTGAAGGAAATCAAAATCTTTTAATATTAAATACTTTTGCTTACTTCATCAGGTGGTAATAACTCAAGATTTGAGTAAATATGTTTTAACACACCAATTAGTTTAGGAGTCTAGAAGTAGGAGATAAATAGAAGACAAAGAAAGATAATAAATGCATTTTTTTAAATGGAAATTTTAAATATCAAGTTTTACAGAAACTACTTTTTAATAATATTATCGTCGCAAATTTACGGATATGCCCTCAGTAATGAAAGTGCTTTGCTACTTTACTCATAAAACTGTTGTGAAACTTTTAGAAACAAACTATGGTGATGCAAAAAAAGATCACATCGAGCTCACCATTTTAACGGCTCACGATTGAACTCTAATGTGGACGAATGATCGAGTATGTGATGAAATAAATCTTCCTTTCCACTTTCGTAAATTATACTTAAGCTAACTCCGTTTGTGCGACGGTGGTAGTAAAAAGCCAAATACGGTGTTGCAGATGAATTTATTTCATGCATTCATTTATGCAGACGAACATGAGAAGGCAAGCGTACAAGCAAAACGAGGAGAATTGGAGAAGGCGAGTGAGCCAACTCTCTATGAGCTGAAGAATGACTGAGTATGTATAATCAAGCAATAATAGGCTATACATGTGATAAGCGAGTAAGCATCCACACACAATCAAATATACAATAATCGATACTGTAATCGAATTATTACCGATACAAAATGATGGTCGATACAATTATCGAATAATTTAAACGAAAGTACAATGAATGAATGGTTAGATGCTACAGTAGCTCCCTTCCAGCAAACAAGGATAAATATCTTTGTTTGCGAAAAAAAAATCAGTAAAAATCAAAATTTACGAAATTAATATGTAAGATAGAACTGTCTTGTATATACTTACGAGTACGTGTAAGTTTGAGTTCATGTGTAAAAAAGTATTCATACATAAATTTGTGTATGCTGGACAAATGAATCTGTATGCGATGAACATACGTTTTTCCTTGAGAGACTAGCTCTAAACTCTACATTCCGATTAGTAGTATTGTGAAAGTTGCAGTAATCTTGGAATGTTCGACAGTAATGAATTAAGCATTCAGTTACATAGGCGTGAATCTTATTGAATGCATAGACATTAAAACAAGGCTCATCGATCAGGCAAGTGGTTGTAGAAATATAATGTTTTAAAAATTTAGAACATTGATTGATGCGCACAAATACGACAAATGAACATTCGCTGCATGTTGATAACATAAGTTACGACCAACGAGAGTGTATGACTCCGAACTTATGTCTGTGATAGCGTTACAAACCGTTAGCACAATCACAATGAGGAGATATTTTTCACTATTTTTGTTTTGAAGCGAATTGTTTCTCATACACACTTAACAGATTAGAACTAACGTCAAGGCTTTGATTTATGAATCGATCTTGATTCTTTGTAGGGCAGTTTTAATGTATCATATGAAAACAACAACAAGAAAAACTCAATAAAAACTTGATCAAGTCATATGTCTCTCAAATTATATAAGTTCAAACTAATAGCTTTGTCAGATTTGTCCTATTTTTCAACAATAAATTAAAATTTTATTATTTTCATTTGACTATTCCGCAGTTAGATGTTCTACATTGAGTTATATCTGGAAACCTTTTTTCACTATTTTATGCAACAGATTAAAACATATTTAGCTGACAAGGTACTTGATAACCTATATTATAAAACTGAATAAAAGTAATCTTGACCAATGTGCTTAGACAGCGTTAATTCGATAGTAACAATTTTCGTTTCTATGTATTCTTTAAAGGTACTTCTTGGAAAAATCGATAAATGAATCATTCAAACTTACATTTTGGTAAAGTTTGTAACCATAAAATTGATATGCATTATCCCCAATTAATGTTTGTTTGACTATAATCCCACATGACTCTCGATCACAGGGGTCAGTCCAAATAAATGTTATATTTTCAAATTTGTGCATGTGATGCACAGTCTGAAATAGATTTGAATGGCAGACAAAATATAGACGAGAATAAATGTTTTATTTGATTAGAATTCAATTCGACGTATTCATACGAAATAAATTTAACATATTTTAGTTGTTACTATTATTATGATATGTTAATGTGAATAAATAATCATCGATATTTCAGTATATTTTATAATAAAAACCAGTTTACTTGTGAATGTTTATAATTATTATTGATCATAGATTTAGTCGACCATGTATCTAGCTTCAAACATCAATTAATAGGCTGCATAAATCAAAAACAATCACAAGCTTAAACGATTTTTTAAATTGTAAATTATGTAGTAAATAAATCTCCACCGGTTGTATAGCATTCATCATAGATTCTTGGATTAAAGTAAAATGCTATAGGTTTAACTGGTTTATTAAAACTCCATGCTCAGTGATTTTACATTTTCATAGTCAATATTATTTGATGAATTTATATATGTTTAACATTATAAAAGTCATAGTAAAGAAACCATTTAGTTACTTCTTGATCATTATTAAATTATCTGCTAATTGTAAGATCATTATAAGAGTTATCATACTCTTATCATCGCATGTGCAAAAGCTTGTCGATAAAACGCATGTTATATAGGTCTTCTGTCAAATAATCTGCAAGCAATCATAACAAGTGCTTAAATTATTTAAAGTTGTTCAATTCCTACAATTTTCTTGCATTGACAGTGAAAATCACCTACACTATAATTGCTTAAAATCTAGCATATCATCTGTAATTTACATCACCCTGACAGAAGACATTCACATACTGCTTCTATATAATTAAAACACAAAACTGGCAGGGTTTAAAAGTTGATACATTAATGTGAGTATTTTCGTTTACTGAGCTAAACTATATCAAATTCGCCGGTGTATATCCTTAATTTTATTGAAACTCAAAGGATGCTGATGATGAACACTATCAAAAAACGTCAGTTTGTTACTGATAGGAAAGATACCTCCCGGAATATATATATGAGCGTCAGCCATTTATTTTTTGCTCTGATTTACTATCACTGGTTTATAGGACCTTATTGTAGTTATCCTGTGACAAAGATCACAGCTGGTAAAAATATGTGTTACTGAATCTTGAATGATAAAGTATGAAATATTTCATTTCTCAAACTTCATATCTCTGTCTGAATAACAACTGCTGGCGATAACACCTTTATGCTAATGAACGCAATAAGGTATTACTTATGTGGAAATTTTTCGAACAATTCTCACAAGTTGTATAGGAATTTCAAGGAACTTTCAAGGTGATTATGTAGGCAAGGTACAAACAAATAAAGAAATGAGTTTCTTCACTCTCAAACTGTGATTAAATTACATAGTTTATACTCTGGCGTTCACTATTATCAACTATAAATTACGAAATATTTTATTACCTGCCTGAATCCTGGTATATATTTACACAAATCAAGTTTTCCAATGAAAGAGCCGTATGACAGTAAATTACCACGCCTAGAAAACCTTGCGATCCTTGGGGATTAGAGCCAATCACAATTAAGACTTAAGAATATGTGCCACCTCGTAATATTTCGGTTAATAATTGACAGCGAATTCTTTTCTCATGAAGTGACTTATATAGAGCCCGACCATAGTTTCTACCTTGACGTGGTGGTCCGCCTTGCCTATCTTGATGGATCAACCAGAGCCAACACGTCAAATTCTTATAAAAAAGCGGTGCTTGATCGGCCTCAAGCAGTTTTCCCTTGGACTCTGCGGTCACGCTCCCAGGTAGCTCAGACCAACACTAATTCAATCCCTTTTTCAGGTTCATCAAGAAACACCCTTCCACGGTGTGGGCAGCCAGGAAGTGATATCCGCACTCATACTCGTAACAGCATATGAGACCAAACTAGTCAGACTCGAATACCCCCATAATTTGAAACAACCATTTTAACTCCAAGAACAAAAGCATAATTACGTTACTTTATCACCTTGCTCTGCCAATGCAAACGATTCGAGTATGCGAAACGTTATTCCCAGTCTCCTGAAACCCGGCTGTAAACTACATGTTGGAGCTTTAAACGTCCGAACCTTATGACAAATAGGACAACAGGCTGCCTTAGCTTTATAATATATATATATCGATGCATGCTTCGTCTCCGTAACGCGAGTAAAGGATCACAGTATAATCACTAATTTGACTTCAACTTGTCCAAATACGGAACCTTCTCGATTTACGCTCCGTGTATCTGGGATCCCTGCTGCTGCTCCTCGTGGCCTCACTAGTGTGGGTATAGCATAACGTCCTAGGGCAGAACTAGCTCTCTAAGACTGGTTCCCAGTAGGCAGTCGCTTATAGTAGGGACTCGTAAAGATAGGGAAACTCGCCATTGCCTCTTCACTGTCTCTGACTACGCTCCCATTGACTGCAGCTCGGATGAGGCAAAAGATGAATTTTAGCGAAAGCTTTATAAATTTCTTCAAATAGTTAGGCGCTATGATGTAGTAATAATGGCTGGTGAGTTCAATGCTCAAGTAGGTAGGAGTGAAACTGAAAGATGCCTGGGTGGGCCTTATGGTGTTGCGACTCACAGAACAGATTATACTGACCATCTGCCACAACTATCCTCACATAACCGCTTTTTTCTTGCAGGTACGAACTTTAAGCATAGAGAAAAAACATATCTTGACCTGGCTACCTGAAAATTCGTTCTAACGACGGAACCAACTAAATCACTTCGCTTTCAGCCACCGATGGAGAGGATTGGTAGAAGACTGTCGCTCGTTCTGGGGCACATGTCAAGATTCCCGTCATGATTTAGTGCATTCGCGTATTTTTTAGTGATTTACTGGATGTAGGAAAGACGCTGCATGGAAACCCTTAGAGGCTCTACTTAATGATAGCAAAACTAAGAATACGTTTCGGAATCAACTAGAAAAACATTTAGGCAGCGATGTAAGTGATTTCCATCCTGAAGCAGCTTGGTACGATATCTGAAATGCAGTGGGAACAGCAGTGATATCTGCTAGTAAGGTAAACCATAAGGTTAGCGAGAAACAGTGCATTTCAGTAGCACCCACCGAACTGATGGATGCTCGGGAACTCAACCCGTCTGGCTCTGAACATGATGATGAGCAGAGTCAGCTAAAGCGAGGGACGATGAGAAGTCCAGGCAATGATCACGAACAGTGGTGCGTAGAAAAAGCAAGAGAGATGGAAAAGGCAGCAGCGACAAGCAACAGTAGATAAGTGTTCAGACTGATCAAGGAAACCAGTATTAAGAATCCGATCGTGAGTGAGACTATCTCGGAAGACGATGGTCTTATTATTCATTCTCAATCCAGGAGATTCGATCGATGGGCAGAACACTTCACGGATCATTTCAACTGGCCTCGAGCCATTCTTTGGTTACCCACGATCTCCAGTCATCCTGAATGGCATATCGATTTAAGTCCCCCTAGGCTTTATGAAGTTGAGAAAGCGTTAGGAAATCTGAAGCGAGGGTGAGCTGCAGGTTCTGATAGACTGACCCCTGAGATGTTTACGGATGGTGGTCCAGTTTCTAAATTGTGAGCCTCGATTATACTTAGACGCCTTACTCGTGCTCTTGAAGAACAGACTAGAGAAAACCAGGTTGGTTTTCAACCTAAACGTGGCTGTATAGGCCACATTTTCTCACTACGACAGGTCCTGGAACACAGACACACGTTTAGGCGTCCGACAGTATAAGTCTTCTTTGACCTTAAGGTGGCATTCGACTCTGTCGGTCTTCAGGTTCTATGGCAGTGTCTGTTATTGAAAGTCGTACCAAAGAAGTACATTAACATTATACAGGCTCTCTACTCGAACTCTATAGGTCGAGTAAGCGCTCATGGCGAACTATCATCGGAACTGATTGCTTCAAACGGTGTCTGTCAGACACAGACATGCTTTTTGAGATAAAATTATCTTCGTTGGACTTTACGGTGGTGGATCTACCAGAAGACTCGGTTGCTGACTTAGAATGTGCAGATGACATATTTCTATTTGGCAAAGATGCTGACAAAATGCAGAGTCTACTTATCACCCTAATTAATAATGCAAACATGTTCAGCATGCGAATCTTCCTCTCTAAATTCAAAATGACGCTTCAAGATTGGCTTGCATCGGCACCTGAACTAGTGATAGGGAATGAAGTATTTGGGGATGTCGGCCGCTTCACATATTTCGGGAGTCTCGTCAGCGCTGATGGCCTGGTTACTGACAAAGTCTCAGCACGGATACAGAAGACTCGATTGGCTTTTGCTGATTCGCCTCACTGATGGTTTAGACGAAATATCCGTTTTCTAACCAAAGGACTTATTTACTGCGCATCAGTTCGCTTTGTTCTCCTATATGGCTGAGAAATATGGCCCGTCAGATCAGAAGATTTGCGTAGGTTACTGGTTTTCTATCGTCGGGGTCTTAGAATCATTGCTCGTGTATCCGGGGGCAATCGAGTAAGCAATACTTTAGTCAGGAAACGAGCAGTAGGTAAGGATAGCAAATCAGCATATGAAGTATTGAAACTTCGTCAGTTGAATTGGTTGGGACATGTGTTACGAATACCCAACTACCGACTGCCTTGACGAGCAATGTTTTGTGGTGTAAAAGTGGTTGGTAGAAAGTTATGGGCGGCTAAATCAAAATATGGCACAAATTCACGAAGTCATTTAAAACTGGACTGAGTCATACAGGTAAGTGTAGGCTGCCTGGATGAGGTCCGCGAGACTATAATAATCGATGGTTAGAGACCTAGAGCGATGTGGCTAAAAATCGTTTGCAATGGACCAGGTGCATCCACTGTTTGTATCCTCTGAAATTCTTATCTTCTGAGGTCCCCATCACTTCTGTTTCTCTTTATCTCACTAAATTATGCTTCTTGAGTAATTTCTTCAACCTCTAATCTCTCCTATTACTGTTACTACCATGGGATTTGAATTGACATTTGCATCTCTGTGCTAATGTGGTATGATAACTTGAACTGATGTACGAGCGTACGTACAAAATTCTACGTTGTAGCTGACTAACTGACTCTTGTAGAGGATATGACTAAGTTTTTGAATTACTTCGTGTAGCTTTTGGCTGGATTTTTATCAGACTTTAATACTTTTGCTTAGTTAATATTCTAAAAATATTAATCGTAAGGTAACAAACATTTCTGACAATATTAGAATCAATCGTTTCAAGATTCAAACTGTTTCGCACATTTATAATATTAAAACAACGTGACATGAAACTGTAACTGCATGTATTATAAAAATTAATCTGACTTACAGAATTACGAGAGCCAATAACAGTGATTCCACTAGTGTCTACATGGATTCGAATTCTTTTTTTGTGTGATTTTGATGTGAGCAACTGAGTTTTAAGTAAACCAAGTGATTTTTCACAAATAAAATCACCACGTGGTTCAGACACGGAAGTATTCCCGAAGAATTTTGCACGATATATTTGTGAAACAAAGTTCTTCAGTGGTTCATGTGTTTTGGGCTCTTTGGATTCCTTTTCGGAAGTATCTGAACTGATTTCTATTTCATCTAAAAATATATTATCGTCTTTGGAAAGATTTTAATGATTTACCTATGTCACATGGATTAATTTTTTCATTTTCTTGAGACATGTTATTTGTTTTGATACCGCCTGAAAAATGAATGTCAAAACGTTTTTAGTCAGTCGATTTATTCAGAACGATTGGAACGCATGCGTCATCATAGATTTATCTTAGACAGAATATGTATGCAAACTAGGAATCCCATACTTGCGCACATTCTCTAATTAAAGTATTAAGTGAAATATATCCAGAGTAATGTAGTTGTAAATACCGATCATAATGGATTATGGTAAGTATATTCACAATTTAGTTATTAATCTAAACATTATGAAGTGGCAATCTTGGTAGTTTTAATGGAAGCTACCGGCTCAAGACCCAAAGTCAAGCATTGCAATCATATCACGGGACAACATTACGTCAGATGACTATATTTTCTTGAACGACTTACTAAAAGATCTCACACTACTTTACCTTTAATTAACTTCAAATAAATTGTTCCTTCCAGTCGCTTTCGTCTTTCTCAGTTTTTTTTCCTGTGACGGTGGTTGTAAGGTACTTGGAAATCAATATTTTCCCATTTCGAAAACCTTAGAGACATTTCGAATAGATTTGTGAACAGTTATGAAGCTTCAGTCTGGTACAGTATAAACCTCACCAGGTTCCGATTATGACGGCTTTCGGTTCCATAGTTGATCTCCATCGTAGTAATCATGTTTTTGAAGTGAAGTATCTTTCACTTATAGGTAAAAGTAATTACGCTCTGTTATAGTCAAACTCATTACCGTAATGCTTCACCATGAAGATGAGTTTTCATGTCCCAAAAATAAAGAGGGCAAATATAATGACAATCAGCTCTATCTGTTTAAAAAGTTCGAAATAAGAAATAACGCGGCCTCTTACTGTGATAGGAAGGAAAACGTCTGAATCGGTGGGGAATAAATCTATCAACACGATCACTGTCACTCAGAAAAGTACGAAAAAGAACCATAAAAAATTAAAACTAAGCTGCTAAAGCAACTGTTTTAGTGTGCCGATTTCAGAAAACGAAGCAACAAATGGACTGAAAATCTAATTAGAAATTAAAATCAACCTCAGATAATGGGGGCAGAGTGGAACTAAGCAGAAGCAATTGCTAATTATTTATCCATGGTCTTCATTTACAGGCCTCCGGTTTTTTGAAGACTAGTTACATAGGCAGTGTTACCAAATCGACTACCTACTGGTTAGTTGACTCAAAAAGATGCACATGGTTCCTTAGACGGAAAAAAGTCAGCAAGAACGAATAGGCTTCAATTATGACTTGCGAGACAACTAGCAATTAGTTCTGTAGAGCTCAGAAGAGGACAAATTACGGGAGCTAACAATGACTCCCTTCTTATCCATGAAACTCTGAATTCACAACTATACTTGACTCATTTAAGACAAATTTAGCAATTAGATAAACTTACTAGAAATGTGTTAACACAAACAGTCGGCCTACTGCGCTCAATACATAATACTGAATCCAAGTCATTAGTCATGAAAAAAAGACCATAGCCGTAGAAATTCTACATACAGATATGTAACGGTGATCGAATTTCTTGTTAAGAGCTAAAAGTGGTAGATACTCAACAATAAATATTGCTAATAAAGTATGTATGTATGTATGTATGATATAATTGTGTGAAACTTACGAGTTCAACTCTTTGTGGAAACATTAACATAACAGCCAGAAGAAGAACTCTATTGAAAGCATGTTACAATGAATAGTTACTGAAAGTCACTCAAATGAAAGGATAATATTATCGATTTCATTAGGTATGAATTTCTGGAATTTGCCTCACAATCTGTCCACAGTATGGTCAGTAAAAGAACCACAGCACCGATAGAAGATTAAAAAATGCAGATAAGTGAAAAATCAAAATTTCTGAAACCAACAGATTTAAGGTACACATTAAAAAAATGACATTTTAACTGTTATTAAAAATAACTATAGAACGAAGGGAAAGTGAACTCACCTGTAGTTCTTATACGACCATCAGCTACTATTCGATTCACAATCAACTACAAACTTAAGTAACAACGAGACGTGTTCAAAACATTGATCCCCGCGATAACGTAAAATGCAGTTCGATTTATCCACTATCCAATATTCAATATCTTTATTAAGAGCTAGTATAAACCAACCGATTTTTGGAAGCTCACTTCATGGTCTCTCTGTACGGTTCTAGATGCTTGGTTTTGTCTAATGGATGGGGGTCTAGTCACTCGACTGTCTAACTCTAGTCAGTTTGCAGTATTTTGTGGGTTTGTGTATCCAAAGATTTGAATGAATACGTTTGTTTCAGGGCAGTAAGGTTTCTGGATACCAGCACCTATCACATTATGAAACCGAAGATCAGTTAGTTGCAATATGGAGAATATTAAGGATAAAATTCTAATGCTAATAGGAACAAGATTTCAGAACTAAGTAATATGTAGATAATTTAGTTTATTAATTGGTGGTGAAGCTTTTGAGAGAGCACTTAAGTTTAAGCAGGGGAGGAGAAACAGAGATAATAAGCAAGGTGGAATAAACTCATGGTCTGAGTAGATAGTATTTATAACAACTGGCAGGTCTCAAGATATGCATCAGGCAGATGTGATCCACGAAGGAGACGACAATCCGAATGTGAATACATGTTTATCAGGTCTCTTCTTAAAGTTGTCTACTGAGAGAGCTGTGGTCATCTTGCCCGGGAGAACATTCCACAGTGCAGCGAATCTTAATGAGAAAACATGTTAATGTACCTGAGCAATTTTTCGAAAATTACCTTCACGTGAGTGGTGGCGATGCATCGGTAAGGTGCCCACGTTTTGATGGTTCGACGTGCTTAGTATGTTGCACGCTATAATCACATCACTTCGGTTTCTCATGGTACTCAGGCAGGGTAATATCAGATGCTGGAGTCTATCTTCGTAAGTTTTATTCGTTAACCCTATCACACATTTCGTGGCTCCTCTCTGCACTCGATCCAAGAAATTTATTTCTCTTTTTAGGAGAGGGGGTGCGTCGACGTTGTGAATAATAGAAGGTGGTAGTGCCTATGTCAAAGCAACGTTAAGAATAATTGTGGGGTGATGGTACAAAGTCGTCTTCGCATAAAGTGAAAAGTTGCATTTGCCTTGGCTGCGTCCCCTATGTAGTTCAGGCTCGTGTGGAGGCTTTCTGTGGTTATTAGACCGAAATCATACTCTGAGATGACATAAGTCAGCTAACTTCCATTAGGAGTGTAAGTTGTTTAGGTCATGTAATGCAGCATATACATAACGTCATATTCAGACTAGTTTAGTTTTAAATCGTAATCTTCTGTCTATTCGTCAATTGATGTACGGTCCTTATGAAGCTCACTCGGATCCTCTTCGCTTCTAATAGACCTTCAGATCTTCGTTGATCTAACTTTGTCTAATAGATCGTTAATTAATATCAGGAAGAGGAGTGAACCTGAGATATGCCTCTGTGAAAGCCCCGATGTGAGTGAGACCTATTTCTACGACCTTCACAATTAGGAGTGCGTGAGGTACTGCGGCAAAGGCTTCTGCAAAGTGAAGAAATGTTAAGTGCACCGATATTTTTCTGTCCCAGCAGGATGTCCAACTTCCTTTGCTGTGGAAACCAACCTCTCTGAAACCAGTGTTGGGCTTCATGGAGTATTTTTTTATCCATGTACTCCCTCATCTTTTCCTTCACTAGCACTTGCATTACCTTTGATAGTATTGGTAGTAATGAGACTGGTCTGTTACAGGTTGGGTCCTGCCTATCTCCTCCTTTGAAGGTTGAAGGGAGAGTAGCTTTACCCATCCAGCTGAGAGTTGGTGTAACTCCAGTGAATACCTTAACAGGTCATATATCGGTGACCTGAGGCCTTGTGCAAACTGTTTCAAGACTATGAGGCAGATGTTATGATATCCTGTTAACTTTCTGGGACGCAATGATTTTACTTTTCTCATTGCCAAGTCGGAAGTAAGCAGGAGATTTTCTAGGCCGTCAGTTGGCATTAGGTTTGAGTAGCACTCTAGATACCCCACTTAACTGACCGGTGAAGTTGGTGTTGCAGTTTTCAGCCATCCCTAGTCTGGTAAGATGCTCGTCATTTGGAGCTTTCTGGGAAAAAATACCCCGTTTCGTATGTTTTTTTCGTCATGAACCTAAACAACTGCCTACGGTTGTCTTGTATTCTGGCTGCTAGCTTATTCTAAAAGCATCCTCTGTCCCTTCGAACTTTGGCAGTGTAGCGTTCGGCGCCACACATAACCCACGTTCTGATTCGAAATGCGTGGTGCGCCTGAGGTACATTGTGTAGGACAGCATTCCTGATGATGTGTCTCACTATTTGCAAGTGACCAGCAACTATTAGCTTCCACCATTCCATTGGTCATGAGGCGAGTCGAAGAGTCTGTTTCATGCGCCAGTATTTAGCCCTAATGAAGAAAAGATAGGGCTCGAATTCATCTCGCATGAGTGTATCGTTTATGACCATGCCATGATCACGACTTCCTATTGGTTCATGGACGTGAACTTCCTCGAACAGGAGCTGATCGCCTGTTAACAAACACTTCAAGTTTGAGGACCTTCCATTATTAGTCCATGCCTAATCATCCTGAAGCTTCTAATTGCTGAGCCAAGTCGTCTTTGGAACCAACCAAGGGAAAATGTACCCTGTGAGCCGGGGTTAAAAAATGGAGTATTGAAACCCTGACGGGGGGTACCTTATCAAACCCCTTCCTGGGCGTTAGTACCTAAGAGGGGCCAGTAAGTCCCTCCAATCAAGTAGGTCGTGTCATTTGTGTTGGAATAACGTCAACATGATTCTGTCATCTCGGCTAGTCCTTTAGCTTTTAAATGGTCGTTAATATATTTAGCTGCTCCGCCTATCACTTCGGAAGAGCCCCATGTCTTGCAAGCTCACTTAAACGTCTGCTAAGTCGGGGGAAAGCCATTTTCGGTTAGGATTGTGATCTTTAGATCCATTAGAGAGCGTAAATATCTGATTTCTAACAGCTCGCTCCTTAGTCCACTTACATTACATTAACAAAGACTTTAGAAGTGAGGTAGTACAATAAGTTTTTCCAAAAATTGTCTGTATAACTCCTCTAAACCGTCTGCGACTGTGAAGTAATTTCAGCATTCTCTTGAAGTAATTCGAAGATCCGACTGTTGTGATTCAATACAGTAGAGTGCTTCATGGAAACATTATATGAATAAATGAGTCGCTTGGGTCTAATTAATGTGCTCGTTATCATCTAGCTTATCTGCACTAATAGAATAAGGAGCTTAGCATGCTGCGGCAGATTCGCTATGACAGACCCATCTAATCCATAGGATTTTACATCGGACTTTAACCATAGTTTATACAGTCTCCATATAGTAAGTGGTATAGTTTCGTACGAGCCTTTTAGATACATTCAAGCATAGTGATAGTGTAATATATTTAATGTAATCGTAAAGCAGAAACTGTACCAAAGACCACAGAAGTGAGTCACACAGTCCCGATTATATTCCGTGTCGACCTTCGCCAAATATTCAAAGTCAAGTGTTCTGCAATTCAGTGTTGAAACGGTCAAGCCTAATGAATGGTTCGTAGTAAGGGTTGAGCTTTATTTCACTGTGACGATGAAATGACTTCTTAGTGTTAACTTTTACAGCTGAAATTTCCACCGAAGTTAAAGCACATCTAATCAGACCCAAAAATGAATAATTCACCTACGATTTCTGTTTCTCCGTATATAAACAAATAGTGATGACACGCTGCACGCCGACTTCATAACTGGAGACCTCTAGTAGCTGTTACAGTTAAGATTCGGAAACGATGAACATAATTGGGCACTGTAGACTGTTCCCGAGGGATTACAGTATACCTTTGCTAAAGTTTATTTTAACGTTAATACTCAGGTTACAATTTCCAATCGTTATCAGTTCACCTGTAATCAATGAATGAATAAATTTTCCACTGTCAACGCTGGGGTCAGGGTTAATAAAGCCTCAACTATCATAACCAGTTGTCATACTTATATGAATGGGGCGAGAAGAGTATGGTCAAAGTACAACAGTTGCAGACTGTTTAGGTGTATCGTGGTGGTAAGTCATTAAAAATAAGAGAAAGGCATCTTGAAGACGATGTTACGTAATGTACGTTCGGCAACTTTGACGTTAAATTATGTGGTCTTCTCATGACGCTACACACTAAAAGAAAACATGCCCCAAGTGTTTTAGGAATAGGTGTCCAGGATGTGTACCGTACTTCGTACATACGTTAGGAATTTTATTATTTCTAACGAGCCTGTATTTTACAGTCAACTGCGAATCATTTTCAAGAAACACTAGGATATATACTAAACTTTGTCCTTCTTAACACTACCACGACAATACAATTACTTCACATACTTCCAACAGTTTATCTTTGTGAAGGCACCCAAACGATCTGCCTACTTGTATAGATCTCAACAATAATCTTATCCTGCTTCGTCAAGAAAATGTTCGTTGAATACACAGCAACATTCGTCTTGCCTGTGCATTGGCATGCTTCATGAGAAAGTACCGAAAATTTCCACCATCACAGGACACATTCCCGACCTACTTGATATGTTATAGTACTAATTCCAATATGTAACGCAGAAATCGCGTAACACTAATATTTATTTTGAACCACTTCCCAGTGGTAACTATTAGACCAAGTACTATCACCTTGATAACAATTTCACGTTTGGTATAGAACAAAGCTATGACAGAATTTTGGTGAAGATATTAGGCTTTATCCCGACGGTAGCTGCTACCTTGACGTGGTGGTCAGGCTTGCCTGTCGTGATGACCTAACCAAGCTATATTGGCTGGAACATATGTTCCTGCAGGTCATACCATGCCAGGCTGGTCGACTGAAGAACGATGAGACTAAAAGCAGCTACCCAAGGTCTGAGGGCGAAGTCTTACTGCTGACTGCAGAGGCGTGTGACAGCAGTAAGGTGTTTCCCACGAACAACCAGCATCTGCAGCCTTCTCACAAGGAAGGAAGGGTTAGAAAAGGTCGGCCCTAAAAATATCACACCTCCCCTACCTCACGGATTTCCGTCTCCGGCGGCAAGGGTGCCCACTAAGGGCATTTAAGAACGGAGCTAATCCTCAAAATACCTTTCATAAAAAAGCCGTGCGAGACCGGCCTCAAGCAGTTGTCCCTTGGGCTCTGCGGTCACGCACCCAGGTCTCCAAGACCAACACTAATCTATCTTCCTTTTCAGGTCCCTCAAGGAACAACCTACAACGGTGTGGGCAGCCGGGAAGTGACAACCGCCCTCATACCCATAACAGCACGAGAGAACTAATTGGTCGAAATCAAATCCTTCCTACACCCACACACCTTTCTCGTATCTCCGCAACTAACTGTACTCACATTCCCTTATCTGACTGCACCGCTAATGCAAACGATGCGAGTTCACGAAACGCCACTCCTGGTCTCTTGAAATCTCGTTCTATTCTACATGTTGGAGCATTTAATGTACGGACATTGTGTCAAATAGGGCAACAGGCTTCATTAGCTAGGACTTTAGAATCTCGTGCCATCGATGTACGCTGCGTCTCGGAAACGCGCATACAGGATCCTAGTAAAGTTATTAATCTGATTTCACCTTGTCAAAATAAAGAAGCAGCTCGATTTACTCTTCGTGTATCCGGTAGCCCTGATGCTGCTTCCAGGGGTCTTGCTGGCGTAGGCATAGCATTGAGTCGTAGAGCTGAACAATCTCTCCTTGACTGGATCCCAGTAGATAGTCGCTTGTGCGCTGTCCGACTAAACGGGACAGTAAGGACTCAGAAAGATAGGAACACTCGCCGTTGCCTCTTCATCGTATCTACCTATGCCCCCACTGACTGCAGTTCAGACGAGGTTAAAGATGAGTTTTACAGAAAGCTTTCGGACCTCCTCCAAAATGCTAGGCGATCTGATACAGCAATAATGGCTGGTGACGTTAATGCTAAATTAGGTAGACTGAGTGAAAATGAAAGACACCTAGGTGGATGTTATGGTGTCGCGGCTCAGAGAACAGACAATGGTGACGGGACTATTATTTATTCTCAATATAGGAGACTGGACCGATGGGCAGAACACTTTAGGGATCAGTTCAACTGGCCTCGAGCCACTCTTCGGTTTCCCACGATCTCCAGTCATCCTGAATGGCAAGTCCACCTAAGTACGCCTAGTCTTAAAGACGTTGAGGAAGCGTTAGGAAATCTGAAGCGAGGACGAGCTGCAGGTTCTGACAGACTGACCCCTGAGATATTTAAGGATGGTGGTCCAGTTTTATCAGCTAGGTTGACTGAGATCTTAGGTAGAATCTGGGAACTGGACGTAATCCCATCCGAGTGGTCTCAATCACTGATTGTCCCAATCTACAAGAAAGGACACAAGTCTTGGTTCGCTCCGTCTTACTTTATGGCTGTGAAACATGGCCAGTGAGAGTAGAAGATATTCGTAGGTTACTGGTTTTCGATCATAGGTGTCTTCGAAGCATTGCTCGTATATCATGGGACACCCGAGTAAGCAACGCTGTTATTAGGAAACGGGTGCTAGGTAAGGATAGCAGATCAATAGACACAGTAATGAAACTTCATCAGTTGAGGTGGTTGGGACATGTGTTACGACTGCCTAACCACCGACTGCCTCGACGAGCTTTGTTTTGTAGTGTAGGAGTAGGTTGAAAGAAAGTTAGGGGCGGCCAAATCAAAACATGGCAGAAATCCATGAAGTTATTGGCGAGTGGATTTAGCCATGTCGGTAATTGTCGACTACCTGGTTGGGGTCCGCGAGATGATAATAATCGATGGTTAGAGACCCTGAGTGACATGGCTCAAAATCGTTCGCAATGGTGCCGGTGCATTTATTCTTTGTGTTCTCTCAAATCCTAACCTTCTGGGTTCTTCAACAACTCTAGTTTTGACTTTCTTAACTTTTCTCACTGAATCATACTTCTTGAATAATATCTTCTAATCCTAACCTCTCCGATTACTCCTAATACCTTTACTACCTCTTCTACTATTGGATTTTAATTGACAATTAAATCTCTGTGCTGATGTGGTATGGCGACATGAACTGATGTACTTACGTACGAAGTTCTACGTTGCATCTGACTGACTGACTGACTATTAGGCTTTATGAAATCATTATTCGAATTGCTCTATTGTATTCAAAATCACACAAATCGGAAATAGGACCTTCGCACCGATACAATTCAGTTATTTTGACTGGCACATCTTTAGTAAATAATCGTTTATACTATTCTGCGGAACCCCATTAGTCATAAAAATTATTTCGAAACTAGGCAGCTAATTAGCTCCATACTTAGAAAACCGACGATAATCTTGCTGAACTTTAAAAACTTCTTTACAGGTATAAATGACAACTTGAAAAAAAATACTACGTAACAAGTTTTGTGATAAGTGGAAATTTCGAGAGAGGATAAAAGCATGTCATAGAATAAATGAAGAATTATGGTTTGAATAAATGACAAGAAAAAAATTAGATGAAAGCACAGAGATCAAGATTTATAAAAGTCACAGCCAGACTAGCTTCATGTGTTTGAATTCATATCTCCTGAATCCGTGGAGTCATTTGTTCCTTCAACGAGCCGTAGTAAGATCATTCGTGCAACTTTGAAAATATAAAGAAATAATATCGTCATTGTCGTACTAATATAACATTTTTGAATGCAAGTATACATGAGTTTACTTATTCCGAAGTTATGTAAATTTAATAAAAGTGATACCTTATATCTGAGAAGAAAAAACTACTCAAAAACGCAAAAACCGACGAATAATTAAGGATCATCGTAAAGTAGTAAGAACCAAGGATATTAAACTTAATTCGAATCACTAAATATAACTGATACTGGGTAGAGTGAAACTGTGATTTACGAAGCTGTTAAATATTCATTTTGAGGAGCAGGTTTCATATTAGATAACAATCGTTCACTACTGGGGATATTTGGATAAATTATTAATTTTGTCAAGCTTCAGATATTATTCTAATAAATTAAATGCATATTTATTGCTAAACAGGTGATCACTCATACAGTGCACTGTATTCATTTTCATTAAACGTAGTTTCATCATTCATTGTGAATTTACTGTATCATATACAAAACGGATTCAAATATTTATCGACTAAACAATACAAGTCCGACTTTCGATAATATTAATAGATTTTACGACGTTGAGATAAAAGCTGATTATGTTAAAAATTACAAAAGATGAAGTTGTACATAAAATGGTAAAAGTATTTACCGTAATAATTAAATTACTACTGGTATACTGCTATTCAGTTTATCAACTGAAGTCAGACATATAAACTAGTGAGTTTTGGTTCAGGAGTTTGAAGCTCGGATATATGCCACTAAGTCTGAAAGTCCTAGGTTCGACCTCTGACAAGGTCATGGAAATCCACTGACAATGAGCCCCACACTAGGATGAAACAACTTTCCAGTGCTCTTGATTTCCGATTGTGTCCTAAGATCAGTAGATGATACTAACCATGAAAGAAAAATATAGTACATGATAAAACAATGCGTGTCTTCAATTATCATAAACGCAAAGTAATTAAAAAATAGACTCACTCCGACCAGCTCGTAGACGTGCAATACTATCTAAGTGATTATTTCCAGAACTTAATATTTGTTTTGTTCTTATTTCATTTGTTTGACATAACTGTTAACAAGAAGCATTGAATAGTGAACAAAAAAATAAATGATATAATGAGTTAAATAGTTATCTTATTTCGAGTCCATAAAAGATTTGAAATTATTTCGAAAGCGTGTGTAACGTTAGTTAATAAACCTTTAGTTTAGACGAAAAAATATCATTAAACTATACTGTTCATGCATAAAAGGTTTAACAATATATTGCTTTAAAAAATTGTGTATATTAAGCTCATTTAGTGTGAATGAAGGAAAAAAAATACACCATCATATAACGACTACACAAAAAAAACGAGAAGTTTTTTCTCCATGCAAAAGAAAATATTTAATATGATGAGGATAAACATTTGTGAAAGTAATAAATCAGCATGTCAAGTAAATTCAATTCCATTGGCCGATGAATAATGATTTAAAAAATGTAATATTCCATTAGCTGTCTACAGTTTAAATGGATTTTAACAAAGTTTATTTTAGTGTTGTGTATTCGGTATAAATGTATGCCATTTTGATAGAAAGCGAGGAAGCTCTAATTTTGCTAAGTAGTTTAGTTATTTGAAGTTTATGTCTTTTTTAGTTACGGAATTGTGAAATGATCTTGTATCTTTCTTGCTACACCGCTATATTTTAAACTGACCATATCACCACCACCTTTTGAAGCATGTTTCAATGTCACAGAATACACATTGTGGAAGTCGCAAGGGTAACACACATTTAACATCTGTAACATATATACAAACCATCAAAGTCAATGTTTCAAGATGGTGATGCCAACTGGATTAACGCCACTGAATTTGAATATTTTAGTAACTTAAAACTAATAATATTGAGTTAATGAAATTTAGTTGGCTATTTAAATTTCAATACGAGTGGTTAGAAAGTGCAACTAAACATATAACAACTAATAATAAACATCACACAATAATAGTGCTTTATGTTCTTATCGATCTGTATAAAATATGCTGATAAATTTAGGCAAGAATGTTAACAGACCTGATATGCTTCCTCTTCATGCTGTTTTACTACTTTCATAAAAGTTGATTCACTATAGTCATCATCATCATTGTCAACATCATTTTCTTCGTATACATTTGGATCAGGTTCAATTATTTTTATAGATCGATCAATTCCGCTAACAGCAATCACTAAATGAATTAAAGAATTGGAAAATTAAAATACTATTAATAGAGCAGCTTAATAAACAAATACAAGTAGTTATTCTGTTTTCAGTTCAATTTATTGTAGAAGAATGATAAACATTACACAGAAGAATGAAAGGTAATAAAGAGAAATTAGTTTGAACCCATATTTGTAACAGAAATGTAACAAACATTTATAATGAGGAAAAGCACTGAAGCTAAACGTTTGAAATAGTTTAAGGACATACGAAATGACATGTAATAATAATTTAGTAAATTATTGGTAATATTGACTAACTTGGAAAACGAGGATGAGGAATAATTCGATTTACTACAGATGTATCTGCTTTAATAGCAAGTTCAGGCTTTCCTGTATTACGATTCCATGCAATTAAATGACCACATTCAGATCCAGATAAAATAAAATTACGGCCCCAAAATGTTGACACTTTGACCTGCAAATCAATTAAAACAATATTATCTAATCTAATCACTTAATACATACTGTAACAAGGTAAAACGTACAAACCTTTACTCAATCAGTAGACAAATGAAGTATATCGTGGTACATACTAGTAGACTGAAAAATTTCCAATTCATTTGTTTTACGACAGATAATTGCTTGTTTGTTATTCAAAACTCTATACTCTATAACAAAGAGTTAAATAGGAAAATCGGAATTTCTTAAATGTTAGTAACAATCATCCGATTGCTATTCCTAGGTTTTTAAAGTGTTTTCGGTATGCTTTTAAAGTATAACTAAACGCCTTTCAAAAGAGAAAGTAGTTTTACTTTTCAATAAAAAATGTATTAACTTCGGAAATATCAGAAATTCACAATGAAATTATTGAGACAGGCTGATAAATTTATTGTTGGAAAACTGAAGTTGGTATGTATAAGTGGAGATTGTTCAGTCAGTCGCTAATAACGATTCTTAAAACAAAAAAATATTATTGTGACGTTTATTTGACAATTACTACCAATAAACTAGTATTTCTCAGACATTACTTTACTCGACTGGACCCTAAGCCAAAATACGACTTGGGTAGCAACTACCCAAGTCTAAACGGCAAGCTAATTTCATACAGTAGGAAAAAGGTTAGTCTATTAATTACTGTCAAACTGAAAGATTCCAGTCCTTTTAGTGAGACTATAATTAATGGACGACCCTTGACCGATGCTAAAGTGACCTTCAGAAAATTTAACTGTTTCCTACGATCAAAAGTGTTATAAACCAGTGTAAGGAAATAGGAGTTTGATATTGTTTTGGAATCAAAATTATTATCATGAACTGACATAAGCCATAGCAATGTCATGTCACTTGACAATGCCGATGAATAAACTTCGCGCCAAAATTCAAAGGCTAAATGGTTTGTTGATAAATCAGAGTTTCGACGTCCTGTACAATTATAAACTAGCGCTAACTGACTAAAAATGGACGTACCACAATGTGATTTCCCATGGAATGAGCTTTATTCAATGCCCTAATAACAATATGCAAAACAACTTGACAGAAATACAGCTGTAGGATATTAGAAAATGTAATGAGATTTCAAAATTCAGTATTATAGTAAGAAATAAACAAAACTGCAGCTTACCAAAATGACGCATATGAATTTACACTTTTTGTTTATACGAAGTAAAGCGCCTAATCTAAGCTGGCTAATCTATGTGATTTTTTTAACCAAAATACTTGTCTGCTACAGATTTTAGGTAAAACGAAATTTTTGAACAATTTGAATATTATTCAACACGAATATTCTATGGCATAGTATTATTCAGTGTTAGGAATAATTTAAATATAACGAGATCTGATTTGAGGGAGTGGATAAGTATAACACTAGAAATCAATGGTACTAATAGAACTAATAAATATACTTAGACAATAACATACCACAGTACTACAGCATTCACGACCACAATATTTCATAACTTCGCGGCATCTTGGAGAAGATTTTATGATGTCAGAAATATATGCATCAGTTAAGTAGTCGATGGGAAGTTTTGGTTCACGCTGAGAATCTAAGATGAGGAACAGCAGTTAATGAAAATGAATATGGACATGATAAAAAGCAATATTCCAGTGTAATAAAAGGATACAAATGTTAATCTACCTAACAACTGAAATGTCAAATCCAAAGACCAGTATGAACACTATACTATACACTATAATAAAAGTAACTAGATAATCAGATCATTCACGAAGTGTTTGAGTTTTCACAGAAACGAATTCTAAGAATAGTGAAAAATATAACTACGATTTTGAAACCTAATAAAAAATTCATTAAAACAATAACAAATTGTAAATTACTCTGTGTTATATCCGTGCTAGAAGTTTCACTAATTGTTGACTCAGCAGGACTTGAAGATACTGTTTGAGGCACAGTCGATGTTTCATCCGCAGCACTTATATCTGTTCTAGATCGATGCTGAGTAAGCCACCTGAAAGACATAACATGATATGAATTATCTATAGGAAGGTGTAGAAACATATGTATTTTATAACACTAGGAAAATCCATATTTATTGGAAATAAAATTGACGTTCTGTGCATAATTCATTTGTAGTAACCCTACTACATCACTTCTGTGCTATTGAAGCATGACTTGAATGTACAAGATTCTTAAAGTGCGTGTAAAGAAAAAGCCAGTTGATTCCATCATTAATGAGCAATGCTGTATAATGCTAGAACTTACAATTCATCTTCAACACATCAATACTGATCAATCGTAACCATTCACTTCAATATATTGTATGCTCTTGTTAACGTCATTTTAAGCGAAACTAGAATTGACTATGGTATGTGACAAAAATGTGCCACAATATTAACAGCGTAAATTTGAGCTGTTTGAAGTTGATGAGAAGCTTTGGAATATAATGAATTAATGTTATGCCGCAAAAAAATATGAAATTCAGTGTTTATTGTTTTTGATTATATTGTAGGGTTAATAGTAGTGAATTTCTTCGTTGAATAAAATAGTTCACTCACTGAGAGCAAAAGGGGTCCAGAGTTTGTGAGAGTAGTTCACTAATCTGAATACTGACAACTTACAACAGAAACGACACAGATATTTACATACTGAGCTATCAGAATTTTTGAAAGATATGTACTGAGGTACACAAACTAAACATTCAGCAAAACTATTGAGATCTTCTAAGTTTTTTACAGCATATTCCATAATGCATTTTTAAAATGTCTGAATATTATAAGCAATCCTAATGTCTGTAGATAACAACAATAAAATTCAACAGAATCAAATAGTAAAGAGATTTCATAACAGTTTATGAAAACAGAGTTCATGGGAGTAGTAAAAGATCAAGACCGGATTTTATCTAATAACGTAACATAAAGCTTACCGATAAAGAGCAACAGTTAAACGTATATTTGGATCTGAAATCAGGCTATCTGAAACAAAAATAGAAACTCATCGGTGAGCT
This sequence comes from Schistosoma turkestanicum, assembly GCA_944470395.2. NCBI lineage: Eukaryota > Metazoa > Platyhelminthes > Trematoda > Strigeidida > Schistosomatidae > Schistosoma > Schistosoma turkestanicum. The sequence continues at coordinate 16,198,054 of OX103979.1, forward strand.
ATTAGATCAAAAGTTACGTAACAATTCATATTTAACGAAGAATGAAATTTAGAAGTGAATAAAATACATACAAGCATCAAATGGATATATTTATTGAGCAACCATGAACCATCAATAAGAAAGTTTTATAATAAAATCTTAATACATAAGATGGATGATTGTGTAGTATACACAGATAAGTAAGAACATTGGGAAATTCCTAATGCCGATAACTTGCTCCTGTCCATAAAAACTGTAGCGTGATTTTAATTACTACTATTATCTCCAACCTTTGGGTATTACTCTGACCAGCGTGATAACCGTCCTATCACATAATTTTGAATTCAAACAACAGGTAATTATTGCTGCTGAGTATTAAGATGCAAATAAATGTGTCATTCTAAAACCTTAAACAAAAAGGAAGAATGAAGCTTATATATATGTCATTAGTATAAATGGTCTTTTAATTTGATCAGAAAACTAACATACAGGTCGGCTGAAGCATATGTAATAAAGTTGTATTGCAAAATTAATTCTGAACACGAATACATAAAAAATGTGATGTAGAAAAACGGTTTGAGTGATTTGCAACTTTCGATTATTTTTTATTGATAATCACTGAGTTCCATATTAATTTTCATGCTAACTGATCCACTGTACTACTACACAGCATTCGCATTCAATCCATTACAGTTACACGACAAATGAATTATATGCATGACAAATTATTTTATTCAGTCAGTCAGTTACGGCGTAGAACTTGGTACGAGCAAACATCAGTTCAATTCAACACACCAAATTAACACAGAGAGAAAAAACTATCAGTTTTAACCCTATAGTAGTAGAGGCAGTAGAAGTGTTATCATAATAAAAGAACAAGGGTAACAGGAAACTGTACTAATTATTTCTACGACAAACTTCAATAACACATGAGCAGACTATTATGGAAGAAAATTTTTCCACTTTTTCGATATGACTAACGCCTTCTTTATCAATAGTGAAACCAAATTTATCAATCTCCTATCAAATCTTACCTTCAGGAGAGCGAGAAGATTCTGTTTCCGAGGATAGACTCTGTGGATTGGTATTCGGCAGCCAATCTGGTCGCTTTAATATAGAATAACCGAAAAGCAGAAACAGTCATTTAGTTAATGTTGCAAGATAATAATAATTACTTTGTTGATGTTATTGTCGATAACGATAAAATGAAGGGTTAACAGACAGGCGTATGCAAACTAAGAGTATTCAAATTCGTATAATATATATATATATATATATATATATATATATATATATATATATATAAATTACAAACATGTATACAGAAATAATGATGACTTCAGCTAAGTGGCGTAGCCGAGCAATCAATTGGATCGTTTACTTATAGTCCTGATCGTAGCTGCTACCTTCACGTGGTGGTCGGGCTTGCCTATCGTGATGACCCGACCGAGCTGAATTGGCTGAAACATATGTTCCTGTAGGTTCGACCATGCCGGGCAGGTCGATCGGAGAACGATGAGACTAAATGCAGCCATTGCCTCTTCGCTGTCTCTGACTAAGCTCCAAATGACTGCAGCTCGGATGAGGTAAAAGACGACTTTTACCGAAAGCTTTACAACCTTCTTCAAACAATAATAATGGCTGGTAACGGCATGTTAGAGCTTCAAATATTCGAACCTTATAACAAATAAAAACTCCTCCAGTAGAACCTTGGGGGCTACTGCCGGTCACAAGCCCGGATAAAGGAGGAGGGTTGAACATGGGGTTGGCGACAACATTCCGTCGAAATCTCACTTGCCAAAAAAAAGTCACGGGGCCGATGGCTCTTCTGACAACCAGAGCAACCATTTTTTTTAGGTACATGGAACGTTCGTACATTGTGGGAGACTGGAAGACTATTCCAAGTTGCGGCAGAAATGAAAAGATACAACCTCGAGGTGCTCGGCATCAGTGAAACGCATTGGACACAGGTAGGACAACTGAGACTTGCTTCAGGGGAACTGCTGTTATACTCTGGTCATGTAGAGGAAAACATTTCACATACACAAGGAGTTGCACTGATGCTCTCCAAACATGCACAAAAGGCACTGATAGGATGGGAATCTCATGGACCCAGGATCATTAGGGCATCCTTCAAAACAAAGAAAGAGGGCAGTACCATGAACGTCATCCAATGTTATGCACCTACCAATGACTACAATGACGACGTTAAAGATCAATTCTACGAAAGGCTGCAGTCAATCGTCGAGAAATGTTCACCAAAGGATTTGACGATTCTTATGGGAGACCTGAATGCCAAGGTTGGAACGGACAACACTGGATATGAAGACATCATGGAACGACATGGACTGGGAGAGAGGAACGAAAACGGTGAGAGATTTGCAAACCTATGTGCCTTCAACAAACTGGTCATCGGTGGCACAATATTCCCGCACAAATGCATCCACAAAGCCACATGGATTTCACCGGACCACACTACTCAAAACCAAATTGACCATATCTGTATCAACAAAACGTTCAGAAGGACCATGGAGGATGTGAGAACCAAGAGAGGAGCTGACATAGCCTCAGATTATTACTTGCTGGTCGCCTAAATGGAAATGAAACTCAAGAAGCACTGGACAACGGAGCAGACAACATCACAAAAGTCTGATACGGCCTTTCTTCGGGATACCGTAAAACTCAACGAATTCAAGATAGCCCTCTCCAATAGGTTCCAGGCCTTTCAGGATCTACTCAATGGAGAGAACGCAACATTAGAGAACAATTGGAAAGGGATTAAGGAGACAATCACTTCAACATGTCGGGAGGTCATTGGTCGCAAGAAGCACCATCACAAGGAATGGATCTCTGTTGGTACTCTTGAAAAAATTGAAGAAAGGAGGAACAAGAAGGCAGCAGTGAATATCAGCCGAACAAGAGCAGAGAAATTTAAGGCACAAGCTTAATACACGGAAGCAAACAGGGAAGTGAAGAAGAGCATCAGAGCTGACAAACGAAAATATGTGGAAGATCTAGCAATGACAGCGGAAAAGGCTGCAAGAGAAGGACACATGAGACAATTGTACGAAACAACAAAGAAGCTCGCCGGAAACTATCGTAAACCAGAACGACCAGTGAAAAGCAAGGAAGGGAAAATAATCAGCAACACTGAAGAACAGCGAAATAGATGGGTAGAGCACTTTCAGGAACTCCAGCTCCACTGAACACACCCAACATCGAAGCAGCATCCAAGGACCTCCCAATTAATATTGGCGCACCTACGATTGAGGAGATCAGTATGGCCATCAGACAAATCAAGAGCGGCAAAGCAGCAGGACCAAACAACATTAAAGCAGAGGCAATGAAACCAGATGTAGAAGCAACTGCGAAAATATTTTACATCCTCTTCAAGAAGATTTGGGATGAGGAACAAGTACCATCAGATTGGAAAGAAGGATACCTCATCAAAATACCAAAGAAAGGCGATCTCAGCAAATGTGAGAACTACAGAGGCATCACTCTTCTTTCAATACCAGGCAAAGTCTTCAACAGAGTATTGTTAAACAGAATGAAGGACTTCGTAGACGCCCAACTTCGAGATCAACAGGCCGGATTTCGGAAGGATCGATGGTGTACTGACCAAATTGCTACATTACGGATCATTGTGGAACAATCAATTGAATGGAACTCACCACTCTACATCAACTTCATCGACTACGAGAAAGCATTTGATAGCGTGGATAGGAAAACACTGTGGAGGCTTCTTCGACACTACGGTGTGCCTGAGAAAATAGTTAACATCATACGGAATTCTTATGATGGATTCAACTGCAAAATCGTGCACGGAGGTCAGCTGACAGACTCTTTCGAGGTGAAGACCGGTGTCAGGCAAGGTGGCCTACTCTCACCCTTTCTCTTTCTCCTGGTGATCGATTGGATTATGAGGACGTCGACCTCTGGAGGGAAGCACGGTATCAACTGGACAGTTAGGACGCGGCTGGACGATCTGGACTTCCCAGATGACCTGGCTCTTCTATCGCACACTCAACAATAAATGCAAGAGAAGACGACCAGTGTAGCAGCAGCCTCTGCAACAGTAGGTCTCAACATGCATAAAGGAAAAATCAAAATTCTCCGATGCAACACAGCATGCACCAACCAAATCACTCTTGATGGAGATGCATTCGAGGACGTTAACAACTTTACATATCTGGGCAGCATCATCGACGAGAAAGGTGGATCCGATGCAGATGTGAGGGCGCGGATTGGCAAAGCGAGGGCTGCATTTCTACAGTTGAAAAATAGCTGGAACTACTCCAAAAAACTTTCAACCAAAATCAGGATTTTCAATACAAATGTCAAGACAGTCATACTGTATGGAGCGGGAACTTGGAGAACTACGAAAGCCATCATCTAAAAGATACAAGTGTTTATGAACAGTTGTCTACGCAAAATACTTCGTATTCGTTGGCCAGACACTATCAGCAACAACGAACTGTGGGAGAAAACAAACCAGATTCCAGTGGAGGAGGAAATCAGGAAGAAGCGGTGGAAGTGGATAGCACACACATTGCGGAAAGCACCTAACTGCGTCACGAGACAAGCCCTCACATGGAACCCTCAAGGCAAAAGGAAAAGAGGAAGGCCAAGGAACACACTACGCCGAGAAATAGAGAAAGATATGAGAGGAATGAACAAACATTGGACAGAACTGTAAATTGAAGCCGAAACGTTGTTCCCAGCCTCTTGAAACTCGGCTGTAAACGAAATGTTAGCGCTTCAAATATTCGAACCTTACAACAAATAGGACAGCAGACTACATCAGCGAGGACTTTAGAATATAGAATATATATCGATGCATGTTTCGTCTTCGAAAAGCGCATACAAGATCATAGTATAATCATTGATTCGACTTCAACTTGTCCAACTACAGAACCGTCTCGATTTACGCTCTGTGTTTCTGTAAGCCCTGTTGATGCTTCCCGTGACCTAGCTGGTGTGGGTTTCGTGTAATGTCCTAGGGCAGGATTGGCTCTCTTAGACCTGATCCCAGTAGACAGTCGCAAGGACTCATTAAGATAGGGAAACTCGCCATCACCTCTTCTTTGCCTTTTAGTAAGCTCTCGCTGACTGCAGCTCGGATGAGGTAAAAAATAATAGATGTGATGTAGTAATAGTGGCTGGTAACTTTAATGTTCAAGTAGGTAGACTAAGCGAAACTGAAAGACACCTGGGTGGGCCTTATAGTGTTGCGACTCACAGAATAGATTATACTGACCATCTGCCACAACTAAGCTCAGATAACCGCCTATTTCTTTCAAGTACTAACTTTAAGCATAAGGAAAAAACATATTTTTACCTGGCGACGCGCAAATTCGTCCCAACGACGGAATCAACTAGATCACATCGTTATCAGCAACTGATGGAAGGATCGATAGGAGACTGCCACTCGTTCTGGGGCACATTTCTAGATTCACGTTATGCTCTAGCGCGAGCGCGTAGTCGTTTACGATTTGCTGAGATTTGAATTGACAATTGCGTCTCTGCGCTCATGTGGTATGGCAACTTGAACTGACGTACGCACGTACGTACAAAGTTCTACGTTGTGACTGACTTTCAAGTATAGCAATAACATTCTGAATCTAAAGTAACTTAATACTGACCTAGTTATTTACGCCTATTGCCTCTAATGAAGGATAGACCTCCTACAAGTATTCTCCAACCTATTCTATCCTAGGCCTTCCTTTCCAGTCCTACCTTATTACTGTTCATTCTTTTCATATCTGTCTCTAATTCTCAGCCCAATGTATTCCTTGGTCTTTCCAATCACCTTGGGCCTTGAGAGTTCTAAGTTGGGGCTTGCCTCCTGATGCAGTTGGGAGATTCACGCAATTTGTGTCCAATCCACCTCCGGCGCTTTTCTAACTTCTTCCTCAGCTGGAATCGCGTTCTCTCTCTGCCACAGTAGGTTGTAACTGACGGTATCTGCCCAATAGGTCTGCAGTATCTTGCATAGACAGCTGTTAATAAACACATTTATCTTGTGGATGACGATTTTTGTAGTTCCCCAAGTTCCCGCTTCATACAACAGAACGGTTTCGATTTTTGACTTTGGGGTTGGTAGACAATTGTTTAGGGTTTCAGATGGTCTTCAACTGTAGAAATGTTGCCCTTCATAGTGTCATTCTGTACACGTGGTCGAGTGCTTTCTGTAGTCAAGGGAACCGATGTACAGTGGTGAGTTTCAATCAGATGGTTGTTCCACTATAATTCGTAGTATCGCTGCCTGGTCTGTACACGATCGATCCTTACCGAATCCTGCCTATTGATCTCAAAGTTGGGTGTCTAGGTCAGTCAGTCAGATGCAACGTAGAACTTTGTACGTAAGTACATCAGTTCATGTTGCCATACCACATCAGCACAGAGATATAATTGTCAATTCAAATCCAAAAGTAGAAGAGGTAGTAAAGGTATTAGAAGTAATCGGAGAGGTTAGGATTAGAAGATATTCAAGGAATATGATTCAGTGAGAAAAGTTAAGAAAGCCAAAACAAGAGGGGTTGAAGAATCCAGAAGATTAGGATTTGATAGAACACAAAGAATAAATGCACCGGCGCCATTGCAAACGCTTTCCAGCCATGTCATTCAGGGTCTCTATTTATCGATTATTATCATCTCGCGGACCCCAACCACCCCAACCAGGTAGTCGACAATTACCGACATGGCTCAGTCCACTCGTCAGTGACTTCATGGATTTCTGCCATGTTTTGGTTTGGCCGTCCCTAGCTCGTCGAGGCAGTCGGTGGTTAGGCATTCGTAACACATGTCCCAACCACCTCAACTGATGAAGTTTCATTTCTGCGTCTATTAATCTGCTATCCTTACCTAGTACTCGTTTCCTAACAACAGCATTGTTTACTCAGTTGTCCCACGATATACGAGCAATGCTTCTTAAACATCTATGATTGAATACTAGTAAGCTACGAACTGCTGCGCAGTACACCCGTCCTTTGGTTAGCGAACGGATATCTCGCCTACGCCATAAGTGACGCAGGTTGGCAAAACCCAATCGAGACTTCTGTATCCGAGCTGAGATTTCGTCAGTCACCAGGCCATCGGCATTGATGAGACTCCCAAGATAAGTGAAGCTGTCTACACGCTCGACTACTTCACTCCCTATCACTAGTTCAGGTGCCGATGAAACCCAATCTTGAAGCAACATTTTGCATTTGGAGGGTGAGGTTAATGTACTTCTTTGGCACAACTTTCAATGACAGACACTGCCACAGAATTTCACGATATACAGAGTCAAATGCCGCTTTTAGGTCCAGGAAAACAACTATTGTAGGACGCCTAAATGTGTGTCTGTGTTCCAGGACCTGTCGTAGTGTGAAGATGTGGTCTATACAGCCACGTTCGGGTCTGGAACCACCAGCCTGGTTTTCTACAGTCTGCTCTTCACGAGCTTTCGTTAAGCGTCGAAGTATTACTGAGGCTAATATTTTAGATACTGTATTAGTTAGACTGATTCCCCTGTGATTGTCACAACAAGACTTTTGTCCTTTCTTATAGATTAGGACAATCACTGATTGAGACCAGCCGGATGGGATTGCGTCCAGTTCCCAGATTCTACCTAAGATCTCAGTCAACCTAGTTGCTAGAAGTGGACCACTATCCTTAAATATCTCAGGGGTCAGTCTATCAAAACCTGCAGCTCGCCCTCGCTTAAGATTTCCTAACGCTTTCTCAACTTCATTAATACTAGGAGGACTTACGTCGATTTGCCATTCAGGATGACTGCAGATCGTGGGTAACCGAAGAGTGGCTCGAGGCCAGTTGAACTGATCCCCAGAGTGTTCTGCCCATCGGTCCAGTCTCCTGGATTGAGGATGGATAATAAGACCATCCTTTTGCGAAATAGTTTCACTCACACTTGGGTTCCTAATACCAGTTTCCTTGATGAGTCTAAATAGTTGCCCACTGTTGTCTATCGACGCTGCCTTTTCTATCTCTCTCGCTTTCTCCACCCACCACTGTTTTTGATCATTGCGTAGGCTTTTTGTCAGCCTACATCTAAGCTGACTCCGCTCCTCATCGCCCTCAGAGCAGGGCGGGCATCCATGAGTTCAGTAGATGCTATTGAGATCCACGGCTTCATCCTAGCCTTATGGTTTACCTTAATATGAGATATCACTGCTGTTTCCACAGCCTTTTTGACATCACACCAACCTGAATCTGGATGGGAATCGCTTACATGGTTGCTTAACTCATTTTCTAGTTGCTCCTGAAATATATTTTTCGCCTTATTATCATTAAGTAAAACACTAAGAGGCTTCCTTACGGTGTCTTTCCTACGTCCAGTAAGCCTCAAACAGATACGAGCCCGCACTAGGGCATGATCTGAATCTAAACATGTGCCCCAGAACGAGCGACAGTCTTCTATCGAACCCCTCCATCGGTGGCTGATGGCGATGTGATCTAGTTGAGTCCAACGTTGAGACGACTTTGGAGGTCGCCATGTCATCAGATGCTTTTCCTTATGCCTAAAGTAAGTGTTTGCTAAGAATAAGCGGTTATCTGAGCATACTTGCAACAGACGGTCGCCATTGTCTGTTCTCTCAGTCGCTACACCATAACATCCACCTAGATGTCTTTCCTTTTCACCTAGTCTACCTACTTGAGCATTAAAGTCACCAGCCATTATTACTATATCAGAGCGCCTAGCTTTTTGAAGGAGGTCCGAAAGCTTTCTGTAGAACTCATCTTTAACCTCGTCTGCACTGCAGTCAGTGGGGGCATAGGCAGATATGATGAAGAGGCAACGGCGAGTGTCCCTATACTTACGAGTCCTTACTGTCCCGTTTAGTCGGACAGCGCACAAACGACTATCTACTGGGATCCAGTCAAGGAGAGATTGTTCAGCTCTACGACTCAATGTTATGCTTACGCCGGCAAGACCCTGGGAAGCAGCATCAGGGCTTTCAGATACACGAACAGTAAATCGAGCTGCTTCTTTATTTTGACAAGGTGAAATCAGATTATTAATTTTACTAGGATCCGGGTACTGATAGTACCGTGACTCATTTTTAGTTCTCATACTTGCTGAGATCGCGCTTCTTCGGTATCTGAATGAGGTTTCCTTCTGTTGGTACTTGTTCTTCCTCCCAAATCTTGCTGAATAGAGCGTGGGACATCTTTGCGGTTACTGCTATGTCTGCTTTCAATGCCACAGCTAGAATTTTTTCAGGTCCTTCTGGTTTCCCACCATTGATTTGTCCGATGGCCCTGTCGATTTCTTTAATTGTTGGTGAGTTGACATCAATTGCGAGGTCCGTAGGTGCTGTTTCGATGTTGCGTGTATTCCATGGGACTGGTCCACTCGAGTTATTTTAAGTGCTCTACCCATCTGCTTCACTGTCCTTTAATGTCAGTGATTGCTTTGACTTTCTTGTTCTTGACTTGTTCTCCTGGTTTGACATCATTGATTTATCTGATGACCATGCTGAACAGAACAACAAACATACGAACCGACAAAATACGATCAAATATGCTAAATGATGAGCAGAAAGATATTTTGCTTCAAGGTTATGTGATGCGAGATAGTAAGTGGAGAGCGTCTGTATATCAAATCAACTTTTCAGTTAATATTTCATGACTAATACATCATTATAAAAGGTATCATTATAACATTAACGTGTCGACTAACGGTTTTGAGTTTAAAATGTTATTTGAAAGAAAGTGGCTTCGATAATGAACGAAAACAACAGACTACTTAAAAGCAAACACAAAAGCCACAGAACAAAATGGTTTATAGTTGAAAAAGTTACTTAGTAAATGAGGAATAGAAGCAGGAGAAACTAGATTGTCTGTAAGTTTGGTTAAGCAACTAATTCTATGATGAATTAAGGAAAATGACGCAGACATGCTAATTCATTTTGATTTTCGAACAACCATTGATTAAGAACACAGTAAAAACATACCTGTACTTCAGAATCATTACCAGTTTCTTCTGAATTGAGATCATATAAGAAAACAGGGGCATACATATGACTGACAAGTAAATGCTTCCCACCAAGATCGGATGAAAGTGACTGTTTACAGCCAGTGGGTGATAAAAAACGAGTATGATCCTTGTCATAGATAGGTTCGAACTTGACTGACGTTATATGACCTGGTCCGTAATCTAATCTGAAAGTTTTATTAGAATTGATCTTCGCAGGTAGACCAAGAGGTCTGGCTACACGGAATGGTATTGGTTGAGGTGGGTCGCCCACAGCAGCGGAGGAGGACACTGTGAAATTCACAAGAGGTTAAATTAATAAAACAATTACGATTGGATGAATATATAGTGTATTTCATGTAGACAATTCTGGTAACCACGGCTGCGATTATGAAGCGATGTTTTGGAACATAGGTAGCATCAAGTGTCTCCGAGGTTTTCATTGGCAAATAAACTTTATTAGTACACTTTTAATATATCATAACTGTTTATTACTACAATCGAAACATTAAAAAATTCCGTTAGCACAATCACCAGGTGTCTGGGTAGGAGCCACACCATGTGAGGGCTAATGATACTATCCGGTTACCTAGAACGAAAGTCAAGCAGGGTTCGAACCTAAGACCTAGTAGCCGAACGGTTTGACCGTTAGGTGACCGCTTCACCTAAATTAAACACCAAGTAGTAATTAACTGAACATGAACAAGCAGACTGAGGACAATAGATCCCAGTACTAAATGTGAGTTTATTATTGGATACCAACTGAATAGTTGACTCACCGGTAGAGAAAAGCTTCCGAATATCGAAGAGCCGTACAAAACCATCAGCTGTTGCTAAAGCGATTGAACGGCATCCATCGACAGGATGGATATCCCCAGCAGTTACTGGAAACTGGAACTTCAACTGATTGACCACAGAAAAATTTGAAAACCATGGTGAGTGTGTATTTCTGAAGCATCCCCGACTACAACTCTGGTTCTCACGTACGATGGAGGTGACTCTAGTATCCAGAAGCGTCGCCGAATGGTCATGAGATAGTGTTATAAAGCAACTAGGCATTTCTTGCATAGTAAGAATCTGAAAAAATCGAAACATTAAGGGAACGATTATGATATGGAGTGTAGTATAAAGGTAGAGAATCAAACACAAGTATGGAACATTTGAGAAACGACTAGATAACTAATTTAGTCAACCGTTTGGTGTAGTTATAATGCAGCAAGCTAATCTCTAGGATTTTCTAGTGATAACTGATTTTTCATTCACATTGACAACCTGATCGACTTCACCAATAGTTCCGACAGAGGTAGTTGACCATTTTTTGAGTGAACACTATTATTGTGGGCTAGCAGCGTTTATAGAGGTAAACACGAGAACATACTAAATAACTAAATTGGACAATTATGTCAATAAAACACTAAATTACGACAATCATTGGGAATACTTTTAATACATGTGCTCAGAGAACTTAATAGGTTGGACCTCCAAGTACTTAAATTTTATACAACAATGGGAATTTTTTAACCATATTTCACTAATGTTTACTAGTAACATCAACTACCAGCTGAGTAGGAGTTCGATAAACAAAACAGCCGAAATTAACGATATACGGATATGAATAGCAAGTGACTGAAATAAAACCACTGGGGGCAATTTTGAGTGAACATTATATTGCTTTACAATTGACATATAAGACAGTCGTTTTCAAAAAAGAACAAGTTCATTCAGGTAATATATTTATCCTGTCTTACACATACTGGTAACTATGAAAGCTAGTACCTCTTCTACTAAGTGCAACAATGTTTCGGAAACATAACTTTGATGAAGTATCAACACAAATATACAGGGATATAAATGAAATAATAACATTTTAATTATTGAATAGATATCGGAATAAATAATAGATAGAGGAAAACCAAATGTAAAATGCAGTGCGCAAAAACATGAGCTTGAACTCACATCATAAACAGCAAAGCTGTGACAGAAAATATTCCTAAGACTATCTTTAATAGTAGAATTAGGGTTAACGTGTGTGACACAGCCACACTTAAAGCCGACAACTATCTAAGGTAATTAAAAAAATGATCTGAATGTTACTTCACTTCCACAAGAAAATGGCAGAAACTTGGCAGTAAAAATATTACTGTACGCAGGGAGCTTCAAAATATAGACATTATGGCTTTCAGAATCCTGATTGAGGAGGGATCGTTATTACCAAACTGAAGCAATTATTTAACAAACCAGTGAGAAAGCATTCGCGATAGCGATGCATCTGTCATCTGAACCCGACAAAATATATTCTCCGCGATCATCCCAGCAGATAGTATTGACCTAAAATATGTGGTTAGTGAATGCAGAAGACATACACAACCATTGTGATGGCATAACTCTGTCTTGACTTTCAGAGAATGAAAGTAGTACAAATTATCTATCCGTTAATTGTAACTGAATTGGTACCCACCTTTCCATGCCCATTCTTTGTTTACTGAACCTACAAACTCAAGATTTATATGGCTTGAGTACATCAACGTAACGCCCCATCTAAAAACCCCTCCAAATAGTGGCATCATATTGTACAAATGGTTTCGGAGGGAATAGTGGAAGTTTTAGCTAAATGAGCTTCCGTATCTATTAGCAATGGATTGACGGTACATACACATGGAAAAATGGGTATATGTGACAAGTAAGAGAAAAATGTTAGTGAATTTCGATGAAATACTGTACTAAGTTCTTAAGTCAAGTTTCCTCATTAAGTCGTTTGAACATCCTGAGTCTGGAGCGAGCTACAGAATCAGACTACTTGTAATGATTAGAAACTACTTCTTCTGGCCATTCTGCAATGCTGTACCCCTAGTTTCCAAGTACTGCCTCTAGAGTTTGTGTTGGGATTGAGCTAAGGTATGCATTTTAGGGAATGAGCCAGAAAGTTTAGGACGCTACAAGCCATTACAAAGTCAGTTCTCAAACAATTTACTCTTGTGATTTCAACATCACTTAGAACCTATGTCCTTGAATGAGTTTTGTGGCTCTCTGTTCTACACATTCCAGTTCATTGTGGTAGTGATTCGTTCTCTGGACTGGATGTTTTGGTTGTGGAGCTTTCATTATTCTTCTGAATGACATAATCAGCACGAACTTAGGATCGAAGTGACAGAATGACAAGAGAATGAAAACCAGATATCATCCACAAAATAAATTGCTCAAATTGTGAAAAACACTACATACGACAAAGAGGACGGCCTCTTCAGCTTCGTTTACGTAAATATCAATTAGCAGTCAACCGCCACGACAGTTGTTCACTTATATCAATACATACGGACGATTGTGGACATACATCTGATTGGAACAATGTAGAAATACTGGATAGCGCAAAGAACATTAGGAAATTTTTGGCAGCTTAGCTCTAAGGTCAATCAACATTCAACAAAAACAAGGTCATTGACCCAGTTTATTAACCAATCATAAAAACCACAGACGACATAGGATCAAGAAACACATCAAAGGGGATACAATCAAAATAAAGGTGCATGCAATTCCAGGTTTGAGGTCAATAACAGCCAATCAAGACCGATGTTAGCGGAACAAGCCACGGGTTATAAGTGGAGAAATTAGAATACTACACTTCTATCTGAAGTTTGTTCTGACGATGTTGTTCAGAAGAACAAGGAAAGTTCCACAGTAGAAACATCAAACTCAGAGAATGGAACATCACCACAATCATCCACCTGAGCTGCACATTTTCTCCACCGTCTCAAAATCATATGAGCGTTCCAGTTCATCTTTGTCCTTTAGCAGTGACGGGGAAAACATCATATTTTCATGCTCTAATCGTGCCCAGTAAAACTGCATAGCAGTAGCTGAAACTTAATACTGTCAGACTGACCGAAACTCTGCTTGGACGTCGCCGGTGCAATGTTTGCTCGAAAGTTATTTTTGTTAAATTTAGCATAAGACTACAGATGAGACCAAATACTCCTTTCAACCTATTATACCTCGAGAGGTGAGTGAACAAAGTTGTATGTATAGTCTGCGGTATGTCCAGGATGGTCTTTTTTACACTTAGAAAAGTCAGAAGTAAGTCAAGATACTGATCGATAACCCTCCCTATACAATCTAAGATTATTGTCTCTCTGTCCATCGCACCCCGCAGGTTTGCTATACAGGGCGTATCTCTTCCTGGAGTTACAGTGCTGAGAGAAAAGGAGTTTACGGATAATAAACAGTCGCTTAGGCAGATAGGTATCTTGGCTTGGAGGCCCTCTGTCGTTCATGCCGGTCCCAGCTCGGACAATGGAGGAGGGTTGGTTGTGGGGTTGGTGACCCCGTCCTGTGGAAAACTAATTGGCTAAAAAATTGTTAACCAGAACAGATAATTCAGATCATTTAAGTTCGGCTACGAGATTAGGAAGATCTTAAATTACAAGAGTTATGACACCTCATGGTGAAAGTCAGAAGGCCAAAGGCGCTCCTGACAACCGGAGTAACTACAAACATGGATACATGGAATGTCCGTACATTGTGAGAGACCAAGAGAGTTGTTCACGCTACTGCAATAGTGAAAGGATACAACCTTGTGGTATTTTCAATCTGTGAAATATAATGAGTGCAGGTTTGACAGAAAACACTAGCTTCAGAGAGGATGCCTTTATACTCCGGTTATGAAGCAGAAAATGACTCACACACAAGGAGTCACACTGATCCTGTCCAAACAAGCACAAAACGAAATTGTATGATGAGAATTTGCATGTATACAGAATCGTAACAGCATCTTTTGAAACGGAGAAAGAGGGGATTTCAATGAATATCATCCAGTGCTATGCGCCTCCCAACGATAATAATGAGGATGATGGAGAACAACTGGAAAGAGACCAGAGAAGCAATAACTTCAAAAAGTAATGATTTTTAAGGTCACCAGAAGCGCAGTTATATGGAATGAATCTCAGTAAATACAGTAGATAAGATTGAACAAAAGAGGAAGTGTAGGTATCCTTATTAACAGCTGAACAGTAGCAGAGAAAGAAAAGCCATAAGCTGAATAAAACAAAGTGAATCAGCAAGTGAAGACTAGCATCAGAACGGAAAAAAAAGAAATATAAGGAAGGTCTAGCTTTGACAGCAGTTAAAGTTGCAAAGTGAGACAAATTGACAATACAACGAAAAAGGTCGCTGGAGATTACGGTGAACCAGAAGAACAAGTCAAGAACAAGAAAGTCAAAGCAATCACTGACATTAAAGGACAGTGAAGCAGATGGGTAGAGCACTTAAAATAACTCGAGTGGACCAGTCCCATGGAATACACGCAACATCGAGACAGCACCTACGGACCTCGCAATCGATGTCAACTCACCAACAATTAAAGAAATCGACAGGGCCATCGGACAAATCAATGGTGGGAAACCAGAAGGACCAGAAAACATTCTAGCTGTGGCATTGAAAGCAGACATAGCAGTAACCGCAAAGATGTCCTACGCTCTATTCAGCAAGATTTGGGAGGAAGAACAAGTACCAACAGAAGGAAACCTCATTCAGATACCGAAGAAACGCGATCTCAGCAAGTATGAGAACTAAAAATGAGTCACGGTACTATCAGTACCTGGAGAAGTCATCAACAGAGTAGTGCAATGAATTATTACCTAGACACCTAACTTTGAGATCAATAGACAGGATTGACTGAATGACATGGTTCGAAAGCGTTTGCAATGGCGCCGGTGCATTTATTCTTTGTGTTCTATCAAATCCTAATCTTCTGGATTCTTTAACCCCTCTAGTTTCGACTTTCTTAACTTTTCTCACTGAATCATATTTCTTGAATATCTTCTAATCGTAACCTCTCCGATTACTTCTAATACCTTTACTAACTCTTCTACTATTGGATTTGAATTGACAATTATATCTCTGTGCTGATAAGGTATGGCAACATGAACTGATGTACTTACGTACAAAGTTCTACGTTGCATCTGACTGACTGACTGACTGACTGACCTAGACACCCAACTTTGAGATCAATAGGCAGGATTCGGTAAGGATCGATCGTGTACAGACCAGGCAGCGATGCTACGAATTATAGTGGAACAACCAACTGATTGAAACTCACCACTGTACATCGGCTTCCTTGACTACAGAAAGCACTCGACCACGTGTACAGAATGACACTATGAAGGGCAACATTTCTACAGTTGAAGACCATCTGAAACCCTAAACAATTGTCTACCAACCCCAAAGTCAAAAATCGAAACCGTTCTGTTGTATGAAGCGGGAACTTGGGGAACTACAAAAATCGTCATCCACAAGATATGTGTTTATTAACAGCTGTCTATGCAAGATACTGCAGACCTATTGGGCAGATACCGTCAGTTACAACCTACTGTGGCAGAGAGAGAACGCGATTCCAGCTGAGGAAGAAGTTAGAAAAGCGCTGGAGGTGGATTGGACACACATTGCGCGAATATCCCAACTGCATCAGGAGTTGAAATGGTTATTTCAAATTATAGGGGGATTCGAGTCTGACTAGTGTAGTCTCATGTGCTGTTACGAGTATGAGGGCGGATATCACTTCCTGGCTGCCCACACCTTGGAAGGGTGTTTCTTGAGGAACCTGAAAAAGAGTTGAATTAGGGTTGGTCTGAGCTTCCTGGAAGGTGACCGCAGAAACCAAAGAACAACTGCTTGTGGTAGACCACGCACGGCCTTTTTATACGAAGTTGACGTGTCAGCTCCGTTCTTCTAGTGGCCTAACCGCTGGAGACGGGAATCCATGAGCTTATGTGGGGTGTGACATTTTCAGAGTCGACCTTTTCTAACCCCTTCCTTCCTTGTGAGCAGGCAGCATCGCTGCGGAAGCTGGTTGTCCGAGGGAAACATCAAGTATTTGCTATGTATGAGTGTTTAGAAATTCTTCGTTTTTTAGCATCTACCGCACTGGATTACTGTTGTTTGATTACTGTCAATACTTATTCCTCTTTTGTATCAAACGCTCATTTTAGTCAACAGTTAGCTAGTTTTGTGATTTTTATATCTCTTTATCGACAATCAACTGCGTCTATAAATATCTGATTTGGTAAAATTTTATCTGATATGGTAGCTTCATCCATATTTCTAAATATTATTGACTTTATATCAAATGAATGTCATTAAGCAAAAGGCATATGTAAGTTCAAGAGCTTTACAGATATCTGACATCGTTAACGTTAGTCAGGTAAGGAACAAGCTTCAACTTTCAGTCACTATATAAAACTCTTCACTGTAAAATACTCATACGGTCCCATTACTTGTGTGAACTACCTAGTCTTTGTTCACTTGGTCATCTCGAAATATGAATAAATCAGGAAGACTGAAAAACAGTAATAATTCTAAATTGTGTATGAATAAAAGGATGTCAAGTATACACAGAGCTTGACAGCATTGCTGTTCAACTTCGAGTGTACCCACTAATACTAATAAGGCGAGTATGAAAATCGAAAACTTAAAAAAACCATTTATTTATCACTACGAACATTTTACGAGTCATATTTTGCTATGGCTCCAAGCTAACTTCGATATTTTATTTGTTCAATCACGTTCCAGACGCGTCCAACAATCTGCCTGAATAAAATAGAGTTTTCTTAAAATATTTCATGCGAATCCACTTATATAAGGCTGTTACCGTATTTATAAATACGACGAAATTATCAAGGTTAGATCTAGTGGACGAAATAAGTCAGCATAAAACAGTATGTGATTAGAAAACCATGTTCAAACGTTTCATTACTCTATCCATTAGAACTCAACAACACTATGATATGGAAATCGTTTCTTATTGCAAACAAAAAACAAAACTTTTATCATTGGTTAGGTTGTAAATTATAGACTTTTACAATATTCTGTATACATATATAATAATTTCTGAGAATGATACATAAATGAGTGAATCGATAATTTCTATAACCCTAAAACTCTGGAAGTAAAACCGTACACGAAAAACAAATAACAAGAAGTAGATTGTTTTTGAAAGAAAAATACACGACAATATGAATAAAAATAAAACTGATATATAACAAAAAAAAGGAGTAGATAGAATAGTGAAACGAAGGATAAATGAAGAGATGAAAACCCCGACAGGAGTATATCTCAAAAGCGAAAAGTGAAAATATTTCACAATGTAAGAAACTGTTTTATCTAGAGAAAATATTATTTTACATGGATATATATATATATATATATATATATATATATATATATATATCAATAAATAAACTTATAGCAATGCTATTTGGTAATGTTTCTTTCTCGTTATGAAAAATGAAAATTTATTTGGCGGTAAAAAAGGGCTATAAAAAAAACATTAAAACAATAATTCTTTTAATTGTCATTTTATTCAGTAATACATATTTTTCGCTTAGTAAATGCATTTTTCTAATTCATGATGTCCTATTCTTTACCAAATTTTATTGTTTGTAAACCTCTATTATATAATGGTTGAGAGGTTTTTTGACAAAAAATTTATAAGTGTTTTTTTTACAGTGGATTCAAAAAAGAATTCATCAGTATGACAGGAATGGAAGTAACACTGTATGTGGTTTGTAACCAGTATAAAGAGAAATCAACTCATATAATGATCGAATGAGGCTAAATATTCTAGAGTAGCTGCGTAACAAAATGCATATTGATCAGACGTTTGTATAGTGTTAATTCGTTGTGTACGTAACATACGTGTGATAAGAAACATATCTACCATACCTTCAGTTCTCATTCTATCTAATAAAATACTTAAGCATATGAATACACCCGTTCTTCCTGATCCCGTGCTATTGAAATGAAATTAAGAGAAATAAAATCAATCAGACATTAATAGAGCAAATTAATGATACGTAATTTAAAGCAATTATTAAACTATCCGTAAGGTTGTGTTAATTTTAATGTACTTAATACTGCATTAAATACTAGGAAAATTCTGGAATAATCATGGGTAATTACTATGTCATTATTCATATCATTCAGCTGATAAAATATTTAATGCACGTTTCTTGATATGTAAAATCACTAACCCTTTGACTCAGGTATTTTGATTAAAAAGATTATTTTATGATTCCAAGACAAATAATTAACTAAGGATAACCATTTCGTTTCGAAATAGTTTGGATTAGGTGGATAACATGATGGAGTTCGAAATAAGTAGTAGCGGGTTCGAGTGAACACCAACTCTGAGATATCAGTACATCCATCTGACGAGTCGCGAACAGGACGAGATGTGTGCTCTGAATACTACTGCTGGCCACATTTATAACTCATACCTGGTCGTATTTATAATTTCGATTGCGAGACGACATTTTTATGAGTAATAATTTCTAGTTAAAAAAATAACTGATAATTAATTTTTTTAATTGTATAGGAGAAAGTAAATTTACAAACAAAAGTTAGTCAAAGTATTTTTATAGTTGTGGGACATGTATTAGGTTTACTTACTTGCAGTGTACAGTTATAGGGCCATCTTGTCCAAATTGAATTTGAGTTTTATGTACTTGTCCAATTAAATCAATAATAGCTTCGGCAGATTTAGGTACTATACTGTCATGTGGCCATCCATGCAGTTGAAATTGTCTTAAAGTACGTGACTGACCGTCTGTTGTATCTGTGAGCCGAAATTCTCGTAGTATAAAGTGTGGCATATTATACTCAACCATAGGTTCGATCATTAAATTCTGATATCTTGTCGATCTATCACTTGGCCAATATTGATTAGCATCGGTTGGTATTAAATTCATCTCTCTAGCATCACTAAATGCAACTATTATAGGTGAATTACATTCCCAAATTAATCTCCAAAAATCCTCCACAGTATGAGGTAAAGGTGTTTGAGTTGCAATATAAGCCCGACTCTTACGATATCCATCTATATAACTGGCATTAATATAATCTGATCCTTTTACTCCGCGGATTATTGACAAGCAGACACGGTTAGATTCATAAGGGAGTATGTCTAAATCTCGGTTTTTTGTTCTGTTCTCACTTATCAGAGCTGTAGTTATTTGACGTTTATTTAGTAAGTTACGATTTAATTTCTGAAATATTGAATTACATAAAGATTTAAGCTAAGCAAAGAAAAATAAATAAATAGTTATGTTTCATTTTCCAGCAATATCTATAAACTAATCATCAGTTACATGAACTACTAATGTGAAGGGAATGATCGTATTCAGTATGATCAGTAAACAAGAGACCTCATACTTTGATATTAATGACGAAAACCAGATATGTTAGAGTCAAGATAAATGACTTTGACGGCAGGGGATGGCAGTGGTGGTATTTAGCAAAATGCCCATAGTCAGTGTATAATACCATACGTAGTATATTCAATAATCTAAAGTTATGTTGTTTGCCACAAAGTCCAATTGTTCAAAGTTTGGTTCCTGTAAACTTTAGTCTGTAAATTACTTCGCATTCTAACTTTGTTACGACTGTTTTATGATTATGTTTTAAGGAACGTAATTAAATGGATTAGACTATTTTCACTAAACAGCTAAAATATAGCCTTTGTGAGATGGTGGAGAAAATTTGTAGCTCAGATGAATGATTTTGGTGGTGTTCCGTTCTCTGAGCTGGATATTTTGGCTGTGGAGCTTTCACTGTTCTTCTGAACAACATCATCCACACAAACTTTAGATGGAAGTGAAGTATTCGGATTTCTCCACGTTTGGCCTGAAGCTTGTTCTGCTAACCTCAACGCTGATTGGTTGTTTCGTTTACGTGAACACCAATTAGCAATCAAACGCCATGACAATCCTTCGCTTATATCAATACATACGGACAATTTTGGGCACACATTCCATTGGAACAACGTGGAAATGCTGGATAGGGGGAGGACAAAGAACACGAGAGAAGCTTGGCACTCAGGTCAATCAACAATCAAAAAACACATTGACCTAATTTATTAACCAATCAGAAAAATCACAGGCGACATAGGATCAAGAAACACATCAAAGGGGAATACAACCAAAATAAAGGTGCAAACAATTCCAGGTTTGAGGTCAATAACAGCCAATCAAGATCGAGGTTAACAGAACAAGCTACGGGTTATAAGTGGAGAAATTCGAATACTTCATTTCGATTTGTAGTTTGTTCTGATGATGTTGTTCAGAAGAACAATGAAACCTTCACATCCAAGACATCCAACTCAGAGAACCAAACACCACCACAATATAGCCTTTGTACTTATCACAATTATATATCCTTAGGGATTTTATTCAGCATCCATTGTATGTTAATAATTACACAGAGAGTATTTTGTTTTAGATATTTCGTTTCGAATTCGGCCCGACCGTAGCTGTTACCTTGATGTAGTGGTCAGGCTGGTCTATCGTTATAACCTAACCGAGCTATATTGGCTGTAACACATGTTCCTGTAGGCTTTACCATGCCAGGCAGGTCGATTGGAGAACGATGAGACTAAACACAGCAACTGAAGGTCTGAGGGTGAAGTCTTACTGCTGACTGTAGACGGGTGTGACAGCAGTAATGTGTTTCCATCGGACAACCAGCATCTGCAGCGATGCTACCTTCTCAAAAGGAAGGGAGGGGTTAGAAATGTCGACCCTGATAATGTCACACCTCACCTTATCTCACAGATCTCCGTCACCGGAGGTAGGGGTTTTAAACAAGAGCGGAGCTAATAGTTCAAAAACGTCTCTTAAAAAGGCCGTGCGTGACCGGCCTCAAGCAGTTGTCCTTTGGGCTCTGCAGTCATGCTCTCAGGTTTCTAAGACTAACGCTAATCTACCTTCCTTTCCAGGTTCTTCAAGAAAAGCCCTTTTACGGTGTGGGCAGCCGGGAAGTGACATCCACCCTTATATCCGTAACAGCAACTTACGTATCAAATTTGGCATCTTCATATTTTAAGTTTCATGGTAAATTTAATACTCCAGAGATAGTTGATCGATGTAACCTTTCAAATCAAATGGTAATATAACTGTTTCTATACACTCATTCTATTTCCTAGTAATTTAGCAATCAAACATAATAAGTGAATCAATTCCCGTTTATACAAAAGTCAGTTAAATATAATTTTAAATTCGAAATAAAAAAAATTGGTCAAAATCAAAATCAAAATGCGATTTATTTAGATGGATATCATTCAGAAGTTTCTCTGTCAATATTTACTTACTTTAAATTCTAATTCCAAACTTGAAATTTTTATAGAGGATGTTAACTGATTATTATCTTGTAAGCCATTTGGTAGTAAATTATAACCAGCTAAAACACATGTTGGTACAGGTTGACGTAATTTTACAACATGATTGTATAATCCATGCGCTGTAACTTCAGTACCATGTACTTCAGCTGCTTCAACAAATACATCATATAAAAATGCATACTGTTCCTCTGTTTGTACCATGAAATTTCTTTGTGCACGCATTCGACACACTGCACCAAATATGTCTACTGAATTTTCATGTTTGAGTCGTTCAAGCTGAGAATCGATGACAATAAATGCACCTAATAATAAACATTAGTGAATTCAAAAGATTTGATTAGAAACGCTTTTAGAATAGTGTATACACGTTAAAGTATATCATGATAAATCCACTAAACTATGTGTTTTAACATCTTCATAGTTGGAAAATTAAGTAGTATACAAGAATCAGTTGTATTACTTGAAAACATTAATTTGTGTCACTCAAGTGGGGAGAATACTTATAAGATCCCTAGTAGGATATCACTCCGGTTCTGTATGCAACCCTAGCAATAATCCCTAGATCAAAGTTTGCAGAAAAATCGATCAGAAGCTTATAATAAGTTATGGGATGAAAAGGATATCAATCCCTCAGCGAACCATATATATATATAATAGAAAAGATAACCAATGAAGATGAATGTCCTACAGGGAAAAATTTTCGCTGTTAAACATGATGCAGTTTGATGTCAAAACGCTCTGTTCAGTAGGTTAAAATGAATAAAACTTAGTTGATTAGATTCTGTTGGTCAGTTAGTGAGAAAGAATATTCTGATAATTTAAGAAATACTTTGAATCCCTGATGCATTAATCCTATTGCTGCTTTCCTAGTGAGGCTTGACCATTTTTCATTTAGCCAGACATTAAAATGTTTTATGTGCATTTAGCCAAAACCCTAATCTGTTAGAAGCAGATAATAAGTTAGTAACATTCACTGATAATTCATTATTTGAATTGCTATCTATGTTAAGTGAAAATTTTCATTTTTGACTGGCTGTCCATGGTTGTTAATTGTGATAAAAAATTATTACAAATATTTAGTTTTGTTTTCTAGGTTCGTAAACAATAGGACCTATGAGGTTATAAGTCATTCAGATATAGTACGAACAGTCAGCCATACCGCTATAAGTCGATAATTTTATCAAGGCAATGAAATAGTTGTTAACTTTTTATCAAGAAAAACAGGAAAATGCCATAAAACCGTACTAAAATTAAACGACGGCATTACCTGTACGACCAACCCCAGCTGAACAATGAACAATTAAAGGTCCAATTTCATCAGAAAAATTTAAATTCATAGAGTTATGAATATCAGTTGATTGTGATTTTAATTCTCTTGAATTAGTTTTCTCATCATTAACTAAACGTTCTTGTTGTAAATGATGCATTAACTGTGAACGTACTTGACCAACACGTCTAATAAATAATAGTAACGGTTGCGGATAATCTGGTGTACCATAATCAGGCCAAGCTGTAAATTGAAATTGTTTAATCTCTCTTTGTTCAATATTCATACTTGAATCAGTTAGATGTTGGCGTTGATTGAAACCAACTGAATCTGTTTCTAATATATTAGTTTCATCATTACGTTGCAAAATAAATGTACGCAATGTATAATAAGCAAATTCTTGTACACTTTTAGTAATCACAGTATATGTAGGCACAGAGGCATAATTAATATCATAATTAATTTTACTATTATGTTCTTGTTGTTGACATTGTATCTGTTGTTGAAAAGAAAATACTTCTTTTCCTCTATTCGGCCAATATTGATCACATTTAATACGTGCTCTCTCTTCTAAATGTGTCATCATCACAATGACACGACTGTTCTGTTCCCATACCATTCGCCAAAAATCATAAAATGTACCTGGCAGTGGACCCTGAATAAATATCAAAAAAGTATTGTATTTCTTTCAGTTGTTAAGATAGTTTTATTCAGAAAAGTAGGGAAAAGAGACTCTTTGACGGATTCACTTTAAGAAAGAAATGCCAGTACGTAACAAATTTGCAGTTTATAACTAGTTATCTAATTTTTCATGCTTTGTAATGTGATTTTCACAGACATTTACTACAATTTATGATCCGTGAGATTTCAACTAAAACTCGTTTATTAAAAATGCCAATTAGACTGAATTGATGACGATCGAAGATTTGTGTATTTTATTTAGTTTATTTCGTAAGTTTGTCAAATTTTTTCTTGTTTATGTAATCTACTGTTGCCATTATTACGTAAACTCGCTATTACGATTGTTTTATTGTTTTGGTGTGGTTTTAAATTCTAGTAATCTTAGATATAAAATGTACCTGAGAAGAAATTACACATTACATATGGGATACTTAGAGCTTTGAATTAGTAGGAAACAGTTTCGTTTTAAGGATAATGAGTGTATTTATTTTTTTGACAGATTCAATCATTTGAAAGTAGAGATCATAAAGTGAAAATAATATGCTTAATTGACAGTTTGTTATCATCTTTCCTGAATATTGAATTAGAAGTGTTTGGGAATCTGCAATTTCCAATAAATATCTTTCAACCAATGTTATCTTAGTACACAACATTATATGTATTAGTGAATAAGTAATGATACCATTGGTCATGCAAGGAAGAGTTGAACTCTCCAATGTTAATTTTCATTTCTTTTTAAGTGGACTTTTTTACAGATCTATTAAGTTGTTATCATATGAAACTGGTTATATTTATTTGTGTTCGAAGTAAACATTATACTCATTTGAATCTAGGAATTTAATTTTCTTTTAAAGTTTCCAGTAAAATTTATACACCGAAGTAATTGTCTTTTAAGTAAATAAAGTCAAAGCATTAGTTTCATCGCAATGATAGTTTGACGGGAAATAAAAATGTTTATTTTTTCACGTCACATATTTGCCAAGTAGAAAAATCTACTGATCGGTTTCGTGCCAGGCTGTAGCGATGTTATTGTGCCATATAGACTGGAAAAAGTAAGTCAAGGTTTGAAGAGCTTGAAATTTAAATTTGTTAATCATTAATTTACCAATTTTCAGTGTTCAAATCTGGATCAGACGCTGCAAATCTGATATGTGGCTATTCTAGTTTACGAATAATTATTTTACTGTATTATTTCACTAATATATTTATTAGTTTGTGAAATAAGATGTGATACCAGAATAACCCTCTAGTAATAATGATATTAGGTGAACTATCCAGTAACTAGCATAATCGTGTTCACTCATGATCAGTACGAAATAAAACTCAATTCCGATAGTAATTTGAAGTAACAATACATTTAAGTAATTTCAAGATATGCATATGAGTAAAGTAATCTGTTTAGAACTAACTGAAAAGTTTGGTGTAATTGAAGTTTCTAATGAAAGGACCACTTGATGCGGTGATGCTGAATATTATTCATTTATACATGAAATGATCTATTTTTAAAAATCGAAATGGTACAGAAATTCATTTCATGATACATTATCAAAAAATATACAAACTTATTTTTACCTGAGTCGCAATATATGCATTTTTCTTTTGATATCCATCTATATAATTAGCATTGATATAATCAGAGCCAGGGATACAACTAATTTCACTGAGGATTACACGTGATTGATCATAGGCAATAATGTTGGCATAACGATTTTTCGGTCTGTTCTCTTCCATATTAGCATGTTTCCATGTTAGATCGTTTCTAGTTTCAATACTTTCATACTCTTCTGCTATACCTATTCCACTGTCACGTTTAAGCGTAGTTACATATTCTGGTAGGCGTAATATTGGTATAGCTGAACGTATCGGTGTATGTACTGGTGTAGGATTGTCTAGAAATAAGAGGATTGCAAAATAAACTCAACAATTTAATTTGTTATCAATCAATAGAAATTGATACACACAAGATAAGGCTTACGATATGCTAAAGTTTTAAACCTTCAATACACTGTAAACAGATATTTAGCATAAAAGTTTCGTCTGAAATTAGGCCCCAACTTTCATTTATAAACAGTTGGATAATATATCTGGTACAAATTTACGGGGTTTTGAAGTCACTAAGTAATCAGTGAACATTTTAATCAATAAGTTTCAAATTATTAATCAATCGAACCGCGATGAGTGAATTAAAACACAATAAAAAGAAGCAACTGCAAAAGTTCAAAAAATTTCTATTGTTGAAGAGTCATAGATAATACTCATTGATCTCCAGCAGTTGTTTGATTTGTCATACTTGATTATTTAATTATCTAGTTCATTTTAGATAAAAAATTAAATAATTATGTGATTATTATTAAAATCTTGTGGTGGAGTTTCGTTCTGTCAGCTGAAGCTTTCATTGGTCTTCTGAACATCATCAGTAAAACGTTCAGATGGAAGACATGTCTCCTCAAGACTCATGTGTCTTCTATGATTCTTCTAATCACAACGATCCGTAATGGAAAACACTGTCAAATGTAATTTTTACTGTATTTAAAATTATATCTTCTGACAAAACGATATTCGATACCCACTAAGATTTGTGCTGATGATTATGGGTTTAATTTTACTCAATGTGTTTAGTTGTAATTAAATCAGCCTCATAAGTTTATCACAACCTATTTATGTGTATATATGATAAGATGTCAAGTGAATATCAGTGCAGCATCTTACTAAGATTAAATTTTTTCACCATATTGACGAATCTCTTTAAAACAAAACAATTAGATTGTTAATTGAGTGAGTAAAGTTGGTAGATTGGCCTAACATAGAGGAAAGTGTAAAATGAAAGATACATGATGATGATTTCCCAAACAAAAGTTTCAAAGATAATTTGGGTAAAAGCTTTCGAATAAAATATTAAGTCAATTAACCCTCTATCGATACTTGAAGTTTTCGAGTATTTATGATGCAGTCACATTTGACTAATGTATGTTAAATAGCTGTACATACGGTTGAGCAATTTTGATAAAAGAAACTATTTTTCCTTAAATGATCAGTTTTTCTTCGGCAATGGAAACCTATTTTTGGCTTTAAAAGAATATATTTCGTTATCTCAAGAATGAACAACCTATCTTTATAAAACATGATATGTGATGCATATGAGTTTTTAATGGAACTTGTAGAAACGTATCAGAAGTCAACTAGCTAGAGTAGAATTAGATAATAGTTTCTAAAGTAAACTTAGAACTGATGGGTCTCAAACACAACAATTAACATACCGAAAAATTAAACAATGCACGCTTATAAGCTAAACTTCTAGATTTGATAGGAAACTGCAGAAGCTGCTTAGGTATGGTGCTTCGAAACAGCCTTTTATTGAAGGTCGAACAATTCAAAGTAGAGCAGAGTATTTTATTGAATTAAGCTCACTGCCAAAGAGTTTGTATTCGCTAAAGAGTTGGTCTTTATAATAAATTTGGATTATCAAAGCCATGCAATATATTAATGCTAATATTTGGCTGATATTGTATTTTTTTCTTATACGAAATGTAGTTGACCAATATATCACATAGTTTTAATACTTTTCATCTTCTCGTCAAATTACATGAATTCTAAATTCTGTTTGCTTAGGCATAAACTTGACCGATCTCAAATTATGACGAAGTTAGTAATTTTCACGTAAATGGTTTGTGTTCATAAGAAATAATTTTAGGTTAGCAATAAAGAGAAAAATGGTTGAAGTACTAATAAGTTTGATTATCTTTGATAAGGTTGAATAAATTACATAGAAAAAATTAAATTACATTCACTAAGATAAATAAAAGTATCTTGAATTAGTTTTACATAAATATTTATTATTATTACAAAAATTAATTTTTTTATGCTATGCCACTAAAATTTTGTTTAAAATATAAACAGAACCAAGATAAAATAAATCTTTTATTAAAAAAAGAGAAAAAATGTCAATTTACAATATCAGTTTCAAATATAAATGTAATCAAACACTTATTTTGTGGTGCACATTAAACCAGCTCTTTCTTTTAAATCTCAACGATTAATTGTATCATATTTAATTTTTGTGCGTTGTCATTCTTTCTTGGTTACTTCATTTTATGTCAATTAAGTAAACTACGATGAAGTATGGAGAATTCTCGAGTGGATTGTTTGTGGAAAAATATGTGAAGAAACGAAATTACTCCACGCTAATTATTTATGTAAATATATAAATTCTGTGTAGCCTAACATCTACATACATAAATATAAAAATATGTTAATATTTATTTGAAAGGTAAGAATAAGGTAGCATGATCCCTGGCGAGAACTTTCTGTATATTTTGATTGAACATTTTTTGTTTCAGTATTGAGATATATTTTCGTTCAAGACAGCGTTAGTAAACTCCAATGATTTCGATTAGATACACTATGATAACAGAGTGAATATAAATTCTAACATGTTTATTGGACACGATGATTCGAATATTGATAATAATGTTTATTTTAAAGGTTAAAATGGATTTAATTATTGCTTACGAATCTAGTTTTCTTAAAAATACAGACTACGGTAAACAGAATACATTACATTTGATCGGAGTAATATTATTTCACTTGAATGTTTAGAAAATCTTTCAACCTAAAGTGAATATACAGGCATTTAATTAAGTTATGCGAAATCAGTTATTTTAAATCCTTATTAAAGTGCATAAGCCTATCAGCATGGCCTTCCTGTAATAGTGATTAAACAAACCAATAAATTTTTCACCTTTCGAATAGATTAAACTGTTTAATTTAATATATCATAGGCGAAATTCGGTGAAGAAATGATTTATACCCTTGAGAAATTCATATCATAACAAAAATATTCTCAGTAAAGTTGAAGTTGAGACGATATTTCTGACTTTCATTTGAATGTGCGGATAAATGTGCCATGAAAATAAATCTTCCGCTTAATTCAGTATATTAAACCTTGGCTAGCTATGTTTGAACCGACGACCACGGATTAGTTAAGATGAATTTATTCTATGCACTCGTATGCTCAGTAAGACATTAAGATGAGAAGTGGGAAAGGAAAATATAGCAAGTGTGACGACTCTGTTTTTTCAAGGATGATTCGTTATTTGGAGTAAGACAAAGAAAATAAGGACTGGTGATGGTAAGTGTAAGCATTTCACAAACGTGAACTTACATAAAAATTCAAGTCAGTAAGCGAATAGTTGATAAGGTCAAAATTTGTTTTTTAATGAATTGAGATTATATGGATAAATCTATCCAGAGATAGAAAAGCCCATGCAGACATGTCATAGAACTGAAAACTACATTCAAACCAACCTTTAAAATACGACTCACTACATTTACATTGTGTCATTATTTGAAAGATAAAATTTACTTCCTCTAACAGATTAAAAGTTACAAATGATTTTAAATAATAGATCTGTTCATTAGAGATAAAGCGAAGAATACTCATTTTATGAGCATTGTACGTAAATATATTTGTGAAGTATTAATGATTCCAGTCAAAAGCTGAAGAGTTTTAACATAAATATATGAATTTGTGTTTGTGAGCATTTCAGTCTAATTCTCTCAGTAATTTCTGATAAAGCAACATAAAGTTTCAGAATTTTCTATAAACGATACAGTGTTTTTGTGTTGAAATTTTATTGACATGTTTTTGAGTATGATGGAAATTAGGACTGAATTCATGTTTTTATTTCAACTGTTTTTTTAATATTTAAAATTCCTACAGGATTCTGATATGTCGTATTAAGCTGGGCTTATTAACTGATAAGATATTTTAACATCACATATATATCTGTTGTAAAAAGAATGCTGAAACTGTCATATCAGTTTATTAGAAAAGAATTGTTTAGAAAAATAGAAATCAGTATGAATGATAATTGTGGAAGGAAAAATCTCTTTATGCTCAATAAATAAAAAAATATTTGACGCATATTGCGAAATGACTTTTTGTGACCAATTTGAAGTTCTGTCATAATAATCCTCCACAGCCTTAGAAAGCCAAGATTATTGTATCGATTTGTGAATTCGTTTGGTAGCATACATTTTAAGATACTATTTCATTAAATATTATAATAATGGGTTAAAAAGGATGTATTCACATAGTACTTAATGAAGATAAATTAAATCCACTTCCTCATTGAGTTGTGGAAATTATTGAATTTCATCAATGTTGGAGCACCATTAGAAACTTGAAAGCACTGGATAGCCGTTTCATCCTAGTATGAGACTCTTCAGCAGCGCAAATCAATGATTCCTTAAGCGGAAATGGAAACCGAGACCTCCGATTTTATGTGTGAACGCTTAAACTCCAGACCACTGAACCAGCATCCAACGGTGTTATTGTCCAATTAAATCAATCTACGGTATTGCACGACCTCACCCATTGTGTTCACATAGTTATCTCGTATTCAGTAATCAATTTTCTACAAATTGAAGTACTTATACTGTACCAAGGGAATTCGATATTCAGTATACATCATAATTAGAACGTGAAACTAACAGACTTTTTGGCAAATTATGAGAAGAATGCTGTTATCAAGTGCTATTCATTGTAAAATATTTTTAATTAGTAATAGCATCAAAGAAATCACTGAAAAATTCTCGACTCTGATAAAGTCAGACAATTAGGAGTATTATTGATTGATAAATTAAGTCTTCCAAATATTTTTACATGTGCATAAAATGAATAAAATATCAGGTTATTCAGTTAAAGAAAAAAGTAAATATGCAAGATAATAACTGTTTCAAATAAATCAATTCGATGAAATTTATTTTGTGTTTTTTGTTTATATAACTTATTATGAATCAGCGCGATTTATGAATGATAACAGTAGAAAACTACGTCCAAACACAGGAATATAGTGAAAGTCGACGTCAAAAAAATCCAAAACAAAAGCTTACTAATCTCATTATTTAAGAATTAAATTGTTGTGTTTATATTTATATTTATAAATAACTAAATCTTAATTAATTTTTCCCTAATAATACAATTATTGACAATTGAGCGAGCAATAAATAATTGAATTTTTCAGTTTTTTCCTTTTTTTCGCAATAAATTATTATTAATGATTGCATCATCGTATTTTTGTTTATGCTCATACTGAAAAAAAAAATAATATTTCGATTTCAATTTCAAGTGTGATGAAAAATGTACCAAAGGTATTTTGAATAAACCAGACAAATCTATTGGAAAATGACTGAACGCAAAGAAATTAGATTATTTAATAACTCAAATTACTTTGAAAAAAGTAGGTTATAAATGATCTGTGTATAGAAAAGTAATATAAAATAATGTTTCACAATAGCTTTTAATAAATATGGGTAGTAGAAACTATAAAACCCATGAGTTTATAAGTTATATGCAGTGTAACTTTATCCTTACTATCAAACTGATTGTAGGTCTCCACCGTCAGCATCCTTAAGGTATTAAACTTGTTGAAACATTCTAGACACAGATGGATGGTTTTTATATTTATGATAAATTCTATAGAACCTGTATTCACAAGTAGATAGCATTTTCCACAAAACATTTGAATTTATTTGATCTTTTCATTTGAAACGTAGAAAAATGGATTCTCTTTAAGTAGAGTGAAACTGATTTTCAAAGGACTGTAAGATTATTCTTTGATACATTATTATTTAAGCCGAAAACAATCTAATGCGTACGAATATTTCATAGGTAGAATAATTAACTGAGTCTATGTACATTTTTGAAAATTATGCCTTAAAATGAACTTTGAAAAAATTCTTACCTGGTGTTTCCGGATCCATTGGTTCATGTTCAATTGCTCCGTTGGTACCTGAGAAATTCTGAACTGATTGAGGCATTAATGGAGTCTTCAACATTCCATCCGATGGTGTTAATGTGATTGAAATATCATTATCCATAGGTTTTTTTCGACGTTTTCTATACATGCATACGTAAATAGATATTTTTTGGTAATTAGAACTACAAAATCACTCTTGTGTTGTAGATGTTTATAGTTAAATGAAATGAACATTAAAGTTATCTTAATAATAATAATTTTAATTAAATCACAAGTTTTTGATCAGGAAGGAGAATTCGGATGACAACACTTCGGC
Organism: Schistosoma turkestanicum; assembly: GCA_944470395.2. Classification (NCBI taxonomy): domain Eukaryota; kingdom Metazoa; phylum Platyhelminthes; class Trematoda; order Strigeidida; family Schistosomatidae; genus Schistosoma; species Schistosoma turkestanicum. Next base: position 16,230,202 of record OX103979.1, read on the forward strand.
AACCAATCAAGTTTCCTTAATACATCTTTTCAATCTTATCAGACTGTAAACTCATCAATTGTTGCGGATTGTTATGTTGTAGTGATTTTGCATACAATGCGAACAAAATTATTTTCTAATCTGTTTTAACGTGGACTAAAATCTCCCGGTTGACTATATATACAGATTAGTTTAACTGTTGAATAATTTTAAGGGGTAAAAAATGAATACGAAGTTGCTTTTTATACATACAGAGATATATCATCGAAAGTTTTTTTGTCTTAGAAAACTAACGTTGTATTTAAACATTTAAGGTTAGTTCCTGCATTGGTGTTTAGTTTGAAATGAATTATTAGACTCATGTTTGAGCATGACTAAACAAAAATGCTCATTCCGGGGGATGAAAATTTTCTCATTTCGCTGAAAAGTTTCTACCACTAGTAATTATCAAATAATGAGTTTTTTAATTATAATAATAATCATGAATAAATTGTTACTTAATTTAATTCTATACGCTACATTATTTTATCTTGTTCTTGTGTTTGCGTCCAATATATACACTGTAGACTGGTAATGATACATTTTTTTTTGACTTACAAAACGTATCGATTTATTACCAATAGTCAAATCATTTTAGGAAAAAATATAATAGCTCTTCAACCTGTGAGGTCACATAACGCAATTTTAGGTAATTATTTCTCCTTATCATTCACGATATATGACATGGTATCTTTATTCGTATATCTCCAACTACACAGAATGGTAATTTATTTTCTATGTCTAAAATGTGTTTTTACAATTTCGTTATTGTTTTACAAGTTGTTCATTATTCTTTTAACATCTGGACCCCACTTCATTCTGCTCACCTGTTCTGTTAACTTGACTATAATGTAATTGATTTTATAATTTGGTTTAGTCAAACATCATTTTCTGATTGACTTAATGATGAGGGAATAACAATCAGTAAAGCATTTTATTTAGGTGTGAATTAATTTATTTCCTAGATAGTGAAATAGTCGATTGGATAAGTTTTGTTCGGAATTTTTTGTTTTCTAAGCAAACACATGGTACGACTGAAAAAAAATCTCTCTAGTGTAGATAATTCAAAGGTAGTTTCCAATTACTGAATATTAGTTGTTAAGGCACTGATAGTAACCACTAAGTTCATGTCGGTAGATGTAGACTACCTGGTTGGGGTCCGTGAGACAAAAGTCACCAGTGGTTAGAGACCTTGAATGAGATGGTTCAAAATCGTTCGCAATGGCGCAAGTGTATCCACTATTTGTGTTCTCTCAAATCCTAATCTTCTGGATTCGTCAGCACCTCTACCTTTGTCTTTCTAAACCTATCTCACTGAATTATACTTCTTGAATAATATCTTCAAATCCTAATCTTCTCCTTTACCAGTAGTTCTTCTGCTATCTCTACCATTATGGGATTTGAATAAACAATTGCGTCTCTGTAATAATGTGGTATGGCAACATGCACTTATGTACTTACGTACGAAGTTCAACGTTGTAACTGACCGACTGACTGACTGACTAAATAATCAATAAGTAGCGAGCATTTATTTCTAACGTTTTGTAATGTATCCTCATACTTTTTTTCTTATTCTATTATTGGAACTTTTATTCAAAAAAACTGACGAAAAACAAACAAGTTGAAAACTTTACTCACTTCATAAAACATCCAACGGCAGTGCATATTGTAGCTATTATACTAAGACTTGCAATGACTATAATCAATGTAATAGTAAAAAAATCTGCACCATTAGCAAATTTAGCAAAGAATTCACTTTGCGAATTTGTATTGGATATTTTCATTGCATTCGTTTCACTATTCACTTTTAAATTTGTTTCACTAGCATGCATTTCACTAATCTGTTGATCTGTATACATAATCTCTTGATCTGGTTGAAAATGTACTGACCATAAACTTGGTGTACATAATTCTTTAGAAAGATTCTCTTCATCTTCCAATGGTTGTTCACGATTATATAAATATGAATCTATTGATGTACTTGTACCTGTTGAAATAGTATTTGTATTGCCACCAAATGGTAACATATTTGGATAAATGCACGCTAAAACAAATGCCTTAAGTGTGAATAAAGCAAGAGATAAAAAACAATGAATTGTGTTCGATTTTCAATTACATTATGCGTAGAAGTGATATACCTCTGCGGTTAGTCGATAATTTTTATTCGAAACATAGTCGTTAGGCTTGTAGTAAGTTATGTAAATAGGCTTGTCAATCTTTGATCAGATTGCAAGGTTGAGTTTTGAATACTGCGATGTCTCTTTCAAACCCTAACAAAAATGGTTTCTAGCATTACTTTGATAATCCTGAATAAATAGTAAATGATTTCAAGTGTAAGCATCAAAATCTGCCTACCATAATGTTCCATAGGAAAACACCAACTGGAAGGTTTTTGATCGAATCGACAAATCATACTTAAGTAACATAAATTCCAAGAGCTATGAAATGTTCACGGTTTATTCTCGTTGCCCTTCGATCGTTTTTAATCTTGACTGGTTTGTTTTCTCAGTTATTGTATTATGATTTTTATCATAAATTTTATTTTCAATAAACTTAAAAATATTAGTTTTAACTTTTTTTCAAAAGCCAATCAATTTTTTTTTTGCAAGATTAATTATAAATATAAATAGAATACATTCTACTGAATTGTATAGCTTCTTTCAAGCGTTATTTCGTTTCAAAATATATTTTTAATAAAATAAAAGTAATATTAGAACTCTTGTTTTAGTCCCATTGAACTGTTTACTTACTCAATAGTGAATATTCATTCAGTTATTCATTATTGTTTGTAAACAAGTGGATGCTTTTGTGTTTTGCTATAGAATTAGTTACAAGTAAACAAAACTGGAATAGTTTATCCATAATCTAGAGAAATCATTTATATATATATATATATATAGTCTGCTTAAACAAAACTATTATAACACTAGTTTATTGTTTTATCATCCTTGTTGAACAATTGATAATGTTAACGAAATTGTCCTTTGTCCACTTTTAGAATAATTAAATATTGATTATTTATCTGACACAACTGTTCCGGTTTGTTTGAAAAGGTTGAATGTTTTTTAGAACTTTACTGAAATAGGATGTTCGTTTTCTTAATCAGATAAGAATGTTTTTTTGTCATACAAAGTAACTAAATGATGATAACTATTAAGTTGGTAATGTATTTGTGATGACTCGAAATATAAGGAAAAGTTAAGTTTTCCAATACTTCATCAGCTCAGTTATGTAACAGTCGAACAGAGTAATACTGTTTATGCCCCCGGGATAACTTGAAGCAGTTTGTGGACATTGGAACATAATATTCATCAGTATAGTATCGTGGTATGGTTTTGTTGTCACTCACAAGAAAGCTTATAAACTATCAACATATTTTAACAGGAACTAATCAGGGGCAAAAGTAATTTCCAAAGTTGTTGGTGCATTGCATAATAAATGTGCAATCACATTAAATAATAGTTAATTTAAATTTGGATGTTTTAGAATAGTTCAATAAAATAAAATAAAATTGCATTTATTGTTCATAGAAAAACAAAGCATGATTCGTCATCATTGTTAACATCTGTTAATTCGATAATATAATTAAGTTTCAAAACATTTGAAAAGATTCCGGTCCAATAATGTCTTCGAAATGTGACTAGTAGTAGGTTGGGATGAGCGTTTACTTAATCCTATTAATAAGACTTTTAATTATAATCTATTTTTTCTAATATTATTTAAGAAATAGTACTACTACTAATCGATTCGTTGATTGTAATAACTTTGATTCCTCATACCATCTTTACACATTATTGTTCTTCACAACAATGCAATCAATGTGATAATTGTAGTACTGAAAGTCTCTTGCTAGTGATTATCAAGAGCACGTTTTTTTCATTGTAGTTGTTCACTCTTTTCACATATCTTCTGGAACCCATTACATCTTGACGCTTCTCTTTCTCACATTTCATTATTCTGTACATCATACTTGTATACTTAAGGAAAATAATCATGATCCTCCCTTATAATTAAATGACTTCATGTGTATTGCGCACAAAATTGAACTTTAAAATGCATCCTTGGAAGGTATAGAGGATATACTGAGAAGTGAATGCATTTCAAATCATAATATTTATTTCTTTTTCAATGCTAACATTCATGGGGAAAAGAAATGGCATGAAGTGTGCTGCTTTGTTACAGTATTGAAAGACAATAATGATTATTATGTCATTTCAACTAGACTATATTTAACAAAATCATACTTAGTTGATTAACGCTAACATTAAGTATGCATTCAGTTTGATATATTTATTGAATTTGAATTATTATACACTATTAAGCAAAAGTGTATATCCATATAAATATTTCCTACTCTTCATCAATAATTTTTTACACAGACGTTATATTTATACTTACAACTTTCTATTCTCTATGATAAATTATAGTCTGAAATAACAGTTTTTAATCTATGGGGAAAGAGATTGTAAATTAGCGGTAGCCATTTTATTCGTTTGTTTTCAAAATGTTGTTATGAAATGGCGGAATCCAGTTTTTTTTTTTAAAAAAAGTGACTCTATTAGAAAGTATGATTTAAAATATTTAACAGGATTAACCGTAAATCGAGTTGTATTATTTTCATGTTATATTATTGTACTTATGATTGATAGTAATATTTGATATCTGATATTATGAGCTGATTTTTAACATAAAAATTTTTTTCATTAAAATTATGTGCAACTATGAAGATATTGCAAGGAACCAGCCAGTTTATTTATCAAAAGTTAGAAAAATTTAAAATGAACTTTCTTCATAACTTCTCCCAAAACTATGTTTTGCTATACTCTTGCGTAAAGTAATTTATATTGGTGCGAAATTATGAAACGGATGAAATTCAGTGTGTTTATTTATGAAAACAGACAAGATACTAGATGAAAAGCATAAAGATTGAGTTGTGAACTTATGAATTCATGAGTAAATACTTTATCTTTGAAAAAAAATAAATTCTAGTTTTATAAGCGAAGTTAAATGATGGCTTGTAGTGAAGTTCAAGACGCGAGTTTTATCTTATCTGGGATCCGTCAGTCGAATGTACCAGTTTCCCAGAGCTCATTTTCGCAATGACACTCTGACACAAAGTAGGCAACTCTGGGATACAGATGCATCCAGCTGATGCGTCCCAAACAGGACAAAACGCGCATTCTGGATTCCATGGCTAACCAACATCCATCTCCGCTTATAAAGAATGTGAACTATTGGTATCATTCGAAAAATCCCCAAGTAGTGGAAGAATGCTAAAACAGATATACCAGTTGTAGTCTGAAATAACAATATAAGGAATAGATCAATTCAATGGGGATAATTTAAGTTCGTTTCCCTAAACCAGATAACTAATTTGTTTTTAGATTTGTAAAAGTTGGTACTATTTAAACATTCACATTTGGAAACATGAAAGTGCATGAGATGTCGAAAATTCATCAAAACAAGTTTCAAATCAATCTTTCGAAGACTTATTGCTTGAACTGAGAGAACTGATTGCTCACAAAATATCCTATCTATATAATTTTACGAAACAATGTCTGCAGGCATTGAAAACCATAGTCTAATTTCAGTCAATCACAGTTTTTATATTTCGTTTTATATTTGGTTCTCTGAAACAGTACTGTCAATCAAAAGCACGTTTAAAGTTGTAATAATACACAATCAGCTTATCTTTTCTGGTTTTAAAGCTACTTAATATCCGTTCGTAAAGGACTATTATTTTGTATAAGTGGCTATATAAACTGACAGGGTAATTTGGAATAAAGTTTCATCAATCTAAGCGATCAATCAGTGTGAATGTATTCTTTTTATCCCACACTAATCTGGTTGATTCCTAAGTGTTGATTCTGTTTAGAGCATTTCTCTTTTTATCTAACTATAATGTTCAATTCTTCGTTTCTGTATGCTTGTTTAACTTATTACACTAACTAGTTTTGGTTGATCAATTTTGCATATTTCTTACCTGGTTTCAAGATACACTTAAGGAATTACCAGTTGTACGTGTAAGCTTTCAATGATGATTTATTAATTCAAAAGAATGAATTTATTATCACATCAGTAAAATGTTAAGATAATTTCTAGAAAAAATTATCCATTTGTCAATGTGATCAAAATTATTTTGAAATGAACAATTTGAAAATTCGATTATTTTGTTGTATTAAAAATTTGTCAGAATGTAGTATTTTTTAAAATTCTTCTTAACATTAAAAACAAGTAGAATATCACACTTATCAGATCTAATGTTACTTTCCTCTGTACTAACTTCGATAAAAAAAACGCTATTGTTTTTATCATTAGTAATGTTTAATTGTATAAAAATTATGTTTTAACTTCTAGATGTTTTTCACATTCGTGCATTGTAAATTTATAGGAAATTTTTAGTTGAAATAAATTAAACTGTCACAAAGGATTAAAACTATCTTAAGTTGTATTAATATCGAACAGTTCTTATTTTCGTTCCGTACATTCTCAGTAGCGAGCACCAACGATCATGATCAGTAAGAATTTCCAGAACCAATATATCTGAACCAAATAGTTCATGTACTCAGTCCTTGATCACATATATCCTACTAATTAAGTAACGTCACTTCATTCATAGGAATTTCGGTAATTTTTGTGAGTTGTCAACTTGGTGATTAAAAAGTATCTTAAAGTTTTCTGTGTGAATAATAATATAGTTGAAGTGAGAATCTTATTAGTTAATGACTGTAATAATACTTGTTTTCTCCGTTTAAACTACGTTAACTAGTAAACTAATCATCAAAAGCAATCAATTTTACAAAAAAGACGAAATCTCAAAGTTACGAAAACTATGATTATAATTATTTTTGAAATTGAAAATATACATTTCTTCATATTCAGTATACACTAGCCCAGTAAATTAGGGAAAATGCTAAATAGCTGAAGACAATTTCATTAAAAATAGAGCAACCGAAGTCAACTTATTGAAAGTTCGATATGAATTACAATTTATTGGTAAAACTAATGTAAATTCAGTTTACGAAGAACTGTGCAGAAGAAACAACACACAGAATAGTTAGATCATAATTTTTTCAAGCTTTATACAATCACTTTATCAAATCTCTTCTATATTTACGTATATTTATATTACTTACTACGGTCACAGTAACTAATACCAGTAGCACTTCATATATAAGAATGAGAAACTATTTTCTCTTGTTTTATTTTGGACAGACTTTAGTCATAGTATTTTTTCAAATATTTAAAACTACTGATAATATTTCTTTTAATTTACGTGAAGTATGTTTTAAAGATGTAGAATCAAGTTTTTACTCACACTATAGTTTAGATTCTCGTTTACCATGATAAATTCATTAAATTTGTTAAGAAATCTTGTATTATACGACTTTGTACATGCTGAACACTTGAAACTTAATTATTGAAATTGGTAATGATTTCCTTAGTTGTTTAATGACTTTGAAAAGTCAATAAGAGTCATCCAATATGAGATTTGAAAAACTTGATAAATCCTGAAGTCTTAGTTTGAGTTAAAAAAGTAAAAATTGTAAAAATCATTTACTTACTTACTTATGCCTTTTAACCCTAATGGAACATAGACTGCTGACAAGGAAGATATCATTATAAAAAAATATGAACGAGGTTTATGTTTACAGATATTTTTAGATTGATATGTTTTTATGCATTCACATGTTTTCCCTTTTATAATGATGTATAATTATGACTAATACAAGTGAACAAGAAAGTTCATATGTCAAAATGAAAAACGGTTAATCAAAGGTATACTGCAGAACCTTTCATAATCGATAAGGAAACTGCTGGCATATCGCGCAAATATTAAACTAACACACCGACTAACGGATGTTTTAAGAAGACTTTAAATGGTTAAGTAAAGACTCATCAAGTGGTGTCCGTCAGGGCTGTACACTCTCTCCATTCTTGTTTAACTTTGTCGTAGACATTCTCTTAGAGTTAACATTAAGCTCGTCAGATTTTTCAGGGGTTGACCTTCTACCAGGAAAGTCGCTTACTGATCTAGAATATGCCAATGACATAGTTCTATTCGGTGAAGACGCTGACAAAATGCAGAGTCTTCTGACTACCATAAGCAACAATGCGAGCATGTTCGGGATGCGGTTTTCACCCTCGAAATGCAAAATGTTGCTTCAAGATTGGGTTTCATCGGCACCTGAACTAGTGATAGGGAGTGAAGTAGTCGAGCGTGTTGATCACTTCACTTATCTGGGGAGTCTCATCATCGCTGATAGCCAGGTGACTGACGAAATCTCAGCACGGATACAGAAAGCTCGATTGGGTTTTGCCAACCTGCGCCACTTATGGAGTAGGCGTGATATCCGTTCGCTAACCAAAGGACGGGTGTACTGTGCAGCAGTTCGCTCCGTTCTCCTATATGGCTGTGAAACATGGCCGTTAAGAGTAGATGTTCGTAGGTTACTAGTATTCGATCATAGATGTTTAAGAAGCATTGCTCGTATATCGTGGGACAACCGAGTAAGTAATGCTGTCCTTAGGAAACGAGTACTAGGTAAGGATGGCAGATCAATAGATGATGAAGTAGTGGACGTTCATCAGTTGAGGTGGTTGGGACATGTGTTACGTATGGCTAACCACCGACTGCCTCGACGAGTTATGTTTTGTGGTGTAGGAGTAGGTTGGAAGAAAGATAGGGGCGGCCAAACCAATACATGGCAGAAATCCATGAAGTCACTGACTAGTGGACTTAGCCATGTCGGTAGTTGTTTACCTGGTTGGGGTCCGCGAGATGATAATAAACGATGGCTAGACACCTTGAATGACATGGCTCAAAATCGTTTGCAATGGCGCAAGTGCATCCATTCTTTGAGCTCTCTCAAATCCTAATCTTTTGGATTCGTCAGTACCTCTACCTTTGTCTTCTAACCTTACCTCACTGAATTATACTTCTTGAATAATATCTTCGAACCCTATTCTTCGTCATTACCATTAATACCTCTACTATCGTTATCACTATGGGATTTGATTTGACATTTTTCGTCTCTGTACCAATGTGGTATGGCAACCTGAACTTATGTACATACGTACGAAGTTCTAGGTTGCACTGACTGACTGGTGATAGGTTTCGGCTTAGAGTTAATACGTTATCTTTAGGACGTATGGGTTAGACGTTTAGGTTTAATATATTAGGGTAAGAGCGGCAGATCTAGGATTTACGGTATACAAATTGAATCACAACCCTGAAATCTCAATGTACACAAGAGTCTGAAGTTAACATACAATAGGTTAACATGGAATAGTTACTTTATCAAGTGGGATCAGTATATTCATAATGAATCCGATCATTAATTGTCGAAATTTGTTCATTCATAAGTAAAATTTTCTGAATTAGAAATGCCTCAAAATCTCAAGGTCGTACCACATAAAAGTTTTGGTAGATCACTGAATTTAAAGGACCATTATAACACATGATGAATTTAACTATGCGGATCTAATGGTGGTCACTTAAATTTTGGCTTTCATCAGAAAAGCAAGCCTTCATAGCTAATGAAAAAAGTGTGAAATATGAATATTTTATATGAATAATCTTCGAAATTGACTTCTATTTTTTAGACCATTACAGTTTTTACAAGTTAATGTGGAAACGTGCAATTTATCTCTGTGTATGGCTTCGTTAAACCGTCAAGGCAACATTTTATATTTCTGATTTGTGTCGAATGATGATCTGTTATGACATGAACTAGTCATTTAAATAAATAAAAATATATACAATAATTAACCTACTTTATATTTTTGATTCTTTATCAATTGTCTACCATAAACTAAAATTTCAGGTAATGAATTTGTACTTGATTTCTCTGAATACGGTGGTTTATCATTTTGTAGTTGTTGAATTTGATCAGTACCAACATTTGACTCATTTAAAGTGTTGCGTTTAAATCGTTTTTTTGTCAATGATGTTGGTATATTTAGAAATATTTCAACATATGGTCCAACAAAAGCTTCTTGACTATACTCAGCTGCAATAAATATATTTTCATTCCAAGATTGTGTTGCTTCATGAAGCTTTGATCAGGAAAAGTGAATTGTCGATTCAATGAAAATTATTTGAGAATCATGTATATATATATATATCTTCTAATAAAGAGTAAAGCATACACACGTAGCTTGTATCGTACTTGAATGTAGTCTATAGAATGTAGGACGTGACTGGTGATTTGAGGTAAGACTTAGTGAAGTGAAAAAATTTAGATTTATCTAATGAAAGGCGAAAAACTAACCTTTGTCTTCAGCTAACAAATCTTTTCTTCAATGTTAGTGAATATGATTTCTCAACAACATATAATTTCATTGTATGCACTAAAATATGCATAGAACTGAAACTAATAAATATCTATTCATTTTTTTGGATATTCACTAGCTAAATACTAGAATTCATTTGGCATATGTATAATGCAACTATTTATCGCATAAGATCCAGTTCGTGAACCGCGATGATAGTTTTTACTTGGTATGAAGTAAAGACTGAGATTTTCCGTATGAAAACTACATAAACTAATGGAACAGTTTAATTACTCTCATATTAGACATGTAATAAGTATTGCCGTTCTCAGTGGATGACGTTCGTTGCATCATATTATGAATTGACCAAAATCACATGTGTAAATAATTGAATATCAGCCGAGTAATGCGATTACAGTGCGACTCAAAATTTCTGGATTGTAATCATGAATCCTTAATGTATTTGGACTGCTGAGGAGTTCCGTTCGGTGATAACAATGAACTTTGTATATCACAACTTTGTACAGTATGCAAATGAACGCTTTTTTCAAAATATTATGAAACAAAGGCATTTAACAATAAATAGAATAAAGGATATTCAAATATAACACAATGATATTATTTTAAATTGCTTGAGAGGGATGGTTAATAAACAAAACGAAAAGAATCTTACCATTCAAAAGCTTACAACATAAAATTCATTTTCTTATTACCAGTAACCTAGTACCTACATTTTTATCTGAGTCAAGCGTTCATTGAAAGCTGGATTACACACCATAAACTGCACATGGTGTTTCAATTCTAAAAGACCACATTTTAGATTTAGTGGATAGTCTTGTTCAGTATATAAGCAATATGGAACCAAATAAGCTGATAAGTTGTAAACAAATTTCTTATAAGAAGCCCTTAGCTGAAGATTTTAACTTTTCTACTCGATTACCTTTCTCTAAGTAAATACCAAGTTATTTCTCACCAAGTGTTCGTTAGACAAATTTTCCTTTCACTGATTAGCGATCGAATCAGATTTTGAATGTGGTTTTTCATGTTGTTCAATCACAAAACAATTCATTTGAAACGTGAACCGCTTGATTCTTGATTGCAGTTAAACTAAAATTAGTCATCTACCTTCTTTTAATCAGGAACACATTACGCCGAGGAATAGAGAAAGACGTGAGAAGAATGAACAAAAACTGGAAAGAACTAGAAAAGGAAGCCAAGGACAGAGTTGGTCGGAGAAAACTGATAGGCGGCCTATGCTCCATTGGGGGTGACAGGTGAAAGTAAGTAAGTAACCTTCTTATTATATGTAGGCATTTCATTTCTGGCATTTCTTTCTGTGTGTAATTTATTTTCTCATTTTTCATTATAGCTAATAATAATGTGAATTGTAAATCATAGACTTGATTTCACACAGATTATATGTTACTAAATCAATATTTATTGTTTAAATTAAAGTGCATTGAAAATAGGATTACATAAACAAATTGAATTTCGTCATGATTATTTTTTTGGGCCATGGATGATAACGAAAATAAACGTAATACATAAACAACATGGTTAAATTTCCGTACATGTAGACCAACAGAAGTCTAGTTAGTTTTCGGTTTTTATTGATTTTTACTAGTCAATATTTGGTACAAACCAAATCTTTTCCTTAAAAGACTAACTTTTTTTAAATTTTACTGAAAATAAAAATATATTGAATGTTGTATGATTTATTCTTTTGTATGATGGATTTTTTTAACAATGAATGATATCAATAAGTGTATTCTTGTGTAAATTGTTGGTTTAATAAATGATTTTATAATATTTCGCGCTTAAGTATGATTGGAACATTTTATTTTTATTTACTAATCCTTTGTATTCGTTTCTTTTCGTTGGATTCATTTAGTTAGAACAAGGAATCTAGCAGATGAATCACTAGAAAATCTCATGAGCTGGTTAGCGGTTTCATACAAAAAAGTGGATATTGAAGTAAACATAAAACACGCAAGTGTCACGAAGAGAAAACTTTTAGACCACCAGTTAGGAATGCAATGGTTTGCTTTAGAGTTCAGTCCACCATTCATCGCTTCTCACTTGAACATCAGATATATACGGAATTTCAGAAAACATATGTTCAGAATACTCTGCACTCCAATAATGAAGTTTAAAAGCAACAGTGAAATAAGATATTAAAAGAATAACTAAAGCGACCAGTTTTAATACAAATTTAAATTTTCCGTTCCAAATTTATGTACCTAATGATTTGATTATATTGATTTGCTTTTTTAATTACCTTTCTTAAAGCTTGTCTGATAGAAGTATAGTTAATTATCAGTCTGATAGACACATACACTTGAGAGAAGTAATCAACAGCTATTCAGCAAAATAATCAGAATTTTAGTTTCTGTTCAGAATGTATACTACCTGAGTACCTGTGTGAGGGAGTCAAAATCATTATGTATGGTGTTACTAACCCGTTCTGTTTTCTTTCTATTTCAGGGCGATCAAACATAAACGCTGTGGAAGCTGAAGAACCAGCCCTGAGTACTCTGAGCTTACAGGATGACTAATAAGACTTTGGTAAACTAGCCACCCTTTTCTGTACAAACCCCGCGTATTTTAATTTTCAAATAAAAGAGTGCCGTGGCTACCACTTGATGTTCTCTCTTGGTGTAACGTGTTAAACTAACCTTGTGTGTTGTGATTTTAGATTCCATCCGCCATTCAGCGACTGCTGGCTACGTGTCTTACACCTGAAATTACTTTTTGAATCAAATGAAAACACCCTCTTCCGAAATTTCTCTATTGGTGTTAGTTTAGTGCTCTTAGATTATCATAGAATCTTTATTTCATGTACACACAGAACACAACCATAATAAAGTTAATAAGTAAACAACATTAAATTAGTTAAACTTAATCAAATGAAAAACTATGAAAGTCTGTATTTTCATTATCCTACAAATATTATTAAATTTGAAGTTTCTTTTGGTATAACTCACTTTTTCTGGCCAATTAAATTCTTTCGATGTTGGAGTTAAGTTTGAAGCTTCTGTTGGAAGAACTTTACATAAAACTAAATAATATCTCCTAATACGACCAAGACTTTCAGAGACACGAAATACGCGCATAACTACTTGTCCTGTCATTGGTTTTACTGTGACTGGTATGGGTCGAGGAACTAAAAGTGGGGCTATTTAATATTAACAAACAAATGAAGATAAATACAACAAGTGTGCAAAAAAGTGAAATAAATCAGAAGACACATGTGAATGTTATGCAGTAACTACTTTAATTTCTTAGTTTCAGTGATACCTTAACTTTAGTACTTTTAGTACCATATGTAATCTTATGACTGCATATCCGTCTGATTTCATTAAGAAAGCTTACACATATTGCGATGTGCTACTAGGTCATTAGTGATAGAATTAAAACATAAATAGCGAAAAATAAAACCTAATAATTATTCAGAATGTTTGATCCTTCTTCCATTAATTTCAACCACAGATGTGAGACTAGAATTATAGTTTATCAGTTCATTCACGAATATTAATTTAGATGCATTACGTATGTGCAAACACGTCACTTTTTATTTAAAAACTTCATTATTGTAGCTTTGTAACAGAATAATTGAAGAACAGAAAACTTTTGTGGTAATCAGAAATCAACAACCCGGAATACGCTTATTTCAAGTTCTCCAAGCATTTTGGCAAATGAATCTGAGTATGTTGAATTGTTTTGAATAAATAGTCTAGGACTTTTTTCAATCAGGTAGATCTAAGAAAAATATTTTTTTAAAAGCAGCCAAGTGGCCTAAATTCCTCTTTCTTACAGGAAGCCAGAAGCAGCTTCAATAGCTCAGAGGTAATATATAAGAACGAACCCTACGGGGAACATTAGTCTCTTCAAGATAGCTGAATAATGTTAATCAGTATAAAAAAAAATTCGGGGTGTCCCGCTGAATACGACCTTAATTTTTACTCATTTTATAACAGTTATAACAATTATGTTATCAAACCGAAAGTTCTTCAGTGCGCAGTACATTTGAACAAAATTACTAAGAAACTTCTGACACTCAAGTAAGTCTTAAAAAATAGTTTATTACATTACTTACGGAGCATTTGTGTCCGACAACTTGTACGTCCTGTTGGAGTTGGATTTTCAATAACCGCGTTCTGATCATGCTGTGTATAAATAGGCCTAATTTGTACATCATAAACTGTATTCGCTTCCAGTTCATCAATGACTAACTCATACTGAGGATTATCTGACATGGGTGACATGTACCCACCATTTGTGTTTATACTGGAGCCTGAAGATTGTTCTAGCATTGATGTTGTAACTTCTACTGAACGTGGTTCATAAAGTATCCGATGTGGATGATTTCGTTCATCGGTATATATTTTTGATCCAAGTAACTGAATCTGTAATTATTTAGGAAAAATTATAAGAACTATTTGTGTAAAGGCTTAAATTTCATGAATTTGATAACCTAAGTTTAATCTAAGCTATTTTGTGTAAGATAATGTTTTCGTTGATATAAAATACACAAGACAGATATGTTTCAATCTCCACATCAACTGACCATAATTTCTCCGCTCAAGAACTAAATGTTGAGTAAAGGCATCAGACAAAATTAAGCCAAATCAAACATTTCATTTGTCATTTAAATAACTTACTTCAAACTGATAAAGACCTTCAAGTTGACGAGGACGTCTCCATGAAATCTTAAGACTTGCTTCACCGGGTTTAGCTGTCTCTAAAGTTTGAACCCAAGCACACGACAAATGACTGATTCGTTTTGAATCTGTTAATCCAGAATCTGGCAAGTTATTGATCTCTTTATTGATTCCATTAATTTCATGTGGATTATATATTCCAACATGAATAGGTTCACTTAATCTTCCATGTCTCCGATCTGCACCTCTTGATTTAATTCTTATAACATAATCTTTTTGTGGATCTAATAAATCAAGTGTAGCCATTGTAACTGGACCAACATCCAAAATTTGCCATGTATTCAAATCTTGTGTATTTTCATTTGTTGAATAAAATATACGAAATCCAGTTATTGGTATTTGAGGTTTTGTTATAGGGCCTACAGGCATTGTATTCCATGTAACTTTAATTTGTCTTGGATTTATACGTAGACCATTAATTTGTGATGGAGGTTCCGGTACTATGAAAAATAACAACGAGAATAAAATTTTATGACTGAATTTAAATAACAATGTTTGCCAGCTAAATAGGTACTGGCATTAAGAAAAATAGATTCACACCACAAATGGTCGAAATTACACTTCCACACGATCACAGAAATATTTGTCGAAACCACTCAAATAAAATAGATTACGGCAGCTACTTCGTAAACTTAATACAAGTGGTTGCTTGATCTTAAAACATTTGACTTTATATTATTTCATGATAAGTTCAAATCTCATCCTACTATCTAACATTTAGACCATCACCTACTAGGACTTAGTTTTTGAGTTTGGTAAACGTTATCTGTGTTGTGTTCTCAAAACACAGTTAATCCAACTACTTCTAGTCACTAATCAATGTGAATAAGGATAGTGAATATAGTTTATTAGTTATTTTTTTCTCTTTGTTGAAAAAAAATAATAACCTTATTACCTTAATTTCATGTTACTTGGAAATAAAAATTTCAACTGACATTTTAATTTCATCTTCTCTGTCATTCACATTGAGGAGAGAAGTGTTGTTATATTGATTAGTAAATATATATATATATATATATATATATGTCTAAGAATAATGTTTTCAAAGTAATTAGGTTATAAGTGAAAATTCTATTGTTAGTAATATTATTAATAAAATTAATTCATTATTATTATTATTATAAATTTATTTTGATGATAAACAAACTTTGTACAATTTCAATTTAAAAATAGTCAAATGTACTAAATTTATATATTCCAGGTTTTTATTCCAACTATATTAATCGCTTTATACATTTTTTTATATCTGGAAAAGAAAAATTCTAAACTCTGTAACTAATTACATGGAAATGTAAATTTAATTTCTGGTGATAACTCAAGTTAGACATTAACACCGTTAGATACCTGCTCAGTGGTTAGGGTGTTCGCGCACAATACCGAAGGTCCTGGGTTCCAATAATGCGGGGTGCAGGAGTGGTGGGTGCGCACGGCTGATGAGTCCCATACCAGGACGAAACGGCCGTCCAGTGCTTCCAGGTTTCTAATGGTGGTCTAACATTGATCGATTCATGGTTTCAGTAATGCAACTTAATAATCTTCACAACAACCCCGCAATCCGGTAACTCAATATATTATTTGTTGTTTATAGACTTATAATTTAATGCGTACATTTACAATTAAATAGTTCTAGAAATGAATTCGTTGAAATTAATTATTTTTGATAGAACAGTGAGAAGACGTAATTGATCTGAAAAATGTGATGTACTTGAGCTACACATTTCGAACAATCTGGTCACACATATTTACTTGTCAAGGCATTTTATATGAACATCACATCAAATTTTTCTGATCAATTACGTCTTCTCACTGTTCTATCGAAATTTATAAACAGAACTTATTGTTTTGAAATTAATTATATTTGTGTTGAACTAACTGTTTCATGAATAAGTGGATAGTTTAAAATTCACAAACTGTATGACAAAGTGAAATAATTTTTAAAATAAAACCACAGAATACTGGCTAGGTACACCATTACAAGTTGAGATTATTTGATAGTGAGTAATCAGTGTACTATGCTCCATAGTTGGTATCATATCTTCAAACCAATTGGTTATAATCCATTATAAACTGGTCTTCAATTTCATCGAAACTGAAGTTAAATAAACACTTCGAATAGAACACACTTCTATATAAAATCACTTGACATACAGAAATGTAATCTCACATTAGTAATTATAGCCTTACAACTGATTTCTCGAAAGTTTCAATTATTACTCGCAGTTTATGGTATCAATCAAAAGGGGGTATTTAAACGATAACCCATTCATAAGCATGAATGGAACTCGCGATGTATTGCTAATCAGTTGAATTTAAATAATCAAACACCTGTCCTTGACATAAAAAAAACCTCATGGTCTGACATTTAATTTTATTTGAAAAACATAGCCACTAAGAAGAGATAGCTGTTCATACTTTTTTTTTACCATCCAGTGGATAATCATAATTTTTATAAAACCTGTAATTCGTTATCATTGTGTTATTGATTTAGAAATGGTCACTTTTTCCATACTATTATCTGCATAAACGATTATCAAAAGTCAGCTTAAGGTGTTCTGTCAAACTGTTCACGATAAAAGTATCATAATATAAGTATAATATATACTAAATTCATTACATTTATGTTTTAAGCCTTTTACAGGCATTAATCTCGAGAATACGATGTAATTTTTAACAATCTTTTCTAATGAAATCTCTGTAGATAATTCATGAAACTGGACATTAAATGACAATGAGTTAGTAAGTAGTACTAACGATAGGCATATGGTTCTTGAGGATTGTTTAGTTTAATATTTTAAGTAATAACAATAGGACAAAAAGATAAAATTTTCATCTGTAATAGAGAAAAAAAGACGTTTGATATTCTATTTTTCGACTGTGTGTAGTGTTTAGATTTTACTTGACAGTCCCTTGGTCAATGAACTTCAATTTTTGACGTTTTTTAGTAGTTTGTACCTTTTACCTGGACTTATCGACAAAGTTCAGCATACTCTACCATACTATTTTCCCTGAGTTTAAATTTTACAAAATTTGCATTTTAATTTTGATTTTGGAAGAGGTAAGAGATAGTCGGATGCTTGTTTCCGACAAACATTTGAGCCAATGTGGTGAAGTTTTGTGAAAATACAGTAAAAATCAAATCATAATTAGACTCCATTAGAAAGACACCTTTATTTCAGTGACCTACCAAAGGAAGGAAACGGTACCCTTTGCAAGAAATGGCTGCAAATTATTGTCTGGTATCCCCAATAATCAGGCATTTTTATTATAACCAGGATAAGACCCTCTACATCACATAGACTTCTAAGCCGCTTAACGACTACTTCATATCTTAGATTTTATAGATTCCCAATGCATATATCAGGAAAATTAGGTACGTAGGAATAATTAACCTACTAAACTCGAACCGGTGGAACAATTTTAGAACTGTGGATAGATGGCCAAACTATTCAAATTGTGAATCTCGTGAACGCTTCAACAGCGTGAGACTTTATGTTGTCGTGATATTTTTTTAGAAACCATAGATCTAGGACATCAATTTTCTCTGGTAATTCGTTTTTATTGCTGTAGTAATAATGGAAACATTTCTGACAAATCCCATAGTACACCTTCTACTTTTCTATGCTGGTAATCGCTTATTATTCAGCTGACTATCGATAGTTTTAGAATTAGTTGTCTGTTGATTGTTAATCATGATCGATTTTAATAATCTGTCTCTACCATGTTGATATCAGTTTACACGTGATCCTTGTGACTCTGTCAAAATTCTTCTAATCCATCACGTTCCAAATAAGTCGTAAATTTATGTAGACATTTATTTATTTATATTAGTGTAAAAAAATATTTTGTTATTGTGTCGGACAAACTTTATCATAATCACTTACAAACAGTGTAAATCGTTTAGAGGATTCAAAAAGAAATGATTTTGCCTCATTGCGTAATGGTTCACAGGTGAAAAGTAAGATAAAATTTTTTGTTTACAGATCTGGATTAATATAATTTGTGAATTGATAGTCTCCAAAAAGTAATCATTTTATATGCTATGTTGTGAAGGTGTTCCAAGTGTGCTCACTGATTTTAAAATTTGTTTTATCGTAATTGCAGGCTACTGAAAACTAAGAGATTAGGATCAGGTATTTTATTCTGGTTTGCGTTGCATCAGAATTGAATATCTGACTCTCAATCATAAGATATATTAAGCTGGTGGTATCATGTACGAAGTAAACTCTTCTAGTGGTTGATTTTGATAGTCAGTCTTATCACTCGTTATGTAATGTAACTTGTAGCCTTTCTTAAAACATTAAATCATCCCCCATTTCTTTACTGAACAATTGCATCAGACACTATGTTCCCTAAAACACTATCCTTAATAAATATAAACAATTGGTATATATACTTCTCATCAGTTTTGTTAACTAACATTACTATACGATTAGTAAAAATTCTTTTAGTCCTCAAAATATTCACTACTCAATCTAATCTCAATTATTCCTTGAGAGACTGGCACCCGTTTAATATTAAACTGCTTCCGATCGAAGTGATAGAAGTCAGTTGTACTCATGAAAATTACGGATAACTTAATTTGATTGTCGACTAACAAATACATCTTTCATTAAAAAAATATTAAACTTGTTTGCAACTAGACACTTGGTTTGGAATTCTCAGTTTATTAGCCATTTGTTCATAGTACTTTTTGGATTCGTGTAAAATTTGTCTACTGCATAGATTATACACTCACAAATATTTTTGTTTGTATTATGTTCTCATCCAAATAATATACATTATCAGTATGAATAAAATATAAGATGATGTAGGTTGAATTACAAGAAAGGGAAAACGAAACACCTACATTCAGCTGTAGTACGAATTGTACTCGCTGCTGACCATGGTCCTGGTCCATTTTTAGTCATTGCCCGTACTAAAACTGTATAGAATGTACGCTCTTTAAGATTTTCAATTTGTATTAATGGTTCTTGTGTTGTTTTGACAACTTCAGTTTCATTTGGTGCACTTGGTTGAAAATATCGAACCTAAATAATATGAAATCGTTAATTTTTGAAAAATATAAAATAAATTCAAATTATTGCCAAGTTTTAAGAAAATATTTTGTTTAACATAGAAATATTATTCAGGTTCTTTTTTTCTAATTAAAAATACGTCGATATGTAATAGCAAATTTTATTACACAATAGGGGAAATTTAGAGACAACCATTAGAGTCACTGCAACATTAAGAGCTTATTACAAATTTCTTTATGAAGTTACTAATATTACTCTATATTATTAATAGTATTCTCTATTGGTAAAAAGAAAGCTGTACTTTGTCAGTATTTGTGTCTTGCATCTATTAGATTACTTATCTTAATCTGTTATGAATTATGCTAAAAAAAATATTGAGATTTTATCTTCTATTGAATAGTTTAATGTTCATTTTAAATTTACAGTTTCAAAAATGTTTTGTAACAGTATCGACATTCTGACTTATTTTACATGTAAAGGTTTCCTTTGTAGTGCCTCCACATACATTCCAGTTCGCTTACATTTAATTTGGTTAAGCCCTTTCGATTAATTTATTTAACCAAGCCATTTGTATTGCAACAATTTATATGTACTATTCGTTCTTATTATTGTCTGGTTTGTATGGGCTCATGTGACTTGTCCCACTTGTCATTTGACCTTGTCAATCATTCGTCGCTTTTATTCATGTGTGTGCATGCTTATCTCGATGATCACATGTCTGTCTTATTTTTGTCTGACTATATATTCTTAGTCATGCTCTATTTCTTTGACTTGGCTCAACAGCCTTCTCCAATTCACGACGCTTCACACGTTTTATTTGCTGCTTCTCCGCTTTGCTTTGTGGTGTGTCCCAAATAAACGTATTCATCACTACGAGTTAACCTTCTGATTTATAACCGTCATACGCTACTTTGTAACGATTGTCTAGACGAGCTAATCACGAAGATTGAGAACACGCAGATATCGGCCACCACAAAAAAATAGTGAGCCCATCGTCGAAATTGGCCACCACACCTTAAATGAACTCTAAATGAAAACTATAGAATCCACAAAATCCAGTCAAGTAATTTATTCATCCTTAGTTCCATTTTGAAATTTAAATGAAAAATATCTTTCATATGATTGATTACCTGATAGCTTGTAATTTCTTCAGCCCACTTTTGTCTTGGAGGTGGGGTCCATGCAACTTCGATCGCAGTTGCTGAAAGTCCTTTGACACGTACATGTAGTGAATAGCTTCCATGTACTAAAATATTTTATAGAAAATAAAAAGGGCAACATTAGGAGTTGGTTATTTACCTTGGAACAACAATGTAGGGTTATATTGATCAATGTTAATTACGTGAACAAATAAAAATGGGAAGAATTCAAAAGAAATTATTTGTATCAATACAAAGCTTGAATTTGAAAGTTTCAGAGAATTAGAGCATAGGAAGTTAACAATAATAAAACATTTGCAATTTTTGTGATTTACTACTAAGTAGGGATCTCCATTTCTGATATTTCGTGACTCAATACAAATCTCTTCAGAGTAAATAATTAAATAACTAAGAGAACTGATAAAATGGAAACAATACAGAATATTTTTAGTACTTGATAGGTCTGAACCAGTTAATCTCATGTTATTTTCAGTGAAGGCGATTCCGTACGAGACTTCAAAGTGTGATCTGTGTGTTTGAAGGGAGTAAGAAAAATATGTATTTATGACATGTAGTAGTGGCTTTAAAAATTTAGGATTTTGTTTGTGCATAGACTTTTGTAGATAATAAGTCAGGTGTGGTTGTTTGGAAAAGTAGTCCAAGTTGGGTGCGTTGTCAGGCACTCTTACTTGCTGAGGGCATAGGGATTTAGCGTTATATGAAATGCTTCGGCTACTCACCTCTTTATGATTGTAAAAACCTTTTTGAATTATTTCGATATTTTTCATATTAATGTGATGATTATAGCGTGTTTATGAATACCATTGTATTACTTTTGTCAGCCGTGGCAACTACAATCATTCTGTAAGAAGCGTATAGCTTTTGATTCTTCTCTGGACACATTAGATGGAAGTCATTTTTGTTTTCTCGAAATGTGGGATTTATTCTGACGTAATATATATGATATATTGCGTGAAAGTCTTTCCAGTATCGGTTCTAGAATAAAGGTGATTTCTAAAGTACTGAGAGCCTTTCTATATACATAGAGATTCAATCCTCTTTTTTAATAGATTAATTCCATGAGTATTAGAAGTCCTGTTTAAAAGATTTTGAACCATCTTTTGTTCTCTTATCTTTTCAATCTATTGAAATTTTTTATTGATCTCAATTTCGATGTATGAAGCTAATGAGTCTATCGTTCATTTAAAAGGTCAAAGATGAAAGCATATAATTTGATGTGGATTTTAAGAACTTGATTAGGTTATCTGAAATTTCGATACTTTCATGATATTTTTCTAAAGTGAATGTACATTTGTGAATACATTTCGTCGGAAGATACATGATGCATATTGAGCAATATGAATAGAACACTAAGAATTTTCTTGTGGTTTGGTTGTATCAAAAATATTCTGCTTTGTTTCCTTCTTACCATTTAAACTTCCGTCGATTTATCTCGATTATTTAATGATTTACTCTGAAGATGACATGCATTAAGTCATGAAACGTCAGAAACACGAATTTCAACTCATTGGGATATCACCAAAATTTGTAATAATTTAATTGTGTTTAAGAAACGCAATGATGTATTTCAGATGAAAATGGATAGTGAAACACAGTCCTTAAAATTTATCCTTAGAAATTTATCTGTGTATTTTACGGAAACAATCAAGGAATGCCTTTAATTTTTTCTTTTTTTGTAATAATTTGCTAGTACACATGCAGATGGTCTGAAATGATTTCGAAACTGACATCAGATATAAAAGGTCGAATAGAGAATCTTAAATTGGTACTTTCCAAATAATATTTAGAAAATTGCTTATTTCTAAACATAGTCAAATTCTACCAGGCCTAACTTTTTCCCCACCACTGTGTGGAATACATTTCCGAACTTGTCAATAAAATAACAAATGATCATTGTTTCACTGACAGTTTTGTTTAGACTAGTTCAGTTCGTAGATAAATTTCTCTCCACAGAAATCATAAATGTGTACATTTATTTAGTTACATATTCGGATAGAAGAGCTGCCTGAAAATTTTCTTATATTCACTGTTCATCCAACTGAAGATATTCTGTAGTACAAGTTATCTGGGAATTATTCATTAAAACATATTGTCAAAACATGTGTAATTTTGTTTGGTAATCCTAGTTTCTGATAGACAATGGGAAAGAACAATAATTATATTCGACTATTAATTACATCCGGTTATTAAAGAAAAAATTATTACAAACAATTTAAAATTGTCATTTCCACGAATTTCCATGATATACATTTTTTAATCATAAATTGTGTGATCAAATTTAAGTGAGAAACAAATGTTTAAACTGAACAAGGAAGAACAAACTTGTACCCATTGTAGGATTAAGTTAGAATTTTGGGATAAGTTATCAAAAGGAAATATTGTCATTATCAATTTCTTTTGTTTAAATTAAACAGTGATTAACCATTCGGTGAGAGATTTTCTGTCAGGAAATCACATTTTGTCTAGACAAATGTGCAGCAAAATCAATAATCAATACCAAAGAAGGATATGATCAATTGAAATCTTTTTGTGCTCTAGTTTAAAGATAACTTTCTTAACTACGTTTAAGCAAAAGAATAGCAATCACAAATTTACATCACTATGTTTGAAAGGTTTGAAAAATAAACTTAAAAGCTGTATTGATGACTGCCTAAAAAATGTTGATAGACTAAAATAATTACCTGTTAAAATCAGCCTATCACTGTAGTGATGCACACTACTGAGTAATATTATTTGACCATGTTTAGCTTCAGCATATCAACTCACTTGTCTTGTACAAATCAATATACAACTTTTTAATCTTCCATTAATACGTGGTATTCGAGTTGATATCGACTGAGTGTATTATAGATGTATTGTAGATGTGCGACCATTGTTTCATAACTCTCCAGGAAATTACACTTTTATTTGGTTTATAAGCCGTATTTTAACTGATCACTAATCTTATCTGAATGAGTCTGTGATGGCTTAAAAAAGTACCACTTAGATTTTGTCATACTTGACATATGTAGATCTGTTTTATTGTAAAATGAGTCACTTACATATTCATAGAGTGTTCAAGAAGACAGCGTTGCAAAAACTAACATTTTGCCTAGGTTCTGCCTATATCTTGAATGAGCCTGTGCCTTTGTTTTGGTCATATTTTTTTCGTGATAAGATAATTTTTACATGAATGTATTTTTACATATATTTTTTTCAAACTTATGAAATCGATCTATTTCGAGGCATCATTCCGATTACAGACATGAAACTAAAAACTATTGATTATTACGTAACCTTGAAATATTAGACTGAAACTCCATGTCGGGCTTAGTTCCCTTTCCTTTTTCATCTCTTAAAAGTTTGAATGGTCAAAAGAGTTTGGAAAATATATGGATCTAATGACTCACAGGCTTAAGTAAGTGGTTAAGTAAGTAAATGAGAATAAAGATATAAATATCCTAGGAAAGTTGTATATGGAAATTACGACACGCACATGTTAACATAACGCCTTGAGAAATATGCCAGCTATAAGCAACATTTAACTTGACAAGTTTAACACACAATAGTGACACAAAACGATGAAACTATCAAGATGAATATCAAAGTATTAGATGTAGTATTAGCAGTGGTAGTAGCACAGTAAAATAACATGATTCGAAAGAATGAGGTTACAGAGTGAATGGCACTGAATAGTTTTGAAACTTAAAATCTAAGGGAAAGAAAGCAATAAATGTGACAGATTATGCACCATATCACCAGCATTCCCATCCGATGATGATAATGATTTTGTAAACTGCACCAGATAGCCTGGACAGTTAGTGGCTTTATGGACTGAGGTGTTAATATGGTTTGAGCACCCTTGGCTTTTGTCTAACTTATTCCTAAGTCAGCTAAATTCTGAAGAAAAACATTTCAACGAGTAAATGGAAACAAATAACAGATCCTTTTCTTCTTTACATTGAGAAAAATGTACTTTTAACAATAATGGAAAAACAACTTGATAAAATATAATAGTTTTTCTAAATATTTGTTGTGGATGTTAGATCTCCAGAACTCGCCTGATAAATGCCTTAATTTGGATTTTACGTTCTCAACCATGCGCTAATCAGACCTTGAGATTTCATTTCCCACTAGGAAAATCCTTGGCTGTGATTGGTTGCTGTGTATTTTAGTGCGCTACTTTTGTAACTGTCCCAAGAACGTTTTTATTATTGCACAAATAAATGAGATTTGTATGCTTGAATGCATTGTGCTTGCTGGGTGTTCGTAGAATATACTTTTCATTGCTAAATCAAAACTTCTCATTAGTCAACAGATCAGGGTAGCCTACCTGGACTGTGGTTCATTGTCTCGTTCTCGTTTATCGTTTAAGGTGAACCCGCAATAGTTTCAGGCATACTTGGTGACGAACCTAACAATATTATTCGAACAGAACATGAACACCATGATGACGTACTACATATTAAAGTGTATGAAGTAATGTGACAATCTACCTACATTATTGTTTGTAAAGCACGAAAAAAATAAATGGCTTAACGGTTTTTACGAAACAATATCTTGTTGGTCGGTATGATTTGTCAGTGAAGATTTTTATCAGTAAGACACACGTGTATAGTTAAGTACACTGAAGGAGATTTAATAAACAAATCAGTATAGTTGCAACAGTAGGAAACCTTCAAAATACGAAATATGAATATTTACTAGAAATGCTTGAAATGAAATACAATCATGTGATATTATTCAAACTGTCAACCAGTAATATAAATCAATTCAAATAACTTTCCTGGTTTTATAACAATAAGAATAGAGAAAAATAAAGTCAGTCTTACCATCTTCAGGTGTACTGATATTTAACTGGGCTGGTAGACCGAGATCGACTCCATTGTAAGCAGCCACTTCAAATTGATAAGTACGTCCAAATTCTAAAATATTTGTAAAAATAAACAATTTGAATTACATATTATATGGTCTATTAAACATTATTTCTTGTCAGTTAATAGGAATATTTTTGATATTTAAAAATTCTACATGACAAACTATGAATGAATACGGAACATTTCTACCTGAAATACGATATCAGAAATGTGCAGACTAGTTAAAAAAAAAACTCATTTTATTACTAAACAACTCGTGTTTCGTTACTGGTTAAAAATACATGTGATATATTGAGGTTTTATTTTGTTCTTTTTATGAGTACCATAAAAAATTTGAAAAAGCATACAATATGTACACACTAGTAAAAACGCTCCCATCTCCAATATAGGATTTACATTAGTTTTAGGTTAAAACTGTTGTCAAAATCTTCCACATTCATTAAAACACTAGAGCATAAGGTACGCATTTCTGAGCTAAAAATATGCTCTAACTTCATAAATTTGGATTAAAATTTTTAACTAGAAGTTTCTCATTTTTAACTGCGAACAAAAGTGAAGTTAAAAGCATTGACTATTGATGTTGAAATATTGATTGAGAAAAATACAAATTATCAGCATGGTATATGTAAAGACTGTTGGAAATACTATCAAAATTCAATGATAAAAAATCAACATAATTGTATTATAGGAATACGTTAACTGAGGAAAATCTATAGAGATATGAAAAAGTTGATTGTTCAGATATGAGCGTAAAGCGCTCATTTTGAAAAATAAATATTATCCCAGCATTGTCTAGGTGTTGACTTATTTCTTGCGAATCTAAATTATATAGGATATTCTTGTTACTAGAGGATGACCGAATCCATTAACATTAATCTTTAGAACGATCGAAAATGTAAATCATATCAGTTGTTTGTGATACATATATTATCGATATTTTACTAGATATTATTCTGTTACAGTAAACTCTACCGAAAGACGTTTGATTTATTCACAGCAGTTATATTCTCAAGTTTCTTGATTCTACCATCGATTAACAATATTTAGCAATAAATTCCAACATTGTTTTCATGAACAAATGACGCCGTGTGAAATAAAATGAATAATCTGGAGCACAGGATAACAACATTTTTAATCGTTTAATACTTCCTCACAGTTTATGTTTTTAAGCACCATCGATATAGCCACATATACCTGTTTACTTGGGTTATTGGATGAAACTACTTTGACAAATCAAACTTATATGAAATATCAATTGATCTGCTTTAATTAAAGTAAAATATATTTAAACTTGATAAAATTCTGAGATTATTTAAGCTATTGAATATTAGTCTAAGTCAGTGAGGAAATATAATGAACTTACTTAAAACATATAATCTCACTGGTTAACTTAGGTAGTGTACCAAGAAGATGAAGAATATCAGAGCTAACAAATATATTAACGCAACATATTTCGAACAATCATGACCACATCAAGACTTGTTAAAAAAATAAAAGGTCAACTAGACAAATTCGGAGCGTAAGAGGAAACAAAAATAATAAAGACAATGGGAAATAACAAGCGGAGTAGGTTTAGGGGAGAACGAACAGTTTTTAAATACTTAAAGGTACTTTGAACTTTGTATGGCAAAGGTTTGAATAAATCTTAGTATATGCTCTGGATAACTTACGTTCATAACCACAAAGACTGAATGAAGACCAATCTTATAACTTGCTTATTCGGTCACCTGTTCTGATTTGTTTCTATAGATATTTTGGCACATATACAGTGGTTCGTGATTACTATTCCGTTTGTATGTGTGGCCATACACATGTGCGAATTGATGAGCACAGAGGGATATATATAAATATGTAAAGTATTTCTTTACATATTATTAAGCGTTTTGGCGAAGCATGTTTAACTAACAACTGATTTCAACCTTTTTTTAACATTAGATTGTTTGACTCATCAATGAATGGTAGGGCGATGTGAACAGGCTTTTAGGTTGTAAGAAGTGTAGCAGATATCCTCATACCGTGACTTCTTCATCAATTTATGAATTTTAGAACACCATTTATCCACGCCACCGTTTCCTTCCGTAGCCTCATCTCATCTTCACTAGTATATATTGTAATAACACTAATCTTCTAGCAGCATAAAACTCTATCTTCATTACTCCATTATTATTATGATACATAAGTCAAATAAATCTTTTTTCGGAACTACTCTAATAATCATGATTAGTTAATGTAGCGTAATTGTTAATTATCAATAATACTGACAAGGCCATATGTTATATTATTTTAGCTATTCTTGTTACATATGGTCGTTAATGATCAGAAATTATTTCACAAATTATACATGCTTTTATTTTGACTTTATTTAAGATAAATATTTATACTTCAAGTGAATAAATAGATAATAATTATGTATGTTGAAAAGAAGGTTGGCATTTACATCATACAAAACTTCAGTTAAGAAGTATCACCTAAGTTTTTTTTTAACATAAGTACAAGCTTTACTGATATATTTTGTGCTTGATACATAAATTAACAGAAATATTTCCTTTTCAAAGAGAACGGTTATCATGTAGTCTTTGTTTTGGACAATTGCTTCAATAGTATTTTGTTCATTGAAACCTTACAAACATCATAAGATAGAGCTTGTAAATTTTATATCAATTCTTCTCAATCTACATTTGAATCATAAGCTGAATTGTAGAATAGGGAAAGAATATAACAAGATATGATTTACGTACAACGTCATTAGATGACGACTACCTTAGTTATTATGGGAAGGATGTTGTATGGAGTTTACGCTAGTTTGAAAAAAATGAGTGATTAACAGACGTTTATTAAGTCAGGTGTTACATTTGCAGGTATTTCTAATCAATATGAACTAAAAATAAAACTCATTTGTATTGGTTGCTTGAAACTTTTCATTGAGGTTTAGGCCTATATTTGACCCAGATAGTAAGAAATGTGAGTTCTGGATTTAACTATTAGTCCATACCTGCCTGTGAGAAGAATGATTTTTTTTGGATTTTCTGAACAACTTAGGAATTCATTTGTGGTTCCTGATTACTCTCATTCAAATTAAAATATTAATAAGCAGATCAAACAATTTCTATGGTTTCTATTATTGGAGAATAATGACGAACATATTCATCTCATATTATTTATTAAATATATACTCAACGTTTAGGCATCAGCATGTAATATGGCAAAACGCGTTTGTTGATTTTGAGGTTTAGAGGAAATTAAAGATTTATCACAAAAATTGATATTTGGGAATATGAGAATTCAGAGTGGGACTAACTATTGCATAAGATTACTACATAGCACACCTTCAGTACTAGGCTGACTCTATACGAGTTCGTACAAATTACCAAATAACAAGAAAACTGAATATCATGAAAATTCTCATTTCAACTTTTGTTAGAATAGAATTCAAACAATACTCCTCACTAGTCGATAATATTATCCTCTTCTTAATAAATAAAATTTTATTTCCTTCGCAAAATGATTAAGCGAGACTATAATTTATGGTTGACCTGAAGTGACCTTGGGTGATTTCAACTGCCCAATAGGATCAAAATAACGATATGAATTAATGTGAGGAATTCAGAATATGAGTCAGGATTTGAAGTTATGTTTGAGAGTCATTATTTAACCGACTTCATCAAAAATGCTATTTAGACAAAATACTAGAGCAGCCATCTTAAGTCTTATAAGTTAATTCGTAAACTGCAAACTCACCAATCGTTATTTATAGTTATTAGTTGGTGAATTTTTATCTTTATTTATTCAAAGCTGTTTTTTGGACAATGAAATAATATTATCTAAGGTATCGATTGTTTCTCTTTTTTGAAATGTTTGTATCCACTTCTTTTTTCTTTAAGAAATTTTTTATGATCGTTTCCCATTTTCATATGACAATAACAAATGGAAAGAAAACTACACTTGTGTTTGTAGTACATACAGTGCACTGCACTATATACCAAATTGGTTTATTGCATCTCATTGTTTTTTTCTTCATCTCTTTTTCTTTTGTTTATTTCTATACACTAGTTAAATGATAACAATCATTATTTTATTTTTTAATCCTTTTTATTTAACGTTATAGAAGTTATTTTTGCATTCGGTTTGTCTGTTATTTAGAATACAGTAAGCTTTATTATAACCATCGCAGTAATTGTTTGTAAATCAAGGGATTATCCGATTTAGTTAAAACATCTAATTTTTTATTATTATGATTACGTTTAAAATAAGCAACATTGTGAAATGAAATGAATTTCCAGCATTTTGTATGCAATGAATTATCCACACATAGAATAATTTCTATTTTACACATGCGTTTAAAGTCATACAGTCTATGGATACCAGCTCAGTGCTCCAGAGGTTGAGCGTTCGCACACAAGACTGAAGGTCCTGAGTTCAAATCCTGAGTGGATGCGCACAGCTAATGAGTCCTATACCAGAAAGAAACGGCTGTCCAATGCTTCCAGGTTTCTAATGGCGGTCTAACGTTGATCGATTCATGATTTCAAATGTGTAACTTAACAATCTTCACAACTCAGTAATGATAAATAACCGTCGTAATTATTTCTGGATAAATACACAAGTTTAATTTATAAACGAATAAATTAAGTGAGCCAGACAGATCATGATGTAATCGATCGCTAACATTATGTACAAATCGTTAATAATAGTATTTCCAAAGCAGCCTTTATAAAGTAATCGTCATAACAATAACAATGATAATAATAATAGAAAATAACTGAAGGTGTTAGGAGAAAATGTCAATGTTTCATTGTCTAAAATAAGAGAGTCAAATATTCTGCAGGAAAAATTCAAGAATAATATGACTTATTCATAGCAATAGATGTAAATCAAGTATAAGAAACTGAATGACATAATCAATGGTGTTATTTTAGTTACGTAGGATATAAGAAGTTAAGTGAATGCATATAAAGGTTATAGGTCAAACATGGTTAAAAAAATTTCGTAAAGTTTACTCAGTGTTGAATGAAGGAAACAGAGAAAAGATAGCATTAAATCTATCACTACCAAAGTCAGATTAAACTTACAAAACTTAAAATCCTACTGTTTTAAGGTTCAAGTGCCATTGAACAAGCTAAATTGTGATATGCTGAGAGATACACATTTGTAAAATAACTTTTGATGGTAGAAGTATAACAGTCGAATCAATTCAATGTTTATTTTCTTGGTAAATATTCTACTATACACAACCATCGCAGTTCTTTTAGGCTACGTGATGGCAAAAATTATGGGAGAATTATCAAATGTAACTAAAGATAACCTGAGAGAGCATCGTATTTAAGTTAGACTCTCACAGTGATTTTTTCTGACTTAACGAAAAGTCAGTACAACTCTGGTTGCTAACCGACGAAAACCCTTTATGTTCAGGTCTCCCTAAATTGATGTTTTACAATTATTTATTTCTTATGTATTAATATTATTGGTACGTATGGGGAAGATTTGATGGTCAGAATATAAAATCACTGTGTTTATTGTTTTTGTAACTTTAGAAACAGTTCTATTGACTTGTAAGCAATAAATGGTTGTAAATTATACTGAATTAAGAAAATTCAAATCTACAGAGTGCAGTAAGAGTGATTTGTTATTCAATAGTCTTCATTTTTCAAAATCAGCTAATCTGACGGCTATTCGTCAAATTCCATCTCATATTTGAAAGTGAGTGTTAACTGGTGTCAATCAACAACAAGTCATCTATTAAATTGCTTATGTTTGTTCAATTAGTGTGGAGTGTTTCTTATTCAAAATAAAATAGATTTTTAGAAAAAAGAAAACTACTTGACGTAAGATTTAGACAAGCATCATTTTTTATCATTATCATCATTCATCACAGTTTTTTATCTGCTACAACATTATTTATTTTAAAGGAATTCAATTATATCAGTGCACCCATTCACTAAAGTCTACTGCATATCATAGATCTCTCATTCCTTTATTTCTTCTCTCTTAAATATCTCTACATACAGAATAGTTTATCTGCTGCTTGATATATTTTCCATTTTCTACACTTGACAAATCATGATAATTGAATGTTTTTACTAGCGAACAAAACTATTAGTTTAGATAATAATAATAATAATAATAATAATAATAATAATAATAATAATAATAATAATAAAATTAGGCATAAGAAAAATAAACATTTCTTAAGGCATTAATTGATTACATTTTTCAAGATATTGTTTTTTTTTTTTAATATTCTAGTGTGCGTGTACAACTGACATCTCATTCACTCACTCTTGTAATAGTTGTAAAATGGATTTCATTTTCCCTCAAACCATGCCACTGTCTACGTGTCTTCTCTTTTTTATTTTTCATAATCATAAAATTACTTTCCTATCCCTCACTAACTTTCTACACACAAACTATACGCACATCAAACATACGTAGAGATCTTTAGTTTGTATTGTTTCTTTTTCTTCTTTTTTTCTACTTTGATGATATATGTAAAAAGAAATGAATGTATGTTTTGTTGAAAAGAAGATTCTCATTGTCTGTCTACTCAAATAAGAGCAGTAGGAGAAAAATAAAAATTTGTGAATCAACAAACACATTAATCAGTCGAAATAATCGACAATTTACAATATTGATTGCTACTTAGAAAATGATGAATAATTTTTTTTTATTCCACAGATGAATGGATAGATGGACAGACAGTCAGAGGAACAGAAAAAGACTGACAAAAACGAATTATCCAAACTACAATTGATAATATTTTGTAAGCAGATACAGACTTCAAACAACACGAAATACTTTAAAACCCAATTAAAGATGCGCCAGAAAATTCCTAGACATAAGCCAAAGGTCAAGATAGATTTATTTGAAATTCATACTACAGTGAATGGTAACAAGTATGTTAGAAACTATGTTGGTTAAGCTGACTGTTCATCGAGGAAACAGTTTTTCCTGCTTAGTTTCAATGATCAACGACTGGAAGTAGCCAGTTGGCATTTTATTAATCAGTTAAAACGTTGGTTGTCAATTCGGTTGTTCTGGCTGAAATCATTGTCCGCCTAATGTGTTCTGTAGCTTCAAACTAATTAGACTCCTTTAAACTTTTAGAACATTTAAGGGCCCAGAGATAATATCACAGAGATGGAGTCTATGCGTCATAAACAAATCCCAAAATCAATTCAAGCACATAAAAGTTAGTTCGAGTGAAAATCCTTGATATATTTCTAAAAAAATTTTTTTTCTGCAACTAAATGAAATGATGAATTGTATAAGTAATCATACGTAAATAATAAATGAAAGTTTTATAGGAATTCGTTTAAGTGAAGTTTTCTTAAGATAAAAAGAAGCAAAACAGCTGTCTACACCCTTTTTTTTAGCTATCATAGACAAAGTTTGCATTTATCAAAATGCTTCAACATTGACTAGTCAATTAAACTAGCAATCTACTAAATAAAAGTAAAACAGGCAAGCAAAAATGACTTTGGATAAGAATCTTTTAAAATACCTACAGCTAAACCGTTTTGTTGCACTTGTCATGAAAAATCACCATGACTCATCGCGGTTTTATTGTCATCTTTAACAAGGAAAATCAGGTTAATCATCCACTGGTTACAGTTGACGATTTAAAATTACATTCGACCTATAAATATGCTTTTTCTAAAACTGACCAAAACTACTTTTTTGAGCTAAGATTCCTATTTTAAAATTTGACAGTGAAGTTTATGACATACGAACTTGTCTAGAGGTGCCAAAATATCATCGGAACTTCGTTTAAAACGTACTTCTAAAAATACATCTTTTTTTACTTGTTAGAGACTCCTTAAAAGTCAATAGAACAAATTCATTTGAAATAATTTGGATTATCTAGTTGATGATATTTCGACTGAAATTTAACCAATCGCAGTTGGCGTACTTGTTGCTCAAATGAAAAGCTATCTGGACTAAGTAGCTACATGGATAATAATACACTGATATTTGAAGTGAACGGTAACAAGTAGGAGTCCCTAAGTAAATATCAACTCTGCCATACAAGTTAATCCATTTGATGAGTCACAGATAAAACAAGCTGTTCGCGCCTGAATTCACCACATTCCATCTGTTATGTATTACTTTGTGTCAATATTACTATATTCAGATAATCCCTGCAGAATGGACAAATGCCAACTAACGCTGATCAAATTTCAGCCGAAACATCGAGTCAACTGAAATAACCTTAGATATAAATAAAAAACGCTATAAATTATAATCGATTTACATCTCAGTACACTGGCAAAAAGTGATTGGCTAACTATGTACATATCAGTCATAAGACGCATCTTAAATTTGTTTCACAAACAAACCTAGTTCACAATCAATTTAAATCAAAAAATTACCTCATGAATTATGTCCTTAGTTTCTAAAATTGTTTAATGAACCGTATTATATTGCTATAATTGTGTTCGGGGTAACCCGATAATTGACAAAACGTTTGATTATCATTTGTTAGCTGACACGACATATGGTATCACTGATCAAGCAACAACTGTACTAAGCAATATTTTGCTGTGTATTACTCGCAACATCTGAACTATGAAATTTATGAGCTTGGTTTGGGAATGATGGGAAGATTAAATGAATGATGTTAGTGCTAAGTGTAGAGTTCTTAGATGAGATGATAAATCAGGTAATCATATCATAGGTCTTTATCATCAAAGACGGTTGTGATTCCGAAGCTAAACTCTACTGTACTTATATTATCTGATACTCACCAGATTAGGAAGTGCATCTTTTAAAGTACATAAAATCGAATGAAGATGTGAAACTGCTTCATAGAGGAAAAATGACATGAACTGTACAGGCCTCAATACAAACCGATGTAATCAGTACAGATTCAGTAAGAAATAACTCGAAAATAATATAAACGGAATTATGATTAGAGGTCATACACTCAACATGTTTGAAAAATATTAGGATTACTCATTCATTCTAATTATCCTATAATGCCATCAGTTTGACATATTGCTAAAGGATTCAGACAGTGAAACAAGTTAATTGTTATTAAACTTATTTGGTTTTAATAATACTGAAGAAGCCCACTAATTCATTAAAGAGAAAGAAGACGTATGAAGGAAGAAAAGTTTCTTTTCAACGATATCATCTTCTGAAGCTATACAATTATATTTATAGGTAATCTTTTAAGTAGTAGTCTATAGAAAAATAGAGAACTTTTTCAAAACTATTATTGATTGTCAAAGCTATTCATATGGAAGACAATGAAAATGGAGTGGTGTTGTGTAATACGGCCAAGATTACCAAAGAGTTTCAAGTACTAAATATCATGATATTATGAATTGTTAGATGTAACGGTTTTACCCCAATGTAATCAATTTTTTCAAGCATTGAATAAAAAACTGTTACATCCACGACTCCTGCACCTCGCAGGATGCGCATTGCTGATGAGACCGATACCAGAAAGCAACGGCTTCCAGGTGCTTCCAGGTTTCTAATGGTGATCTAACATTGATCGATTCATGATTTCAAATGTGTAACGTGGCAATCTTCACAACCCCGTAATGCGTTTTGATAAAGTAATCAAATATCATCGAGAGATTACGTTATATGATAGTTTTAGAAGCAATCAGAGGTAGAAATCTATCGAATAAAGATTAAGGACATTTGTCTTCTTTCAGAAGAGTAGAAGACAAAGGTAATGATTAGCACTAATAATTTGTAAAATTCCAAAGCCGTTTTAAGACCACGGGAGAAAAAGGAATTGAACATGACGCTTCTGAACATAGGGTTCGGGTTTGAAATGATCTCAGCTGTGCACAAATTTTTCATCCAGTCAGTTCTCTTTACCTTTTAGAAGATCTTGAAAGATGAATAACGCGGTAAGTCGTGACCTGAGTTAACCGTTTGTTTAAGGAGTTAGGTTTTCAAATTGTGTTTGTGTATGGAAACTTTTATATATGATAATTATATTCAATAAATCTCCGAACAATCATTTTGTTCAAATAAAATCAACAATCACTTATTGTTGCTATGAGTACCACGAATCAAAAACTTCAAGGAATCGGCTCCTATCTAAGGAGCGTAAACCTTCATTAAATGAACATTTTATGACTTGAACTGACACTTGCGTCACTGTGCTAATGTGGTATGGCATCCTGAACTGGTGTACGTACGTATGAAGTTCTACGTTGTAACTAACTGACTGACGAAATATTACATTTTAATTAATTTATATGATAATTATTTATTATGTGGTCAAATGTTGTCACGCTGATAACAAATTTAGATAGTATTAACCAAAAGAAAATCTACTAAATCAAGTCTGGAACTAGTATTATATTAAGTAGAGTAGTTGGGACATTTAAAAACTGATAAGCTAATTCATTTCATCCATTGTTCAACGCTTCACTGAATCGTTTGAATGAAATCGCAAATTCGCTAAAAGAAAAATCATGAAGACAATGCAATAGTCTATCTATAATACCAAGAGAAATAAATCAGCCTAATGAATAAAAATAATAAGTTTCTGAAAAAAACAATCTTTTTTTAGTCTGTTATCTTTGTGACTAATAATAACGGGAGTAATAATTACTGCCAACTTTAATGTCGATATTTTTCATTTTATGAATTATATTATAGGCTGTCAGAAATATAATAAACAAAATCATTCTTCTTTAACATATTATTAACATGTTTATGATTTTGTGTTAGTTTTTTTATCTCATTATTGGATGAATAAAAACATCAATAAAAAATTTGAAACTAATGAAAAAATGTCGATGTTAAGACTATAAACTGTGATTCATAGTATTTTCATTTGTAAGCAAGTGGACATTCATTATTTCAATAAATAATTTGACCATTAGGTTTATTAAAGTCTATCCAGTCAAATAAATTGACTAAATATTGTACTAATTTGATTCTTAGCTCAGTATAAAGACTGAAATCCAACCTACCACTTCTATTTAGTATTGTCTGTAACTGTTATGATGTACCAACTGAATGTCTGGTGTTATTGTTTAGTTTTAATGACATCACTTTCAGACTTCTGGTAAAATATGCTTTACCATAGTTTAGTTGAACACCATTGTGTAAATTAGTGGGCATTTATTAGTAGACTTGTAAACAGTGGAATTCATCCCGATGGGATGTGAGACGGTCACCCATCATAGACAATGGATGATTTTGGCGCAGCATCGTGGATTGATTCCAGTCAGACATTAACGCCATAGGATGCCGGCTGAACACGTCAGTTTCTAAGGGTTCTCGGTTCGGTTCCCGCTCGCGGAGTAGTAGACAAGCACTGCCAGTGAGTCCCACACTAGGGACGAAACAGTCGTTCAGTGGTTCAAGGTGATCTAACACTGATCATCTCATGATTTCAAAGAAACTCAACAATCGTTACAATCCGAGGAGAATCGATCGATATTATTCATCTCAGTACTTATTAGAATACGTTTACCTCATAAACTGTTGCATTGATACCTTCACAGAGAATTGAATTAAGGATATTTTAGATAGCAATATTTAACGTAGAAAAATTATCTGCAATGTTGATAATAATCATTCGAAGTAATGATTATATACAGCGATTGGCCATGGATTCACCATCAAAATTCTAGTATAACCGATTTTTCGGTTATGCTCTTGGACTTATAAAAATAGAAAAGCCGTCACAATCCTCTATAGTACCTATTAAATATTTCAAAAAATCTTTTCAAGCTCTCATATTGAGTATCAGTAATTGGAAGAAAAAGATTATGGACTCTGGATTTTTGTTTTTCAACAATGGATGGTATTATATAATTCCGATTTTAACTTAAACATCCAACTGTTCAAACCAAACAATGTGAACTACATTAACAGGACGATTAAGTGACTAAGATTCAAAAGTGCTGTTGATTCAAACTTTTTTGAAATCTGTTACTTCGCTAAGTTTCACCAAGTAACAAAATGAATTTTGAAAGAATTTTTCACAAACAATGTCCGACTTCTTATAATCTAATGAGTAGTTTATCTTCAGAAATTAATCAATTATGTGAATAGAAGTTTTATGAGATTAGTAAATTACATTTATATCATGAAATTACCTAAGATAAACATTCACAGTAAGCCAGGAAACATTGATCAGTTGTTTTGTTCTAGTATTATATTCGATAATCTCAAAAACCCCCTATTTGAACATTAATATGTGCTTAGTAGTGACTAATTTTGAGAGGAACTCTAGTGAAGAGTCGTGACCACTGGACATAAAACATATCAGACGTGGAACAATTGGTCATTGAAGACAATTTAGGCTAGTTGTACGATAATGTGAACTGATCGAAATAACAAATGTCTACTACTAAGTGTCAGCCTCTTGATCTAGAGGGGAAGCTTTTATTAGCAAGGTCAGTGGTATCATATTCTTTCCATTAAGGTTGGATAGTATATGCACATGGATGAACATCCGTATCGTAAGATGAAACAGCGCCCCTGTGCCTCCAGATTTACTAAAATGGATTATTAAATTTGGTCTCTTCGTGATGTTATCTGCCGCAAAACGTCGTCATTGAAACTTAACAATATTAGGTTAATTGCTTATTGCTTGACTGATCAATTAAAATTTGTAATTCATTGAACTTGTGTTACCGCCCATTTGTTTTTTTCACTATGGTTTCTGTTAGCTATTCATTCAATAGAACGAATCAAGTGTAATAAATTAGTGTTCAATTTAAAATAAGATACAACAACAACAACAAAAAATTCGCCAACTTAAACAAACTTAACAAAGCCACAAATATGTCATCAAGAGAGAAATAATGAATGCTCCCATGAATAATTATCATTTCATATTGAAATTTATTACTTTTGTAAAAATCATGTCTCTGAACATTTATTCTTTGTGTTAACTAAGTAATGCCACACCCCTTTTCTTTATTCAACTAAATATAGTGCCTTGTATGTTATCAAATGAACTAGATAAACAAAAGTACTGTGATATATTTGAAATAGGTTCAGAGAAAAAGATCAATGAAATATGTAATATGTGTTTATCATGTCACATTATTCTTAACTATGAATGTCATAACTTCAGACTGATAAGCACGCTCGATTATATATTTTTTAAAACAAGCTTTTCGAAATTTTAAAATATAAATGAGAAGGCGTTAGCATTTACAATCGAACACAAAAACTAAGTTTGACATTTTACCACTATACATTTTAAGCATTTGCAGACGGTTGTTATTTTCATCCAATTACAGTTGAAAGCATACTTCAAAAATTATTATCATTTATTAAGTTTTGTTTTAGTAGTTGACATCACTTGTAGCCCCAGAAGTAAAACACATCACAGTATTGAACCTCAGGATATATATATATTTTAAAAATACTTCAATCTTCCTATTTTGTCAGCCTATAACATATCGAAGCGAATAAATAGAATAACTAATGTGAATTAATTGAAGTTAGAATTACAGACCATGGAATTCTGATTAGTTAACCTTATGATGAATGCTAACACTTCGAACATTTGGACTTTGTGGAATTGTGAGTGTACACTGCTGATAAATTTCAACACATCACATGACATATTCAGATAAGAAATTAATAATTTACTCTTTGACTAGTGCAAAAACAGCATAGAACAACATTAGATCTAGTAAACAAAAAGACTCGTTGATAACAATTGCATTCATGAATAGGATCTAAGCTGAAATACAATATCTACTGATGGCTAAGAAAAAAATAACATATTTTCTTTCAGCTAAATATTATGAATTATGAAGATTCATAAATATATATATATATGAAGTAAATATACAACAGTTTCAGCACTATTAGTACTTGATCACAACAGAACAGTCGAAAACATGAATCGTTATAGTAATTTTGTATTTTTTGTTTCTTACACTAGACAACAGTTGTTCGTAAATGTTCGCTTTCATAATAGAGATAAGATATAGGAAGAATGTAAAAAAAAAAATAATGCCACCGAAATACCGAAATAAATAAACAATACAATATGTAATAATATTTCTTTCTGCCGTTAGTGAAAAAGTTCAAATATTGAAAACAGTTTAATATTATTGTTGTTGATGTTGATAGTAATTAAAATCTAATCAACTATTGCTCCAAGTTTTGCATACAATTACTTCATAACAAATTTGAAATGAAAATGTAGTCATTGAGACTGATAGTCAATAGAATTTACTTATCAAGAAGGAATAGGTAAGCACAATACTGATTAGTGTACCATCAGGGTGAATTCTATGAGTTAATTAAATAATTCTAACATTTACGGAAATAAATCTTACTGAAACACAAGTAAATTCATTGTAAGTGAATAAAATATCTCAATACTCAGTGTCCAGCTTTATAAAATAAGCTTATCTGGATGAAACTGACTTAATGAATGGATAAATGTTTATTAAAAAGCAACTAGCATAATTGAAGTCAAGTTTTTATCCGAATACTTTAGTATTAGACTGGAATGTAAATTATTCTTATCACACAACTGTGATGTCTGCTACTAGCAGGACCAATACACGATTCAACCTTTGGAAGTAGGACAACTAGAGCCATACCTAGATCGCAGAACAAATACAGCAACAGAATGAAGAGACCCTTCTTCTAGAAAGTGTCAAAAACTTACAGGGAAACTGTGTATTCGTAGTTCCTTTGTATGAAGTGAAATAGCATAATAAATCATCTTATTCTCAATGAGTAATGTCACCTAATCGTCCGATCACCTTACGCCACATCGCTATTCTGGAAATTCTGTCGATCCATGGGAGCACTTTGGCTCTTCGGTATTCTCGGTCAGCCATTCTTATCATGACAATACATTATAAATGCAAGTATAAATACCAGCAGTTGAAGGAAGCCCAGAAAATAATCCTTTTTCAAGCTATGCATCTATTTCCTGCAACAAAAGTTCCCTTAAGCAAATCATAAAATTGTGCTTAAATATTTAGCAATATTCATTCAATATTCATACGACTTTTCTAAAATTATCTTAAACGACAGATGTTTATATTTTATGAATTACTATAACAAAAATATCTGGTTACAGATCTCATTTATTTTTCGACATTTATTTGTTTGTATTAGGCCCAGACTATGCCTACATATATAATTAATATTAAGGCATTTAACACTATAATATATATTATATTATAATGATAAACATTTCATTATTCAATTAGCAAATAACCCTATAGAATTGCTGTCTTTTGGGAAGAAACGCAAACGAAATTTGACCAGATGTTTAATTATCACAAAAATTACTCATTATCCCCTATCCTCAGTGTAGGATACAAATCTAGTATCAGGATTTTTTTAAACTAGATAAATTTTTCATTAGAAACT
The DNA here is from genome assembly GCA_944470395.2 of Schistosoma turkestanicum. Classification (NCBI taxonomy): domain Eukaryota; kingdom Metazoa; phylum Platyhelminthes; class Trematoda; order Strigeidida; family Schistosomatidae; genus Schistosoma; species Schistosoma turkestanicum. The sequence continues at coordinate 16,271,583 of OX103979.1, forward strand.
CGATAATTTACAAGATTTATTTACTTGTTCGCAAGCGTTTTATTGAAAAAAGTATATATCATTACGTGAGACTAATCATTTAGGTGCTTTCTCTAATCTAATTTTGATGTTGACAATTAGACTTAAAACCAGTACCTGTTGTTTTATGCGTCAACGCTGTACTCACTGAGTTGTTGAATCACTGTAAGCATCGATATATCAGATGGATAAGATAGTTATTAATGCTTTTATGAATCGATACCCTCTAATCATTCATATGACATAGATCATTCAAGTGTACTCAAAATGGAAAAATAATAAAGGTAAATGAAATGAGATAACGGACTGAATCACAGTTACTCAAGGGAAAGCAAATAACAGATCATACTTTTCCATGCAAGAAATCTATGCATCTTTTACATCCATTTACGCAAAACAATATGTTGCAATACCTAGTTACAGCATTTGTCAATCTTCTCTTTATATAAACTACTTGGAGAGAAAATTTTCGGAACTGCAACCATCTACCTTTATCTGTCTGTGAAATAACATCGCTCCCATCTTTTATTGATTGCATGGACGTTTACTTCGTCTACCCTTCTGAAAATGTCTTAAATGTGCTTATACTTTGAAGCATATCTCATTTTGCTAGTGAAATTATTGGAACAGTAACTGTTTGTTCATCATTAATGTTACTGAGCCTATTCATTAAACTTCCCTACCTGTAGATATTTTATACTTACAAAATCCCTGTTAAACCTGGCTAATTTAAATAAAATTCAACCTGAATGGTAGATCATTAAAACGATAAGGCACATACATAACAATAGATTCATAATAATATTTATTATTGCTATTTTTTTGTGCACTCTGTTTCCGTTTTATTTTCTGAGGTTTTAGATGATTATTATTACTCCGCAATGGCACTGGAAATGACCTTTGATAAACTGATTATACGTCAATAGAGAATTAAAAACAACTCCCAAATAATGACTCACATCGCTGTAATCTATGTGAAAAATGTACTCACTAAATATTTTTTGAACTAGAAACACGTAAAATAATTTCAAATCATACCTAACATTACTATCCGTGTCATACTGATCATGTCTGTAGGTAGACATGTTTCTTGTAGTCACTTTCGGAAATACATATTTATATCCTAATCTTAATAAATATCGTGGTAAAGATAATGCCAAGATAAATTAGGGAGTTTGTCATTTGTCCTAATTATTAATATGTCGATTATCAAAATGATCAAAAACAATAAACCTAATCGGGCGATTTCTTAAAATAATTTTGGTGCACATTCTTACAAACGAAATGTAGCGCTATCCTCATAACTTGGCTACATATATATATATACCTGGACTTGTAATTCAATACGTTTGACCTTGTTACCGTTGTGAAATCACTTATTTACCATAAAATAACTGGAAAACGTAAATAGGCACAACCTAAGTATATAAGAATAATATAGAGTGAAACGCTTCCCAGTTCATTTAGTCACTTGGAGAAAAGATAGTAGCTAATTTAAAGGCATGTCAATTGAAGATGTCTTATGGGGAAATAGAATTAACAGAAGTAAAGATGAGTTAATAATAATGATAATAATAATAATAATAATAATAATATACGTTCCACTGAAAAGTACCCGCAAGAAATATCGCTATGGAGTAAAATGTATAATACGATACTAAAATCAAGATTGGGAGAAAGGTAACCAGTGCACGAAAGTGCATCAGTAAGACTAATTTATGGACATATCACACCGTGTTCCCGAGAGTAAATACGTGTCTTTTGTGTCCTCCAAGCTAATAACTCGCATATCATGAACACGGTTCTGATTGACATTCAGTGGTTTCATTAAAATATGCTATTTTCAGTTGGTAGAAACGTACTTCTATACTATCTAATACGCTGTATTAGAGTAAGAACTTTCTGGATCATTTAATCATGGGGTCTCGTCTCTGAAATTAGTTTACTTTCACTGCTTCATCAAGCAGTTCACTTATCTTTTCAATTACGAACGATGACACAACAATACTACCTATTCATTAGTTGCAAAAAACAACTTTATACTCTTTAATTATGCTTATTTTGTTCCATAGGCTATCATTCTCAGTTGTAAAATAAAAAATAGAGGACTGCTATGTAGTACAGCAACCATTCTGAGTGGTGGAAGGATATCTTGACTGACCTTTGGTAGTGATTGAATAATTCAAGCTGTTCGTTACTAATGAATACAGCGTGGCTAAATTAGTGTGGAAATGATAAAATATATATTACACAGACTCAAATATCTCACCTAACGTGTAATAACAACGTAAAATCAAAAATAATTGTCAACAAACCACTGAAATAACTCTAGACAGATAGGATCAGCCATAGTTTCCTAAAACAAGACCATTAGTTTGGTTAGTTTTAAAATATTTAGAGTAGTACCATTGTAACATCAGTAATACATATTTTAACAAAAGTTGGGTTAACAACAAGATTATCGTTCAGGAAACCTGATTGAATTGTGTAATGCTAAAGTAATCATGAAGAACGAATTCTAAAACAATAAGTTATTTGCAGTTACATATAAGTAATTTTTATGTGTATCGCATAGTCATAGTTTAGTAAAAATCAGTATAAACACCCCGAAAATTGACATAACGATATAGGCTTAACATTATTGATTCAATCAATATACAATATAGATACTCACTTATTCCATCCGACAAAACTGATGTGTAGGCTGTTTGTGTAACATTCCTTACAATCGGTTTTGATGGAGGTCGTGAACTTGAATCTGTGTCCACTCTGTTCAATGTAGAATATAATATGTCAATTGGACCAATCAGACTATGTGACACTTGATAACCTCGTATATCACCATGTGTTCTTTCAGGTGGATCCCATGCCAGTTCCAATATTGCATAATCTGCTTTAGGATCACTTGCACCAGGTGGAGTAGCTCGTCGTAATTGATTCAAACGTAAATTGCGTGGAGCAGAAGGAACTTGAAAACAAATTGAAGGATCCAAAAAACAAGGATTAGAATTAAGAATAAATGGTATGCCTGAATTTTCATGGCTTTGTTGAAATGCATGTATTGCTTGTAATAAATAATTAAAAATAACATAAATTTTTGCAAACATGACTGCAATGAGATTGTACAAATATGTTTACTGATTCATTTCCATATGATTTTTGTTGTTCTATTGTTCTAAGACAAATTGATATGAATTAAATCCAACTATTGTCAGTCAGTGATAATCATTAATTTTAAAAAACCACCATGTACAATGATAGCTATTGATGACCTTCATCTGGCCTTGTTTTTATCCAATCAACACTTCAAATTCTACACCAATCGAATTACGATAATTTATTTGACCAATGTTTATCGTTAAAATGTCAATTGAATTTGTAACTAGTCGATCATAAATGTTTATAAAATATAAGCTCAATTCCATAAAATTCTACTGTAATGTTTTATTAACTTTCAGTACTAGTAAATGCAAATATTTTCTCTTCGGTTAATTAATTCAGTTAAATCAGTGATTAACATTGTGTTTGTTTGTCAAGTTTCATGGTTTAGATGGATTTTTCGCAGTACAGCAACGATAACAATTAAGTCGGAGTATGTGTATGGAGCTTTAAGTTTGACAATACTATTATCTTTAAAAGTAGGTACAAGATTACGAATAGTAAAATGGTCATACAGATGCCTCTATGAAAACAAATTTGCACATTTATATGGAAATTGTTTAAGTAGATATGACCTAACTATTAATGTAGACCGAATTCGTGATTGTACAGTAATTATTCACTGATTAATAATTATTCAATATGACGCTCTCTAGTTTGTAATTCGGAAAAATTCAATGAACGGAACATACGACACAAACGGTATTGTTTGTGTACTCAACCTTAAAGTGTCTAAGCAACTGAAATTCAATTCATCATGAAATTAGGAAATACGATCATGTTGTCTTATATCTACTGTATTTCCTATTTGTATAAAAATCAAGTGAAAGATAAATAGAACATAATTATTTTCCATGGAATCATATTCCTGATTTTTAAAAAAATGATGATTGGAATGATGACAAAAATAAATGTTTTTATTTTCTGTTATATGGTTCAGGTTTATTGTGATCGGTTTATAAGATTAGAGTGATAATTTTCATTGGATTACTCTTCAAGATGATTTGTATAGCATAGATATGAAATTCTTAGTATTAAACAAATCATTTGTATGAAGTAGGGTATATATTGAGAATAATGAAGACTTACAAATCTATTGCAAGTTTATCTGCCCTAACTTTTATTCATATATGTTTTATTTATGAGGCTAGATTTTATTTGGGTGGTTAATTTAAAATAAGTAGAACAAAGTGGAAACCGTACACCTACAGTTTAAATATTGTTAGTGAGGAAACACCTATCTAGAATGCCTAAAATCTACATCGATGGAAAAAATGGGATGTATTACTGAGAAAGATGAAAAGCTTTATTTTCACTTACACATGAAGATGACTAACAGGTTTTTATATTATTGAAGTTAATTTTCAAAATCTTACATACTGAGATATAACTGTTTACATGTAAAAACCGGGCTATAAGTTTGTGTCATGATTATATTTTCCCTGAATAGATTAGTGTCTAAATAGACTGATATATCCATGGTAAGTATTTTTAACTCCAAAGTAGTTATAATGGCTGATGACTATGCATTTAATAAAAGTGACCGGATTAAAAGTCAAATAGATTTTCTTTATGAAAATGTAGCTTTTAATTCAGGAGGAAATTAGTTTTCTTCCCATCTTTGAGAAACATTTAGTTTTCTATTTATTTACTCCTCATTTTAAAACTAATAATAATTACTCTTTATTTTTATCCTAACTTCACTTTCTAACTTGGTTGATGAAATAAAACAGCAGAGAGTTGGGTTAGTAGAATTCAAAAGAAAGAATTGATCATTATTTTAGTTGCTCAATTAGTCTAATTAGATACAAAGCAAATAAACATTTTTATGAAGAATGAAAAGTAGTTTAAAAAAAAGTGTTTGGAACCATTAAATCGTTTTATTTTTTTCAAAGTTTACTCTACCGTGATTAGTTAGCATTTTTCCTAAATTTATTCGAATGGATTATTTATAAATCATGGTATAAAACTAATTAACACAGTGATCATTTGATTTCTGTTCAATAATTTAGAATTTTAGTAGTCACGACAAGTTCCAATGGTTGTGAGTACAGTCATTTGTGGAATCGATGTTTTGGAAACTATTGGAAACCTACAAACAAAATTCAGTTCGATATTAGAACACGCTACTTTCCAGTTGTCGTCAAGTTTGGTGTCACACAACAGTAGTTCTGTAAAAATTTCCAGGCTTAAAAAAAATTATGTCAGATAACACTGAGGTTTTCCAGTTTACCACTTAAGGAATTCAAAGTAAAATTATTCCACGTTTCTGTTACTGATCATAAAAATTTGTTAATCATCAATCATTTTTTAACTTTAATCTCTTAAGCATTTATTTTACACCAATGAGATAAGTCCTGTTTTTCTTCTACTTGACGTTTTAAACAATCACTCCAATGTTGATAAATGAATTGGCTGAAGCTAGACGCTGATACCATTGGATGGCGCTCAGTGTTCTAGAGATTTGGCGTTTTCGGTAAGACTATAAATCCTGAGTTCGATTCCCATACACGCATTAATGAATGCACACAGATGAGGAATCCCATACTGAGAAGAAAAAATCCACTGAGTGCTTCCAGTCTAGATAAGCTCGTGATTTCAGCTATGAATGTTAAATTTTTTTCTTGATTTCTATTTCTACAAAACAATTTGATTTTACTCACGCAAATATATTTAGTGGTTTAGACCGCTTTACAGTTGATTAACAAATAATATTAACAATCTTGAAGTGGAATTGTTTGTTTGTTAGTAGAAATCACGTCATGAGTATCAACAGATATTTTTTCAATATTCGAGATAAAAAGTAATGAACACTTATTTTTATGTAATGGATATTACCTAGAGTTGGAAACGGGTTGTACAGTAATTTTCTTATTACTTAACACAATCCACTTGAAACAAAAGTACCTTATTTCGATAGATGATGTATGTTAAACAAAAAAGTTTCAGTATAAACTTGACTCTAAAAAATGAAGTTTATTATGTATCAGTAACAACACGTCTTTCTTTAATTATCATTCGATGATTTTGACACACCATGTACTTTATATTTTTAACTATTGATTAGGGGCAGTAATGTTACGCTCGTCACTGAGTATGCTTGAGGCTATCACGAGTTTACTTTAGTCGATAAACGCGAACGAGACTTTTACCAGCGTCCAGGTAGGCTAACTTGAATCCCCAAATGGAGTAAAAAGAGCTTTGTAAGCGTAGAAAGTATATTCTACAAACACCCAGCAATCACAGTACAATCAAGCATACAACTCTCGTTTATTTGTACTACATAGAAACGTCCTTGAGACAGTTAAGAAAATAGCACACTAAAATACACAGCAGCCAATCACAGCCATGGATTTTCCTGGTGGGAATTGAAATCTCAAGGTCAACTGATCAGCCGTTGCTCGCAAACGTGAGAACCAAAATAAAGCATTTATCAAGGGCATTTTGAGGATCTATCATCCCCAACAAGTAATAAAATCTACTCTATAACCAACAAAATCTCTTTGAAAGAAATCACTCGAAAAATTTGATATTTATCTTTGTAAGTGGACTTGGAAGAATATCACGAAGATGTGACACAGCGTTCTCAATATAGTTATCATACCGATAGAACTAAATTTGAGAAATCGCTGAGATGTGTTCGTGTTCTTATAAGGTTTCGAATCTTTACTAAGAGTATTTGCATGGCGATTACCCATTGTCAGTGTATTATCCTACTATTAGTCTTATTCAGTGGTGGCACTACTCTTTTAGGAAAACAATAATTTAAAACTTACTAAAAACAAACATGAAGAAGATCATTTATTACAGAGTATTTAAGTTTTTATGATCTAGCGGTATTTCTACACTCAAACAAAACAATATTCTGTTCAAGTTTAACAAAGTTATAAGGGCAGAAAAGGTTGAATCATTTTAAATCAAACATTATTGCATAAAAACATACACAATATTGAACAGATATGTGATAAATTAACACTCAACTACTGAATATTGTAATGAAAATGACTAACTATATATATATATATATATATATATATATATATATATATAACAGTCAGCTATGACAATAAATTTGGTTCTTTGAATCAAATTGAATAATTCGTAGAGGGGTATTTTTTGTGGTAAATGTTCAAAATAGTCTCCACTCAACTGATGGATAATTAGCCTAAACTTCGTTTCAATAAATTTTGTGCACTAACATCAAATGATAAATTGTACAAATATATAATGTAACATAATCTACCACATAAACAAACTTATCAATTGTATCATGTCAACTTAAAATTGTTAGCCAACTTGATCACTCATTTCTGTACATCAGTGTATGAAACTAATCAAAATGTATACACAATTTACAATTGGATTGTAAAATATGATTGTTTTCAAATTTGATAGATTTCATTTTTTCTATTTTTAGATTAAAAGAGTATTCATTTGAAACTTTTAAAACGCCTAAATCATTTTAAATTAATCCACATTGGAGGGTAAAAAAAATAAATATAAGAAGAAAGGCAAAATAAGAAAGAGTAGGCAGTTAGTTACAATTTGAATAGTCCCTACAAATACGGCATATCGATAAAAAGTAGACGTGTAATAAATATCTTTCTATAAAACACACCAATCATTATTAAGAAGTTAGTTCATTTGAAGTATGTGCATTTATCAACGTAGAAAATTTTAACAGTTCTTTTTTGTAAGTAGTTAAAACATTAGTGTCAAGTATGACAAGCTAAAATTCTTATTCAATATTCTTGTGCATAGAACAAGTGTTTGACGTTCTGTGTACAGTTGAATAATCATATACCTACTGTATTTCTTTGATTAATAGAAAATAAAAGTAAATTTGTACTAGACAAATTAGAGAAAAGTCAGTCTATTTGAATATGCTTTCTATTTTAAAAGAAATTTAATGTCTTGTTTAGTGGATTGTGACAAGTTAATTATTTTAGTATGTTTAAACTGAAGAACATTTTCACTTCTCTAACCAAAATAATATGTAAGGCTAATTTTTGTTTAGTCAAGTTTGAATTAATTGATTGTATTTTCTTTGAAAAAAACTGGGATCAGATTGTTGAGTGAAATGCTGAATTTACTCAAAATTCAATAATTGAGACATGCAAATAAAATTTTTGCCTCTTTAATGTTTACACTGGCTCATCAGGTTCCTAAAAGATCTTCTGTCTAATACTTTGATACGTTCTCATTTGCAATCACAACCGTACTTTCCTACGTAAATTAGTACCAATGAAGTTAAGTCACAGTGTCTAAGAGCTAGCTGGTGTTATGTTTCCTATTGTGAAAATGAACACTGTGCACCAATGAAGCAATTTGTTTAGAATATATATTCTTAACCTTCAGTTATCAATTATTCACTGTCCCGGTAATAACGGTAATTACAACAATAACAACTTCAATGCATTGAATTTTCAGATGCATTTACAATTCACTAGGTAACACTCAGCAAAAAATTCGATTTATGACAACTACTTTCAAGTCAAATGTTAAGTTCTTTACTTAACTGAGAGTTAATATTGAATACCATTGATGAAACTTCGTTCACATATAGATCTAGTCCGATAAATTGATCTATAAATAATTTTCAGATGAAGTCACTTAGTGTAAAGCAGTACAATCTTAATTTGAAGTTAGACATAAACCTCGCTGGATGCCGACTCACTGGTATAGATGAGTACCACCCGAGGACGAAATGCCCGTCTAGTGATTCAAGGTTTTATATGATTTCAATAAAATGTTAACATGGATAAATCTTCTCTCTATGATTTTCGTCAATATATATTTTTAGCAACAGAGATCCATTTCAGTTGTATAAAAGGCTGAATTTGCGAATTTCTCTTTATTTACGATTTAAGAAAGTGAACAATTTAACGACAATAAATCATACAATTTTTTATATTTCAACAGAATAATTCGTTACAAACCACTTCACCACAAGAAGTGATTATGATTTATCGTTTTGATTATTTTTTTATTTTTGATTTTTTTCATTAAATTTGAATATCATTTTAACAAAATCAAACTGCTATATATTTTATAAAAAAAACTTATTTCCTATGCCCTACTTATTTATATCTAAACGAAAAAAATACTGAGCAAATATGGTGAGAAATAAATCAAACTCCTTTTAAGTTGGTCAATATTATGGTCAATACTGACATTTGATCAGATAAAAATATGAAATATGTTTCAAGATATCGAATTCCTGGTGTTTCTTTCTAATATATATATATATATATAATTTCGTAATTTTTTTGGTTAAATTTCTACTTATTTTAGTAGTATATTAGGATTATTTTGCTACTTTAACAAAGAGTGAATTAGGTCGGTGGTTAGTCTTTCGTCATTGATTTTAACTAGCAGGTAAAAATTTACTTGAGTGTTATTATTTGTGATGATCCGTGTTTTTTGGGAGGTAAACGTTTTCTAGTTGAAACAGTAGTATTAGGTTGACGAGAGCAAGAACAAAGATTTGATCAGAATAACATGAATTCATTTTATATTGTTTGGTTCTCGTCAGATAGGTTTAAATTTCTGACATGAAATAGTTTAGTTGGAAGTTATTATGATCAGTGTATTACAGGAAGAATGTAGATAATTGGTGTTATTCCATTCAAACCACTGTTCTTGTTCTCTTCAAAATGACAAAACAAACTGTGAAAAAAAGAAGTAATATGTCACACATTATATCGACAAAATATTCACAGTAAGTGTACTGTTCATTTGGAAAAGACTATTTTGTTCTGTATACATTGAAGAACACCAGTTATAAATTCGAATAAAATAGATGATCGGAGATTCGATTAGTGGGATATCCAATTTAGTGTTGACAGTAGAACTGTCAGGTGTATACGGCAAAATACGATAGAGTATCATTAAATGTTAACAATATTTATGATACTATAATCGAGGTTTTAGTTGCTAAAGGCAAAGGAACTAGTTTTATTTCATTTTTGTTGGGGATGTTGGATCCTCAGAACTCGCTTGATAAATATCTTTATTTTGAATTTATTTCATGGACCGATCAGTTGACCCTGAGATCATATTTCCCACCAGGAAAATCTTTGGCTGTGATTGGTTCCTGTGTCATTTTAGTGTGCTATTCTTGTGACTGTCCCAAGGACGTCTACATAGAGTATAAATAAACGCAATTTGAGTGCTTGGGTTCATTGTGTGCCGGCTGGGTGTTTATAGAATACAATTTCTACACTATATTAAGACTTCTTGTTGATTCAGTTTGGTCAAGGGATCACAGTAGCCTACCTGGACGCTGGTTCATTGTTTGTTCTCGTTATTCGTCTAAGGTGAACTCGTAATAGTTTAAGCATACCTAGAGACGAGCGTAACAATTTTTTTCTTCAAATCGTGTGTTAAGCACATGCTACTTGTTAAGATGTTCATCATTCTATCAGGAAGTGAGTTACGCACATAAGAGCTGGGAGACTTGAATAAATGTATGAAAAACCACCTCCTAATGCCTAACTTGACTGAATATTTTTGCAAATGATCAGTATCAAATTATCAAGGAAAGCTCCGTAAAATCAGAGATAAAACGAATAACTAGCCTAATCAGACAGGTATTCGTTCTCAAGCATCTCTATTTAAAGACAATTACTACTTTCATGACTAGTGAATCTACAGTTGGATACTGTTAAGCCAGTAATAAAAATTGGAATTTCATAATCTCTGAACAAACCTTTAATTCTGTGAAGATTTGGATCATGCTGTGCTTTGTAATCAGTAATTAGTGAGATAAACTATCATTAGAAGGGAAATTTTCTTCACTGACTTATCTTTAATTCCTCTCTGTAATAAGTTTTCTGAAGCAGTTTGTGGTAGACATTCATCATATCACTATAAATCAATATAATTACATGGTACCTTTATTAAGATGTAATGCATTATTTAATAGGAAAACACAGACTATCTAACTGTATATTTTTTGGTTTTTTTCATTATTATTTTATTACAAACACTACTAGTTCATTAGTTAGTCATAATGCATAATGTTTCATTGTTGCCGTAATCTATTTTCTGCAGTTAATCAACCATTATCATACATGACCTTTGTTTAATTCTGTTTTGTTTAGCGTACAAATTCTTTTAGATAAAAAATTCACTTATCTAGTAACAAAAACCTGTTTGTGGAATAATACACATCATTTTACAATAGAACAAGGTGTTTTATTATGAGTCATCAATAATCATGTGTATTGAATAATTTCTTATGTAGATTTGTTTGTAGTTTTCTAGTTCCACATCTATTTCTACTGTTTTATGCCAAGAAAACCTGAATATCTCTCTCTCTATATATATACATGCATAGCAAATGTTAATCTACACATATAAACAATTCAATGCAAATATCTTCCTACGCATCGGTTGAACAAAAATGTCTAGTTGAATAGAATGATGAACAAATTAAATCATGCAAATGCTAAATAGTGAAGCTAAATTTTGTTTAGATATCCTTATTCTCAGACTAAGTACTTCATGTTAGTGTGTGTTTGTATGTATAATTGTGTGTTTTGAAAATAATGATAATAAAGATTTCTTCAACTGTTTTTTTTCCCGTTTCTCGCTTGCATTACCATTGCAAACATGAAATTTACATTAATATTCATTACAATTTACTTAATGTGTATTTAATGTTTTGATGAGATTTATATTAGGAGGTTTTTCTGTGAATTAATTTCTTTTTGTAATTTTATTGTAGTTGGAAAATTGTATTTAATTTCTGTGGAAGAAAATTCATTCGTGATATTTCTTATTCCAATGAAAAATTTTCAGCTTTCAAGTTTTTTAAACAGAAAATTTACCGAAATTTACTGTATATATTTACAACCTTGTGTTCTTTACACATTTTAGATATAAAGTCTATCTCAATCATTTGAAGTACCATTATGTGATATGACTATACAGGTCATAGAATATTGACATGTTTTTAATGATAGAAATTTCTTAGAAAAACTGACTTATAAGTTGCTGAAAACGTTTGCTAAATCATTTCAGTAATGTTACTCAAGAAAAAAAAATTAACTAAGTAAATTATGCATCATTCATTTCGAACTAATTTCTTTCCCCTTCAGAATTTTTGAAACTATGTGAATGTGGGAATTGTTTTCATTTAAGAATTTATGGAAAACATTTATTGATTCATGATTTATTAAACTTATCAAATTACACCATTTTTTGTTTAAAACAGTTTAGTCTATTGTCCAATGTATTCTTTTATTCAATATTCTTATTCAACTCAACTGATAGATTTCATATTTATTTAGAATAAAATTCTAAGTGAATTACTACAAACAGTCGGATCAAATTTGTATGTATTGATTGAACATGAGTGCTGGATGTTTTTGGTATAAACTCTTGTAACATAATTAGAATCACCATATGCGTGTACATCTAAACATACGTACACAGTGAATAATGTATATGAGGACTATTCTGTCTTCAAAAACATCATCATATCGAATATCCGAAGTTTTAGATTTCATGAATATCAAAAACAGTGTGTGAGTCATTGTTTAACTGTTGATTGAAGACTTAAAAAACATGCAGGTTGATGCTGTATAAAACAATTAGATACATTTATAGTCTGTTTTGTATTCTACCGAAATTAGTTGCTTTTAAATGATTCTAAACTAAAAACACCAACCGGATAGATTATTAAATCAGTTTTTTAGTGTGTAGATATACTTCGGTAGACAAAGTGTTACCAAATTACTTTGTCTGTAATTTTGTATGTATTATATAGATATATACAGCTTACTTTTCCATTGTCTAATGAATAGGTAGTTAACAAGAAAATCTTATTTACATCTATACAAACGAATTCGTTGAATTCCACAAGTTGTGCTTGATCATTGTAATACATGTTTGAGCCAGTGTTCATTACCTTCCTTCTCTACAGATTAACAGTACCTTATTTCAGATCTAGTTTATAATAAGAAATATTAGACTTATTACCTATTAAAAAGTCTGACTCATTTAATATTCAAAGGGTTTTGATGGCAAGTTCCATTGTATGAAGTTTTTCAGTGGCTAGAAGATTGTTTTAAGGTTACCTGAAAGATTATAACTATCAGCTGTCATTTAGAATGATGATAAAGCATTGAAATTTCCAGAAGTTTTCTGACGATCGATATTCATTCAACTTAGTATTTGTTTAATTATATATATATATATATATATATATTCATTTTAGCTCAATTTTTAGATTTCAACATGTAGACTACAGATGACTGCTCTCGATGAACTTGTAACTTGAAACTCTCATTGTCAAAGGAAAAAAAGGTGAAAGAGGCGTAAGTCGGTTAGTATGATGGATCGATTTTATTTACATTCAACAAGTCTTGAGTAGATTTCTATCACCAATCTTATGAATCCTTTATAATTTCACAGTTTATTACTTTCACTTAATCATATGGGAATTTCTGAATTAAATTTGAAAAATGAAGACACAATATTATTGCCAAGATTATGAGTTTACTGTTGAGGTAATGTAGACTGAAATAAATATTCTTAAAAGACAAATGTTTGTGACAAACAATCATATCAATAAGTCATGCCAAATAATGACTATTCTATCATCCGATAATTTAAATTATGTTCTTTCTCTCTTTCTTTCTTTTTTTATCATTTCGAAAATTTCACATCAACTGGAGTAAAATCGAACGGAAGTAATTCGTCTAATCTATTTGAGGTTTTTAATAAAGTTTCGTTTATTTAGCATGCATTTTGAAATCTTATTTTATTAAACGAGAGTAGTTTGAAGAAAATCTTGCTTTTTTTCTGCCTAAAAATGAATAACCAAGGAAAAAATAACAGAACTTATTGATTTGATACAGTAATTATGTAGTAAGTAAATAAAATCAAACTGACAGAGTAGGGAGATGAGTGAAAAGTTTCAAGGTCATTTTTAAAATCTCTATTCCGGACATGTTCTTAATATATATATCGATACATCTGAGTTTTACTAATGCACAATTAATGTAATCGACTTGGTTCATTTTGAATACCCAAAATGATGAAAAACACTTCCAAATATAATGATAATCAATGTTTTATTTTCTATAGATAAACGACTTGCTCATTTAAATAGGTAAGAAATAAGATCATCGGATAGAATTACTTACTTAGCAAGAAATTGCTTGGTAAATAGTTCAGCCCTAGATGCTGTTATTTATACTTAAGAAACATTTATGTACCAAAATGAATTTCACATATGTTAATTACATCAAAATATTTATCTACTTTCGATATGTTAATGTGATCAGTACTAGTTGTAAAAGAAATCATCTCTATGCACATATATTTATATTTTATTTTATAGTTTGATTTTGTATCACATAAACTTAAAATGTTTCGATGTAATGATGAACCTTGGACTAATGAGTATGAATCCTAAAACGGTTGATAAACCAACAAAGTGACGGTATCAGTTAGTGCTAAGGTGAAAGTATATAAGTGTTCAATGTTATCTAGTTTCTTTTGATTGCCCAACTGTTGTCAGCTTATGACTGAAATTATATATTAGTTGAACAAATCACGAAAACTGTTATTCTTGTTTTATTTAGTTCATGAATCATTACTTGTCTAAGGTGTTTTCCGCAGATTAAAGGATCAACTACCCTTGTCAATTGTTGGCATTCATTGCATACACCATTAATAGTAAACATGATCTAAATGAAAATCTATCCTATATTATTAATTTTGATAAAAATACAAAATCCCACTGTTAACCGATTCTTAATCACAGAGATGTGATCTTCTAAATTTCTTGAGTGATTTTCTTCAGTTCACCAGACAACTATCATGCAACAAGCACGAATATCTCTAATAAGGAAATCATATAAGGCTTGTTACAGTTTTTATTGATGTTTAAATTGAAACATCACTAATCTGTAAGCTAATTGTTGAAACAAAAGGCAACTCATTCACTAATGATTGACAATTTATATGCAAGCAAAACATGTTCACTTATGATCTCAGATTTTATTTCATTGGATACTACATTTCACGTTAAAGGAAAGATACTGTATGAAAAACATTCAGTCCATAAATTTTCTGACAAGACGACCAGTGGAAAGATGGAAACTGGAAAGCGGTTCTATTATTGGTCAACTCATGATTTTTATCAAACTCAACAGTTGCCAATCATGGTAATTATGTTTATTTCTTACAAAAATGAATATTTTTACACTGCAAAGTTATCCAACAACATTTTACAAGGCTAATTTTTAGCCTCATTAGTTAACAATTATTTTGATGATAACAGTCTGAGTCAAGTTCATGCTACCACCCTCCTTGCAGCTTCGTAACCTCAACTTATCGTGTATTATTATTATTATTATGCCTGTAACCTTTCAAGGAAATTTAAACAGCATCCATCTCTATTCAACAATTCATACCTTATTCATGTTATTCTACGTATATTACGTGATTCTTGATTTTCGCGATTACATTACTATCATTCTCACCATATGTGATTTTTATTTATTTTTTTCTACGTAAAAACGTATTCCAGCACAAACAAACTTAAATTCACATACCTTAAACCTGACCACTTCGGTATAACTATTTTGGATATATATATAACTCTAGGAACTGAAGAGAATTTATTGAAAAGAATATTCTTTGTTCATATTTTAGTATTTTAGAATGATGGGAATTGTTCAGCGAGTATTTATTTTTACTTTACTACATGAAAGAATTATTAGATAAAATGAGGTACATAAAAAATTCGATGTGAAAATATGCAATTCATCCCATCTATCAGTGAATGAATTACAAATACAAACACTTATTGTATCAAAAGAATTAGCTTTTTTAAAAATAAATCTTCATTTAGTTTGATATTTGTATATAATAATTTGTATTGCATTCGGTTAGCTTTACTAAAAAAACCCATTCAGATTAGGAAATTTGAAATGAATTCATTAAACATCTATTGAAATAGATTCTTAAAAGTTAATAATTAACTTACCTTGACCTTTAGTTTTAATAGGTCCTAATTCAAGTGCAGAACTCATACCTTCCGATCCAACAGCCATTATTCGAATACGATATGTTGTACGTGATAAAAGACCATGTATAATGTATTCATAAATTTGTTGCATAGGATATAAATAATTAATAGATACTTTATTCTGTTCCCAATCTGTAAACGGAAATGCTGACCATTGCACTAAATAATGTAAAACTTTTGATGGTTTTTCAGTTCTCATCAATGTATTACTAAATCGACTTAAATATTGTGATACATTATTATTGTCTAAAACTCCATGAGGTGCTAACCAACGTATACGTATACTAAATGAATCCAAAATGCTTAATTCATGTAGGATAGGTGTTCCAGGAACTGAAGGAAAATGAAAATAAAAGAGTTTAAATGTAACTATTTTTTGATTGGAATGATTACTTTATAAATAATAACAAGAATCATTGAATTGGAGTGATATGCTAAAGTAATTATTATAATGTCAACTGGACAAAAAACTAGTATATCTTGATAGTTTCATAAATATGATTTATATTACAACGGTTCCTAACAATAAAGGAGATTGATAAATATTTCTATGATAAAAAGAATTGTTACATGTTTCTCAATGATACATTATTGATTGGTAAGCAGAGACAGATAGGGGCTAGCAGTAGAATCCAGACTTTAGGTTTCATAATATTCGAAAATCGTCAAGTGGATGAACATACACCCCAGTGGTGATGTCTAAGGGAATGGTATCAGGTTTGAACTTGGGCGTAATCGATACAAATCGGGAGAGAATATTGGTATCAGAAGTGTGGTGATAATAGAATGAATGAAAAGTAACAGCGAAAATTGAAGATTTAGGAGGAGGTGTAGAACCAATGTTAAGGTGTTACTGACATCGATTTTGAGCCGTATTAACAAGGGTTTCCAACCGTCGGCTATGATGAGCCGTCAACTATATTCGTCTATAGTGCTCAGGCCAACAGTCAATAAATGCACGAACTTATATCATGTTTTAGTTCGGGATGTCCTAAAATTTAGTAACATACTTTTAAGTTATTTATCATAGCATGTTCAATTACTTCTCAGCTTTGTATAGATAGTATATATTCCCAACATGTGGACTAGGGAAGTATGATCACTTTATTAGGTAATTTAATATCTTCAGGCTGATAATGGTGGTCTAACATTGATCGAATCATGGTTTCAAAAATGTGTAACTTAACAATCTTCACAACCCCGTAATGCAAAACCAAGTATGTTGTTCGCCATCACGTCTCTTTTATTTTTGTAATGCGTTTTAATTTTCGTAGATAAAACTGATGAGTAGTTTGTTGTCTATAAATTTCATAACGATTATGTGTTCTGATGATTATTTTCTGTGACCAAACATCTAATGAATAAAGCGCGTTTTATTATAACTTCACCAACCGTTCTCGGAAAGATAGTCATTTTGAATGAATCAACTGATAGACCGGCGTCTTTTAGATGGCCACATAGAAGCACAATAATCGAATTCAGGATAGATCAATAACATTTTCAAATGATTTTTCCAACTTTCACTGACAGTAATTATCTTCTTAGATAATGAAGTTTATTTTTCAAAGAAGGATTTGTAAGAAAACGTTTACAGGTCAAAGCTGTCTCATGGAATACTAAGCCTATGGGATCACAACATTACTCATTATCAGAAAGTGGATTTAGTTATCATCATTTAGAAGTAGATTGAGTTATTCTTTTAAACTATCGATACTGTAATTTTATAAACTGTAGATAGATAAATAATTGATACGGAGGAATTGTAATGAGATTGTTATAGATTATATCCTCAAAAAACTTTTATATCTTATTATTCAATGTTACAGCAATCT
The DNA here is from genome assembly GCA_944470395.2 of Schistosoma turkestanicum. Lineage (NCBI taxonomy): Eukaryota > Metazoa > Platyhelminthes > Trematoda > Strigeidida > Schistosomatidae > Schistosoma > Schistosoma turkestanicum. The sequence continues at coordinate 16,289,640 of OX103979.1, forward strand.
TTAGATAGCTTCATCAATCTTATTACTAACTTATTACTTCTTTGTTAAAGCAGATATTAGAAGTTATTCATTTTAGAAACAGTTTATACCTATGAAAAAATGTATTCAAACTTATGATGAAATAATTCACTGTAATAGATTATCAAATTTAATTTTATATGTACGTTGCAAGACACATATTTTGGAAATGAACTGTGTTTATGTATCAAGTCATTCCAGAGAGTTAGTGAAAAGGTTAAATGTGATTTGTTTGTGGTAATATTTCACTACATCAAGTGTAATCATTATTCACTGTCTCTTTTCCCTTCCCTTTAACACTGTCCATAGTAATATACTAGGTTGAATAACCCAAGAATGACCTTCAGTGTTACTATCATTAAAGAATGTGGAGTGTTGGTATATGAATGATACATAAGTGTATTCATCTGCATAGTAAACAGATTCATTTACAATTTGTTTATTTAGATTAATACTAAAGGTCACTCTGAGGGAGGTAATATATTCACTATTTTTTTTCCTCTGTTCACGTACTTGTTAATATAATCAAAAGTAGGTTTGTAAATGGAATACAGAAATATGAAAGTGGAGGTGTACAACTAAATGATTAAACGATCAACAATATGTAAATATGCTTAAAAATCCAATTCATTTGTAATTATTTTGCCAAAAATACCATACTCTTCAACCTGAATATGAATCAGTTTTAAGACAATACGAAAACTTATAATGATACTGTATGTATATGATTAAACGGTGGGTAACTGAATGAAAATAGTTTTACATTTCTGTATCATTCGTATACGTTTGTCGAATTATAATTCCTTTATTAATTCATCGAATTGATTTCTCGTCATCTTGAAAGACATGAATTTATTGTTTAGCAAATTTTTATGATTTATAACGTCATGGAAGTATGAATGTTGTCCATCGAAAATTTTTAGTGTAGTTGTTCATATCTATTATTAAACATTAATAGATTATATCAACCAAAACTAAACTTTGTGAAAATTTTATTTTGAAATAATCTCAGCGTTTGAAATAATCGACAATTCTAACGATTCATCCAGTTATCTTGTCTAGGACAATCTGAAGTCCTGTGATTTTGAGAGTTTCAGACTAACATCAGTCATATCCTTTAACATTCTGTAACCATTTTAGTCTAAGAGACTACTCATGACCAACCAGTTTCAACAGAGGGGTGTATGATTTCGATATTTTGTTTTGCAAATTTAAATCGTACAGGGATAATTATTTTTCAAACCTCTCCAGATGTACATTGTTGATAAGTGACGTCTGGTTAGGAAATTAGGTCTCATATTATCTGTCAGTTACCATTTTATATTTCATATTTGACAGAAACCAAAGAACAGTAACCTTATTAGAAAGTAAGGTAAATTATTTTTTTTCAGTAACCTGAATCTCGACTAATACACAAAAGCAAATGACGAGCATAACTTCCTATCCTGAGTATTTTGACTACTAGACACTAGTCATTGGTTAGATTGGGGCAACAGTAATACAGGTTGCATATCCAACTGCGGACCGGTTAACCGGTAACATATTGCTGCGCATAAATAATTTTTAACAATGTCGATTAATTTCACATGTAAGATGGAGTAAGTCATATGAATTCGAAATGACTAAAGAACATAAATAATTTATTGCTTACCATTACTATCAGTTTGCACTTTAATTTGTGCTGCGATTCCAGTGCCATATTTTGTACGAGCAGCTAAAGAAATGTGATAAGTTGAATTTGGAATTAAATTCTCCATCAAATATTCCGTTAAATCCGCTGACAAAGTGATCTCTGTTGGTTTTTGTTTACTTTTATCCAAGTTATTATCAACAGCTAATCGATATCTCAACAAATAATCTTGTAAATTAATCTTTACTGGTAAATTAGGTGTAATCCAACTCAGATGTATTTCTTTAGGATTAAAGCTTAAACCAATGAATTCACGAGGTTGAGATGGAACTAAATGAAAATTAATTTAAAACAATCGGCAAAAGAAAATAAACAATGAACAAATTAACAAGTAATCCATGATAATAATATTTATATAAAATATTTTATGTTCTTATTGTGCTTATAAACATGTTGACTCATTGCATTGAATAAATTTTTTACATTCTGAAGTGTTATTGAAACATGTGAAATTCTCAATAAATTGTTGTTCCTCATTCTGACAAAAATTCTATCTAATTAATCGGTAACTTCATAGGTTTTAAGCTAGTATTGTAGTGAACGGGAACACAGGTGGGGCAATCGGATTGTATTTAACGAAAATTACAGAGTTACTCAGTAAAATCGGAAAACCATATCGTAAATCATTCATTTGCAAAATATCAGTCCATCATATCGAATTGGACTGTTCCTGTTGCAAAACATCAATCCATTGTCACTATTCATGCAAATTCCATTGTGTTCTAACTCTTCCTTTCTTGATATTCCCCCCTCTTCTGCTGCCAGACATTACGTTGACACTTACTCATATACTGCTTATAAGTTGCTCACACCACAGTATTACCGATAGTTCGTAGGATCTGAACTAATCTGTTACTGTGAAAGTGTAATCAAAAACATAATTTATGGAGTATGTGACCGTTAGTTTGTTGAAATTTTGGTCAGAAATAAAGGCTTGTTAACTATTATTTCTAAATATTTAATACCACAATATCAGTAATGAAATACAGATTTTATCTATCTTGTATTGATCACAGTTGTTGCTAAAGCTTGAAGGTTAGAAATGGGATATTAGGATGAAATTATGTGTTTACTGACTGAGATGGCTGGGATATATTTTACGTTTGCTGAACCACAAGCTATCTGCAAACAAAATATTGTCTTCAGAAAAAAGCAGTGGAAGCCACACCAAGATATGTTTTCAGTTCATTAAGTTCTTGACCATCAGACAGCTGTGTTGCTAGATACAGATTCCCGCCTTAGGATCAAAATCAGTTGTTTCCGAAGACGTCGGGTGACGCATCTTGAAGTCAATGGAAGTAGCGCGAACATTTCAACTCCGTTTCAAACTCTAGATCCTAATTCCAAGCAGTAATCCAAACAAAACTATATTTCATTTTTTTCTAGTTTTTGATTTTTATAATTGCCAATGATTCTACTGTGATCGATTTTTTCATCGCCTAAATTTTATCTTCTTGTAACGACGATATGATGTAAGAAATGAGGTAGATGCACATTTATACTTATCCGTTTGTTACTCATAGTTTCGCGGTTTTCTTGTCTCAGTCATATATTCTGTAAAGGTAACTGAAAAATTACATGGTGCTTTAGAAAAATAAAGTCAGTTTATGAGAACGTTAGTCATGAGAACAAACCAAGCAATATCTTATCACTGGTTTAAATGGCTAGGAAAGTTTTTCTCAATATGATAACTTATAATTTAAAAGTAAAGCGAGTCAGAAACTTTTAATGCAGTTATATTCATTTATGATATAATACTAAAAACTGGTTTTCTCTGAAGATTCACCACTTATCGTATATAGTACTAATGTGCCATAAAATCGACAGTAACTTTAATTTTTATCTAATTTGACGGACCAAAATATTTTCGGAAATTATTTTGTAAGATTTAATATGATTAACAAAGTGATGCACATTTAATCGCTTCAACACAAGAGTATGTAATCAAATATTTCAACAGAAATTAGGTAGTAAACTCAAATTTGGTCAAAAAAATTATTTTAATGACAATTTTTATCGAATTCGAACAAAGCAAGAACGATCATATTTGTGGAGTATAATGAATTCACGCTACTTCATCGCTTTATCTTCGGCTGTATACAGTCGATAATGTGTAATTATTGCCAGTTATTAACAGTGTTTAAATGAATTCGTCAGTCAATAATGAGTAGGTTGTGTGTAGTGTGAAACTAGTTAACAAATTAATGGTTTTAAAAATAGGGTCATTTTATACTTGTTTAGGGTAATAGTTCACAAATTCCAAAATAATTTTATCGGTCATAATAACAAAATTTCAGATGTTCAGCAATGAAAATTAGGCTCAACAAATCATGGTTAGTTAACAAGAGATAAATTTAAGGCTAACTACTGACAACTGTTTCAACTAGGAGGCGTGCTATTGGTGCTTTATAAGGCACCCTTCTCCACTAAGATGTAAGTTTTTAGAATATTCTCAGTACAAAAATTAGGAGTCCATCTTTTTGTTTCTTCAATGTACACACTTTAACATTCACATGTAAATTAATGCATGCAGTCGAAATTAATATTTGATGAATATTTATTTATTTTGTATGCGGTATTGAATAAACTGTCGTGGATGGTAGAATAAACTTCACAGTAAGGAAGGAATTAGCTTTCTAAAGTTGTGGTAAGCCTTTGAATGTCGTTGTTCATCATTTGGTTATCTATGAATGAAAATGAAATAGAAACATTCGACTGTTCGTGTTCATAGTCTATCCTCCTACTTTAGTATTCGGCACTATATTTATGGACAATCAACTGATGGTATTCATTTTCTCACAGACTGTTTTTGGTAAGAGTATATTCTTCCCACGGGCTTTCCTGATAAACTTAACGTTCTAGCTCTTGGACAGAGCTTTTCACTAACTCATAGTTATTACTAATAGAGCAAAATGCTGTGATAGTTTCGGGTTTCTTTGACAAGTCCCATCATATCTTCTAGAAATGCTCCAAACGGGGAAATTGAACAAGCTATTTGTTGCGGTTACAAACTTAATTTTAGATTGACTTGATTAAAAATATTCAAGTATTTTATTTGTATTACTTATAGCCCTACACAAAATAAAAGCAACATTAAAGTACTTCATTCAAACTAAAGGATTTTATCAAATTAACTCCGTATAAAACTCAATCTAAATCTTATTTTCGTTCAATAGACCTATAACACAAACATTATTACGAAAAGAAGTAAATTAACTTAAAATGTACCATTAAAAACAAAGCTATTTACAAAAATCTTTTAGTCAAGTAGTCTGCTTCATTATCATTTCGTAGGTGTACGAAATAGATCACGTCAGATGAATTAGAATTTCTTGAATTTGCAAAACTATGAAATCTCAGTCGAATTAATTTCTAGTTAAAAGTTTATACTGGTCTTATAAAACTGGAAATCTGAGAAGGATAACTGCATGATTGTCAACTACTGAATAAGTTTATTTATCATACTAACAGTAACTGTAAAATGTATGCTAATTCACAGTTTGTTTATTGAAGTAGATCATTAAATTATAATTGAAGTGAAATGAAAAATAAGCAAATAATAATAAAAAAAACTAAAACTGTGCAGTGAAAATAAATTAAAAAAAAGTAAAAGAAATAAAAATCATCTATGGAGAAATCATTTGAAAAAGAAGACAACATCACCAACAAATGTGCTTTGAAATCAAATGATTATCAGTGTACAAGATAAAGCATATAGAAATCAACTTCATGATCGTCATGGCAAATAAAACTTTTTCAAAAAAGATTAAAATACCAATTATCATACAATTCAAGTTGTCTGATGAAATAAAACAACACTTGTCGTGGTAAAAGATCCCTCATGTTTTTTCTTGATAATAATAATAATGATGATAAATATAATGCTGGAGTAAGCATCTTGACTACTTGAATATTTGTGCAACAGTAAATGGAAGTATTGTCAGACAGCCGATTGGTAACTCAATTATCTATTCTTTATCGATATTCGAAATCCATCTTTGACGTTACAGTAATGTCACCAGTGTATCAATCGATAGTAACTGACTGAATGAAAGTAGATTGAAAATAAAGAGATGGGTGTATTTAAAAGTAAGTTAGTCGGTGCCTGACTCATCAGTGTTTGCCTATTTGTGATACTAAGTGATACTTGTCAGAATCTTACAGTGAACATTAGTTTATTCTTATTTTAAATATACCTTGTTAATGAGTATCGATCTATTTTTGAATTTGTGTCTGTTTCCAATTTTCTTATCGTTTCTCTTCTTCCACGTAGAGTGAATTGCATGACAAATGATTTCTTCCCGATCAAAATGAACGTGTAACTTAATTTATGTAGAAATTAATCTTTGTAGAAGGTTGTCATGTATATCCAACAATAGTGATGGAATTTCGCTGAGGCCGCTTCTTTATCTAGACAAAATGATGATGGATTACGGAATTTCAATAACTGTATATAAACCATCACACCTAACAACGTAACTAATCAATGTCTACTGATACGCTGCCTAAAAATCTCAGATAACGTGTTTCCACAAATGAACTTGGTGAGTAACATCAGTTTCCTCTTATCAAATATTTTTAGTTGAAAATAAATTATTCAAATCTGTTGGGGACGTTAGATCCCTAGAACTCACTTAATAAAGGTTCTACTTTTGGATATTTTATGTCTTCGTGCATAAGTCACTATCATTGGTTGATGGATTATTTAAGTACGCTATTTTTGTGGCTCTCCCAAGGGCGTTTCTACCAATGATTTGTCTGCTTGTTAACCTCGTAATTTCTGGGTGCTTTTAGAATACACTTTCTACGCCTTATCAAGACTTTTTGGGACAACGGATTAGAATAACGCATTGTCACTGAGTCATCGCTTCGTCCCATTTACCGAGTAAGGTGAACTCGTAATAATGTTCTATCATATCATTTGACAAGCATAGCAAATTCCATAAAGTTATCCGCCTAATTATGAATTCCATTTCAGTATAACGTAGAAGGCGGACAAATAGTTCATCAAATTTCATTTTATTATATACGTAATTTTGGATTATAACTCGTAACAGAAAAAAACTCCCAATTAAGGGCCTCTGTAATGAACATAATGCTACAATTTGGAATTTATCAATATTTGATAAACTAAACAGACAAAACGAATAAAATGTTATTCTCTAATTTATCAGCAATTAACATTAGAGTTCAAAGTGAACAGATAATTTTCGTCCATCTATAAGCGAAATTATTACAATTTATTATTTCACTGTTTTCTTTTATTTGATTTAAAAAATTTTTTTTAATCATTTAAACAAAAATAAATTATCATTCAATTTGGATTGAATGAAAATCAGCCGGTAAATAAATAAGTAAATCAAATAAATACACAAACCAAAATATGAAAAAAACAAACGAATTCATGACAGAGTAACAATTAAACAGAAAATAAAATAAATATATATATATGGAAATTAATCGTTTTTTTTTAAAAATTTGTGACTGAATAAAGATGGTGTAAATGAGGTAATGTCTCGTAAACCAGGTAGAATGTTTAGAGTAAAAAAAAAAATAAACTTGAAAAAAAATATTTGGTTTACTTCTTTTTTTTTAAAAAAAGAAATTATTTAAATTGATATTTTACTTTTTGCCTTTCTTTGTAGTAAGAAATTATTTGTTTAAATGTTGGGGAAAAGATGAACTTACTTACTTAGTTTAGTTTCTTTACTAGAAACTTGATTTTTACAGGTCAAAAAAAGAGAATAGAAGTGAAAACGATAGAATGAATGATGTTTTAAAATTCATTCGTTTATACTACTACTACTACTACTACTACTACTACTACTACTACTACTACTACTACTACTACTACTACTACTACTACTACTACTACTACTACTACTACTACTACTACTACTACTACTACTGATGAGAAGCTTTTATTTGTCAATTGTTAATTGTGGTATATTTTTCATCATTGAACAAAAAAGGATACTTTTTCTCGTAGTATTTCAGCATGATCAAAAAGATTTGTTTTTTATTGTTGCTATAAGGTCATGGATGTTCACTGCTGATAAGTATTCAACTAGGTCAAGGCAATTGTCTAGTGATTCTTAGTTTTCAATCTTTTCTTGATAAAAGTAATTTTTAGTAGTGAACACAATTCATAGAATGTTGAGTATTCATCTAAGCGAAATATCGATTTTATGATGAGTCAGGTTTCGAGCATGGTATCATAAATGAAATCTGATGGTTTTGCACTATTTCAAATAAGACTCTGACTAAATACCAATACAATCGTCGCTAGATCCGAAAGTTATGTATGGCTATGAATAATTTACGAAGCTGTGTTAGTTTATGACAAGAAACCTTCGAAATTGGAGTGATTTCTTCAACTAACCTGATAAACATGTCATATATTGATTTCCTCCATATTACAGTGGGTTGTTAATAATTTATCGATCCGTACTAAATTGAATATGGACTCAATTGGATTGTTTGAAAACGTATTTAGTTAATGGTATTCACTAATAATTTAAAATATAGATACTGACCGACTGCGAGGAATTTTGATACTTTTTATCGTTTATTGAATTTTAATTACCTGATTTGAATTAGGTTTCAGTTACAAGACTGATAAGTGAAAAGAGAATGATAGTTTTTAGACGCATTGATTAAGAATTCATGAATTTTATGCATCTGACTTTTAAGAGAACAGTATAATATCATTTCTGGGTGTAACAAATTTCATCACTCATAAGCGAAAGAATTTTTTATGATGACAAAAGGATTTGATTTTTAAGAACAGTTCATTTTATGTTGAATGATAAGATAAAGTGAACTTCTGATTTTAATTATAGACAAATGAAAACTCTCATAGTTTCGGATAGTCAGTCAATGTTATTTGTTAATTGTATATCATTGATAGAAACTTGATGCTGGCACTCAAACGTTTTTGTTTTTAGGTTAAATATTTTCCTTTAGTAATAGTTCTAAATTTAGAGAGTGCTCTATAAGTAGTTTCGTCAGTTGACACTGTAGTGTCTAGTACTACTAGGATTTATTTTACCTTTGGGACGGATCAGCAAATTTATCTTTCCTAAATAGTTATCCACATATATTTTCACCTTGCCAGTTATTTACTTGTAACCTTACCAGTTTTATAGGAGTGTTTGTGTGTGTATTAGTTATACTTCCATCAAATTTCCAAAGCATATTTTTGACTGATTATGGATAGTGAGTCACACTTTATGGGTTATAAGTTGTTAGACTTACAGTCTTCACTTCATTTTGGTTTACTGCTTCTCGTCTTGATATTTGCTTGAGTTTACAAATGCCTCAAATAAATCTATTTAGCTTAATTTGTATTTGGCTTCTTATTACTGCCATTGATTAAACGGCTTTAGCCTAGGTGATGTATATGGAGTTTTAGTAGCACCACATACATTTGAGTTTGTTTATATTCAACTTGGTCAAAGCTTTTTATTAACTTATTTAACCGAGTCGTCTGTATAGCACTAATTTATATGTAACATCGGCTTTTATTATTGTCTGGTTTATATGAGCTATTAAAACTGAACATTGCTTACTGCCTACGCGTATATTCATCCTATTCACTTTAACGTCAGCCTCCCAAGTATTTTGTTGACTCATCCATTTTCCTACGTATATAGATGTACACTTTAATCCTATTAATTAATTCGCCCATACGCCCGCTTGCTTGACCTTCAGCACTCAAATATTGATTTTATGTTTGTGTGTTTGCGGTCTAATTGAGGTGTGCTAAATAAACGTATTCAATACTTTGTATTCCTCTTCTGATTTGTAAACTGTGAGGAGTTATTGAGTAATGGTTGTCTGGACGAGCAACATACGAAGTCTAAGAACATATCGAATAACGACCGCCACGAAACTAGTGAAGCACCGACCACTACAGAGTCATGGTATATTCAGTCATTTGTCCAATTAGGAGTCACGCGCCAGTAAAACTTATTAACTTATTAACTGAATTAATTCCTTTGCAACCAGGTGAATATGCAATAAAATTTAATTTAAAGCTGTTAAAAAGTTCAATATTCATTTATATGCATGAATAAAAAGTTGTGAAATCATGTTTTAGAATTGTTTTGGATCTTGTAAATTGTAAAATATAAAAATTATGTTATTTATAAAACCACAAATTCTACAGCCAAAATGATTTAATTACAGTTGATATGAGTTAATGATAAAACGGAATCTTATGAGAAAAATTAAATTAAATGAAAAAAATCGGAATATTAGCTTTCACTGTAGGACACCATGGTAACTAATGGATTTCGATGAAACTCATTATAGAAAAGTAATTGATGATATATATCATATTTATTTGAATTTTACAGATTATTGATTTTTTTGACTCACTTTGTAATACCATCCATGTTTGAATTGTATTAGAATAATCATTTCAATTAGTAAAGTAGACAGAAATTGTTCAAGAGCACCTGCTATCACAAAATTTAATCTCAAGGCCAGCTATTGATCAGCTTCAACCAGTTAACATTTGAATACTGTATAATTAACATTTAAACTATGTGTCACATTTTCTTCATCTTATTGCAAATTTCATTAGAAAACAAGCTTATATATGATGAACTCATATTATGTAACAATGAACTCAGATCAATAACCTTAACGTCATAAATAATTGATATTTAGAATTTTTCAGCAAACGTAAGAGACTGTCAATATAAGTGTTCGAATGTACACAGTTGACACTGTTGATCATTGAACGTATTATTTGTTTTTATAACTTATATCACGTAAAAATTTCATATGATTTCGTTGTCAGTATTTATCATTATCAAAAAATTTATTTCGTTCACTTTTTAATGAATTATAAAATGTTACATTGGAAAAAAGTTAGAGTTAATTATTTTTTTATTCTTCATTAATTTAAATGTTAACAGCCTTCGAATTCAAACTATCCAGTATACATAAAAATAATTGAATTTCATAATTATCGATTATTTTTATTTTAAAAACAAAATTTATACTACTTATAAGTAACCTAAGAGATAGCTATAAAAAAATTAGTTATTTGTTTACTATTGATGTATTGTTTGTTCATTTTTGTACATTTTAATAATGAACTTACTTCCGAATTTGACTAATACTTGATAGGCATCAGTTAATGGACCTTCACCAGCAGAATTTTGAGCACTTACACGAATATGATAAGTTTCGGATGTGAACAATTTTTCCAGTTTGACACTTTCAAATTGTGTACCAATTTTTTGCCAGTGATTTAATGGAGCTTGTGGATTTCTATTGTAGAAAACATTATATCCCTAAAATCAAAGCAAAAAAAACTAAACTGATAAACTTATTATATAACCAAGAAATATTTAACTAGTAAGCATGAACTGAAAATAAATTTGTGTAGATTGGATCATCAAGAGAATCGTATCTCTCTTTAGTATCAGGTAATAATAATAATAATAATAATAATAATAATAATAATAACTGTACTACAGAAACGGCATACGAATTTATATAACTCATACTCATCATTTTAATTAACTGAGATATTTGTTTATGATTTTGACAAACTGATAATCAAATGAATATTTGTAATCTGTAATAGTGAACTGTTTGTTTGACTTTCATAAACCATTAAAATACTTATCAATGTTTGATAAAATATTCCTAAAAGCAGAAAATAAGTGACCAGTAGCCATAAATTAGGAATTCAGTAGTATGATTTTACTTGATCATGAATTTTTATTTACAGTGTCATGTATCGTGTTCACTATCTTACAGTTGATTTCCATTCCATTGATTTAGTCTTATCACTTTGTTTTTGAATGTTTTGTATTATTTCTATTTGTCAAGAATACTCAGATGAAAAGGAAAAAATAATTATTATAGCTGCTAATCAGTTACTTTTAATATTTAGAATTTATAAATATTTGATTTGTGTTTGATAGAGTAGACAGGTTAAGAAATGGTAAAAGATAAGAAAATCTATTTTTTTATAATAGATAATCTTTGTACTCCAGTGAAATTTATCAGAAATGATTTATGCGTTTGGTAAAAATATATTGCATAAATGAAGTTTGATATAGAATTCTTGTTACGCACGTCTCTATGTTTGCTTGAAGCTATTACGAGTTCACCTTAGTCGATAAACGCGAACGAGACAATTACCAGAGTCCAGGTAGGCTATCTTGAATCCAAAACTGCGAAACAGAAGTCTTGATAAGTGTAGAAATTGTATTCTACAACAACAGCCAGCACACAATGAAGATATATATATATATATATATATATATATATATATATGATAATCGATACTGTAATCGAATCATTCAAATATAAAATTATGGTCAATACAGTTATCGAATAATACAAACGAAAGTACAATGAATGAATGATGAGATGCTACAATCTCAAGGTCAACTGATCGGTTCCTATACTGTAAATTTAATAGGATATAACATTCGTTATTGTAACAAGTTCATTCATTTTTATGAAGAGTAAACAATGTGTTCAGCAGTCAGTACATCATTCAGTTCTTGATTTAAATGAGATTATATTCTTCAAAAAATTTCCATTGAATGTTGTAGATAAGACGTTTGCCATGAACTTTCCATTGCAGAGTTATGTGAATTACAAGAGTGGATTAAGTAACAACATAGTTTACATCAGTTTTACCGTTAAGACAATTGTTACTAAATATTACATTTTATACCCTTAATTAAATATTTTTACTTCCATTTATTCTAAACACCAATATATAACATTAATAGCATCTGGTAAGTTGAGAGATTCTTTATTAACTATAATTATTATGCATATCTAATTATGTTTATGCATTTGATTTACAGAAAAGATTACTCCACACCATAAAGATTTAGAGTGACATTAAAACTTATTGTAGTTTTCATCTGTCACAGTTAGCATAACGGTTATTATTCTCTTAAAAGTACAATAATCACATTAGTAGAAGAAAAAGTAACTACGATTAATTTCTTCGATTACTTTCCGATGTTCATTAAAATTTAGAAAGTTTAAATCGATACTTTTACGAACAAGTTTAATTAACCTGAAACGCTGGTTCGATAATCGATGGATTCAGGTTTAAGCTTTCAGATTTAGATAGAAACATGAAAACATTTTTTCAGTACTCATTATGGACAATATTTTATTGAATATTTTAGTTAAATAATTTAGCCTACTTACGAGTAGATAAGTGGATATACAAAATTATAGAAAGCGTCATTACAAAAGTCTTAATTTAGCCACCAATGAAGAATAAGAAACAGACAATCAAAAAAAGTGTTGGGAAAACTTAGTAGTGACTCTTCAAATCTGTTAATGTGAGAAAACAATTTCCTGATCCTAAATATTGAGTGAAGTAAAACAGATCGTGACAACGACTGTAAAAATGAGTAATTTCCCGAAACTGTTGTTAATAGAAGTAAAATTAAACATTTTTTTTCGATAAGATTGTTTCTTCACAGATACAGACTAATTTTCATGCAAAATCGCTCTCTCTCTCTCTCTCTATATATATATATATATATATATATATATATATATATATATATATCAGTGGGTTCAATAATATGATGATAGTGTTTAGAAAACGTTTATTTGGGAAGTTGGTTTAATTCGTGGACTATATTCATTACAAACTGATCTCATTTGGACAGTTGTTTGTTCCTACCATCAGTCTTAATTGCAACCTCTCTAAAACTATAACCTAGGATTTTCAGCGTTAGTGAGGTGTTTTTTGTAATTAAAATACAGGGTTACAATTAAGTTGTTCATTTTAAAAATATTATTCAAGAGATTACTAGCCCAACTATGGTTCATTGTCTCACTGCCTCATTTCATGAAGATGACTGTATAGGATTTTTAGTTGGGGGTTTCATGATATGAACCGTAACCCCAAAGAAATAATTAGAACTGTTTGTATTATTTCTCATAGCATACGTGCATCGTTTCTTTGAATTCGTAGGATTAATAGATCTTCTCTATGCTAATTTGCCTTTTGAATGCAGAAAGGTGTTTCTCAGTGTGAATCTTGAGGAATAAAATAAACATTCCGTTATCCTTATTTAATCATCACAACGTAAGTTCAAGAAGATTACATTTAAACAGTGAGAATTTAATTTAAAAAACTTACAATTATCTTCCCATTTGCTTCTTTTGGTGGTTTCCAACTCACTAAGACAGAATCATCTGAAACGGTAACTGTTTCGACTGAATATGGAGCTGAACTAGGGGCTACAATCGGAATAAAAAGGAAAATGTTGATAATAATTTGTAAGTTCGATTATGAAAAACAAATATTTAGTACTGACAGTATTATTATTATTTCTGTTAGAAATCAACTTATTTTTAAATAAATGTAGCCTAAATTTTCCTCAAACCTAATCGAACATTTGTGCTAAAGAGGTCAATTTTTACGTCATATGAGTATAAATAATGAAACATTGACTATTAAGATGTCACTTATGTTCTGCATTTAGTTTAAGTTTTTACATGGGATTTAGAATTAGCGTAGATATAAAAATCTATTACTTAAAATATTACAGACTATGTGCTATACTTAGATTAAAACAAACATGTCATTAAATAAACCGTTTTGATGATTGACAATTTTACAGAGGAATGAAAATGAAAATTTCCTTGATTTAAAGACACTATGATTAGATTTGATTTGATTAATATTTTAAAAAGCTAAACTAAATAAAATAAATGTTGCGTGATATGATATTAGTTTTAAATTTAACCTAAGCACTCAGAATTATGAATTGTTAGCCAATGGTCTAATCTGTAGAGATCAATAATTATTGGTAGGATATTATTCGTCTGTTTTCAAACTTATCATAATTAATATAAAAGAAATAAATGAACGTTACAGACAATGAATAATGATTCTTCAAGATCGTGTTCAGTCCTTTTTTTGTTCAATAAAACCCAGCAGTAGTAGTAGTAGTAGTAGTAGTAGTAGTAGTAGTAGTAGTGTAGTGAAGGAGAGAGCAGGTGAGGGAAACCGAATTGTATTTATCGCAAATTACAGAGTTAATTGGTAAAATAGGAAAACCATATCGTAAATCGTTAATTTGCAAAATAACAATCCATCATAACGAACTGGACTGTTCCTGTTGCAAACATCAATCCATTGTTTGACATTTCACTGTTCATGCGTTTCATACAAATCCCATTGTGTTCCCGCTCTTCCTTTCTTGATCTTCCGCCATCTTCTGCTGCCAGACATTACGTTTTTACTCGCGTCATATACTACTTATAAGTAGCGCGCACCACAGTAGTGGTAGTAGTAGTAGTAGTATGGAATATTAATTCGAACTCATTTTCCATACATTTGTTTAGTTAGTTTCTTTCACAATAAGTAGTTTGATTATTAATTTTTAAATTTTTTCTGCTTTTGAGTTAACGCGATGCATTTCTAATGATTTTTCGAAATAAAAAGCATTATTCAAATGTACATTTTAGTCTTGTTCATTAAAAAAAACGAGAATAGTTGACAATTAAGGAAGATTATTATTCGTTTTTTTTTCAATTTTTTTTTCTTTACACAAATAAAGATTGAATTTAATCAGAAATACACGAAAATTAAATAATTGCTTCTTTTGCTAACATAAGCTATAGAATAACACTTTTGTCTTTTTTTAACAAATACATATTACAAAAATGAAATATATATAAATATACATATATGAAGAGGCTATTATATAATGTAAATACGTTGTTTCATCAAAGGAAATAACAAACACATAAATCCAGGCACAATACGCGCCTGCTAAAAAAAAAAAACACTAAACTGAGAGTAAAATCACAACACAATGACAATCATCACGCTACTTGCTTTCATTGGACTCTAATGTGAAATTGTATATCATTATTATTTCCGTTTTGTGTAATTTTCATGCCTCATTACAAGCACTAGAACTAATGAAATTACTATTGCTGTTATTGTATAAATGAAGCTTGAAATGAATGATTCTAAATCTGTTTTCTATCATCATAAAAATCTTGTCACCTTAGCTATATTTTTTATTTGCTTGTTGGTCTAAATCAATCATATGTTTATTCACTCAACCAGTCTGGGGAAATATGTTTTGTTACATCCAAGCAAAGACAGGTTAGCACATACTTTAATTGGATGTATATATATATATTCTTTTTATAACTAAATTTCGTTTATATTTCTGGTTGTTTATAAATATATATATATATATATTTTCTTTCATTTCTTTTTTGATTATTTTGTCCACCTTCTATGTGAGTATGTGTGAATAAGAGAGAAAGCATAGAGTATAAGTTGCAATTTATTTCTATTAAATCCTATTATATGGACAGATACAACATCACATAGATCTAAAAAACTATACAATAGTCTTCTTTGTTTTTTCTTGTCATAATTTAACAAGTCCAGACATGCTTAAGCAGAAAGTGTAATCAAATTCTTTGACATTCAAATTATTGTCATTGTCACTGAAAACATATATTAGCACGTTTGATAAATTCTTTATGGGTTGAAAAATCGTTTTTTATATATAACCACATGATGAATGAATGTGACAGAATGGTACAAGTTATGACTAAAAGTTAACATCAACATAATTAATTTTTATCATCAGTTTGATTACCACGTATTATCAGGAAAAAAATTGACAAATGCCGGAAATAATAGGAAGAAATATCTATAAATTCTACATAAGTTGTCGAAGCGGTAGTAAGACGATATAAAAGTAGATGAAATTCAATCACAATCGTCACCTGGAAATAATGATCACTTTAATGATTAAAGTTAGAGATACGGACTCATCAATTCCTCTCTAGGTGATCTAGACATAATAGGCGATGCACATTAATTGAAAGTAATATTTTCAATTCATGCTCATAACATGAATGATCATTGATTGATAAATCTTAAATGGAGAATAAAATAGTTGTTTTTTTCAGTGCTTCCTAGCTTTTGATTGATTTATCAGTGAAGGTATTCGCAAAAAAGAATGGATTCTGATAATTAATTAACTAAACTAAAATAGAAATGATTCTGTACCAGGAATCGAGTTCAAGGATTCTGAGCAATCTGCATATTTTGAGCTATTTTAAATCTGAATTATAAGATTTTTTTACAAAATATGAATTAGAATATAAATATCACAGCTCGAGAGAACACATATTAACTTATTCTATGCTACATACCGATATTTAAAAATAATTTCGAAAGTGCTATTTACTCGAACAAAAATCAGACTGATGATATAAAATTCGAAATGATCATTTTAGCCCCTTCAAATGTATTTTACTCTCAATACAAGCACTTAAAAAAGTAATAATTTACTGAAATCAGTGCTTTGTGTTTGTTGGGGACGTTAGAACCTCAGAACTCATTTGAATAGGCCATAATTTTGTAATTTTTATTCTGAAATCTGGCGCTAGAGATGCTAACTTGACCTTCAGCTCACATTTATCTCTTGGTCAATCCTTAACTGTCATTGGTTGATGTATTATTTTAGTACGTTTTTTTGTGGCTCTTCCAAGGGAATTTCTATCATCTTATAAATAAGCTTGATTTGCGTGCTTAGACACCTCGTATTTTCTGAGTCCTTGTAGAATACATTCTCTAAGCCTTATCAAGACTTCTTGATCTGGTTAGCAGGGCCTCGGACAACGGGTTAGGATAGCCTATTGTGTCACTGAGTCATTGCGTTTCGTTCCGAATAAGGTGAACTCGTTATGGTTTCGAGCATATCAACTGACGGGTATATCAGTGTTTTATGTTCAACTTCATTATTTTACTGAAGCTAACACAGCTTTTGATTTTGATGACTTGATCATTCACTGGCTAACCTATTATTGCTTGACAAAAATGTTTGTTCTATGCCTAAACAAACTTTTAAATTGGTATCTAATACAACCGATGATTGAAATTAATAATGATTAATTATATCAATCTGATAATGGTTCTGCAAATATGCTTTAGAAGTGAACATTATCGATTCAAATCTTCGTCTAAGTTAGCTGGATAGCATATTAGAGTTATTAGCAGTAAGCAAACATAAGTTGCTATAAGACCATTATAAGCTTGTCATCATATTTACCATAAGTTTAATCTCACTGAGGCCAGTACTTACATTTCGGCGCAAATCGGATTATTAACTGAACTTAAAGGTCTAGAGTATGAAGCTTTTCACAAATAAATTCTTCATCGAATGAAAGTTGGAGATAACTGATCACCTAGTAATTTGACGATTGAAAATTTTTGAACTGACAAACACTGACAACAATATTATTGGCCACTATTGAGAGTCAATATTCAATAATTAAATATCATGTTCATAAATGTTATCGTTCAATTACTGTGATTTGAAAGTGGTGCTTCGCATTGAATGCAATTTCATATTTGCATAAAACGAATGTGTCCTCTCATATTTAAACGATAATTCAAAAAAGGATTTAGAATCTAGATTCCATATAAATAAACCAAATACTACTTAATTACTGATTGTAACCGAAAAGAAAAACACAATTCAAACAATGGTTAGCATCATGCAGTTGATTTTCATCATTTACGGATTCATTTTTTTAATGTATATTAATTGTATTTTTTCAGTGACTTATTCAAATCTCAATTTGAAATCCTACGATCTAGTAAAAAAGCTTAATGATTAATGACTAGATTTAGATAAATAATTTTGTTGTTGTTGTTAATTGTATTAATTACATTATTACATTTACACTAGGCTGAAATGCGTATTAGTAAAACACCCTAAGTGTACAATCACACCTACTTAGACTACTTTTCGTACAAAGTGAGGTATTTATGAGTTTTATTATTCATTAAGTATATATATATGTATATTTCAAATTTTATCACCTTCCACTAAATGATGATTTAAAGTTGAAGAAGATGTGTGTGCGACATATCTTCATAGAATGTTTAACACATCACTGATATTGAACAAACTAATAAAATGCTGTCTTTGACCACCTCCTCACTGAACTCGTGTACACGCTAATATTATTATCGTAGATCATACAGAAGTGAAATAAAAATTGATTCTAGTACTTCATGCTCTGATGTTTAGTAGTGCATTCATTATGCATTTGTATAAACTAATTACAATAAACAACTCCGCCCGTAGTCCCTTCGGGGCTACTGCCGGTCCCAAGCCCGGATAAAGGATGAGAGGTTGGACATGGGGTTGGCGCCCCCATCCCAACTAAAAACTAACTTGCCAAAAAAACGCTAACCAGAAGTAAGTAAGTAAGTAATTACAATAAACATGACATGGATTTTATCCTTAACATTCATTCATATACGTATCCGTGAATTATTTGTATGTACAATCATCTGTCATGAGCATTTATTCAATAGAAGAAACAAACATTTGTAAAACTGAATGAAATAAATGATTCATTGAAAATCAGGTAAATAACATTTCTTTTTTTTTGAAAAATAACAAACCATATCTCATTGTTTTCTTGTTAACTCAATGAAGTATAGGCACATACAGGCACAAATATACACACGCTTACATAGATTAGATTCTGAGTGAACTATTGATTCAGTTGTCCATTAAAACAAAACAATTAATTAACTAATTAATAAGATACACAGAAAATTTCAATCATGATAGTAATAACAATTCAATTGATTATTATTTTTTGTTTTGTCTTTCACTCATGCTTCAATGCTCTTCCTATCTACTCCTTCTCCACTCTCCATCTCTCTCTCTCTCACTGTCTGTATCTCTTTCTTTGCCTTATTCAACCCATTTTCTTGTCATCATTATCATTGTTAGTTTTTTCCTGTTCCATTTTTTTGTTCTCTCTTCAATTCTGTCATTATTATTGTTATTATAATCATTCGTTTTTATGCTTAAATATAATTTCGATTGAAATTATTTTTTTTTTGCTTCTATTTATTCTATTCATCATCATCATCTTCTTGTATTTCAATAAAAAGCTCATGAACTGAAAAGGATTTACTTAATCCTAATCTTATATTTATATGTTCACTTTTTTTTTTATTATTTATTTATTTGTAATTCACTGTCCACAATTTCCTTCTTTAAGTTTTCATTTCTTACTCATAACTGTGTATACACACACAATAACGTATACACATGCTCACTCCTCAATGAACCTAGGAGGCATTACCGCCCCCGTCCCCCCTGTACATCCAAGTCCTGTCTTTTATGTTTTGATATGAGTAGTCGAGTGAATGCCATTTAGCTTCACCTTTTCGTTGATTTCATATAAGTTTATTTTGTTCGTTTTGCCTAAGTACATATAGAAAGTCTAAAAGGGTTAATATATATATGTATATATATGTATACAGTAATATATGGCATTGATCCTATTCTTTACATTACTCTAATGTATTTTTTTCGCCTATATCACTCATTAAATTAACAGTATTCACATTACTGATACTATGATTCCATCATATATATATATATATATATATATATATATATATATATATATATATATATATATATATGAGCGAAAATTTGGCTATCCCCGATAATGTGAATCGATGTTAGTGTTTTATTTGTCCATTAATTCAAAATTATTCAGTAATAGAATACATTATTACAGTATGTAAAGTGAAAAAAAATACTGATTCATAGTTGTATATCTGCAAATTTATACATCGTTCGACATGAAATTTGTAAACGTCAGAAGATATAATAAAAATGTAAAAATATATATATATATATATATTTATATATATATAGAATGATTTTAAATAATAAAATAAGATAATTTGACATTTTTTGTGTTTACTATTTGTGTAATAGTATATAATTTTTCGTAATGAAAATTCTTACTTATCATATGATATAAATTAAGAAATGATTGACCAATTATATATTCAGTTAAAATGAACTGGACAATAAAAGTAGTTGACAAATTTATTATTTTGTCATTAAAATTTTTTTTCCTATAATTAAAGATCTAATTACATGTGTACTGGTTAATTTCATGATACTGATTACCTCTTGTAGTTTTTTATTAGTAATGTGTATATTGTATTGGATCTGAGAATTTATTCAAAGATTTTATAGTATACAACGATTTAAAAATGTGTTAACTTAACAAGGCAGTCATGAAATTGTCTGTATGGTAGCAAGATAGTTATAGATGAATATATGTAAACAAAACGAAATTAAAACGCGAAACCTTTCAATGGTTGAAGTCGAAATTCAGCTTGTGAACATGATAAGTGATTTGAAAAACGCTGTAGTGAACATTGAAATTCAATAAGCTCTACGAATTTCTACACTAACAAATATTTTTCAATATATATCACCTAGTTGGTTAATACTTATGTCTTAGACTAGCTGATAATCCACCCGATATTTTAGAGGATGAAATCATACTGATGCTATAACTTATAGTTTCACATTTATTTATTGTCTCAACCATAAGCTTCAATATTCTACTTTACCAGTTCAATATATATCTCAATAAAAATACGTTGGAACAACTCAACAATTAATTTTTCTATATAAAATAATATTAATATTAATAATAATGATAGCAATCTTTTTAAAATGATTGAATTTAGCGGTAATGTTTCATCAATTCACTCAGACTCTATTTGAATTCATTAATATTAATCAAAAATTTAAATCATTTTTTCTAGTGTATACAAAAGCCGATCTTAGAAAATTGTATAATTAAAACAATATTGTTCCATAACAATCTTTCTGTCAATAGTTGGAATATCATGTAAAAAGAGAATATCCAACTAAGTTGGAATAATTAAAATTTTTGTTTATTTGAGTGACAGGCAACAGAGAAACCAAGCTCAATGCACCATATTTGATAAGAAATTTTGATAATTTTATTTAAAAAAACCTTATTAGAAAACTTAAACAACTATTTTTCAGAATATATATTCATTATTAGTAAAAATATTGGTAAGACAACTGGAATATCTAACAATAAGTGTATGAAATCGGAAACGCTATATATATATATGGCGTGTACATACGAAAGATGATCAAAATCAAACTCTTTTATACATTGAAATCTAGAAAATTCGAAAGATAACGACGACTGTTTTGTATTGTTCTAGATATAATCAGAAACATAATTTGAATATTTAACTTGGTCAAGTTTGCAGTTATTATTAATAGTTTCAATGAATTCAGCTCAAAAATATAGTTTAGCAGTAATTTCATTTTATTGAAACCGTGAATCGATCAATGTCAGACCACCATTATAAACCTGGAAACACTGGATGGCCGTTTCTTCTTAAGTGTAGTGCTCATCGGCAGTGTTCATCTACATCCTATGCATGCGGGAACAGAACCCAGGACTTTTCTCACTGTTTGAAAACGATTAACACCTAGAATGCCGAACCAACATTTGACAACGTTAATATTCAACATCAGCGAATTTACGTTATTGCACTACCTCATCCATTGTCTTCGGTGAGCAACTGCATGACATTTGATAGGATGGAACTCTACTAGTCTCAAATTTTCACTAGAACTCAGAAAACTTTCCTCAAGAAGCTAGTCACCAGGGAGCACATGATAATTTTTATCATAGAAATGTTAAATTTGTTTCAACTTATGACATTTCATTTAATATTACACAGTATCCGTAAGATGATTTTATCATTATTATTAACCATTAAAAAAAGGGTAAGAGAATAGAAGCATCGATTTAAAAGTGATTCATTTCATTGTTAACGGAACTATTCTAGATGAACTGGCGAATAAAATGGTTTATTTTGATCGATGGAATCCATTCCATTTGAATATATGTAGTGATGATTGATTAATAAAAAAAAACAACTTGACTACTGACAACCATTTCTAGATGTTTGTTTTTGCAGAATTTAAGAAAATGGTGTTGGTTTTTGTTTTTGAATAAATTTGTAACAATTTCCATAGAATGCAGTCGTGTCTTATTTGTCTATTCAAATAAGTATTTTGTAGGAGTTATAAATTGCATATTTATGGTTTTAGAATTTAGAATCTTTTTGAAAATCTCTAGATCAATCAGAGTTAGACATTAACACCGTTGGATGCCGGCCCAGTTGTCCAGAGTTTAGGTGTTCGCACGTAAGACCGAAGGTGCCGTGTTCCAATCCTGCGACGGACAGGAGTCATGGATGCGCAATGATGACGAGTCTCATACCAGGACGATACGACCGTTTGGCGTTTCCAGTTTTTCAAGGGTGGTCTAACAATGATTGATTAATGATTTCAATATGTAAAAACAATAATCTCCATAACTCTAATTGAAAAATATTATGAATTATTCTCGAATTTGGTTGAGGCTAAATCTTTACCAAAGTTATTTAAAAAAGCATCTATGCATGTTCTGCTGACTCGAAAGAAGCAACTGTCTTACCACATCTCATTACAGTCAGCCGTTTATTACTAGATGTGAACGATGCCTTTGTTTAAACTTTTATCCGGTGGACTAAACTTCTTTAATAAAAACCCAAGCTAGTAGATGTACAAGTTAGTATAATTTAAATGAATACTGATAATAAGTGAGTTTTTAAAGAGAAGTAAGGCAATAAGTATGTCAAATGAATCACATATTTTATCATGGCTTTCTTAATTTTCCTAAAGTTCATTAGTGAAGTCTAACACACTTTAGGTTTTTGTTGAAAACACCTCATTTTCTTTCTATGTTTTCTTCAAGAATGTTGTTTATTTCTCAACTCTAATTTATAAGTGATACATTTTAAGTAATAATTCATTGAGATTAATTAATTTATTTGTTAAGATTACTTCACAATTTCCTGTTATTAATAATAATAATAATAATAATAATAATAATAATAATAATAATAAGAGTGTATTTCCCCCATTATACTATTGAAAAGAAACAATGGTTTATAACTGTGGTAATGAAATACAAACATCCATGATTATTTCCTTTATTTTTCTACAAGTCACTATTTCCACAAAAAATATACTAACGATTTACTTCTAGACAGAATGACTGACAGTAGAAAAGACCCCATTAAATAAAATTATTTTTTCACTAATATTATTGAATAGAATTTTGTAGACTGAAAATTCCTCGGAGCAATTAACTGTTCATATATGTTAAGGTCATATATATATATCTATCTATCTATAAAGAAAATGCAGTGAATGACGTTGTCGAATTTAATGGATTTGAAATGGGTCAACGAATATAAGATGCGATATTATTAAATGAAGACACATCTCTTTCTTCCCCATGATCAATATAATCATTAGACTACATGACAAACTAATAGGACAAAAACGTTTATTGGACAAATATTTCTGTCATTTAATCTATTTTTCAATTAAATTCATTGCATAAACATGGAAGTGTTAAATCTACAGAACAATGATGTAGTGATTTATATTACTTTCAAAAATGCCACACTGTAGGTACAATAGCATCATTAACCAGTGTATGTCTCAAAATGGACGATATGTAGTATTTCTTCAATGTCCTTGTGAAAAATATATAAATATAAATATATTTCAGATAAATGTGATGAGACACTAGCTAACATACCACAAAAGTGTTTTAAAACTTTGAACTGATCTTAACTGTACATACAGATCAACTCATTAGTGTTATGGTATACATCGATTTCTAGAAAACCACCTTAAAACAAAGAAAGAATATTAAAAGCGACACGAGAAATCTTTGATATCATCCTGAATGATATTTTCAGCTTTTGCTTGTACATGATATAGAAACTGTTAGTAAACAACAGTTTTTAGCGTAAAATCACTCGCTGTTGTGGACTCCATAATGAACAATATTCTCTAATTTCCTATATTAGGGCAGTTCTATGTGATTCTCTGATTAATTTTGGAAAGTAAATACATTTACTGAACTAGAATCGATTAATACTGGCCTAATTAAAATTCAATTAATTAAAAAAGATATTGTCAGTCAAACAGACGATCAGGTGTAATCACTAGGGGAGTATATAATTTGAAACAATATTCTATAAAATGTCAAAACAGAATTTAAAAAAAACTTACGTAATTCTTTTGTTATGAAAGTTACTTTGTTACTTGGATCAGACATTCCCAATAGATTACTAACTGCACAAACCTCTACCAGATACATTGTATACGGTTTTAAATCAGTTAGTTTATATTGTAATGCACTATTTAAGTGAAATTGTCTTGCTGGAATATCTGTTAATTGTTTTTTATTTGTAATTGTTTGACTATTCTCCATTTCATATAAAAATAATGTGTATGAATCAATAGTATGTGTTGTAGTCTTAGTGGTTTGTTGAACATCAGTTGACTGTTTAGCTGGTAACCATTGAAGGAAAGCAAATGTTGGTCCTTTTTCTAAACACATTAAATCAATAGGCGGTGGAGGAACCTCTGTAAGTTAAACAGAATAAAAACGATGGATGTTATTTCAAAACGAATGTTTAAAGCAATAATCTACCAAAGTATACAAATGAATATAAATGTTAATTATAGTTAAACTTATTCACAATAAACTTAGATGTAAATCATTTACTTCATTCAGTAGTATAAGGAATCTGTCAGTCAGTCAGTCAGATGCAACGTAGAACTTCGTACGTAAGTACATCAGTTCATGTCGCCATACCACATCAGCACAGAGATGTAATTGTCAATTCAAATCCAATAGTAGAAGAGGTAGTAAAGGTATTAGGAGTAATCGGAGAGGTTAGGATTAGAAGATATTATTCAAGAAGTATGATTCAGTGAGAAAAGTTTAGAAAGTCAAAACTAGAGGTGTTGAAGAACCCAGAAGATTAGAATTTGAGAGAACACAAAGAATAAATGCACCGGCACCATTGCGAACGATTTTGAGCCATGTCATTCAAGGTCTCTAACCATCGATTATTATCATCTCGCGGACCCCAACCAGGTAGTCGACAATTACCGACATGGCTAAGTCCACTCGTCAATGACTTCATGGATTTCTGCCATGTTTTGGTTTGGCCGCTCCTAACTTACTTCCAACCTATTCCTACACTACAAAACAAAGCTCGACGAGGCAGTCGGTGATTGGGCATACGCAACACATGTCCCAAACACCTCAACTGATGAAGTTTCATCACTTCATCTATTGATCTGCCATTCTTACCTAGCACCCGATTCCTAATAACAGCGTTGCTCACTCGGGTGTCCCACGACATACGAGCAATGCTTCGAAGACACCTATGATCGAAAACCAGTAACCTACGAATATCTCCTACTCTCATTTTCCATGTTTCACAGCCATAGAGTAAGACGGAGTGAACCACTGCACAGTACACTCGTCCTTTAGTCAGCAAACGGATATCTCGCCTTCGCCATAAGTGACGCAGTTTGGCAAAACCCAATCGAGCCTTCTGTATCCGAGCTGAGATTTCGTCAGTCACCAGGCCATCAGCACTGATGAGACTCCCAAGATAAGTGAAGCGGTCTACACGCTCGACTACTTCACTCCCTATCACTAGTTCAGGTGCCGATGCAACCCAATCTTGAAGCAACATTTTGCATTTCGAGGGTGAGAACCGCATCCCGAACATGCTTGCATTGTTGCTTAGGGTGGTCAGAAGACTCTGCATTTTGTCAGCGTCTTCACCAAGTAGGACAATGTCATCGGCATATTCTAAGTCAATAAGCGAGCCACCTGGTAGAAGGTCTACTCCTGAAAATTCAGACGAGGATAAGGTTATTTCTAGGAGCATGTCTATGATAAAATTAAACAAGAATGGAGAAAGTGGACATCCCTGACGGACACCACTTGATGTAGAGAATTCCGGTGACAGTTCGCCATAAGCTCTCACTCGACCAGTGGTGTTCGAGTAGAGAGCTTGTATGAGGTTAATGTACTTCTTTGGTACACCTTTCAGTGACGGACACTGCCACAGAACATCACTATCAACAGAGTCAAATGCCGCTTTTAGGTCCAGGAACGCAACTATTGTAGGACGCCTAAATGTGTGTCTGTGTTCCAGGACCTGTCGTAGAGTGAAGACGTGGTCTATATAGCCACGTCCAGGTCGAAAACCAGACTGGTTTTCTCGAGTTTGCTCTTCACGAGCTTTCGTTAAGCGTCGAAGTATTATTGAGGCCAATATTTTAGATACTGTATTAGTTAGACTGATTCCTCTGTGATTGTCACAAGAAGACTTGTGTCCTTTCTTATAGATTGGGACAATCAGTGATTGAGACCAGTCGGATGGGATTTTGTCCAGTTCCCAGATTCTACCCAAGATCTCAGTCAACCTAGTTGCTAAAACTGGACCACTATCCTTAAATATCTCAGAGGTCTATCAGGACCTGCAGCTCGTCCTCGCTTCAGATTTCCTAATGCTTTCTCAACTTCATAAAGCCTAGGGGGACTTACGTCGACTTGCCATTCAGGATGACTGGAGATCGTGAGTAACCAAAGAGTGGCTCGAGGCCGGTTGAAGTGATCCTTAAAGTGTTCTGCCCATCGATCCAGTCTCCTGGATTGAGAATAAATAATAGTCCCGTCATTTTCTGAGATAGTCTCACTTACACTAGCATTCCTAATACCAGTTTCCTTGATAAGTCGGAAAAGTTGTCTACTGTTGCCTGTCGCCGCTGCCTTTTCCATCGCTTTCGCCACCCACCACTGTTCGCGGTCGTTACGTAGGCTTTTTATAAGTCTGCGCCTAAGTTGACTTCGTTCTTCATCATGTTCAGAGCCATGTGGGATGATTTTTCGGGCATCCATCAGTTCGGTGGATGCTACTGAGATCCACGGTTTCATTCTAGCCTTATGGTCAACCTTACTAGCAGATATCACTGCTGTTTCCAAAGCCTTTTGGATATCATTCCAACCTGCCTCCGGAAGGGAATCGCTTAAATGGTCGCCTAACTGTCTTTCTAGTTGTTCCTGAAATATATTCTTCGCCTTATTATCAATAAGTAAAACCCTAAGAGGCTTCCCTACGGTGTCTTTCTACGTCCAGTAAGCCTCAAACAAATACGAGCTCGCACTAGGGCATGATCTGAATCTAAACATGTGCCCCAGAACGAGCGACAGTCTTCTATCGAACCCCTCCATCGGTGGCTGATGGCGATGTGATCTAGTTGAGTCCAACGTTGAGACGACTTTGGAGGTCGCCAGGTGAACAGATGCTTTTCCTTATGCCTGAAGTTAGTGTTTGATAAGAATAGGCGGTTATCTGAGCATACTTGCGACAGACGGTCACCATTGTCTGTTCTCTGAGCCGCGACACCATAACATCCACCTAGGTGTCTTTCATTTTCACTCAGTCTACCTACTTGAGCATTAAAGTCAGCAGCCATTATTACTATATCAGAGCGCCTAACGTTTTGGAGGAGGTCCGAAAACTTTTTGAAAAACTCATCTTAAACCTCGTCTGAACTGCAGTCAGTGGGGGCACAGGCAGATACGATGAAGAGGCAACGGCAATTGTCCCTATCTTTCCGGGTCCTTACTGTCCTGATTAGTCGGACAGCGCACAAGCGACTATCTACTGGGATCCAGTCAAGGAGAGATTGTTCAGCTCTACGACTCAATGCTATGCTTACGCCAGCAAGACCCTGGGAAGCAGCATCAGGGCTTCCAGATACACGAAGAGTAAATCGAGCTGCTCCTTTATTTTGACAAGGTGAAATCAGATTAATAATTTCACTAGGATCCTGTATGCGCGTTTCCGAGACGCAGCATACATCGATCTGTACCTTTCAGTGAATGGAAATAAAATGTTTCTTTCAATTTACAATTTTGAAATAGACTATAAATGAAAAATCATGCATATATTTCGGTTTAAAAAGTATACTCAATAAGAAGTTGAAAAAATCGATCATAAAAAGATCCAGAGAATGAATTCATTACATGCCGAGTTCCCTGAGTTATCTATCTGGTTGTGAAAAAAGTAAAAAATAATGACTTCAAATAAAACGAACAGTAGAATAAAAGAATTCAAAAGATCTAGCCAATGACAAGACAGCTGTTGTTCAGTTCAGGATTAAGGTTAGAAAATTATGTCAGTTAAAAGGTCGATGATTTTACAGTTATGTTCTATTACATAGTGCTAATTCAAACAATGATCACTAATCTACTAAAGAGCTGTTGAAAATCACATGTTTATCAAAAGTGCACCATGTCCTGCTCCTGAACATTATGCATTGAACCGATTACAATCTACTCAGTCATACAATATGGCTTTCTTTATAACCGGCTTTCTACTGAGATGTAGGATAATCTCCGTCAAAACATATTTATTATCAAGTGAACAATGATTATGTTACAAATTGGTCGAATCGAGTTTTTTTTATCGAGCTACAAAGACACTTGACTAGAATTGAATATGTGAATAGTAATAAAATGTTCTAATTAATATAATGATCTCAATCAAAATTAAAAACTTTAGAAACCATATTGTGTAGGATTTTGGTTGGACATTGTTGATGAAATTCAAAAATACGTAAGTTAATATGCTTTAATATTTTCCTACTTTCCACTGGCCCTCTATTTGATATTAGGTTTCTATTATTTTTCCCTTATTTTTATTTGAAATTCATATTAAAATTTAATCAACTAGCTTTAGACAGAATAAAAGCTCAAATATAAATCAATTCAGATTTTTATTCTGTTGAGTGAATCTTTTTTTCTCTCAATCTTTTTCAATAAAACCTAGTTCATTTAACTATAACTAATCTGTTTATTTTAAAATGTTCACTTTCCTAACTGCTATTATTTTTGCCAATTGATAAGAGAGAATTGTGTAAAACAATAGGGCTTCAACAATGGAAACGTTTTGTTTTGTTTTTCTCTTTTTTTCTGTATTTGAAAAAAAAAATTAATCAACATTCAATATTTGACATTTTGTTAAATACTTTCATTTGTTTATGATTAACTTCTATCATCAACAGTTAGTTAGTTATCTTTGCTTTTTCTGAACAAAAAAAAAAAACAAACTAAAAAGAATCAGTTTTATTAATTTCGTTTGTGAAATTTTTTTTAATGAAATCTAAATCATAGAATAAATAAGAGTGGCAATGAGAGTGTCGAAGTGAGAAAAGTAACAATAATAAATGCTAATAAATAATTAGTTGGCTTAGTTGAATTATTACCCTAAATGTTCATTATTGGTTTATTGAGAGATTTGTTTTCTGAAAATCCTAGAAAAAGATTTTTAACCAGGTATATTCAGTGATTTAGAAATGAACGCCATTGTTCATTAATCATATAAAAGATATTCAT
Organism: Schistosoma turkestanicum; assembly: GCA_944470395.2. Classification (NCBI taxonomy): domain Eukaryota; kingdom Metazoa; phylum Platyhelminthes; class Trematoda; order Strigeidida; family Schistosomatidae; genus Schistosoma; species Schistosoma turkestanicum. Next base: position 16,319,566 of record OX103979.1, read on the forward strand.
TATACTGGGTGGACATCATGAACTCTCAGTGAAAAGTCAATACTACACGGGAGATAGAAACTAGGACTTTCCTGTCTAGATTCATCGCTGTTAGTTGGAAACCATTAGGTTGTAGAACAATTGGGATCTCTTCTCACGTCAAGTTGTCTGTAGAGAAACAAGATGATCAGTGTGTGTTATTAATGATAAATGTTTCTGTTTGGAACGTTTTAAATTTCCTTCAGAATTTTAGGAATTACTTTTGAGGGTTATGTCCTAAGCTTCATCCTTAGTAAGACTCTTGACACAAACATATGAGAAATCACAGAGTGCTGGGTGTAACCTATTGTAAATATGTGTTCAATAATTCGTCTATACCTTTCACAAAGTATCTAAATTGGCTTCATAAGAAAATATATTACCGATCATTTCATTTGGGTTCATATTGTGATATTTTTTTTGAAATTTTCAATTTAGTCAGAAACATTTAAAAATAGTCCTGTGTTAATTTATTTCAATTAGACTAAGATTTAATCTTAACATTGATGATGTCCTTTAAAGTATTCAAATAAGCAGAACTAACGGTATTCACGAGATTTTCACTTGATCAAATGTCCATCGAATTTCTTGATCTGAGATATAATCAAGTAAGTAAGTTATTAGGTTTAGTTATTCTCAAACATAATTCATGGGATTGTGAATTGACTTCATTCATCCAAAATTTTAAATCGAAGTAATGTTCATAAAGATAATTTAAAAATCCCTCTTTTTATTTTGTCCAGGATTAATGTTTACACAAATGCTAATTTTTTGCATGAATTTATTTTGTTATAATCCATTTTGAATGATGTTTGTTTTAATGTTATGCCTAATTAAATTAACATTTAATTTGTTTACTTTAATAATGATAAATGTCTCATAAATTTATTTACTGATAATTTCTATGAAAATGATGTGGTCGATTGCTGATCATTGTTCAATAAATTTTTATTTCAATATGGAGGTTGCTTTTGAACTTAGAATCAAACATACGATTGTATAAGCATGAAACTAAACCCTTTTAATGATATTCACACAATAAGTTGCTAACGCGTATATTTGTTAGGTGTACTGTTAGAAAAGTTGAGTGAATTACACTATTGTCAACAATAAAACTTACTCGTTATTGATCAATAGGTTCAGAAAATACCATGGAAGGAATCTTTTTTTAAAAATATGTGAAACAATTTAAGACAATGTAAATTTACACTTGTAGATTGTAAGCTATGATTTGAATCAGCTGTATAGGTAGAAGGATTGGTTAAGAGTTTCGAATCAATGTGTTAAAAGCTTTTTCAAATAACTAGTGCGGTTTTTAAAATAAGTTATTATACTTTAACAAGTATATCAGCTTTTTAATAACTGATAACTTAAAGTCTTTCAATAGTCAATTTATCATGGCTGAAGAACAATATCTAATTAGGATAGTACTATTGGATGACTTTAATGATAAGAAATACCAGTGCTTGAAACTGCTATACTGTATGCAACTTATCCGGTTTTGTTACGCTGAAATTTGAAGCCGTTTTTAAAAATTATTATATACTAACCAAACATGTATATTCTAAATCATCGGGTAATGCCAAAAAACTTTACTAAACCTTGGAAACATTAAGCTAAAGACGCCAGTTATTCATCTAATAGATATAGCTTTCACTTAAAGAAAATTAAAGCAAGTATACGGATTCTGTCAATATAGTAGATTTCAATATTAAGTTGAATAATACTGCATAAGTTACTATGCATATCCAACTATAGTCTTTAATTGGTAAATCCCTATTATGGTTTAATTTTATTAAGTCACTTAGCATTTCGTTGTAAATGAATATGCTTTTAATTCGTAGGAATTTGTTCTGAGGTTTATGGAGGCCTTGGCTATTAGAAAATTAAAACTCCCCTTATGTGTGCAGAAACAATTTGTCATAACCTTGAATTTACCCTGGTAATCTTTAAGCCTAGGGTAATGTGACAATTTTCCTACCCTTTCTTATTCTTTTCATATTACGTTAATTTTCTCTCTCCTTTATTTACAATTATCGTCTTATGTTTATTTGACCTTATATTAATCTTCATATAAAATTCCTTGACAAATAAATATGTGTGACCAGACTGTTCGAAATGTATAGCGCGAATACATCACATTTTTCAGATCAATTACATCTTCTCACTGTTCTATCAAAATTTATAAAAATGACTAATTGTTTTAAATATTCTGAAGTAAACGAAAAATCCTAAACTGATAAATATTTGACGAACAAACTACTGAGTGTTGACACAAATTGAAACGTTGTGAACTTTTCAGTAAGAAATATGTCTAAAGATGATCATATTCATTTATGAAAGTTTTTATAAAATGTCCTAAAGCTTTTATACTGAGTAAATAGGACTAATATTTTTTACATATAACAGAGAAAATGTTGATGTTAGTAATGAAATATATTTAATTTTTGCTCAGTAAATATGTTACTCACCGATTATTTGAATTCTAACAGGATGTTGCACAGTACCTAGACTGTTGTTTGCTTCGCAAATATACCTAACAGGCTCAGTAATATCAGCTAGATATAAGGTTGAAGTGCCTTCAGTGAAATCTGTAATAGGTCGTTCACCGTCAGTAAGCCATCGAGTAGTTGCAGTAGGATTTCCAACGGCACGACAAGTTAAATTTGCATTATTTCCAAAACGTACACCAACTTGGTCAACTTTATCAATTATTTTGGGCACGAAATAAGTATCTGTAATAAATCACGCGAAACGTACATGCGTTAAATTATTGGATAAATCTATCAAGCAAAGTTATTTGTTTTATTAAATGTAGCTTGAATAAACATTCAGAAAAAAAATTTTATTCAATAACATTTCAGTAAATATCTTATTTTATGAGAATAATATCATACAGAAACATATGACAGATTATTGTTGTGTAAATATATCTATGTAGGTGGATTGATAAATGTTAATCAGATTAATTTCATAATTTGATCAAAAATTTATCAAACTGTGTTTTCCTTTTTGTCAACAAAATCATAATATATAATAGCTGTATTTTATTGAAGGTGCACAATGTTTTGATGATTGAAATATGGTGATTACATTTTTTAAAAAAAATGTAATAAAAATTAAAAATTCTCAGTTCAATTATTTTATTCATTTCCTGTCCATTTTTAATGGAAAAATATTTTTTGAAACTATATTTTAACAATTCAATACAAATTTCCATAATTGACTAGTGATATTTTTGGTGGCATTATATTCTCTAAACTAATAAATCAGTTGTTCTAATTTTTTGTAGTTCTGGACAATAACATCACATTCTACTTCAATTAGAAGTTAAATGGGTTATTAGTAGTTGTCCATTTGTAAAATTTTTTTCTAATGTTAGTCGACTCCATATTCAGTTCTGAGTAATCGAAGATTCAAGACGGTAGCAGATATTTATGAATCGAAATATTTTTTCATATCATTTGGTTTCACGTTATAAAGTAACTATTTATTACAACTGATATCAATAATCAAAAGATCCCGTGTGTGTGATCAGAATTTCAAGTACGATATATTTGAGGGTGCTCACTACTTTCTCTCAGACTCGAATGCTGATCGATTCATGAATGCAAGAGTACAAAGTCAATGGTCTTGAGACTTACTAGCAAGAATACTGATTCGGAATTAAAGACGTTATTAGACATTAAACCTAGTGTGTAATTTCTGCTTTTTTAATCAAAGGTGACCAAGTCAGGGATTAAACAATATCTTGAATGTATGCATACAAATAATATTACCATGAACTTGTATATCACACAACTATTTATTTCACAGAACTTACTTTTAACTCTTAAATAAGCTTTTGAACTTAATACTGAACCAGCTTGATTAGAAACTAAACATTCATAATGGCCTTCATCTGATAGTATTAAATGTTCAAATAATATTGAACCAGTCCCTGAAATAAAAAAAAAACAAATATACAAAGGAAAAGGCATGTAGATAACAATAAACTGATAATAACGGAATGATATTAAAGTAAAAATAATGCTCTAAATTTCGCTTATCTATTGTCATTGATCATTTTTCAATATCTGGATAGTAGAATAACTTGGCATTTTTATCAGTGAAATTGAATAAATGTTATTCATTGTCAAATATTTATATAGATATGTCTAGTGGTTACATTTCATGTTTTAAATCTTTTTGAAATTGAGGCTAGAAAGACACATCTAATTCAATGAAAGGTGCCGGCTACATATTATTCAATATTGGTTATAAAAATAAACGATTCAAAAATAATAAGTTTAAAAATTTCAAAACTTTGTTTTACGAAGAATAGGAAAGCTAGATTCATTTCAGTGTGAGTTATGCATTATCGAAGTTGATACCGATCATTACACGAAAGTATTCTTTGTGTAATCTTTATTACATTACAGATTAAAATGGATAATTATTTTTTTCAATAAAAAATAATGTTGTCTGATAGAATAACTTAAACAAAAGTTTGTTCGAACTACTGATATGTGGAGATCATCGGTCAACGTAATGAGCAATAAAAAATTGTGTATAATGGGTTTAAACAGTCAAGATTTTCACGGAAAATGTCAGGAGTAAATCAGCAGTTATTTACGCAAGCCATATAGGCTTTTTCTGTAATTTGAATATAGATCAACAAACCTTCATGAACCTATTAAACGAACCAGTACCGGCAGAAGTAACATAGTAATACCAAACAAATTCAAACACTAGGAAGCAATGAAAAAAAGATCCAGTCTAACTGTAGAATAATGATTTTGTTTAGATAACTTGTTTTAACTATTCTTTTTTCTGAAACCAAGACTCTTCATCAGATACCATAAATTATAATGTTCATGACGTATATATATATATATATATATATATATATATATATATATATATATATATATTTCATATACACAAAGTATTTAGACGAAATCCGGAAACCAGACAACTTATAGACCGTATCTGTTGTCGTTATTATCAATGTAACAAATCATTAGAACAAGAATATGACGTATGTCGGCATAATGTAAAGGTTTGCAACATTGTTTAACATAGTTTCTTTCTTTAAAAGAATCTATGTATGTGGTGAAATGCAATCATGGATAGCAAAATATGAAATAGACATTGTTTTTTTTGTTGTAATTTGTATACATAGATATATATATATATATATATATATATATATATATATATATATATGTATGAATGCTTACTACTACAAGATGCCAAATGTTTTATACAGAGAAAAAAATATATATATTTGTGTAAGAAAAAATGGGCTAAATATGAAATTTTGTAGCCTACTATGTTCATGTTATGTTAACATCAAATTTAAATTTATTAAATTCATATTATGCATGTCCAGTCTTAATAATGCCTGTATAATTTGGTTTTAATCATATTATTATTATTATTATAGATGGCTAGATAAGGTTACTTCTCCATGTCTAAATCAGTAAGAAGATAAATGTGACTGTTTGCCGTGTTCAAATCATATATCAATTTTCATGTTTAGCTGATTAGAATTGGAATGAAAGACAAGAAAATGTAATTTTATTTTGATAAAGAATTCATTAAAAACTAGTTGTTATATTCGTCGTATTGATCACTGCAGACTGTCCCTCCTCCGGAATAATTACTAACAAAATCATCGGAATCATGATTGAAACTTTAAACCATTTGTCAAATCTATCCTGATTGAAAGCAAAAGAGATAGGTTTTATGTTAGATTATGTTTGTTTACAAGGCACTTCCTTAGTGTTTACGTAACCAATAACAACCTGCGACCTAGATTTGGTCGTTAGAAGGTCCATTGGTTGCTTCAGGTTCACAGAAATTTTTGTACTAACGTGTACCAAATGTCTTTTAGCCTAAGTCTGTTGCATGTTGCTGAATTCTCGCAACTATCTAAAATCCGTAAATAGTAAACGTGCTGTATCCTGTCAGACTAGTGGTCAGATTATGACCTAACTGATGGAATTTGATCAGCAATGTGATGTGGACAACTCAATAATTAGCAGAAATAAAATCTTGTGCATATATGTTCGAACGGCCTGTACATTTGATTTTTGCACCCTACTGATAATATTCAATTCTGATGAGAATATTGATAAAAATTGACTCATATTTCTCTGTTTATGGTGTTATCGTCTTGTACTATTATTTGGCGAAAAATTAAAAAAAATTACATCAGTTTTCAATTCAGTTGTGTACAACAAAGTAATCTCTCCTTAACTCTTCTTTTTCGGCTGCTTATTGACAAACTTTCTGTTTCTTGTACGACAATATAAAATTCTATGGTAATCTTTATTGAAAAGTATTGTAAACTAATTTGAGTGACACTACCAGTTGCTTCAAATTCCACTTTATAATGAAATGGCTCTTTTTTTTTAAAGAAACTGTTGTTTCAACTATCACTTCGACTTGGATAAACTGCACCTTTATGCAACTGTGTAATTCATTTCATAAAATTTATTGTCAGGTTAGAAAAACCCAAGGCAATGACACTTATTTAATAGAAGGAACTGTGAAACAAATTTGAATCAGTGAATATATTTACAGGAAGATCAATCATTTTGTGTTAGAAAATAAACAACTGAAACAAAGAAACAAACTTCTACTATACTTAAAAAGGCTAAAAACAAACAAGTAAATATGGACAGATATGAAACCAGTCATTTCTAATGAACTGAACTATTTTAGTTTGTTCGTAAATGATCACAGTTTTCGATGGTAGTTTTAAACGATGTGTTTTCAGTTAAGGCCTTTAAAATAAGCAATACAAATTCGGTCTATTTCTACTTGTTATCGATCACAGGTTTAACTGGTTTATCAACAAGTGTTATGAATCTGTGGTAAATAATGCCGACATTATCGGAAAGAAAAAATTCGAAAGTACATTTCCGTGGTATTCATAAATCACTTAGATAAAGTTACCTTCAGTTAATCAATAATGCCAAATTTAAAATTTGAGAAAATATCTAAAGTATTCAATGTTACACTATCAGATACCTACTTTGTTAAACCACAGAAAACTTAGATAACGGTGAGCTGAACTCATGAATATTATCTTCAGTTCAGATACATATAAAGATATCAAACATAAGACAAACACTTCATTAACTCGTTATAAATATTAATTTCGCTTAAATGATATTAAATGAATAAATAAAAGCATTACACTTCCTTTTAACATAGTTCAAAAACAAGCAACAAAATTCCTAATTATACTGTTTATAATCAATCAAAATTAAAGACATTAAGTTTGACACGCATATCGCGCATTTTAAATGACCTCTTAAAGGCTTATACATGTAGGCTATTAAAATTTCATCATTCTATCTACTTAACCAGTTCAAAATTCAACTTAGATTTACTTGAAAAAAGAGCACGTAAATTCGAATTTATAATTGAAGATTATTAATTTACTTCCTTCTAATTTAAAAAAGAAATCTGAATTATAACGAAAGTGAAAAGTAAAAATTAACTTCCGCTTTATTTTGTACACTATTTCTCCTAAGTAATTTTATTTTTGTCAAGTTTTTATTCTTTGCAAATGTTTAACATTTGAGTATATACCGATAAGAATGTATAATGAAATCGATTTTTCTGAATGTCTTTCTAACTAAAATTGAAAATACTGACATAGGAGTTGTATTTGATCGGATCGGTGTAGTAGTTACTCTCTATTTTTTTAATGATTTGCTAGATGAAAAAAGAACCTATGAAAGTTTACGATGAACTATTCTACTTTTAAATTTTTTGTCGCTTTTGAAGATTGAAAATTTATGTCAAAATGTTGTAGAAATGAAATCTACTAAAAATACATTGAATTATCTTCGGCAAAATATTTTTACAATTCTGTGTAAATCGATTTTTGTTCTCATAAAAATCAGAATTCATTTTGACACTACCTACATTATTGAGAAAGTTCAGTTGACTAATAAGTGTTGATAAACACTTATATTGAATATATGCTAAAGTTTACTGAATACAACATTACGATGGTTGATGAAATTTATTTTGAATTTAATTTAAATAATGATTAATGATCATGTATTGAAGATTTTAAGATATGAAATGTTTTTCGAATGTAGGTTGAAGCTTAATTATATATAAGTAATACCGCTGAAAAAAAGAATTTCAGCATAGACAATAGTGTCAGTATTTTCAGAAATTTAATAAACAATTAACCTTGAAGTGCTTTTTAATCATTTTAAACAATACTCAATCCCAAAATATGAAGGAAGGTATGAATCTATGTCAAAGCAAACATCACATTAAACTAAATGAGAAGTCTATTTAAATGCATATGCCGTTAAATACCCAAGATCAATAGAATATGACGTGGATCTACTGATGACTTTAAAATGTTCTTATCTATTCAAATATAGACGGCCATGTACACAGAGATTCTAAAACCCCCTCATTTATTAAATTAAAACAATGGTAATGGTTATTATTTAATTTAACTAGGATTATGAATAATAAAAAGCTGTAAAGATTCGATTTCAAGATAGTTAACTACATATCCCTAATCATGAACAAATGAATTTTCCCCTTTTATGATACTGTATGATCAATGTCAAATTGATTTCCTTCAACGTGATGTAGAATTACAAGCAAATATTACATATTAGACTGTATGAAACAATGTTGTATTCAGATTTTGTAATTGCCAATACAAAATGAACCTCAGTTTATTAGAAAAAAATAATTCTGAATAGAATTTAACATAAAAATAAAGTTGAACTAAGGTGAAAAGAAATTTTACTTAATATTATGACATTTTTTACGATTAAATATTGTATGAAAATAGTGAAACATTTGCTTGCAATGATATGTGAGTTTTAGGCAACTAAGGTATTGGAAAATGTTTCAGCACTGCAAAATAGTGTTCAATCTGATCAGTATGATTAAGATCAGATGCAACATTTATGAGGTTTACTGGTGGCATCTATCACTGGTGGGAAAAATAAAAGTTAAACCGGAATGGAAACATAATACTATTTTAATTCAATTTGAAATCGATCGGCTTATGTTCTTGTATATAGTTTTAAGTGAAATTTAAATAGTCTTAATTAGCATATTTGCGTCATGAACGACCATTTAGTCAATAGCTGTGCGGATAACAAGACGATTATTGAAATGAAAGGTACTGTCTTCGAGTTCCAAAGTGTACATCAACTCTGAGATTTAGGTACCTTTATCTGAAGACTGTATAATAGAACGAAATATGCATCTTGGATTCTACTGCTTGCCATAATTGATCTATATCATTCTGCTCAAGCTAAGAAATTTTCGTTTTTCAACACCCTACATTTTCAACTTTAACATCTGATATCATGTGATTAAACTTTTTTATTTAGCAGTAAACTAGTCTATGGTTCAGTAAATTTCTAAATTAATTAAATGTCTACACCTTAAAAGCATTAGTATTTCATTAATCCACCGTTCGTCTGCTTTTGTTTTTCAATTTTGAAATAGGTTTTATAATATGAAATGAAGAAAAAGGAAACAGAAGCTATTTTACTAAAAGAATTTTTTTTTCAGTTTAATAAATACTTTTTAATGAATATGAATTCATTTTCTGCTCAGTTATATGTTTTTATTTTTTATTTTGTATGAAAAAAAAAGTTAATAAAATCTTAAGGTTGTATTGAATTTCTCGTGATCAAATGAAAAATAGACTGGATATATTTATGGTTGTTGATTAACATTAGTCCATTAATTTAGAAATAGATAAATTGGTGTATTTTGCTTGGATAGCAAACAAATGCTACACTTTTTGCTGATGTATTTTCAATAATCGTTGGACATTTTCAATTAGAGTTATGGAGATTAGTGTTTTTACACATTTGAAATCATCAATCAATCATTGTTAGACCACTATTAGAAACCTGGAAGTACTGGACGACCGTTTCGTCCTGGTATGGGACTCCTCGGTAGTGCGCATCCACGACTCCTGAACCTCGCAAGATTCAAACCCAGGACCTTCGGTATTGTGCGCGAACGCCTAACCATAGGACCACTGGGCCGGCATCCAACGGTGTTAATGTCTGACTGTGATTGATCTAAGGATTTTGCGCGACCTCACCCATTTGTCTTCGGTAGTTACTGCCTACACCCGACAGGATTGAACTCCACTGGTCACCAGAACCTTTTCACAAGAACCTCGAGAATTTTCTCACGAAGGTAGTCACTAGTGAGCACATTTTAAGATATTTTCAATTATATGTATGGAGATTAGTGTTTTTAGAAATTTGAAATCATCAGTCAACCGAAGACAAATGGGTGAGGTCGCGTTCGCACACAAGACCGAAGGTCATGGGTTTGAATCCTGCAAGGTTCAGGAGTCGTAGATGCGCACTACTGATTAGTCCCATACCAGGATGAAACGGCCGTCCAGTGTTTCCAGGTTTCTAATGGTGATCTAACAATGATTGACTGAAGATTTCAAATGTGTAAAAATCATTAGACAGTTAATTAGTCTGTATTTTAGATAAAATCTAATGTATTATATGCAGGTTATCATGGTATATACACACATGAACTTGACACAATACATCTGCATCAAATATCCGATTAGTGAGATAACAGTTTCCATTATTATTACTAAATCGCATACGACAGTAGATTGTAATGGAGATTGAAGGCAATAATTTCTTAGTCTTTTTCACATTTCTTTCAATAGAAATTTTATTTCGTTTGTTAAGTGTTTATAACTGACTACAAACTCACTTGATTTTATATGGTGGTAGATTTGAATGCAGCCGGCTGCTAGCAACTTTGAGTACAGCATCACAGAATTTAACACATTTGAATTTTATTTACATAATTAATAGTGAAGAAACCTTACTGCTACAAAGAGCTATTCATTTGTTTATAAGCATCTAGAAATTTATTGCATTTTAGCGCCTGAATAACTAATAATCTTCATTCAGAAATAAAATGAAATATTTTAAGTATTATTGCTTTGGATAGTTTGGATAGTTTATCAGTATACCAAACAAACAAACAAACACAATAATTATAATAATTAGTATAATTTTATCACTTACTGTCCAATAATTCTACTTACCGACAAGTGTTATACGTTTATTAGTTGTTTGAATAGGAATTTCATTTTTCAACCAAACTACTGTAGGCTGTGGATGACCGGATACTTCACAATCCATTCGAGCCACATCACCAACAGATGCAAAACTAGCTTTTGGTGGCACATGTATGATTGGATAACCCTCAGGTATACCTGTGATAAACATAAATATATTTAGTTAATAATAAGAATTATAATTAAGTGACAGAGGTTTCGGTCTATTGAAGTAAATGAAATAACAGTTAATATATGATAAATTTGGAGAGTATAATAAGTTATTATATCTAAGTGAATGCTTATTATCATCCAAATGAGTTTACATCACCTCGATATTTTGTTTGTCGTATCGAAATAAATACATATCAAGTTAGAAGGGAATGAAAGTGTGTACAATGTGTCTTTTCATTAAAGTAAGCCAAAAATGATAGAAAGTGGTTTCAAGAATAAAAAAATGGAAATCGGACGTCAAAAGGAATCAAGTGATTAAGCTAAGAAATTTTTCGTTTTATTGGTGCAACTAATAGGCACTGTACAGTCATAGTGAAATGTATTAACAAATCTAAGGGTCGATTGAGAGTGTTCAGAAATTTATTATACCGCAGTCGGGTTACTTAATAATCTAAAGAATAACAAAGGTTACCATTTATCATTAGAATATAAATAATCCTCAAGTATTTGTATCTGTAAATTAATAAAATTTGCTTAGAAGTTTCAACGTTACTTTCATGAAGTAATGTAGTTAGTTTATCATAAGAAATGTGGTAATTAATATTGAACGACTTGACAATTAGACTTTATCATTCAATAAATGAAGTATATTTGACAACTTACTTAACTGTTGTTGATTAACTGATATAAATTTTTGAGAAACCACTAAGCAAACATCTAACGGTGCTAGTGTCCATCGTCAATCAATCCATGGTATTGTGCAGACTAATCCACCATCTTCGGTGAGCACTATTCACATTCTAACATGGTTGAACTCTACTGGTCACGACTTCACTCTAGAAATCGGAGACACTTCCTCACGCAGCTAGTCGCTTATCAGCACCCGGTAATTTTCACTTTGGGGTTGTGGAGACTGTTGAGTTTCAAAGAAACCATCTTCAAAACCTTAGAAGGGATATATTTTCGTCAAAGTATGATGACGAAAAGTTGAAGTATTGCGCAACTAGACTTTAGTTACATGAGTCTTTATTTAGATATCATGCTCCCAGTATATGTTGTCACATAGTATGCATTATGAAACTTGACAGATACCCCAACTAATATGAATTGCTGAGGACAAAAATTTATAAAATTAGCAGAATAATATTCAAGGTCCTTAAAAATATAGATGTAAAATTACGTTTAATTTTTATTTTGGAAGTGGCGTACAACTTTTAAGCACACAAACAGATCACTGAATAGTGATGATCTTTGTCATGTTTTAAAATCCTGAATGTTAATTGAATTTGATCAATGAATTTATATTGTAGCCAACAGTCCAGGAGCTTGGACAGTATTGTGTATTGTTTTTAATGCTACACCTTTCGGAACACTGTGCTAGAAATCTTTTTTTATTCATGGTCTTCTGATCAATTCAGTTAGGCATTTCTATGAAACAAGATCAATTCGAATTCGGTCACTCAATAATTCAATAGCTACATTTCTACATTTAAAAGTCTAGTTTTTATACATAAAAAAATACAGCAAAGTCTTATCTAATATGCACATGTATACATTGTATATTTTCGACTTCTACAAGAGATTTTCAACCATCAGAATAAATAAATTTCATCAGTCACATTTATTATCATGCAGTTTTATTTATATTTTTTTAGTTAATGAGAAAATTGCTGTAAATCGAATTGTTTGTACATGTATATATCTCAATTGAATAAGTATTAAAAGTCATAACCATGTTATCAGATCTACTTCTGGATTAATTTGCCATTATTTAGTCACGTGATTTATTCCAAAATATAAAGTATGAGATAATTACGAATCAATAACAGCATACTATGAGTACCTGGATATATCAACTGACGCTATATCCAAATGAAAAAAAACTATGTTCGAATGCTCTATTATCCATTAGGATTCACTGTAATTATTGTTCAAAGCATCAATGAAAATTAGTATGAAGAATAACGAATGTAATTGGGTAATTTAGTTTTGATAACAGAGTAAAAACAAAAATTGTATTTAGTCTTTTCCGAATTCCTGTTTTCAAATGTACGCCGAACTGTAATCATTCCGCTTTGTTGTATTATTTTATTTATATTCATTTATCATTCACAATAACACATTTAATTGTTTGACTTTTGAAAAATTTTGTTTAAAAGTTTTACTTGTAGTAATTAAAGTTTACAGGGAATTTCACGGTTTACAAGCACTGATCTAAATAGGTTATGAGTCTATAATTAATATAATTTGGCGTAATAAAATATAGGTTAAACTGGTCAATTTTGAAACCACTAGTATTAGGCTTTTATGAGCAAAATCGATTTTATTCTGAATAAATGTAGATTTTTCGGTAAGGTTTTCGAAATTGAAACAATTAGAGGGAAATCATGGTATAGATTAGAATAATCAAAACAATGAGTAAGGTAAGTGTTTTTATTGATAACAGAGTAAAATTAATTTATTTTGTCTAACAGAAAAAACTAATATAGTTAGACTAATAAGATGAAATCATGTGTCCTGAGGTTATGATTCTCCAAATCCTCTTTCTAAATAGTAGTAGTCCAAAGGCGAAAGACTGCTTTAATTCAAAAGATCCAGGATACCCACCATGAAAACTTAATCATTCTGCGTAATCATATTATAATTTTGAATAAAATACATTAAGTAGCACTGAAAGAAATTTTTAACAGCATCAAACTCAAGGTTTTTTTAATTTTAAAAGTGTTCTTAACTACCTTAGAACAGAGAACTCCTTTTTCATGACATCATGGTGCAGGTGCATCCACTCGTCGTGTTTTATGAAATTCTGATCTTCTGAATTCCTCATAATGCCTGTCTTTCTCCTTATAAATTTATCTTACCGAATTATACTTCCATAATCATATCTTCGAACCCTAATCTTCTCCATTACTGCTCCTACTTCCACTGTCTCTACCACTATGTGATTTGAAATGACAGTTGCTACTCTAAGCTGAGGCTTTATGGCAACCTGAACCTATGTAAGCATGTACGAAGTCCTATGTTGTAACTGACTAACTAGGACTATATATCAGTCACATTACCAGATTATGTTAATGGCAAGGTAGAGAAAATCAGTTTTAAGAATGGTAAACATGTTACTGTAGTCCTTGTTAATAAGTTTAAATGTAAATGTCAAAATGAATATAACATACTGAATGGCCTAAACAAGAATAATATTTATGACTGTTGGCAAATGTCAAATGCTTTCTAAGATGAATTATCATAATCTTTTCAAGTCTGATTGTAAATTTCAAAAAATATTCTATCATGCATACATTTCAAAACCAAGCGAGTAATAAATTATGGTGCCAGAGGTGAAAAAGATAATATACAACCAGTTGACAGTTTTCAGTAAATTCACTTACGATCATTTGCATCATAAACTGTTAAATAAGCTGAAGCACTGTCACCTCCAACATGATTTCGTGTTATACATTGAACTTGTAGGCCATTTTGCCCTCGGTGTACTTTAGTTAAACGTAATAAACTCCCATCTGGAATATTAAGAACACCACCTACACCAGGAGCAGGTCGGCTAACTTGACGATCAAGAAGAAAATTTACTGTAGGAGTTGGATTTCCATTTACTCGACAGAAGAATAGTGCAGTTTCACCACTGATTACATTTACATTACTTGGAGGTTCAATTATTTTTGCTGGGCCTAAAATGTATAAACATAAATACAATATATTGTTACGGAAGCTTATTGTGTAATCTTTACTGTAATATCACTGAAATTAAAAATTGTACAGAAGTTAAATAGTAAGTGCTTTCACTCTCGTTTCGGATTATTCAAAAGTTAAAAGGATTATTAAAATTACTAAGATCTCCTTCAAAAACTTTGTTTTTCTGTTAGGCAAACAGCATAATATCCAAAAATTGTATCGTTTCACAGACTAGGCTGCTTCATGAAATATTAGAGAAAATGTGAAGAATATAAAGTTGTTTGTCAGTACAAGTAAAGTTGTTTTATTTATTATGGATTTTCATGATAATACTTTGTAACTCATATTGACGGTCCCATTTAAGTCGGAAAATTGTTAAAAAAAACAATACGTCAAGAATAATGTCGAACGTTTAAAAAAGGCTAAATTATGCAACACTCAACTTTGATCTAAAAAGGATTCTTTATCATAGATCATTATGTAATGCCTGATTTATTAAGTATGGAACTAGGTTTGTGTATGTACCATTCAATAGCTGCACCGGATATAAATATTAAAAAGTCATAAATGATAATGAATGAATAGCTTTATTGTTAAAATACCTCATTTATTAAGAATTAAACTTCAAAATATTTAATAAGCTATGCTTTACATCCAATGGGGTTATTCGTTATGCAGAAACTCCTAGTTATAGCTTCCTTCACTCTGTCATTAGCGATACAATCTCATGATAAATCTTGTACCTAATCAGTAGTAAATCACTTAACCAAGGATAACGGAAGAATGTTTACTGAGACTATGGTGATATTAAAATTAGAGTTTCCGCTATTAACGTCAGTTTAGTTACTTAGTTTGACATCAATGAAAGAGAAACTTAGCGAATAGCACTGAAATTAATGGAAGAATCATTGCCAGAAATAGTTTCATTGATAAGAAACTTAAGTAAAAAGGAGAAAGAACAATAAATATTTCAGATAATTTATCAGATTATAGTAACTATTTCATTCAAGTTTCTAACATCATATATATATATATATATATTTTCCTTTAACATTCACAAATTAGTCGGTAAATTAAAACTGAGAAAAACAAACAAATAATTAAGAATGGAAATGTGCTATATTTCGAGATTTTTTATAGTTTCGCTTTATTCCGACATGTATTAGTATTTTTTCTATAAGTTACAGAATTCTATTTAAAGTTAGTTTCGGTGAAAATTGGAAATTAAGTCTAAATGAAATTTGGTTGACTAAGCATCTTTGATATCAGTAAAATTAATATGACGAAAAAAGTTTCACATTACGTGACAGTGACCATCAAACTACGGAGCTGAGAAATGAGTTGTGAATTTAATTGCTATCAAGTTTTAGTATAAGAGTTGAAATCACTAACATGATTTTTGTGTTTTACGAATAAATAAAATTAGATGCTCAGTTTTCATAGTTGACAGTGTTTACTAGTGAGGTTTGTTAAACAATGTCTACCTAGGATTAAATTATTTCAGACAATGAAATCGGATTCAATTGTGAAATGTTTTTGTCAAAATGTTCATTCAGTCGTATAGATAAATACAAATACTTGACAGTGATAATGTCAATAACAAGAGAGTTTCATGCAGCGTTAAATGAACTGAATTAACTGCCATATCCGCTTTGTTATGTGATTTGAATCTGGCTGATTACACGTAGATTAGAAATGATCGTTTAGAATAATTACATTAGCCTGGTAAACGATAATGTATTTTATTAATTTTACAAATGCCTTACTCAGACTAGTTAATGATGCTGAAAACGTGAACATTTTCCAATTGCGATTTCATATATCGTAAAAAAACCCATCATCATCATCATAAAATTTTGAATCCACCTCTTTAGAAAGTTTAAATGTTTAATTTATTAAATTTTCATAGCTTACGGATTTTTTCAGTAAAATGTATGACAAAGTGATTTCCCAGAATCATAGGGATGCTTGTCTACTCAATCAGTGTGTACATTATACAATTTTTTTTATAAATTAGTAACATCTGTATTTTATAAATGTGGTAATATATTTATGACCACTATACTCGCCTATTTTGGTAAAAATATCACACATCTTACTAGGCAATGTGTATTAACTGACGGAATAATAACACGTGAAAAAAAGCTTATTCATTATTTTTTTTGGTTCTCTGTTGTAATTAAATAAATTTTTAATTCCATTTTTTTAAAAATTTTAATGACTTCAGATTTTCAAATTTTTTTCTAAAAAATGTAGAACATAGGACAATAAATTTCCTGTTTGAAATTTGACTGTTAAGACTAACATAACGAAAAACATATGATGCTGTAGATATCACATAAAAAGTTTAATTGATTTTAATACTTACTGACTGATTAATTTATAAAATACAATAAAAATTTAACAAAATTGACATAAGTAAATGAATGTAAATGAAAATGAATTCAACACTGCGAAAAGAAATTCAAAAAAATTCTGTTTTCTCTTCTTCTCTAGTCACTTAAGTAATTAATTTTTTGAGAGAGAGTAGTTTGGTTTTGAAATCTTATAAACAATAATATTGAAAAATTAATTATTTTTGAATTGAACATTGAACATGAATATATGTATGTGAATAATATAAACAACTGTGCCAAATTAATAAAGAAAATCTATAATCCATTTTTATTACATCCAAATCAATATTTAAAGTGAATAGATTAATTAATTAGGAAATCTGGGGAAAAAATTGTCTTTTCCTAGTATATCATACTGTATCATTAAATGATATGTTGGAAAACCCATTGTAGTATTGTCTGTTTTTATTAAATTTTATACGAAATTTTGTCTGACCTGATTCATTTTATTTGAAAATCTGTAACTGAACTTCAGAATATTCGTATTATTGGTTAGTTTTCCAGTTAGTTACAACGCAGAACTTCGTACATGAATACATAAGTTCAGTTTGCCATAATGCATCAGTACAGAGACGCAACCGTCACTTCAAATCACATAGTGCTAGAGATGGTAGACTTATTACTGGTAACGAAGAAGATTACGGTTCGTAGGTATTATTCAAGAAGTATATTTCTGTGACATTAGTTTAGAAAGGGAAAGGTGGAGATGACAACAAATTCATAAGATAAAAATTTCATAGAAAACAACGAGTCAATGCACCTGAGCCATTACAAACGGTTTTGAGGCATGTCGTTCACGGTCTCTAACCATTGGTTAGCATCATCTGGCGGGCTTCAACCAGGTGATCGGCACCTAAAAACATGACTCAGTTCACTTGTTATTGACTTCATTGATTTGCGCCATGTTCTGGTTTGGCCGCTCCTAGCATTCTTCCAACCTATCCCTACACCATAAAACATAGCTCGCTGAGCCAGTTGATGGTTAGGCATACGCAACACATATCCCAACCACCTCAACTGATGAATTTTCACTACTTCATCAATTGATCTGCCATCCTTACCTAGAAGTCGCTTCCTAATGGCAGCATTGCTCACTTGGTTGTCCCAGTATATACGAGCAATACCTCGAAGACATCTTTGCTCGAATACTAATAACCTACGAATGTCATCTGCTCTTACCGATCAGGCTTTTCAGCCATAAAGTAGGGCGAAGCAAACTGCTCGTCCTTTGGTTAGCAAATAGATATCTCGCTTTCGCCATAAGTGACGCAAGTTGGCAAAAGCCAATCGAGCCTTCTGTATCCGAGCTGAGATTTCGTCAGTCACCAGTCCATCAGCACTGATAAGACTTTCCAGATAAGTGAAGAGGTCTTCACCACGCTCAACTACTTCACTCCCTATTCCTGATTCAGGTGCCATACAAAGCACATGGGACCAAATTAGTCACAATTCGTATCATCGACATCTTATTAACTCTAATCAAATTTTATTTTTATTTATATTAGCCTTTTATGTATACAACTAACACTGATGCAACAAACTGACAGCAAATGATATTGATATCGTATCAGATTATCAATAAAAAAACATGACATTTTTATCATAAAGCAACGCAGAAATTAGCACTTAGCTGAAGAATGTAAAATTACTTATCGTATAAAACCATCTCTTGTAGCTACATTATTAATAAATACAAGCATACACCAATGTTAACAAACCAACGCAAAACAAAATGCATGAGTAAAATATCACGGGAGCTGAATGTCATAGATTAGTAGCTACTTTGAGAAGGCTAGTTGTTATGTGATTGACTTTCATTTGAAACGGTTTCCATGGTATTGTCTATAAGACTACGGCTGATTAGCTTAGTTTATATTTTATAGTTTAGAGATTAGTCTTATCCATTGACAAGGAAGTCTTCAAGTGCTCAATTAATAGGACTCTATTTATGTATGATGACTTGACTGACCATTTATTCCTGTGTTTTTACAATGTCGTGATTTATGTCTGTTCTATACTAAGATTATTAATGACTTCTCAATCACATACCTACTATCAACTCAAGTGGTATTTCATACGGGACAAAGTCACTGGATCACTGGAAAAGATTTAAATTTAAATTTTGATCGACCATATCCTTGGTTGATTGATTGAGGCAAACTGTTATTTAATTAACATTTTGAGCAGAATTAAAAAAATGTATCTTGTGATAATCTCATAGAATTTGCGAACAGGATCACTTTTAAGTGCAATTCTATTGAATCAATCGTATAAATAAAGTGTGATAATTAAATTTGAAACGAATTCGAAGTCAATCTGTGTTATTCAGAATAAATATAAACATGAAATCATTGAAATTCATCATGTAAAATAAAATAATCAATAAAAAAATATCCCAATATCCATTCAAACGTGAAGCATGAACATTATCTCACATTGATAATCATTACGGAAATTACGCACACTTAATATAAAATGAAAATATTCAGAGGACGGAAAAAAAAGTCTGACATATGATGTAAATTAAACGAATGATTTCATGTTGTAAATTGGGTTTTTTTATATATTTTTTTAACAAAAAGAATTCTAGTTTTTCGATAGATATTGATGTTTGTTTGAGAATAGAATATAATTCAAATGAATGAAGACTTTATATTGGTAAGAATGGATCAGTATATGCAAGTACTTTGAGTAATGTAGACACAAAAAAAACTGATACATCTATTCACTAATCGTTAGTAATTAATTTTAATTTTATACTATATATGATACGTCATTGCTCTCTTAATGGTCACATTTGGGTATTTTAGTTATTAACTAATTGCAAGCAATATTTTCTTCTAAATCAGATAACACATAATGTTACGAAAATAGAGACCTCACATTAGATGATATGAGTAAATAATTGAAATCATTATTAGTATTATTGACTTAGTTAAAATGATTTGATAATTTGATATAATGACTCATTTTTAAAAGTTAATTTATAAGGTTTCATCTCGATAATAATATTGTAATGAAATTTTTTAAACTCATATTTGAATTGCTACCTTTTATTAGTTCTTACCTGATGAACTCATCTGGTTTTGAATTTGGATAAATTAAAAATATGAAAACTTAGACATCGATAATATTCGCTATGCAAGGTGGATAGTTGACTGGTTACCCGAAATCTATATTTCATGTTATTTGGCACTGGTCTGTAAGATGTAGTTGCAAACTGGAATATCCAATCCCCTTTAACTCAGCTTAACAATAAAAGACTCTAGCACCAAGCCGTTTGGACTATGATTAACCTCATGTAGGAATGGCATAAATTTACAGTTGGTTAATCACTATGTAGGGATCAATTGGATGTCTATCCAATCCTCCTCTAGTGTGTGATATGATCCCGATTTTCCTACTGGCCCAGATGACCCAACATTAAGTTTACTAGGTAAAGAGGAGGTTGAATGTAGTAAATAGGAATTCCCGGGCGACATTGTAGCTTGATCAGCGATATCCGATCAACACTGAGCAGGATTCAACACATATGGCACTTGTCTAAGTGACAGTTATAGTCGTAGTAACAAGAGTTGAGTATCTATTTGCAGTTATGGTAAGTTGAATCGTTATAATTTATGGGTTTACAAATGACTCAAAATTCAAGTTTACTTATCCTTGTTGCAATAAGATTGAAAGCAACTTCTAACAAGACGTTCTTAAGTAGTAGTTGTAAGTAACTAGTTTTGATGTAATAATCTTCTTGGAAGATTACTCCTCATATATTTTATGAAAAAGTGTCAATCAGTAATAATGTGGGAGTTTGAAATACTGATTAAAAAAACTCAAGAAAAACCACTATATGCATGGTAATACGCGTCTGTAATAATACAGCAGGAAAAGAAAGGTTTCTAATAAAGCAGACTTTAATCATTCTCACTAAATGCTTCAAAGTACATCCACGTTAAAATTTCTTCTTTCGCTGCTAACAAATGTTTGCTGAGAATTCAGTAATAGCTTCACATAGTATCAAATGCTTCCACATACCATATAATTATGTACGGAATCCTTGGAAAGATCGATTTACTTTTCCTAGTAGTAGACAATAAAACATTCTCTCAAGAAGTTCACCTTATTTATCAATCCAAAATATATTTCTTAAACAGGTTACTGGTGTATAATAAACTACCGAGTTGCCTTTTCGTTATTGTACTATTTCGAGACTATTATTGAGCATGAAAAAATAACTCTTCAGTGAATTACGTTAGTAAACATTTTTTATTTTTTTGACATCTAAGCCAACTTCGTTAACTTACATCAACATGAACAACAATCTGATTACCAAATTCAATCGATCGTTTTGTTTATTCCATCATCAACTTTAGTTTACATAAGCTGAATAATTTTTTTAATTTTATTTAACCTGTTTGTTACTA
The DNA here is from genome assembly GCA_944470395.2 of Schistosoma turkestanicum. Lineage (NCBI taxonomy): Eukaryota > Metazoa > Platyhelminthes > Trematoda > Strigeidida > Schistosomatidae > Schistosoma > Schistosoma turkestanicum. The sequence goes on from OX103979.1 coordinate 16,341,360, forward strand.
TTTATTTACATCAATGATAAAATGCTTTCAATAACCTGACAATATAAAAAATCTTTAGATGGTGGATAAAATTTGTAGCCAAAGTGGATGAGTAAGATGGAGTTTGGTTCTTTGAGCTGGATGTTTGATTTGTAGAGCTATTATTGTTGGTCTGAATAACATCGGCAGCACAAAATTCGAGTAGAAGTGAAGTATTCGAATTATTCTATGAACAACTTCTACTTCACTTCTCCCGTACGTTTTAACTTATAATGCTGTTCAGACGAACAATGAGAGCTCCACAACCAAAAAACATCCAGCTAAGAGAACAATACTCCACCACGATATAAAAATTTCTTTTAGTTGTTAGTTTCATTTGGTTTTCAGGTAACCGTATATTCAAACATTAGAATTCCATTCATAGCTTAAGTTGTTGAGAACATTATTTTAGTCATTCAGTGGTAACAATATAGAAATTTCTATGGAATGCTTACTCATAGTGTGGTGTGTGCTACTTATACGAACGATATAAGTAGTATAAGAAGGGAGGTGAAAGAAGAACTCTCACGGTCACTAGAGGAAAACGGAAAGCAAATGGAGGAAAAGCAAGAAGGAAATGGAGTACTGACAAGAAGTAAAGGAAGCAACAGCAGGAACGGAAGAAGGCTGGAGCGTTGGAAGTCAGGACTTCAAAGGTGTGCAAATAGAGTGTTCAATGTAATGTTTTTGTTTTTAATTGATTAAGAGTGTAAATACAATCTATTGAGCCTGCCTCCGTCTTCTCAATAGTAGTAGTCAGAGAGATTCATTTAGATGATTAGGTTTAGACGTTAGCCTAAGCGCTTGATCATCGTTAGTCTACAATAGAAAAGCAAGATATTTTTAACCAAAAATACGCTCTAGTAGAACATACAAATTACATTAATATGTATTGAAAACCTTTGATGACAATTGATAACTAGGTAATTACTAATCCCGTATATCACTAACATCGATAGATGGTAACAATTTTTATTTCTAAACAGTTAAAGCTGTATATAATATAAGTCTTTGAGAATAAAACGTATGGTGTTACTTAAAAAATACCGAAATGTGCATGAGTTTCTGGTTGTTAAGCATTGTGTACAGTCTATGAAGAAGTAACATTCCAAATTAATCTCTATATTATTTCTTTGCAGACAGAAATTGATAAAAAGAAAACTGTCCATTTTTTCAAATTGTCGGCAATTACAATTCTTCTTTCAAATGATTTCGGTAAATTGTGAGTAGCAGTGAATAATGTTGATATTAAAAAATTATTCGGTTTTTATAAAAATATCAAATACTTTGTATGAAACCATATTTTCTTTAAAAATTTGTTTGCTTTTTTTTAAAAATAGTTTGGCTTAAAATTACACATGACTACTGATCGCTTCATGATAATGGAAACCGTTGCTAAGACGACTAATGGATATTAATTTCATTGAATTGGGATAGATCAAAAATGTTTGTCACCAATTGTGAGGATAAAAAAATAAAAAAAGGCATGTAATTCATTATCTGCTTTTTTTTATGAATAACACGTAAGAACGATTGAAATCTATTTGTTTAATTGATTGAAATAATTAATTTGAATAAGAAGAAATTTTGCTAAGAATACAATAAGTTACACATTTTCGAAACCATGAATCGGTTAATGTTAGACCACCATTAGAAACCTGGAAGCATTGAAGACGGCAGTTTCGTCCTGGTGTAGGACTCGTCAGCATCGCTTATCCGCGACTCCTGCACCCCTCAGGATTCGAACCCAGGACCTTCGGTATTGTGCGCAAACGCCTAACCTCTAGACAACTAATGGTGTTAAAGTCTAGCTTGATCGATTCATGGTTTCAAAAATGTGTAACGTAACAATCTTCACAACCCCGTAATGTAATATAATACGTTGTAAAATAAATACTATGACTTATTTTATAAAGTTGTTTTTTGTTTTCAAGATTTACCACTATAATTAATTTCCTAATTTATATTTCATAGTAAATAAAATGTAGTAATAGTATTTTAATGTGTTAACCTCTGAAATATAATAAACTCTAGTGTGAATTATATTTATATTTATTTTTTCAAAAAGTTGTAGTATGCATTCCAACGCTTTAATAAAACAAAACGAATAAATATTGTTGAATGAACTGATTTGTCTAGGAAAATTCAAACATTTTACAAATGTATTTTTGTGTAGTACGTTCATGAACTCATCTAGTACAATAATGTAAATTTAATTATAACAAACTAGATTATTAGTTCATTTTATAGGTGAAAAGATTAAGTGATCACGAAAACGATCACATTTTTGATTAGAGTTATGGAGATTATTGTCTTTATGCATTTGTAATCATCAGTCAATCATTGTTAGACCACCATCGGAAACTTGGAAGCACTGAAAAACGGCCGTTTCATCCTGGTATGGGAGTCATCAGCAATACGCATCCAGGACTCTTGCAGTTCACAGGATTCGAAGCCAGGACCTACGGTCTTGTGTGCGAACGCCTAACATCTGGATCACTGGACCATGACGTAATCAAACATATGAAACATGTATAACTTGTGATGACTTTAGTGGAAAATAATAAATTAATGATAACAATAGTAATAATAGTGATAATAGTTCAAGAACTTATGAGAAACTTCAAGTACTTGAATGATTAAGTGTAATAAAATATTTAATATTTCATTGAGTAGTCTAAAATGATTAATAGTCAGTGAAATAAAAAAACTGAATGAAATTATTGTGATTGAATCTGGTTAAATTGAATAATATGTTGTCATTAAAATTTGCATTTTATTGTAGACATTTCGAAAAGCAATTTTAATGTCAGTTATCAGTGGGTAAACATGTGTTTTATCAATAACAATAACAGTTTATTCGACATATAGAGTAGGATATATATATATATATATATATATATATATATATATATATGTAATAGTTTAACGTCAATTGTTAATAACCACAAGCTATAGGAAACTAAGAGTATCTAATACACAAATAATTTTCTTCACATGACTACATTGCAAGCTGAAATAACTATAAATGTACATTGTTTTGTGTCGTTAAACTTTCTTTGTTAATTTCGGTTCTTATTTAACAGATATGCATTACTAGGAACAAAATTAAATTTTAGTCTGTTTAACACTAAATAAAGCAAAATAATAATAATACAAATATTACATTTAAAAAAATTTTCAATTTATGATATTTCAAGCTATAATAATAACAGGAAGCATTGTACAAACCTATTGTATTTCAAAGTACACAATGAATGACATTTTTTTTAATTTTAATGAAAAAATATAGTCAACGTGTGAGGTGGATTAGAAGAATAAAATGTGTAATTTTGTTTCACAATTCAACTACTCTTGTGGAATATAAAAAAGTAACGCAAAAAAATTAAGTTAAGTCTTGTCAATTAAGAATAAAAAAGAAACAGGTAAATCTTTTTTTTTTATTTCTAAATAATTTAATAAAATGTTTATTTTTTTCTGTTTTTTTTATGACACTAACATGAAATCAAACACTAGCAATTCATTCATTTTAAAAGTTATTTCTAATGTGTATTGAACTGTGAAATGAAACATTTTCATTTGTTCACTGTTGGTGATCTATTTTTTCTCCACTTCATTTCATTAGTGTGTTTTGAAAATAAATAAGTGAACCGAGATAATATAATAGTTAACATGATCAGTGACTATAAGTAATGTTCTAAATTTATGGGAGATCATGTTAATCTGTAGAGTTAAAATATAAACACGAAATACACTAATTCTAAATTAATGATGTCAAATAATTAGGAAATCAGTGTTACGCTCGTCTCTAGGTATACTTAAACTATTACGAGTTCACCTTAGTCGATTAACGAGAACTAAACAATGAACCAGCGTCCAGGTAGACTACTCTAATCTGATTGTCCCAATTGTACCAGCAAGAAGTTTTGATATAGCGTAGAAAGTGTGTTTTACAAACACACAACCGGTACACAATGAAACCAAGCACACAAATTGCGTTTATTCATACTCTATAGAGACGTTCTTGGAACAGTCACGAAAATAGCACACTAAAATGAGACAGTAACCAATCACAGCCAAAGATTTTCCTGGTGGGAAATGTGATTTCAAGGTCAACCGATCGGTCGATGAAATAAATCCAAAATAAAGATATTTACCAAGCGAGTTCTGGGGATATAACATCCCCAACAATCAGAATTAAATAACTGTGTTTTCATCATATGAAATATCTATCAACCTACTGAATAAATAATTAAATTTATTTTAAAGAATAAAATGGATTTATTTTATTTGGAGGCTTCTTTTCAGCAGAAAGTTTGAAACAGTCAAACAACAAAAACCGAGAAGACGACTAAACATACGGCAGCTGTTAAGACTGATAAGTATTTGCGTGTTGGAAATCATTACAATCTCCTTTATAGACAAAAAAATGTTTAGGAACTCACTGATCATATAATTAAGGCTATCTACCTAATATAATACTAAAATTAACATCATAGATATCAACTTAGTGTTCAAAATAAACTAAGGCTACTATGCAGTAAACAAACTTCACCGCCCTTCTACGCCAAAAGTCAAAGTTAGAAGCGCCCTATGATACCGGTCTCTTATGAGCTCTTCAGAAGTTGTGTACTCTTCTGATTAGATATGTTAAACACATCTATTACATGTCCAATACCCACTGAGTGTCATGTGATAGTACTTATGGTCGCTTTACTTCTCTTCTGAACACAACATTTGACAGATACACTAAGAAAGACTTGCAGACAGTTTTCTTTCAGTTTACCTACCTACTCGCTCTAAAAATTAGGTTTAAATTCAAAAATAAATATGAAGTGGTCTCCGAAGAGTAAAAATCCATTTTAATCAATCTAATGAATATTTATTAGCGCATACTGAAAAAGGTTCATGTATTCATAGGATTGTTTTGAATACCAGTTAATTCAATTCGTAAATTCTACTGGAAATTTCACACGCTTATTATACCTGGCAGTTGGTTGGCTGTTTAGGCCTTTCTAGGACAAGTTTACCTTACTTCTCCTTTACAAAACTCCTTGTGATAGGCAGTTGGAGTTAAGCAGTCCTAGGACTGATTCATTCTTTTTTTAGCAGATTGCAAACCATCAAGGTGACTCGGATTGTACATTTTTGAAGCTTGTGATGTAACTGCTCTCAAATCCTTTATATACACCTAAATAGATTGTGCCATTAATAAAAATAACTGACGTATTAATGCAAACACAAAGAGGTAACTTGTTAGAATATTTTGTTGTTAAGTATCAGCTATCCCATATATAAAACGTGACAAAATTAATTTCAGTACTAAATGTCAAATAGATTTTTATCCTTCTGAGGTGACACGTTATTTTGGGAGCAAGCACATCGATAAAATTGAAGTATTTATAAATTTTTACGATCTTATCCTTTCAACGTAGTGTTTAGAACAGAAATAATGTTCCCAAATGTTTTGTCATAGAACACAATGGATAAAGTTGCATAAGCATAGTATTATATTGGGCAAGAACTCTTTAGAGGTGAATAGATCAGATTGTAATTCGGTCTACTTTATTGTTTCTTGATTATTATATGAATCAAGACAACGATTGTGTATCATTTTGTTCAGCTTGAGTTATTTGCATTTACTATTCTCTGTGTTTTAATTTCAAAGGTTGACGTTTGATAGTGAATTCTATGCAGAGCGATAACAGAACTCATATTTTTGGATTTGGACGAATATTTTGTTGGAAACTAGTTAAATGACCATAGATTTACTACAGTTACTGCAGTCTTTTTGCATGCTGACATATTTTAGTCAAAAAACTACCAAATTTATGCATAAATCTAGACATTAGAGCATGAATAATGAATTCTGTATAGCTGTTTTGATTAGATTTTTAACTTTTGTAAAAATGTGTACTTTCTAAGGATCTGACTGCATACAAAATTAAGTTATTTGTAAATATTATTTTGAATTTATTTTTTATTCAGTTTAAATCATTTTAAGTCACAGACTTCGGCTATTGTGGAATCCAATAACGGTCACTAAAATTATATGATAAGCCTTCATGGTTTCTCTTATGAACAATCAACGAGTTTAATTTTCAAAACTAGGGACTATTTTTTTTTGAAGACAGCAGTTAATATTGTTTCGTTGCATTATAAATAATTCTTTTTAATTTTTAATGAGACATTTTTTTTACAGCATCAACAGTCACTTTGACTAGGTATATGCTTATCGCGAAAAAAACACGACGAAATCTTTATGATTTTACGACCCATAGATTGAAGTATTGCTATACTGAAATGTGTTTTTATGACAGAGTAGTAAAAATTAAAAATGTTCTGATACCAAATTGATTTACTCGTTCAACCAAACAGACTGATGAAAAGTGAGTGCATAGTAGAGATTATACTCAAATGAATATATGAGTGAACAGTAAACATTTTAATTAGATTATACCTATGATAAGTCTAACTTGAAAATTGTTTTTCCTTGTGTAATATTTGATTGAAAATTTTGCTTAATTCTATTACCTTTGCCACTGATGCGTGAGCATAGTGATAAAGAGAATTTGAGATGGAAAAATATTGGCAGAGCAATGACATGAATTATAAATTTATGCAAAACGTATCGTTTACTCTTGATTTGACAATCTATTTAAAAGAAAATCAATAACAGTCTGGGATAATTTTTTATACACATTAATTTAGTTGGGTGTAAATGCATTTGTCATTGGCTAGCTGAAAACTATTCGGGATATTTGCCTCTAACAAGCCAATGTACTTAAATTTGTTTTATTTATACCTTTAAATTGAAAAATATCCGGAAAAAAATGGCTAATAAATCAACACAAAATGAAAACGAATTTTTAACTGACTCATTTTTTACAGACAACCATCGGAGTAGCTTTATAATGTCTAATCTATGCTTAAGAAACCAAACGGATTACATATTTGTACAAAATGTTTTTAACGAAAGAACACACATAATTTATTGCAACAAAGATCATACTAGACATCTTCCAGAGAGTACCATGGAGTATCAAAGATTTTAAAATAATTGTGTTGAAAACAAACATTTAAAAAAAAGAAACTACCAACCTGATTTACTCATGTCAAATAAATTAGTTTTATTTGAAAATAAATTCAAAAGTGTATTTCGCAGATATCAACTTCCACAAAATCTATGTGGTAAAATCTATGAATTTTACGTTGAACAGTCATTTTATTTGTCTTTAAGTTGTAACATATGATATTATATATATACTAGTAGTTTTGTGATCATTGGAATAAACTAGACTTGATGAATACTTTAGAAAGGAACTAAATCAACAATATTCAGGGTTCACTTCCAAGCCAAGTCAAAACTTTTTAAAAGAAATTACTGCCTTCACAACTATCACAAAGACGAATTTTCGCATGTTAAATATCTTAGCTAACACAATCGTTACGTATTTAGCTAACATGTATCATAGGATCTATCTCGATTCGTACTCAGTAGTTTAGTGTAAAATTAGTTTAGGGTGAAGCTTTTGTCAAAGAGTTGTGTACGAATTCCCTCTTTGTGCATTTCCAAGTCAGGTTATACCTGAATTCTATCTTTCTGAGACTGATATAAAGTTATAATTGAAAAGGTGTGATTTATGATTCTTTATCATTAAGGTATATTATTTCTATGTTCTCATTTGTCGAGTTTAATCCTTATCCGTAATGCAACAGTTCAAGACACATTTCAGTCTTGTTTATGATCAGCCGTCTACAAAATATTGTAAGAAAAAGTCGAATAGAAGGCTCTCTTGCCAAATTTGATAAGCTCATTTGAAGTAGATCCTTTTTGAGAAAAATAAAAGATATGTTTGCATTTAATTATAAAGAAATAAATTTTAAAAAATATTGAGTTAAATAAACGATTAATTGAATATACTTTATAATAATATTGAATTTTTGAAATCAGTAGGTTGATTCGTCTCATCGGTACTCGCTGGTAATCCTCTTTTCCTCAATACTTTAATAAATCTGGAGTATTGAATTGAAAATTCTACAAAAAAGAAATTGATAAATTCTCTTTCATAGAAAATATTTATCTAATTACACATTTGAAATCATCAATCGATCAAAGTTAGACCACCATGAGAAACCTGGAGGCACTGAACGGCGGTTTCGTCCTGGCATGGGACTCATCAGCAGTGCGCATCTAGGACTCCTTCACTTTGCAGGATTCAAACCCGGGACCTTCGAGCTTGCGCGCGAACGCCTAACGTCTGGACTACTGATTGACTCATGATTCCAAATGTGTAACTTAACAATCTTCACAACCCCGTAATGCAATTTACCTAATTATTCTAATAAAGATGCTCGAACCTTGTTAACAAGTAAAATAAGAGTAAAAAGAAAGTGACAGACAAAAATTTAACTTTGCTGCAAGAGACTTTGAGGAGAATTTTTTTATTTATAGGTTTTATTTATTCAAAAAATAGTTGGTCAGATTTAGGGCTCCGCTTTACATACTTTTTGTCTTAGTTTGGGATTATTTAGAACTAAATGGCCACAATAAACTTGAACTTACGACGTTCAAGTTTGAATATATTTTGATTTCAGTAAAACTTACTGGAAACAGTAAGGTGATGTGAGCGTCTTCATTTAGGAAAAAGAATAAACTTGATTAGTCTATCAAAAGAATTGTTTTTAAAAAGATATTTTTCATGCTGTTTAGCTAATGAATATTATGATTAAACTGTTGAGGAGCATCATATTAGCCTATGGTCAACGATGTAACAAAATACGACAAATGTTATTGATATATGCACAGGTTTTTTATAAATAGAATGAAATTGTTAAAATATCAGTATGTTCCTCCATAGTTTAGGCGTTTACTGTCTAGTAAGCTCCTACGCATAAATTAAGGCGTTCCAGATTACTAAGCTACCTGTTTTTATTATTTATCTAAAATAAAGTTTACTGTGTAATATTGGTCATCAAGTAAACAGGTATAAATTTCGATAATAAACTTTAATATTAATGGTTATATTAGCTTCAAAGAAAGATCCAATAACACTAGTATAATGAAATTGAAATTATTTCAAAGCATCCTAAATAAAACGAAGTATGCTTTCGTTAGTTCCAAGGCGATAAAAAAAATAAAGAGTTATTTCACCGGTCTTCTTATTATGACAGCATATCTCTTTCAACTTTAACATACTACTGTCTGTTTCCGTGTCCTACATTTTTACTCAAAGACAATCAAATATCTAAATTTTTATATAAAATATATGCATGAGAAGAAAATATCCTATTTGTTAGTATGTAAACAAAATAAGATTGACAGTTTCAACTTAATCAAAGCAGTTTTTAATTTGCCAAAGTTTACAATAAATAAAATTTGTACAATTTATTCTGTTTTATAATAAAATAAACAAAAATAAATACTGTTTTCATTATTGATTTCAATTATAAGTACTGTAAGATTTTTTTTACAAATTTCAGGGCGTTAATATGAAAAATATGAATTCAAATAGACAATGCTTAATTAGATATACATAAAATACACTCCCATTTGTTTATGATTGATACGAATATAATTTCAACTTTTCAATATTGCTTTCTGACTTAGAAATTTATCATCTATTTCTAAAATAATTTTCACTTTTCCAAAAGGCGAATAAAAACTGTACGAAAATTATTCATAACAATTAATATAGAGTTGGATTTCTCAAAGTTTAAAATATTACTTTATACAGTTTTCCTGACTGAGATAAATAATCATAGTGGAAGTGTGAACTTTAAGTCTATTGGAAAAGTTTCATCATTCACTTGTAAAGTAAGCAGGTGATAGATTTTAATGTTATACTAAATTTACATTAGACTGATGATCGAATTCGTGCAATGATTCAATTAAGATAATATTGTTATTGCTTTTACTGTTGAAAAAAAGAATAACAATTAGATTAGATTATGATCGAACAAAGTTGATTTTTAATCGTTTCAGTAATTTGGAAATAGCGCATTAAAAATTGAGAGATGGTTTTTTTTACGTTTCATATAGATTAAGCCTATTTTAAGAGGTTATAATGTATATGTTTATTTTTCTGAAAATATTTGCGATATAGACTATCGCCTGTTGTGTGAAATGTTGACAATATTTAAATCTATTGTACTAAAAATGTGAGTGAAAATAAAATAAATGTTTATATTAGGGAATGGGAAATAAGTTTCTTTCTTCATAAAGATATTGATAATCTAGAAACACTGACGATTTACCTTTTGTTCTCACACCGAAAACAAAACTATTTCAACTAAACAATCGAAGTAACAAACAGTTCAGTATTTTATAACACAAAACCAAACTGTTTTATTGGCAGGATGAGTAGTGCCTTAATTTTGATCGAAATGTGAACGATATGTCAGAGTGAGTTTTGGAAATCGTATGCGACATGTAATTAGTGCTTGAAAATGAGTAAATTTATGACTTAATCCATTGGTTATATCTACTAATGACAGATGCTCAAATGTATAACTTTTTAAAGGTGTTCAAAATCTATAATACTGAATAATTGGTTATCAATACTATTCACTTCAAGTTACCCAAATTTGACTGCAATTAGATGATATAAAGTTGAGTATATTTAAACACCCTTTTGATTAGCTTTATTGGTCAAATGGATATTCACCAGAGTTTTGTTACTGTTTTCGTTTTGTTGATGTATCATCAGATTAGACATCCCATCACAAAGCATCATTCAGTTAAGCCATTTCGAAGGCAGACTAATGACTGATATAACATTTATCATGAATTATAATAAAAGCAAAACCTCATTGATGGTTCACTATTTTATCCCGTCATTTGTCAACTAGTAGTTTTACATAATGCTATAGACAAGCAAACATTCACCTATAGATAATAGGCGGATTTATAGCTTTTTAAAAATTCTCAAAGATTTTGGTAAGTGCATTCACTTTTATGAGTTAAAACCATTCGGATTCATATAATCTACTATGAACCTATGTACTAATCAATGTTCATTCGCACTGTATAGTTATTATACATTCAAAAAAAAATCGTTCAAATCATTCAACTTACTTGTGATATTTAGATATGATTTAATCACATCCAAATTAAACCATTGTGTATTGACAGTGGTAATATTTTCGGCAATGTAAATCAAAATGATAAAGTGAGTAAATATTCTCAATGTTTTACTTATATTCCAATTATAACTATCCTGTATTAAATTTTCCACTGGATGAATCGCATAGAATAATAATTGATTTTGGTGCTTTACAAAATTTATACCATTCAAAATTTCAAATTTTCGATTAATTCTTTTCTTATTTACAGAAGATTCATCTTCATTATTACTCATTTGATGTTACTCACATTGGAATAAAAAATTAAGGATTTCTCTTTCTTTGTAATTATTAATTAATAAATCAAATTCAATTCACTCTGATAATACACAATTTTAATAAGATAATAATATTATCGATAAGCGATAGCATCCAGTGGTTTGGATGAAAAAAACAAACACATTATTTTGTAATGACTTCCAGGTGTAGAGATGACAAACAGAAATTATTGACAATGTAATGATTAATTAGAGTCTAATATCATAATTGTTTAATTGTTTTCATTTTTTTGGAATTCATTCCGTTGTTTGCCATTTGTTAATGTATCTAAAATCTTATTCTAATCCAATCAAGTCATTAATAATACTAGGATTATGATTTTAACCAATGAAATTGAAACATCAACGGATTTTCATTGTATGGGATAAAAAACAGCATTAGATTTAATTTGGAAATAAAATGTAGAAAAAAATTATTTTAGGAAAACTATTTCCTAGATCGTTAACAAGATAATAGAATTATTGAAAATTGTTTAAGTTAAAATGATTACAAAATTATAGAGATATGAACATTTAGTTTTCAACTGAAATACTACTTTTATTACTGATCTAAGAAACATTAGTAATATTAAGACGGAATGGTTAACAATTTGGTTTCAAACAATTTGTACCGTTTGAAGATTATAAAGTTTTATTCTAAGGCTTTATAACACAACTGATATTATAGGTTGGTTTGTTAAGAACCTTTTAAAATACTTCAGAAAATAATTACAGTTTAGGTAGTTGAAAATAGCCGACAGCGAACTTAAGACCTAGATTTCTTGTTAATTGGTACTTTCAGGCAAGGAGGATCTGTAATTTTGGCAATCTAATAATATTTAAACCTGTATTACTCAGATAAGCGATGCAATATGTAGAAACTAATATTTCCTTATTGATGTTTTATGTCAACATCAACTTGAAAGAAAAATAAAATATTCTTTGTGATAAATTTTATTCAGCTCAATGTACATTTTAAAAGATCAAAATAATAATTGGTAAAATACGTTTATTAGGATCTGTAAGAATGAAAATGTATAATATGTATACTGACGCAAACAAGCTAGTTCATTAGAGATTTGAAATCATAAATCGGTTTAAATAAAGTAATGTACGTCAGCTATATCAGGTTGAATATTTTTAACACCGTTTCAATAACTGAAAAGCGTTTATGCAGACAATAAAACAAGTGTAGACAGAGTTCATAACTTAAATGTAAAGGACATAATTGTAAATTGCATATATTTAGTTTGTTTAAATTTGACCACGACAAATACTAAACTAGTAATCAGTAGAACGAAAAGTCTACTATTTGAACAGGGCACGAACAATAATTACAAAATGAATTGATTTTATTCCATTTTAAGACTTATTATCTGAAAATATTCTCACTTTACAAAAAGTAGTAATACCATGAAGGACGTTTGGACATACTTAAATTTGTGAATTTGAGATAGATAGTTGGAATGAAATTGAAAATGCAAGTTAATGTATCGAAAATCAAGTGACTAAATGAAAATTTTGGATAGAGTGAACTTACTTAGATTCATGCCAGATAAAATTTCACACCATTATTACGCTTCGTCTTCATCCCATTCAAACATCATGACAATGGGAAATAAGTCAGTATCAAGGAATTCATCTAGAAAACTGTAAGACGATTATCATAGGAGCGGGAAGATGTTTGTTTTTTGTTGCAACTAATCGGTGGATTACGTCTGTGTAATTCTACAACTTCTAGATGCATCCAAACTCCAGTGTGATATATCGACGACAATCTAAGTAAGTTCACCCTATCCAAGATTTTCATTTAGTCGCTTGATTTTTGATACATTAACTTGCATTTTATTACACATATTATGATTTTCAAGTTCATTCCAAATATCTATCGTAAATTCACTAATTTAAGTATGTTCAAACTTTATTTATTGTATTATTAGTTTTTGTAAAGTTTTCAGCTCATGAGAAGTCTTAAAATGGAATAAGATCAATTCATTTTTTGAATTCTGTTGTTATTTTGTTCAGTCTTTTTCAAAAAAGAAAATTACATGAAATATTTTAATTTGAGAGACATTTAATACTTAATTAAATTAAAAATTATCAAGTAAATTATACTTTTGTATTGATTTCTGTTATAGTACCTATGAATTTAACACAATTCACTGTGCTTCATCCATATGATTGCGAATACAGGGTACGATTTAAGTGACAATTATCAAGTAGCTATTTAAGAAACGATATTCATAAATCTAATGCTAAGTGTAAGTATTCATTAGGAATGTAATCGTGCAGTAAACCTACAAAAAAAACTAAATATCACTATAAAATGGTTGGTTCAACGAAAATTTATTCAAAGATTTGATCAAAGTTCTTACTTTTTGACACTTAACTATCAAAAAAATATGTAGAATTGTCACAATTTCTTTCGGTTAAATCATAAGAGAAGTGTTTTAATTGTTTGTTTAGTCATTTATGTGTCTCATTGGATAACATTTCATCGGATAATATTTTAATTTTCCTGTTAACTGTTACTTATTGACATATGTAAATTTTCTACATATGATAAAATTATTCACCACGAAATATGAATGACTTAATATTCATTGAATTCAGATTTGACAATCATAAAACCAACTGTTTTGTAAACTATCGGTTAATTTATCAACTAAACTTCACGAAAACTTCTTTTCCGATTACCACGTCATTTTTGAAATTTCTCGTCTTAATTATAAATGTCTACTCAACATTAGTTAATGAAATTCAATTTACTTAAGTTATTTTTGTAGATAAAATTTTTTTTCAAATTATGAATATAATTAAAAATAATTCATAAAATTCTACATAACTTGTTTTATATATGAATCGTTTAGTTATTTAAAATTAATTTGTTAAAACGTGCATAACAGGAAATTACTAATGATAATTTATAAATTTTATATGAAAGATTTTCGAATGATCAATAACTTTTATTACAAAGGAAATTGATTACAGTTTTGTTCTAGTGTTATTCTATAGTCTTACTGTTTATGTTATGTAATGGTCTGACAATTCCTTCGGTTCCATTGTTTTATGAATTTTATTATGTTTCAGTATACACAAAATCAATCACGAGTTAACCGCAGTAACTAAACGGTAACGTTTTCATGTATTTCATGTGATATTTCTTCCATTGAACACATCGTTGATGATAGTAATCTTATTCACTTTAAGTATTTGTTTATTGGTTTTCTGTTCCACTATACTATTAAAATTCTGATTCATAATATATTAGTTACCTTTTTTTAATGACCTTGAGGTCAAGCGTTCGCAGGCGAGAATGAAGGTCCCAAATTCGATTCCAGTGTGTGCTCAAGGGTTTATACCATAGAGAATTTCTATGCTAAGACAAAGCGCCAATCCAAAGCTTATAGTTTCTTAATGGTAATCTAGTTGAGATCAGTATTTTCTTTAAACTGTGAGAATAAAAACAGATAACTCAATCAAAAATTTAGAATCCTTTTACTTATTAGTGAGCTAAATTATAAGATTATTAAGGAGTTTGTATTTATTGTCAGGAGAAATTGGAGTGAGAAATATTTCACTTTATTTAGTCAAACTATATCGTTATCACGAAAGAACATTGTTTATATACAAATCTATCTATAATGCACAATAAATTATTTGGATGACCTAATGTAAAAAAACATTGAAAAATAAATAACTGTAAAGTAGGCAGTAAATATTTATCAATACAAAAAGAGAATATTTTAATGATAATATTATTCAGTAATTTTATTTAATCAAATCGTGAACGTGAATAGTATAAATCAAACGAAAATGAAATTTTCCTGCCAATAGAATAATCTTTTGTAAAAAATTCTATTTCAGTCATTTTAGACTATTCTTTGACTGAAATGTAGATTTTAAAATTTTAAGAAGTCGCTTCATTAAATGTAAAGAAATAAGGTTACATGTTTTTAATGCATATATATATATACATATATATATATATATATATATATATACATATATATATATATATATATATATATATATAAGTGACCTTAAAGTTTGCTGCATTATTGAATGTGTCAATTATGATTATTATTATCACAGTCGGCGGAATCGGTCACTATGAATAAAACGAAACAACAAAACACTTTTAAGTTAACCTGGATAAATAATCTTATTTGTTTTAATGTGACCTATTAGGACCTTCCTTCATAAAAATGAAAGTCAATATTTTATTTCATAGGACTTCTGTAATGTCTATGACGTTATGCTACTTTTTATAAATGTTCGTCAGTTTATGATTAAGACAAAATCCTAAATTAGTTCTGTTCTCTGTAAAGAGAGAGAACAGATTTTTGAGGAATTATCAGACACTCTATTACCATCTAGCATATTGAATAAAACGTTGATATTTAGCGGAAAATTAACTATCCAAAGAGTAATATTAGTCAGTCAATCGAACACAATGTAAATGTTACTATACTCTATTAACATAAAGGAGTAAAAACCTCAGGGGAAAATTTCAGGTTAATCAAAATAGTAGCAGTTTTATTGCTAATACAATGAGCTGTGTATTGAAAATGTATTTCAAGGAAATGTAAACTAGCGAAAAATAATGTATGCTATGTCATAACCTTTGTATAGTTTCTAAGAAAGATTCTTTGATTGTACAAACTAATTACTGATTTGATAACCATCTACCCATAAGAGTTTATACATCGTGATCAGCTGTTGACATTTAATTAGAAATACAAGTTCATGCAATTTAGTACACAGTCATTAATGCAAAGTTAATAACAACGCTACTTCGGTATAACCGCCCTTATCTACCTCACTAAAGCTTAATAGTGTAATCATTTTATTTTGTGTATTATGTCTAAAAATGATCGGGTGTAATC
Source organism: Schistosoma turkestanicum (assembly GCA_944470395.2). Classification (NCBI taxonomy): domain Eukaryota; kingdom Metazoa; phylum Platyhelminthes; class Trematoda; order Strigeidida; family Schistosomatidae; genus Schistosoma; species Schistosoma turkestanicum. Next base: position 16,357,648 of record OX103979.1, read on the forward strand.
AAGAGTTTAAACAAAAAAGCATCTGAAACAATGCTCAGACAAATAATCCAGTAAAATTAAGTTTTATCTTTTAACAACATTTTAATAAAATTTTCATTCTACCATATGAAAATTGTCATATTTAAAATGAAAAAAATCTTAGGATTTAGTGAATAGTTATTATTCCACCAAACAGTCATTATTGAACTGTCAACAAAACAAAGTAGACATTATTAAAGTTACAATTAGTTATCCATACATGAACTCAATCAATATAAAATATGAAAATATGTATATATACATAAGTAGAACGGAAATTTAACATCAACTTCTATATTATCTAACTTAAATTCCCTTGTTCCACTTTCAGTTTCAATCAATCAACAGAATAAAATCAAGAAAAGAGCTTACAGTGGTGAATTTTTTTCTCATAATGTGTAATTCTATAGTAATATCTAGAAAAAAAGTAGTGTAAAGATAAAAGTGGGATTTTTATTGTTTCCTAGTGTTATTGCAGTGTTTTCCCCTCTGATTTTGTTGTTGCTGTTGTTGTTGTTGATGTAAAAAGGAACGAAAATGTGACAACAACAAAAAATGCTGGAAATATTTATAAAAAATAAAACTAAAGCAAACACAAGTAACTGGGAGAAAAAAATCCCAACTTGTCTGCCAATCAAAAAAATATTTACTTTTTTTTCAATTTATCTCTCCCATTGTTGACACATGTTGGATCAGAGGATAGTAGTATATTACTCTTTTATAGAAATTATTTTAATGTTATAAATATATTGTTAATATATAAATGTCTATGTGAAGGAAGGGTGAATTAACCGAGATAGTAATAATAACTAACTACCAGGGTTGAAGAATAGACAATGCTGATACAAATCAAGCCTTCTATGTGTGTGTATGTGTGTGTGTGAGTGTGTGCGTTTATTCAATACATTGATTTAGTAATAATAATAATAATAATGACAATAATAAATGTCATCCGTGAATTCAAATATCCGGTGCAAAATTCTCACTATATTTTATATTCATAAAATTTAATCATGCAAAATAAAAACCACACATAGTCTTTTGAATTATTTAACTATTCATCGATAGTTATTATTATTATGTTAAATCATAGACTTCAGTGGTTTCTATTCATTTCTAAGAAAGGACAGGAAATAGTTTTGTGATGTTCAATATTTTCAGTGTTGAATAATTCATAAACTGATTTGTTTTACGATGCGAGTATTTGTTAATTTCATCTATTAAATGAAAAGTGTGAAAAAAAGTGATTTGTGAAAATTGAGAGATTAAATATCTGGGACTGTCTATAGCGTTAATTTCATCCATACTGTCGTCTGTATTTTCACTAAAAAAATGAGAAAACATCCAAGAAATATGTTCATCAAAACATATCAGGTTCAACTGAGAATAATGATTAGCGATAGGCTATTCTTCAAAATAATGCTTCGTAAACTAACTTGTCAGTTGTAAGCATCTCTTGAGATTTCAATTTTACAGACAGTGTTTGAAAACTATCATAGCTATAATCTGTAACATAAGTGCACAAGACTTACTAATCGAGCTAAAATCATTTGTGCTATATATATATATATATATATATATATATATATATATATATATATATATATATATACATATATATATAACAGAAAGACTTTGTGTACCCATCTAAACTAAGAATTCAATAATGTGAAATTCGAAGCGTATAAGAAGATCCCTAAAATAAACAAGTCAATACTAAGCAATAAGCATTTATCCAGTAGTTGCGTATTGTGAAAAAAGGTTGGCTAAATACCATGATTACAAAATATTCTGTAACCCACTTCATTGATATAGTTATGTATTTAAACGCTTTAAATAATTTGAAAACTGGCCGATGATCTATCATACAGGTGCAGGTATCCTATGGTTCAAACAAAATCAAAAGTGGGGCTCACTGGGTTCTAGTGTCCCTTTTTTATAGCGTAGAAACTTAAGTCTATTAATTTATAGTTCGCTTAAATTTCAAAAAAGGCTACTTCAGTTTACCTATAATAACAAATCTCTCCAACAGAAAATGCACTTCACCTATAATTATTTCGGAGGAAGCAAGTCAGTAATACCGTAGAATTATTTTTGACATATCACTATTTCATGGCTTTGGTTGAAAACTATAGTTGATTTCGTAATGTTTGTAAATGAACACACCTGGTAAACGAGTATAAATTCATGAATGTATTCAATACATAAGAATAAAGCTAATAAATTACAACCTCCATCCAAACAGACGTAATAAGTTTAAATAACCTAGATCATTAGAATACAAGTGCTAAGCACAAATGCACTGCATTGTGAAATGTTCGATTCTCCAAATATCATAGAGGCCTAATCAAACTGAATGAAACTGATAGGAAATAATAGGTGTGCATTATAAATAAATGGAAAAAATACTCATACAAAGATAATTCAAATCGCTTAGTTATTTATTCGCTTGCTTAATTATATTCTACAATATAATTTTGTGAAAAAAATACAGATATGTGTATATTTATATACGTATACAGTTCTTCATTACAATGATATAAAACACTTAATTTCTTTGCCACTTGAGGATAGAAAAGTATTCCAGTGATAATATGCAGGATATAAACTGTGAAATAGTACGTCATGATAGGTTTGCTTTTTTCAAAATCAACCTTGTTTTATAGAGAGACATAATAGGGAATTTGTCTTCCTACATTTAACTGAACCATTATTTAAGCTTCTGAAATTTGTTTGAAATAAACGTAACGTCAAGGTAACTAACATAAAAGTGATTAATTTTACAACATAATTAATCACTTCCGTTTTTCTATTGAAAAAGTTATAGTGACTTTATTCGGATTTGTGTATTTGAATTAAATATTTAACATACTACTACCAGCATCCTTCACACTAACATTACGTGAAATGAGTACAAGTAATGTTTGACTCAAATGGAATAATCAATTATTTATGTTCTTTCCTATAGTAGTCTATGTCTCAATGATACATATTATATTAATTAAGAAAATCCATTTTTTAAGTGTTAAACGGTGCCGGCCCAGTGGTCCATTGGTACAATGTCGAAGATCCCGGGTTCGAATCCTGCGAGGAGCAGGAGTCATGGATGCGCATTGCTGATGAGTCCCATACCAGGACGAAACGGCCGTCCAGTGCTTCCAGGTTTCTAATGGTGGCCTAACAATTATTTATTGATGATTTCAAATGTGTGAAAACGCAGACCTCCAAAACTCTGCCCCAAAAAAATATAGGAGTGTGTTGAAAGTGCCATTCTTTGATATTTATTTGTTAAATAAAATGTGATTTCATTTCATGTGCAGTGGTCAACTAAACGAAATAGAATTTCGTATCCTAACAACATAGATGCAGCACCACACAGTCATATGAATTGGGAGTAGGCTTAAACGAACGCATCAGGCAATATTATACTTCTTGTTTAAAAAGTGAAAAGTAGTATCCCACACATCTTATCATTTTTACATGCCTCATGCAATATCATTTGTAATCTAATGCATGTGATTAGATCACAATAAATTATTAGACAGAAACAACATTAATATATTGAAATATTCTGTTTAAAACTATTCTAATTTACTTATTAAATATAACTTGGTGTTTGAAGGGTGAAAGTTTTACTTGTTTCACTAGAATATTTTGAGGATTTCTTAAAAACATTTCAATTTCAAAAGTAAACACATACTTAGAAAACCGTTATATTAATAAAATGACTAATTATTCTCATAATCAGATTTTTCCTATAAATATTAGAATTTCCAACCAGATATATGTTTTTTTGAATCTAATGTGCTGACATTTTTAAAGTGCTAATTTGTGCATAATTATATGATTTAGTTTTCCCGCATACGTAAATACATTATTGTTGAATGTCTATTCAAACAGAATCTAATGTCAGGATGAACAATAAAAAACTATTATCGTATCAAAATAAATTTCTTTTTAAACAATTACTGATTTATTTCTGAAAATGTCTTTCAGTTTAAACACTGTGGTTTAATCATCCATAAATTTACATTTACCAGATATCTTATTTCAGTAACTATAGGAAATTTCTATAAGGAAATAAGTGTTTATGTAACCCAATATTTAACAGTTTACCGGTTTACAAACTGTATCATACTGAATACACCTTAAATCTTATTAGATTTTACTTTTCATTTCATCATTAATGAACTATAAAATATGTCATTTTATGAATAATTTTTAAACATTTCAATTTCAAATGATCTTTTTAAGTGCTTTGATAAAATTCAGTATTACTGGATTCAAGACGATAATTAAACTTACGATGACATTTATTTCAAAGCATTGAATGAAAAGATTAGCACCAAAAATTGTTTAATAATCAAAGGTGTATCATCACAAGTTTAATTTTCTGTGATACGTTCGTTTTACCTACCACTTAAGTACAGTAAATTGATTTTGAACTATCCGATTTAGAGACAATTATTACTTTATTAATTCATCCAAGAATTAATATTTAATATTATTTAAAAAGGAAATTATAATAACTAACAGAAAACATGCTAATTATATTTTTACAACATCTTTAAATATCCCTAAAGTTAAAAGTGAATTTCTCTATAAAAAAGAGGATTTATGAACTGTGTTACAGCACGATTTGGAAGTATTTCAACACAAATAACCTGATATTTGTTTCTAGGGCTATGACAGAAATTCGATAAGTTCTCTTACGAAACGTTTCATTAATAAATAAACGTATTTTTAAGTAACTTCAGTGTTTAGTAGAGAATCAGAAAGTAATCAATATATGCATTTCTGTGAAAACCAACATTTAATTAACATTTAAAAAAAATTGCTACTGAACGTTAGGAAGTGAATAAGACACACATTGAGGATAGCACTTAACTGTGTCACAAGACAAGTCCCCACTTGGAATCCTCAAAGCCAATAGAAAAGAGGAATACCAAAGAACACTTTACGCAAGCAATAGGAGGCAAACATAAAAATAATGGACAACAGTTGGATAGAACTAGAAAACAAGGTTCAGGAAAAAGTAGATTAAAGAATGCTAGTCCGTAGCCTATGCTGCATTGGGGGATAAGAGGTGTAAGTAAATAAGCATGAGGTATGTTTGGAGGGATCGAGCTGATTTATAACCACCCGCGCAGAGGTGACTGTTCGTGCTTACACTGATTGGATATCCAACTTGCTTGCATCAGAACCTAGTCAACAGGTTCGTACCCTCTTATGCATAGGGAACCATCTTTTGGCAGTCGTGTGTAAGTTTGGGATGTGTAAAAGCAGCATAAACGCATGTACTGTAGGCATATTGTTTGACCTATAATAGTTTGGTTTAAACAAGAATTTTGAAAATGCTATGTGAAGCACGCACTGAATGAAAAGGATTTCTTATTAGCAAACTATGATTTCGGTACACCTTAATAGAAAACAGAAGTATAAAAATTAATTAGTTTGTGAATATTCTCGTTGATCAATAAATACAGTGTCATAATCATACTAGAAAACTAACAAATAAAAAATTATACTTCATTTTAACTTGTTGATTTTACTTATGATATGAAAAATTTTCGTGTATATTATATATATATATATATATATATATATTATATACACATGCAGACTATAGACTCATATATTTGTAGTGAATTATAATGAGTATGTAAAATAATCATAATTTTTAAATTTTTTTTTAAAGCTTACATTTTACTTCCTGTGCTGATGAACTATCAGGATTATTAATATGTTTTTAATAAGTGTCACAAAAATGACAATGACATCTTATAAAAAAAGGATTTTATTTTCAATTCATTATTGTTGATGCTAGAATAAAATGTGAAAAATATTTAATCTACTACAGTTTTTTATTATAGAAATTATAAAAATAAATGACAAAATTTTCACAGATAATTTTAAGATTGCGTTTGGTTACTTAATTACATATAAGTAGCCAGATGTGATACAAATAAATACTTCGAAAATGATTTTGTGTGTAGATTTTTGCAATTGTAAATGAAGTCACTCTACATCTATTTTGATATGGCAAGTGAGATTGTCAAAATTGAAGATGCATTGGGAGTATAAGGTATGTTTGTTGAAGAGTAGTTTTCCAACGAAATGAGCTTGCTGAAGCTGCAATCATAGCTTGAACTGACTACCTTATATTTGGTGTAATAATTAATAACGTGTGGCATATAAGTAAACTAGGGACAACGGTGAATATCGATTATTAAATAGTATTATTACATAATTACTGAAACGTGCTTACTAAATTAGTATTTAAGGTAATTCAGAGACATGTATAATTACATTTTAAAATAACTGAATCAATATTCATCACTTCAAATAATTACAATCAAACTAACACAGCATACATACACAACAATATTTTAGGATTAAAGGAAAAAGAACAAATACAACAATCAAATCTCATCCCACTTTATAAATCATTATCAAAATTTGTTTTTAGTACTTTATTGATAGTTTAGCCATTCTAATTTCCTTCACTTTCTGTTGATCGCGATAAACATAAAAACTTACGCAGATTATTTGAAATAGCTGATTACATTTTTGCCCGATGATGATTCGTTGATCAGTAGAATAAACAACAACTTTATTAGGAATCTTTTTTTTCACTTCACTGTTCGTTGCATATACAACTTATTAAAAAGTTACTTGCAATTGTCAAACTTAAGGTATCATCTATTCCGGCTGGATCTCGTTTTAAAAATAAATTAACTTATAGGAATGTTTCATTTTTTTCAGAAACAAATGACATGTAAATGTAGAGACGAATATGTTTTATGTTTATTTTCAATATCCAAATGTTGATCCAACGAAATGAGGCTAACGAATACTGTTTTATTTACAATATAATTCAGTGTCATCATTAATTCAAGTTTGTATTAAGTGTACAGAAAAAAAAATTCTATTTCTTGCTTTATTGAAAGCAGCATAAATGTAAATGCAAAAAAACTAAGGATGAATAATAAAATGATCACTCAAAACAATATTTATGTAGATATTAGTTATTAACAGAATAAACTAACTTAATCGGATTTCCTTCTTTCGTCGAATTAATTGTTCTTGATTGTATGCGCTTCTGTTACTACAGTCTCCAGTTATCATACCAGGTAGACCAAAACACGATGGTGTAGCAAATGATTTCTTGATTTCAATCCATATTGTTAAATAAACTATCATAACAATTGATAAATGTCTTTTCAACATGATGTCAAACTGTTGGAGATAATTTGTCCATTTGATACTTCATTGGTCGATATGGTTTATTGACACCTGTTAAAAGGAAATAATGCATTTGACACTGTATTAACAACCAATGAAATTTATATATCTACTAATGAAATATTTAATATTTTAATGATCAAATGTAAACTTTGCAATACATAAATTTGAATAACGTGAAAATGTTTCAATGCTGTATCAATGAACTAGCATGTTGCTCTGCTAAATTTCAACTTTATTCTTGAGTTTTATCGCTTTATTTTATTGATTTATAGTTGAGAAACAGAAAGTCCTAGAAAAAAATGTATGTTCTCATTATATGCACAATTTTTTCATTCAAAGAGGTAGAAAACTAAATAAAGCGTTTGATAAGTAGCTTTAAGTAGTATAAAATAAACAAATTGTTTTGGCAAATTAGAATTGAAATATTTTATAACTGGCGACATTTGAATTTTTGAAATTTATTATTTTCCAAAAATCAGATGAAATTTTGCTTAAATTTGGGAAAAAATTTTTTAAAAAAAATACTAAATATGTGAAAATATTGAGAGTACTCGATTTTCTGGCCAATAAAATTCTGACACTATGAACAGTATGAACATGCATTTCATGTAGGCTGAAGGTTATTATGAAATATTCATCGAACAGGTCTTATCAACGATATGGAACTAGTTGTTGATCATAAATGAAAAAGCGTAGTAAGGTAGGTCATGATATTTAAAATACAGATGTTAAAAGGTACCTAATGGGACAATTTGCAAAAAATGACATTTTTTGAAACTGCAAAAATTTATTGATATTTTATTGATACTAAATTTTAAAGAGATTGTTTATGCCATTTTTGCAATGAAAGTGTTGCGCGCGAACACTTAAATTTACATCATTGAGCAAGAACCTACTGTACTGTTGTCCAATTTCAAACAATGTACAATATTACATGATCATTTTTCATTGTCAAGGGTTTGAAACTGCTTCCAGACGTTAAAACATTTGTACACGAGACTGAAAATTCTGGGTTTTATTCCCAGTTGTGCGGCCCTTTAGCGCTCACTGCTGAGAAAACTCATGCTACGATGAAACGACCATTTAGGGTTCATTTTTCTGTGATTGCCTAACACTAATTGGCCGATGATTCAAAGTAACTCAACTTTATGTATAACCCTTAACCAAGATAAATATGATTTCCATCATCCGCTTGGACAGTCTCTTCAAATTTTTATTACAAAATATAAATAAAAGAACTTTACTAAATAGTTTGTTTATTATTAGAATGTGGAACATATTTTCGTAATACTTAAGTATTCCATTTGATTTATCTATTATTGCAAAGGTACCCATCAACAGCGAACATAAAATAGGAAATATTGTTTTGTTATTTTTACAAACTACTTGGAACCAATTAGAAGAATAGTAGGTTATTCTTATGACATATATATATATAACCGAATCCCATTTTATTAGTGCTTACTACAATCATCATTTGAAAAAAAAGTCATAATGAATTTGTTTTTCTTGACAAAAACCTAATGAAATCAATGTAGAATCAAATATCACTGTAAACGTCGTGTTCCTTCGCTACGTCATCGACAAAAAAAAACAATTACCAAAGAATCACTTCTCAGTTGATTTCTTATATTTCTTGTATCCTGAATTCTTGATTTTGTTTATCTAGTTAACAGGAAGAAAACTAAAACTTCTTCTTGATATTTCATTGTTTGATTTATTTCAGGTGCATTTTCATGTTGGTTTTTTTTCCATTGCATAACGTTTCCTAATCTTTATGGTTGTCTTGACAACAGGAAAAAATCTATACAACCCGATTTTTTCGCTGTTGAATAGGAAATGGTGACTTTTTGAAAACGATAAAAAATTGTTACGAGAATGTTGCTTGGAAAAATTGAAATACATGCCAAATGAATGAGTTTGAAATATATATATATATATATATATATATATATATATATATATATATATATATATATATATATATATGTATATATATATATATGGGATAAAGTTACACATTGCTATATTTATCAAACTTCATCTTTGTATTTCTAAGTTATTGGAGTAGATGGTAAGAATATATATATATATAACTATTATGATGCACATTTTCTATTCAGTCAATTAACTTTTTTTCAATAAAATATAATTTGAGCCAGTGATTTTATAGTTATTAAACAAACGGCGTAAAATCTATATCCACATTTACAATATATATGTATGTAGTTCATACATATCTAGTTGTGTTATCTTATTGAAATAAATAGTATTGAATTGTAATTGCTAGAAATCGGAGAAAAAAGTTGGTTCTGATTGTTAAGTTTTACTTAGAATAAATCACTTTTATTTCATTAATATTTGGATTTCTAAATAATTTTATTCGTGCTGTTACATTAGCGCTTATAAATATATATATTATATATATATTTTTTCTGTATGTGTTTAAGTGCTAGGTAAGGATGGTAGGTCAGTAGATGAAGCATCGACAGTTCATCAGTTGAGGTGGTTGGAACATGTGTTACGTATGCACAATCAGTGACTGCCAGGACGAGCTATGTTTTGTGGTGTCATAGCAGTTGCAAGAAAGCTAGGGGTGGCCAAACCAAAACAGGGAAGAAATCCATGAAGTCACTGACAAGTGTGTTGCCTCAAAACCTACTGGATTCCTCATTACCTCTATCTTTCTCTTTCCAAAGTTACCTCACTTAGTTATACTCCTCAAATCATATCTTTGAACCTTAATCTTCTCCAATACTGCCCATACTTCTACTATCACCACCACTATATGATTTGAACTGACAGTTGCTTCTCTGTGCTGATGTGGTATGGCAACCTGAACCTATGTAAGCATGTACGAAGTCCTATGTTGTAACTGACTAACTAGGACTATATATCAGTCACATTACCAGATTATGTTAATGGCAAGGTAGAGAAAATCAGTTTTAAGAATGGTAAACATGTTACTGTAATCCTTGTTAATAAGTTTAAATGTAAATGTCAAAATGAATATAACATACTGAATGGCCTAAACAAGAATAATATTTATGACTGTTGGCAAATGTCAAATACGTTTTAAGATGAATTATCATAATCTTTTCAAGTCTGATTGTAAATTTCAAAAAATATTCTATCATGCATACATTTCAAAACCAAGCGAGTAATACATTATGGTGCCAGAGGTGAAAAAGATAATATACAACCAGTTGATAGTTTTCAGTAAATTCACTTACGATCATTTGCATCATAAACTGTTAAATAAGCTGAAGCACTGTCACCTCCAACATGATTTCGTGTTATACTTCTTGAAATCATATCTTTGAACCCTAATCTTCTCCATTACTGCTCATACTTCTACTATCTCTACCACTGTGGGATTTAAACTGACAGTTATTTCTCTGTGCTGATGGTGTATAGCAACCTGGACTTATGTACTCATGTAAAAAGTTCAACGGTGTAACTGACTGACCGTGTGTGTATAAGTAGTACGTGCAAATATAAGAGTGATCACTTCTATAAAATATTTGCACCAACAGAAGTGAAGACATTTGAATATGGAAAGAACAACGGGGAATAATAGAATGGTGAACATTGAAACTGATATTACAAAAACTTGACTCAGATATGAGAAGGAAATAAAAGATACCATCAGATATTACACAGTGATTTATTTTAAATGATAGAATAATTTGTAATAAATTAATATTAAATAGATCTTAAACGATACAATCATTTCACAAATATTTTCATATCGTTTAATTTATGAAATTTATAGTAAATAATGTTTGTGTCACATTAAAAATGTTTGATTATACTCTTTATTGTATTATTATGAAAATGAACATTACAAGATAACTGTAATACTGTATGAGTTACAGATGTGTATTATTTCAATGAAGTTCACCATTGCTGCCTACCTTAGATAGAATAATTAACAAAGATTTTTTTTAGAGTCGATTGTAGCGATACGCCAGTTGGAATAAAACTGCTATAAATGTATGTGAAGTTCTGCTCGACATTTCTTTGTAATACAATGTATGTAAATTGCAGAAATTATGCATCAACCTTGTGAAAATACACCTAATAAATAGGCCATAATTACGAATATTCAAAGGTTATATATATATATATATATATATATATATATATATATATATATATATATATATATATATTACTAACAACAAAATGCATTAGTTCAATGAACAATTATACTTATTATTCACATCCAATCAACTCCAACTGGATGCCATCATTTAAATGCTTGAGTAATAGATATTAATCTTTTGCATACTGTTTACGTTTCAAAATGTTTGCTTTCAAGGAAATTATTTTCTAGATATGATTATAGATTAACAATCAGTGTACTTACTACTTACTTTTTCTAAAACGCAATTAGCTCATCAACAAATATTTCAGTGTTCTTGAGGGAATTCCGTCTCAAAAATCTCATTATCTTCAAATCTACTCCTGTAACCTGATGATCAAACACATGCAATATATACATTATGTTATCAGTTAGATAATCTACGTCCTGAGACCTTCGAATCACTTTAAACATGAGGAGATTATTAAAATGCTACTAAGTAACATTATTACTCCTACTTTTTTTACAAACAATATGTTTAAATATGATATTTCAGATTATTTTCGGTGAAATGTGAGTCAATAAACTATGCATTTCATTCAGCTTACCCTGAAACAAAATTAATAATTCGATGAGTAAACTTATGAATAAACTATAATTGTCCTTAATATTTGACAAATAGAAAAAAACGATTATTCATGAAAGATAATGCATATCAGTATACAGTAGTAAGTAATTCAATGGTGAAAAAAATCAGTATACTTACAAAAGAATTAAAAAGAAGAATCGGTGCATTATATTCGCCTACTATTTATTCAATGCTATACATAAGTCCACTAGAGTAAGTGCATAATAACATCTATCTTATCTATACTTTATATCAATTTACTGGGTGTTCTTATAACTGATATTGCTCATTTCTTCTCTGTACGTTGAATTTTTTTCCCTTTATTTTCAACTATATTCGAACTTTTCGTAGAACACAAAATTATTTAAAAAAGGATATTTTTACTTTCAAGTACACTTCAATGAATTAGGAATTATGAATATGTATATATATGTAGTCAATGGATGTACGAACTGTATTAACTTAATCAATAGTAAGCATTTCAGGTAAGCAGTACTAATTGGAAATTAAAAGGAAATAAATTGAATGGTAGTTGGATAAAATGGAGCGTTTTTTATCTAATTACAATAAAATTGAAGAATATTTTAAAATGCTTCGGTTTATTAATAGTAACCGATAATCAATAAATATAATATGATATATATATATATATATATATATATATATATATATATATATATATATATATATATACCACCCACTTTATACGTGCTAACAACTTTTGAATTAAACTTTCTACATGCTTCATTTAATTGTTCCTCTTTATTTATAAAATAATAGTGAAGTTTCCATCACTTGCTACTGTTTTTGACAAGTAGCTTGTTTTTTTACACAAAACGAATCAATATTATAGGCGGCAGTTTAAACTGTGGGTTGAATGTTCATTGTCTACTTATAACTATACCGACGTAGTATTCAAACAAATCGAATTCACAGAAATAAATTGCAATGACATTTGTAATGCCTAGAGATTTGACAGTGAAAATCAATGACTGTAGTCACCTAATTGCTTTGGAAAGTTTAAAGACACGAAGCAAACTACTTGTGAACTTCAATACATTTCCATACAACATGAAAATTAGTGGATATATTTGCTGTTATATTATTTGATGAAGTATAATCTCGTATCGAATAATGAGAGTTTGATCATCTTTAAGAATGCTTTTTAGGTCATCAATTTTTTTAAATAGCTTTGTTCAGAAAACTGCTTTCCGCTGAAATAACTACTTAAAAAAATACTACAATAAGCCATATAGAAACGAGGATCTAAATGAGTATAAGTAATTGAACACTAGTGTTATTCACAATATCTGAATTTTGTTTGCCCCTTTTATAAACTTTCATTTTTTATACCAACTAAGTCGTTTGTTTTGAATAAGCTCAAAGTTTACTTGACACAAAAGTTAAATTTTTTGCTTATAATCATTCTATCACATGGATAAAACATTCTTAAGTATAGTAATTAGATGTTATTCAGTAATAAGTCTATTTTCAAAACCATACACATTAGATTCTTTATTTAAACATTTACAATGTTTCAAAGTTCTTCCAAAATCTTAATAGATCTTATTTTCCAATATATGTTTTAAAATCATCTTCTTCAGAATCTTTTTATATGGTTCATGAATAATTTACATGTGATAGTTTGACAGTTTAAAAATACACATCAAAGAGTAGTCGTTTAAAAAAATCACAAACCAACTGAATTCTTAAACACTTATTTAAACGGTTGAAGAATGCTGGTCGGTGGCCAATGCTTCACAAGTAATTATATAGAAAATAATTAATCAAGAGGAATAGTTTTGAAATGCAACAAGATACAGTAACTCAAGTGATGAAACTTTTCACCCACCACAGTATACATCACTATACCTCAAAGAACATTCTCAGCAAACGGGATTATACAAAAACTGAAAGCTATACATGATTGCAAATGAAAAAGTCAATTAGATCAAAATTTCATTTGTTGCAAGTCAAAAGTATGAAAACAATTGAATTGCATATAAAATCAAATGTGTATTTGTTTTATGATTTTGTAAATTATTCATCCTACACACACAAACACAGGATATATTATACTTCAAATACAAAAAAATTTCATTTCAAACTTTATTAACTTTATGTGAACGAATTTCAAGTTTACAGTTTGTAAATCAAGAAAAGTTATGCAGTAAATTTTACGAATGTATTTCTAAAAGTACTTGAAAGTGTACTATGAATTCCTTATCTGGCAAAGTAAGTAAGGGTTTAGATATTTATTTGAAAATAGTGTTATACAGTTACTATTTTGTAAATAGGAAAACCATATTATCAGAGGAGATGAATTATAAAAAAAACAAAAAAAATTACTAATTTCTAAGCTAATTGATTTGAAACAAGATGATGATTATGGGGATTTTTCATTTTATGGCAGTTAATTCCAAACTTCTACCGATTTGCAAATGATGAGGTAAGTGTCTACGATATAAACCAGTCATATTTAAAATTTGGAAATACGCTTTAAAAATGGTGAGTCTTCTGCCTAAGTTTTTTTTGACGCAAGTAATTTGGATTTTTTTCAGCCTGCCTGTGATCAGAACCGGTGCACCTTCTAAAAGGTTAGATATCATTAAAGATATGTGCAGACAATTTCAGGGCTTTTGAAGTAGCCTATGATAAACACAACCTTTTTTGTTCATTTTTCATACTTAATCTATCGATACAATTTCATTTTTCACATTAAGATATTCATTCAGTTCGCAAAACACGAATTTCAGATTACAAACATATAAAGTGATAGTTCTCACAGTCAAATAATCATGTAAGTACACAAAATTTATACGTAACTTGACTTTAAGATGTATAGTCATTCAATTATCTGTTCTTTGTTGAACTATATATATGTCATATCAGTTAGTGAGTAAGCGTATTTCTCAGCATCATTTTAATGTTAACATATGTTTAGAAGATGTAATTTTTAAAATAACAAAGTTTTTTCGTATGCACAACCAAATTTACGTTCAGTACAAAATTATCAGTAATCAACCCACGGTCTACTTTATGATACATTATTTTAACAGTCATCAATGACCTACACGTTTGGTAGAGAATATGTTATTATATATTTAATAATAAGAATAAATGCACCCTTATAATGGACTTCACATCTTTTCTAATAATTGTGAGAAGACGTGACAACTGGAGTTCATCGCTATCGGGTGTAGGCAGTAACTACCAAAGACAAATGGGTGAGGTCGCGCAAAATCCCTAGATCAATCAGAGTTAGACATTAACACAGTTGGATGACGGCCCAGTGGTCCTGTGGTTAGGCGTTCACACACAATACTGAAGGTCCCGCGTTCGAATCCTACGAGGTGCAGGAGTCGTGGATGCACACTGCTGATGAGACATACAGCAGAACGAAACGGCCGTCCAGTGCTTCCAGGTTACTAATGATGGTCTAATAATGAGTGACTGATGATTTCAAATGTGTAAAAAAACTAATCTCCTTCACTGTAATTGAAGATAACTAATTAATTGTCTACTATTATACATTTGAAATCATTAATCAATCATCATTGTTAGACCACCATTAGAAACCTGGAAGCACTGGACGGCCGTTTCGTCCTAGTATGGGACTCCTCAGCAGTGCGCATCCACGACTCCTGCTCCTCGCAGGATTCGAACCCGGGACCTTTGGCATTGTAGGCGAACGCCTTACCATCGGACCACTGGGCCGGCATCCAACGGTGTTAATGTCTAACTCTGATTGATCTAGGGATTTTGCGCGACCTCACCCATTTGTCTTTGGTAGTTACTGCCTACACCCGACAGGGTTGAACTCCACTGGTCACGTCTTCTCAACTAGAACTCCGAGAATTTCCTCACGAAGCTAGTCACTAGTGAGCACTGTTACATTATATTGGGGCACAGTTTTGGAGGTTTGCGTTTTTACACATTTGAAATCATTAATCAATCATCATTGTTAGACCACTATTGTTAGACTACTATTATATTTCATCCGTAGTTACTTTCTTTAACTAATGAAAAAAAAATAGAGAAATGAACACAATAATACGAATCGTGCTTTCATTATTGTCAAATTTAGCATCCGATATTTTATCACATAAAATGACATGAAAATTATAACGTCCACTTATGCTGGATCTAGTTTATCGGCAAATAACTTCGACTTAAGGTTAAAATACACAATTCTGAATGTTCACTTAGTGTATAGTTTTTGTTTAATTTTTCAAATTCTACATTTGCTGTACACAAACTCAACGATCACTTGAAAGATAATACTATCGGACTCAATATTTTATAATAAATTATAGATACAACTTAAGCAAACAGTTCTGATAAGTTATCAATTCTTTTTAATAATGCATTCTTTTTGAGACTGATGCTGAGGCAATATATGTCAATGAGAGAGAACAAACAAGTGATTGGAAAACAATAACTGAGAATCAATATAAATGATCTTAATAGGCTAGCGATACCAGGATATTGAATATGTAATTGTCGGTATTTTGAAATTCTACAAGATTCAGCCTTATTTTAATAATATTGTTGGCTTCTGAAATGAAAATTTTGTCAAAATATATCAGGGACATGAAAGGTTGAATAATCGTTGAAAATTCTTAGAATAAATGAAATGCTACAAATCTTGATACGACAACAACTTAAGACACCAGCGAATTTTTGGGACTACCCTCCGCATTATTAGTAGAAGTAAATTTCATGGATAAGATAGTATTGCATCTTTTCTTACAAAGTGATAACCCAATGCTCGTCATCAATTCTCAAAACATGAAGAAGGCATTATATAAAGTTTATGTAAGATAATGTAGAGCTTTTAAATACCTATGTATTTTTAATTTAGTTCAGTATATTTGTGTTGTACCAGTCGTATCGATCATCTAACTTTGGTCAGGAAGTAAGTAGTGAGAATGTTAAAATATATACCTACAAATGGTTTAACACAGTCAGGCATTCTAAAATTCCTACAAGTAATATTCAAAGTTGTTCACATTACTGCATAGTCTGTTCTCAACAATAATAAAGAAAAATAGATCAGACATCGAAAGTGTAAAGTGTTTAAAAATGTACGTAGGAAAAGATCAGAAACGTGTAACATTAATCTTGTTTATTATGAATGAAAGAGTTTTTCAAAAAATAAAATTGCGCTAAGGTTCAGTGAACAGTTGAAAAGAATGAACTAAGTAAATTGTGATGTACACAAACGTAAACCTATAAAGGTAGCAATACAATCATCTGTATGACATTGAAAGCAAATTTTGATATCGTATAAGAGTACATACAATCAACCTTCTTTTAATTTATTTACAGAATATCCTACTAATTTCTTGATTCTTTGTGTAATGGTTTTGCATTTCGCTTAAAACATTGATTTCGTTTTCACTAACTAAAGTATGCTAAACTTTTTTATCTGAAGCATTACGCTGTATAAAACACATCATTAAACCTTGTTGTATGCATCAGTAAAACCACAAACCAATCAAAGTTACATAACAGTTGAAAACCTAGAGGCCCCTGGATACTTGTTACATCTTATTATATGGCTCCTCACAAGTGCTCTACTACAATCACGCAGTCATAAATTCGATCAAGGACTTTTCGTTTCATATGTGGATGTTATTCTTTGATTGACCTTTTTTATGCTTATGGTGGTTGGAATATTTTATCTTAGCCGGTATATATATTATACATATATATACTCTATAACCAATTAAAATTTCTTTATTACACTGTGTTATTTTCTGACCTAAAATTAAGAATAAAATAATTTACTCCATATTGTATGACTTGTAAAATGTAAGCAGAATGAAAAAAAAATTTAAAATTATTCAGCGTTCAATAACACATAAAATATAACATTTGTGACACTTTCTTTTTAATGTTCCATATTTTTTATTTTGACTGGTTCACTTTCTAATTTATTCAGCAGCTTGATTGTTTCAATGTGTATCTTTATGTATGTGTTTGTGTTATTGGTGCATAGTTGTGTGGCTTTGCTGACATTTACTTAGTTATTTGTTTCCTTTCTTCATCTCGCTCTATCTCGTTATCAATTATTTTAACGGTCAAATAAAAATTAACTAACATAAGACCTGTTTCTGTTTTTTTTCCATTAATTTCTGATTAATTAAACTGTCAGTTACATATGGTTAAGTATGCAAAACAAAAATGTAACTGATGAATTATAAAAAAAGAATTATTTCCTTTTTGTTTCGCGTTAATTCAAAGCTCCCAGGAAAAAATTTTTTTTATAAATTTTAATTTGAACAAATAAATCTCTCTGAAGATGCATTTATCTTCAGATTATTATTCAGGAAAATAATAAAATCATTATTACTGTTTATGCAAATTGTGACAGTCTGTACTTTATTTAAATAAACTATACAGAAATCTGTCCTATGATCAATTCAAATATCTACACACAATCCCTGATTGATATTTTCAGTGTTTAAGATGCTTTATATCTATATTAAGATCATGCTTGATGAGATTAAGGCTTACAAAAATTTTATATGAGAATATATGTTATTCTGATTAATAAATATGAAAATGCGTTTGGATTAATCTTAGCTGACGTGTTCGTTGTTAGGTTTGATTGAATTCACTAGTTATATTTACATTTTACTTTGCTACCAATATATATCATATACACGTTTAACGAGTACAAGAAAACGAGCAAAACTAGTAATCTATAACAATTATCAAACGTGGTTCTCACTAGAGAAAATTAGCAGTTACATAAATTTATGCAATGCTTCATCAAATTCTATCAAAACACACTATATTACTACATTGTACCACAGCTTCTTTTTTGTATGAGTTGTCTGAAGGTAACAGAATTTTTCTGTTCAATTTAAAGTCTATAATAATTGAATTATCAAGATATTGAAAATAAAAATTTGTTGAAACACCTCCATGTTTCAATAGTATAAAATATAAGGAAAGAATTAAACCGCGATTTGTGTATATTTAAAAATCGAAATGACAATTTCAAACTACCACAAAAAAAACATTGTTCAATCATTTACAGTAAATCCAGTTTTAATGAACTCTATTATACACAAATCTTTATGTCTATCTTATTCTCCGTGAACATTATTCCAATTATTTTCAGTCGTCATTTCTTAAATTTTTTTATTATTCTATAATAAAATACCAAAGCTTGAGTTAACTCTATATGTCCAAAACCTTTTTTTGATTTGACGTCAACAATGTCTTACTGTTGCGATGTCAGTTACTCGATTAGAGTTCTTTTGTTCATGCGATTCAGACGGATGTGACTGTCTTTAACCCAGCGCAAACGACTCAAAAGAAGACAAATTTTAATTGGTTGACCGAAATATCAATGAATCGCCATGCAGAATAAATAATTATTTCGATCAAATAAATTGCTTCTCTTCAAGAAAAAAACTGCCAGTCGCAAGTCCATTTCCACAATTCTTGTGTAATTAATGATGCCTTTTAGAAATAATAATATATCTTAATAATTTCACTAAGAAAATCAATCAAATAAATTAGGAAATGAATAAGTCATCAGTTTTTTTTTTAGAATGAAAAAAGATTCATTTATGTCATCAGATTATGGAACTTTTAAATTATTTTATGGTTGAAATATGATGAATTCAGAAAATAATAATCGTTAGCAATTGTAAAGCTTTGCTTTCAAAACGAAATTAACTGAATTCAATCAACAGTAGCAAACTTTTTCACAGTAAATCCACTGATAGTAAAGTCAAAGGTTGTGTTGGTGTTTCGTTCTCTGAGCTGGTTGTTTTGGTTGCGGAGCCTTCATTATTCTTCTGAACAATGAGAAGATTGAGGCAGTCAATTAAAAACGAAAACATTACATTGAACACTCTATTTGCACACCATATTTGAGTCCTGACTTCCAACGCTCCAGCCTTCTTCCATTCCTGCTGTTGCTTCCTTTACTTCATGTTGGTACTCCATTTACTTCTTGATTTGCTCCATTTGCTTTCTGTTTTCCTCTTGTGACCGTGAGACATCTTTCACGTCCCTTCTCATACTACTTATATCGTTTGTATAAATAGCACACACCACACTCGTCCCCCCTTTAACAAGTCGCTCTCTCAGACTTTCTGATCGTCGTGCCGCCGTCTTCTTTATCAGTGTTTGTGGCTCGCCCTCTTAGCGCACCTGCAACCACCTTTGAAGTTCATTGGCATTTACGCGTTTCTGTTTGTTTCCTTTCTGGATCGTATACACTGCGCCGCGTCTCTCGGTGAGGACGTACGGTCCCTCCCACTTCGGGATCAGCTTACCTGACCCTGGCCCTCTTCTCTACACTTCACTTGGTCTCCCACTTCAAACGGTCTCCAGTTCTTTCTCTCCTGTTCCGACCTCTCCATGTCTGATGTTTGTTTCTCTCTCACATTCCTGACTGCCTGTCTCCGCTCTGTTCTCAACTCAGAAGAACAATAAAAGCTCCACAACCAAAACAACCAGCTCAGATAACGAAACACCACCACAATCATCCACCAGAGTTACAAGTTTTCTCCACCATCTCAAAGTCAAAGGTGAATATTTAGACGCATATTGAACAAGAAATTATAGATTTTGTTTTAATGATTATTTTGGGCTGAAACAATTTTTTTTTTTATCTTATAAGTGGTTTAACAATTAAAACATCCCACTTATGATGAATTGGAATAAGTAGGCAAGTAAGTGAGATAAATGTTGAAGTGGTCTCGAGTGTGTGTGTGTATCAAAATTTTACAGTCACAGGAAGTAGAACGAAGAAATTTACAATCATTGTTTTTTCATGGTTACAACATATTTTTCTACGATTTCATTAACGTTTAAAACTCTTTCTGACCGGACTAAATATTCGAGGAGTTGTTTTACACTTCTATTCGAATTATATGAGCACTTACAGGTTATTTCCAAAATGAGAGAAACTAATTGAAAATACTAATTATTCCGTCGAAATTTCACTTTCGTGTATGAGTCATATCCAAATTTATTAATCTTATCAGTTTTTATAAGATTTATGCATATTACAACAGTGTTCTGTACTGAAGTTTAGAGTATTTTATACTTAGATCTTAAATTAAAAATAAATAACATAACTTGTTCTCAGTGTCATAAAGTTTTCAACCTTTATCATATAAGCTCAAACAATAATTCGAAAAAACACTTTTATTGATTGTAAACGAAACCAGATACTTTCAGTGAGATGAAGTAAAATATGACTGAAAATTTATCTATTGATGTTTCAGCTGTTCAAAACCATTTCACGTCAACGTCTTCTGCGAGCAGTAGACAAATTTATCAAATATTTTTAAAATGGTTTGCTATAAGATCTTCTTAAGACCTTACTATAGTAGATAGTAATATTTGTATTCATATATGCAGGAATAATGAACTACTCAAGTTTGTTTTCAAAAGAGCTATAACAATGAATTATGTTACATGATTAAATCTAATAAGTAGACAGTAAAGATTATTAGTTTGATGAAAACTTTGTAAAAAGTGTATGTGTTATTATTGAAGTATTTTCAAACATGCATCTTGTGAAATTGAGGAATCTTGATTTTAAATGAAGCGAACCTTTTACAAGTAATGCTTCTTTCATATGTACAACCAGTAATCCTACATAGAATTAAAATTTGCACACAAAAACGTTGATACAAACAAATTCACACATAGCGGTAATCCAGAATATTTCTTTTACCTAGAATATTAATGATTTAAATCATTGATATCCAGCTTCTGAGTCAGAGTTAATTTACTGTGGTTTAATGTACACAGAATAAAAATTTATTGTAACATCATGTTTTGAATAAAAAAAGATATTATACTGATAACTATCTGATTACTAATAATACAAGTGTATCTATTGTATACAATCTGAATAAATATATATTTCTATAATTTCATGTACCAGTCATATTGAAATTATTTCAAATAATGAATGAAGGAGGCCAAAATAATCATGAAAACGTCATCTGTTTCCTCCTTGATTCTTTTTTATTATTTCTTTTTTTTCAATATTTATTTATTTCCTTGATATGATACACAAAATCAAATTTAACATCGTTCTCTATCCTCTCTAATTTACATTTTTTTTTAACAGGCATAAAACTGAAACTTTTCTGTTCTGCAATTCCTTTTTTTTGAGTTTTTCTTGAATTACTTACTGTTCAATAGAAAAACTTGTATTATTATTATTATTATTATTATTATTATTAGTCTTTATTCAATAGAATTATTCAAATACAAAAACTCATACTCATGCACGTCTATATATTTATATATACATAGATAAACAATTGAAGCTTTGTTTTTGAATAAATCTATATTGACAGAACAAAAGTTCAACGGAAACAAACAGAAATTACATTTTCTTGATCATATCCTAACTTGATAGACGGGTTTTATTGATTGCCAAATGACAAACACAAAATTAAAAATTTTATACATATATATATATATTTCTATATAGGACAAGAAAATAAACAGATGATTAGTTTATTTGAGATTAATTAATTCAACACAAAATTGCATTGAATTATAGTAAACTGGAAATCGATTTCTGCATATGAATGAAAAGTGACCGAATTGAATGTGTGTGTGTTTCCGTTTACTCTCTATACCTCTGTATATCAGTAAGTTCTGTCGATATATATGTATATATATATGTATATTTCAAAAGTCAATGTTTATTCCTTGATTTGATGAATAAAGGTCGTTTTATTACAACAGTGTGCAGTATTGTTGTTGTTTAATTTTTTTTAATAAACTAATCAAAGATAAAATCATTGTAAACGTATTTCCTTTTCGTTATACATTTTATCAATGTTTTTTTATCATTTCGCTCAAGCTGTTTAATTTTTTAATGTAGCTAATTAGGTATTTGTATATTACTTTATCCCTTTTATGTTAAGGGATAAAATGCCATCAGATTAATTCACTGCTCTAATAAATTTTGAAGCTGCATCAACATGAATTTGCATAGTTAGAGAAAATCAGTAATAAGTCAATAAGTTACTGTTTATTAAAAATGTTTATACATTGTTTTTAACAGACAGATAATAATGCGATTTGAAGTAATTTCATACACTGAAAGTAGTAATAAACTGGTCTCATTTACAAATAACAGAAAAACTATTAATGCTTTACAAAGGTTGAATAAACACAAGAAACCGAAAACCCAAAAGGAATAAACGAATAAACTATTTACTATTAAAGGATTTTGAATTATCATGTGCTTTTCAGTATTCAGTGTTTCATAAACTCCAGATTCAGTTGTTTTATTTCATTTGATACAGTAACCTAGTCATTAACAAATTGGATTAAAGCGTATTTAATACATGAACTTAGGATCCAGAAAAAGGGAAAGAGTTAATCTATCTGCACTATTATCATGGTTGTGTAATACTACAATCAATATTTATGGTCTTACTCACTTGCATACACCTGTTACCCCCAATGGATCATAGACCGTCCACCAGTTTTCTCCAACCAACTCTGTCCTGGGCTTCCCTTTCCGATTCTGTCCAGTTTTTGTTCATTCTTCTCATGTATGTCTCTATTTCTCGGAGTACTGTGTTCCCTGGCCTTCCTCTTTTCCTAAGACCTTGAGAGTTTCAAGTGAGGTCTTGTTTTGTGACGCTGTTGGGTGCTTTCCTTAATGTGTGTGCTATCTACTTCCACCGCCTCTTCCTGATTTCCTCCTCCACTGGAGTCTCGTTTGTTCTCTCCCACAGTAGAATGTTGCTGATGGTGTCTGGCCAACGAATCCGAAGTATTTTGCGTAGATAGCTGTTAATAAATACTTGTATCTTCTGGTTGATGGCTTCGGTAATTTTTCAAGTTTCCATTATATACAGTTGAACTGTCTTGACATCTGACTTCAGTCCCGGTTGATAATTGTTTTCAGTTGCAGCTGTTGTTCTATTGTAGAAATTTAACCCCTGCTTTGCACTTCCGCGGCTTTGCATCTGCATCGGATCCAACCCAATCGTCAATGATGCTGCCTAGGTATGTAAAGATTTTTACGTCATCCAAGGCTTCTCCATCAAGAGTTATTTGGTTGGCGAATGTTGTGTTGTACTATGGAATGTTTCTAGTCAGTACTAGAGATTACCTCACTAACAGTAACCAGCGAGTCAAAACCTGCTATAATGTTTCATCCTTAAAGAAGGTCATTTCATGGAGTCGAGCTACATTTTCTTAGGCTGGTAATTCAAACATTGATACTGTTACCTCTGACACTGTTCGCATGAATAAATCCTGGTCTATTAAAGAAAAATTTGGTCACGCCATAAAGTAAATTTCCACATTCTAATTGTGTTCATTATTATCATACAGTCTCATACTACTCACTAATTTTCAAATCATTACAACGCTTCACAGCCAACTAAACTTTCAGGCATATGTTTCCACACTGTAGTCAATTGAATAGTTAAATTAAAATTTATACTAATTTCTGAATTACATATAAACAGTGACTGGGGCAAATAATAGCAAATATTAATCATGATTTACACTAATTTTATCAACACATTTAACTGATGGTAATGTTTTTTATTTTTGAAAAATAACATTGAAACAATGTAGTTAACAGTAATCAGTGATCATAAGATAGGTTCGAAAAAAGCTTTGCGACTGGAAAATTGATAAAAATTAATGTAAATTTTGCTTTATAAATTCTGGTGAATGATATACTTTTTTGAAAAACAAAAACGATGGAGCATACTATTTTCATAAATTCATATTTCGATATGACATACACACAAAAAATTAAAAAATGTAACCATACTGTACCTTGCTTTAGTTATGTTAATAAATTTTGATAGGACAGTGAGAAGTAATTGATCTGAAAAATATGATGTATTTGTGCTATACATTTCGAACAATCTGGTCACTCATATACTTCTTGTCAAGGCATTTTATATGAAGATGAATAAAAGGTCAATTAAATAAAAGTTCGAATAGACATAATTCCAATAATTTCGATAGTTCTCAGAACGACATTATCCTAACCTATGATGCAGAAAGTAATAGCGAATTGCCCTTTTTTAGACATCCGTTGAGTCGAAGGGAGAACGAAACTATAAAGCGTTTAGTTTATCGAAAACCAACTTGAACTATGCAGTACTTAAATTTCAGCTGATTTTGTCGATTGCAACACAAGAGAGGCTTCCTAAAATGCCTCTGCAATAGAACTAATGGAATTTGCACCACGGATACTTTTGAAGACGAAGCAAAATTCTTGACTGAACTATTGATTTCAAACGGTTATCCGCTAAAGTTCATCAATAGGTGTAGACAAATCAGCTAAGACAAAAGTCTGCTTTTAATTCTGCTGAAAAGAAAAATGTTTTTATCACTTTACCGTACATCAAATGGTCTAATATTAATACAGCGATTAAAAGCAGCCTTGGAGAAAACATACAACGCTGCTAAACTGATTGTAGTTGAAAAGACTAAGCCCATGATTCCACATAGACCTAAACATTGCTCGAATGATTACATCACATCCCATTTGCATTTATCAATTTACATGTTTGTGTGGACACACATACATAGGGATGATAAATCGGACTTTGCAATCAAGGATTATAGAACATGTTCCAAAGTGGCTTCAAATTCAGTTAACTTCAGATGAGCTGATAAACATGGGAAACAGAAAACCATGTTCATCGATCGCATAACACATAACTGAGATAGAAGAGCCTTCAAAACATTGTGTAGAAATATTGAAGGACGAATTTTGAGGTCTATGGAAGGAGGCCTTGGCTATTCGTAAATTAAAACCCTTCCTTATATATACAGAAACAACAACTTTGAATTTACCCTGGTATTATTTAAGCCATTGTATGCCATGGGGTAATGTAATAATTTCTTACCTTTTCTTATCCTTTCTATATTACGTTAATTTTCTCTCTCCTTCATTTATAATTATCACCCTAGGTATGTTTGAACCCTTATTTAATTGTCCTTTTCATCTAAAATGCCTTGACAAGTAGATGTGTGACCAGATTGTTCGAAATGTATAGCGCAAATACATTAAATTTTTTAGATCAGTTACATCTCACTGTCCTACCAATATTTATAAAAGGGCCTAAATATGTTGAATATGTTAATAAAGTCTAGTATCTGACACACAACCTAAAAATTAATTAACTTCTGTTCACAATGTAAATAAATACTGTGTAATTTATTGAATTGCATACATGAGTTTGCTACTTTAACGCTATTCTTAAAAATCATATAGGCCGATAAAAAAACAATATTTTCTAATATTATTTGAAACCATCATTTGTTTACCAATCAATGCCAAAGCTTACATTTTGAATAGAATAAAAATTTAGCAATACTAGACTCGAATTCGGTAAACACAATTATCATCACAAAACAAACTGCTTATTAGTGTAATCGATAAAAAAGAAACTGATACGGTAAATGGATAAATGAAAAAACTAAAAAAGAATATGTGACTAATTATTGATAGGACAAAATATTATAATAATATATTGCTTTTTTTATGTAATTAAAGCAGAATTTATGTGAAATAAATTTTATGTCTGTTGCCTTTTTTATACACTTGAAAAACAAAAAACAAAATGTAAGATATTTAGAAATAACTGTACATAATATTTGTCTAGAAAGTAAGTTATCATGTACAACCAAATAAGCAATTTTGATAGAACAGTGAGAAGATGTAATTGATCTGCAAAAGGTAAATCTATTCAATCAAGTATTGATATAAATTCCTAATTTTTTTCGAAATCATCAATCATTTATTGTTAGACCACCATTAGAAACCTGTAAGCATTGACGGCCGTTTCGTCTTAGTATGGGACTCATCAGCAGTGCGCATTAACGACTCCTGCATCTTGCAGGATTCGGACCTTGGACCTTCGGTATAGTGCGCGAACGCCTAACCATTGTACCACTGGGCCGGCATCCAACGGTGTTAATGTCTTATTCTGATTGATCAGAGGATTTCGCGCGACCTCACCAATTTGTCCTTAATAATTACTGCCTACATCCGACAGTGTTGAACTCCACTTGTCATGTCTTCTCACTAGAACTCCGAGAATTTCCTCACCAAGCCAGTCACTAGTCAGCACATTTTACGATATTTTCAGTTAGAGTTATGGCGATTGGTGTTTTTACATATTTTTTTGAAATCATCAATCAATCATTGTTAGATGACATCCCATACCAGGACGAAACGGCCGTCCAATGCTTACAGGTTTCTAATGGTGGTCTAACAATGATTGATTGATGATTTTTAAAAAAATGTGTAAAAGCACTTATCTACATAAATCTAATTGAAAATAAATTACTAAACCATAAGTGAAAGTATTCAAATATCTTGAATCACAGATTTTCAGATAATTTAGTGTTTAAAGGATTTTTACTGATTATCAAAATCAAACTACTTCACTGTATTGCATATGCTACATATTTTATTACTAATAGTTCAGTGGTATCTAATAATGCTTGCAATTTGACAAAAGCTGATTATTAAAACATGATTCAAATTTCTTTACATGCTCCAATCAAAGTAAACATTTCACATAATGATGTTTTGTTATTCCTTTTAAAAATATCTTCAGGGTAAATCAGCAAAAATTAAAATTTGTAACAATGCCACTATACTTTTAATGTCAACAATTCAAAATTAATTTATTTCCTGAGGATATGTCTGCATGTTGTCTTATGTATAATCTGAAATAAAAGACTAAGTCAGAGATCTACAATTTCTACAAATATCGAACAAATCATGTATGGTGTGATCTCAATGAAATATATACCATTTGACGTGTTAGATCGAAATTTTCAAAATTCAAATCGAGCAAGTATTTCATTTCATCGATTTCATATATTGTTATTGTTTTTATAATTGTTTTGAAGCTACTTTCATCATTCACTATCAAGTGGCCTTTCTGTGTAGTCAAATAATATCATCAAAAAGCTACAATTAAAAACTAACTGCACAGCAAAATCTGTCGGACACGTTTTTTAGTTAAGAAGTTGATTCAGAAAATATCATAATTAGAAGTTGAGTTTACATTATAATGGGTCTTCTGATCAGAGATTTACTGTGGAAATATGAAGATTAACAGCTGTTTACTAACACTTACATTATAACTTTCCAGGGTCGTGACTGATTTTTTAAACTTAGCTAATCTCTTCAATTTTATTTAATTCCTAATTATCGATAAATTCGCATGCGTAGAATGTCAAATCTTTGTAAGAAATAAAATGATATAGTACATCAGTTTATCATAATATGATTATAATGTAGTGTAATGTATGAGTTTAAAAAAACTTCTGTGAACTGATCAACGATTTCGCGCCATTTATTTACAAATTAAAACAACTAATTTGAAATGATTGTACAAAAGCTTATCAATCAAGCAATCGTTTCAAATTGCCAAAAGATTCATATCAAAAATGTTAAAGACAACTCATGCAATAAATTCGCCTTCATTGAACATTGAATCAAGGCAATTTATTCTTGTCCGGATTAATTTATTGACCAACTGAAATTCATTTGTTTACAATTAATTCAAGTGAAAAACAAATCTGTTTCTTAGAAGTGAGTTAGATGAAATGTTTCAAATTAAAAATTTTCAATTGCCTGAGTCTATCATTCAAATCAGTCTTAGAAATAAGAGCACTACATTTTCTGAAATTTTTTTTCGATTTTTTATATAAAATGATCAGTGGATGGTGTAACGAGCATTTTTATATTTTATTCATAGCGATCAGAAACGGTGTACAGATAGAATAAATAGAAATTAAACTTGCTTATACTTCAAAATAATAGGTGAATAATTACTTGTTTTTAATGACAATAATAAGTTACTCATTAACAAATCAATGGCTTTATATGTGTTCAGTTTCACGATACTGGATGAATTGTCTCCTTTTGAAAAAAAGCTTACGAGACATTATGTATGATCAATCCACAATATTATTTTTTTAAAAGTAATTAACTATTGTATTCTCATTGTTTAGAGTGTTCACTTCACTAATGCGTAATACGTGTACAACAGTTTTACAACTTTATCTAGATTCTTATTAAATTTATTGATTGTTTGATCATCTGTAAGATGATTAACGAATAATAGAACTCTTCTTTTCAGATTCACATTTCTGCTTCTTGATTCGGTATTCCGTAATATAGTTCTTTATAACTTTTCTTGTAGACAGTTCTGTTTACCACAACATATTACTTCTTTAGTTTATGCTAAATGCTAGTTAGGAATTTCAATTTTCATAGTATTCATTCTCATTCCACAAGAAATTCGACTAGAATAATGTGAGCAGTATTCAATACAAATAAGGCCGTTAAGTTCAAAAACACAAACACTCAAACCATTCATAAATCAACAGTATCTAACATGAAAGTCAATAAAAAGAATCACAATTAACTTTATGATCAGCAATCCAATCAATGGGAAAGAAATTCAGGTTACTGTTAATGTAATCATAATCATAATCTAAAAACGACTGATATACCAGACGCAAAAAACCAGCTAATATTCATTCATTGATGTGGAAATAATCATTTTACATATTATTTACAAAATAAATGAAAGTTTCACTATCATTTCATAATGAAGATAAGAGATTACAATATCGATGAATTATATTCTTTGTTATAAAAAAGATGGTAATTTTCTAAACAATTAAACAAAAAAAATTTTTGTATATGCAGAAAACTGTCATTGATTTAAATAAAATTATTAAATACATGAATAGTACAAGCTTCCTCTCAAGGATCGAATAAGCTGTAAGTGTTACAGACAATTATTGGAATTACTTATGAACATAAAACTCTGGTTATCACATGAAAGTTCTGAGATTAATGCCAGCAATTCTGAAAACTTTAGTCGACTTTTTCTATAGATTTACTTGTTATGGCAATCGAGATTAACAAGTCTATTTTTGAATCAATATTTTTTTAATCCTGTTACTTACTTTTCTGCATTACGGGTTTGTGAAGATTGTTAAGTTACACATTTTTCGAAACCACGAATCGATCAATGTTAGACCACCATTAGAAACCTGCAAGCACTGGATGGCCGTTTCGTCCTGCTATGGGACTCATCAGCAGTGCGCATCCACGACTCCTGCACCCCGCAGAATTCTAACTCAGGAACTTCGGTATTGTGCATGAACGCCTAACCATCGGACCACTGAGCCGGTATCTAACGGTGTTAATGTCTAACTTGATCAATTCACGGAGTTGCGCAACCTCATACACAGTCTTCGGTAGTTACTGTCTACACCCGTACAGGCTGAAATTCACTGGTCACGTCTTCCCACTGAGGAGTCCCATACCAGGACGAAACGGCCGTCCATTGCTTCCAGGTTTCTAATTGTGGTATAACATTGATCGATTCATGGTTTCAAAAAATGTGTTGAAATTTTTGATTATATAAAATATAAATTTCTCTAATATGCTTGTTGAAATTTATATGTAGATGAAACAAACTGTAAAGATAATCTTTTCCATACATGTAATAGTGCTAGTTTGTCTAAAAGTATCAGCGATGACAAACAGGTGATTTTTCAAGACTTATTGAATCCATCTTTTCTATCTCAGGGGCATATTCGATGCAGAAAATCCAATGAACATGATGAGGTATTATTTCATGGTAATATACGATATTAAAGTATCAATATCTCAGAAGTTGCAAATCAAACGAATTCCAAGGTCATGGTATTTTCAAAATACTTTTCATTCTCATACCCGAATTTGGAACACAGAAACTATACTTTTTAAACTACAAAATTTAGAGATTTAAATCCTGGATATGATTGACTTATTTTATAGAATCATCACTTGATATCCATTAGCTTTTGCAAAACGTTTTAAAAATCATATAGAATTTAACTATGCTTCTCAGTATGACGAAACTTTTCTCTTTATTTAACAACCCAGTCACTTCACTGTCATACAGCTTTTCATCTAGAGAATACTCTCAATGTCCTAGTTGCGTTTTATACACTCGGAATGCTTTCAACTCTTTTTCATGCACCTTAATTTCGTAATCCCGATTAACGCACTTAGTTCCGTTAAGATTAATGTACTATGATAAAGTTTTATTATATAAACTTCACTTCCAATAAATATGATCAGTATACAGTATTACAAGTTGCCGAAGTGAGAAATGTAAAAAACCGTAGATAAATAGTGTTAATATTAATTAATATTAATTCTATATTTCATTCTGTTTCTTTCGTTTAATGAGTAAAATATAAGCCTGAAATCAATCTGTTAAGGAATAATAAACGTATTACAATTCTTGTCTATTTATAATTCTCAGGTATGAAAACTAATGACAGTGATGTATTGAATTATCATAATTAATAAATTATAAATAATTTATATAAATATATATTGAATAGATTATTATATGATGTCTTATAAGGTTATCATAAAATGACATAAATTAACTTTTCTATTCCAAAAATAATTATATTTGATTAATATAAGCAATATATGTAAAATTTAGATAAGATTAAATTAAATCACTTTACTTCTTTAAATATAAAAAATAATAAACTGTTTGTTGGAATGAGATAGTGAAAACGGTGATTGTGTTACAGGATGTTGTAAAACAACTATCGTCATTACATTTTATTAGCTAGTGAAGATACATAACTTGTTTTAGTTAGCGTTTTCTAACAAGTCAATTTTCTACGGCATAAGGTCGCTAACTCCTCGCATAAGCCTCCTCGTTTATTCGAGTTAAGGACTGAAGATAATCCTAATGTGCTCCAGGATAACGTCAAAACAGTTCTATTGTATGTAGTAGAAATTTGTAGAACTACAGAAGCCGTCATTCACAAGATACAGGTGTTTATTAACAGTTGTCTACGCAAGATACCTCAGATCAGTTATCCAGACACCATCAACAACAACCTACTGTGGGAGAGAGTAAACTAAATCCCAGATGAAGGGAAAATTAAGAAAAAGCAGTGGATGTGAATAAGGCAGAAATTTCAGAAATCACTCAACTGTATCACTACTGAGGCACTTACCTTGAACCCTGAATGCCGCAGGAGAAGTAGTAGATCAAGGAGCACACTGTACCGAGAAACGAAAACAGATGTGGAAAGAAGAAACAGTAATTGAGAAGAAGTGGAATGGAAGACCGAGGACAGAGTTGGTTAGGGAATGCTTCTTGGTGGTTTAAGCTCCATTAGAGGTAACAGACGTAAGTAAGTTATAGGTCTATAAGCAGTAATGTAATACAAATGAACTAAAAATCACTAAATTCATATTTACTTATAATTAACCGAAAAAATCGATGTAAAGCCCATATTCATCAGTTTCATTAATGATTCTCCAGTAATTTGACAAGCTTAAGTCAATTATTATATTCTTTTGTTAGACAAAGAATCGGTTTTGTAATGTACTACGGCATTCGATAACTACTTTACATAATACTGATAGTCATGAACGACATAAAGTTTTTTATAATACACCACTGAAATGTGACTAGGTGCATCGACTTAGCTGAAATGTATGGGACAGTGGAAACCATACAGCGTTATACAAGCAGACTATATGCTGTTGAATATTGCTTTTGGCTCACACTCCTGTAGGTATGCTAACTGAAGTTTTTCGCTTTCAGAATACTGGAAAAAAGTTCTGTTGTCAAAGCACAAAGCACAAATTGACTAAAGACAGAAACATGCACCGTTGAATTTCAACACAGTGACAATGGAGTTAACTTCTTACTGCAAAGCTTGAACATGGATTCTCAGCCTATCAGCTTTGTAGGTGTGTGAGGTCCCATTCTAAGACAAATAACTGACAGGTACTCTCTACGTTTCCAGAAAAAGTTATTTGACGTCGACCTGTGATTAATATTACTCAAGTAGTAAACTAATATCTTAAAAGATAAAATGCTGTGTCGTTTGAAAATCCAATTACAGCTATTATAAATTACCAGCATTACAGATAACATCGTTCACCGCATACCATGAAGCATTCACTGTGCGTAAAGTAGTTTTATCAAAAGGAATAATCAGTAACTTTACTAACCGTTAGACAGAAGCTACAGTTTTGAAACTCATTATGTTAATTTAAATGTTTCGTGTTAAATACAATGGATGACTGTCAAGAACTCGTAACCGGGTGACTGAAAATATCAAATTCTTCATAAAACTGAATCCATTTTCCACAATTTTTAGTGTTACCCAATGGTTTAGGTAGTCATTAATTATATTGAACAGTTTATTTCTTTTTGAATTACTGATGAAACAGAAAATTTTCAAATGAATTCATTTATTCAACACAAAATGAAGCTGTACGTTAACTTGCTAATTTTGTTTCTTTGAGTTGGTAGAATTCAACGATAATATGGTATGATGTTACATTATTACTACAAAATCATTCATCTAATGATCATCTAATCAAAAGAATTTCACGTTTCATACTAACATTGATCCATTTAAAATGGTTAAATTTTAATGTTTCAGTAATTCCATATTATAATCAAAATAATCTTTATTCCATTAACTGGAAACAATCTTAATTCGAAATAATGAATGAACACAAAGAATGAAGTAAAAAGGATAAATTACTTCTATCTGAAGTTTGTGCTGATTATGGTGTTCAGAAGAACAACGAAAGCTCCATAATCAAAACATCCAGCCGTTTCGTCCTGGTATGGGACTCACCAGCAGTGCGCATCCAAGACTCCTGCACCTCTCAGGACTCGAACCCGGGACCTTCGGTATTGTGCGCGAACGCCCAACCATCGGACCACTGGGCCGGTATCTTATTATCTAAGTTGAAGAGTTGTATTCATACCAGACTAGTCGAAAAGCATAAAGTTCTGGATAGCTGACTTGTTCCAGTATCAAATTCAACTATGCCTACTGACTACCCTATAATGAGTTTAACTCAGCATCTTCAGATAGCAAGGTAAGCATTTAACCATTAGAACCTCAGTCGGTTTGTGATATTGTTCCTTAGTTTCATTGTTGATAACTACTTCACTCTGTATACAATTATTCTTTACGACCTCCAGACTTTCACTAAATCATCATGAACATTCTAATGTAAGTCATCAGTGAGATGACTATAACAGCTTAGTATAACAAAATTTCTTTAAACTTGATGATAAATTATGAGCTGTACTTTTCACAAATTGTTCTCAATTATTTAAACTACTAACTAACAACAATACTTTCAACAACTATTTTAAACGATCTTAAAAGTTGAAAGTAGAAGAATAATATTTAAAAAAAAAAAATTAACAACAGGAAATAAGCCTCAACAAAATGACTATTACTACCGCCTTCAATTAGAACAATGCTACCATAATTAGCATCTAATTAGAAGAGAATTGATTCCGGTTAGTTAAATATAAACACTGTTTCAATGTACAATTGTGAACCTTTAGTTATGATACAAACATTTGAAAAGAAGCAACAACAAAAAAGAAATGGTATTTTTCATTCTTCAAATATTTTTTCTTTATTTATTTATGATTTCTGCTTAACTTATTCATTTAATCTCTTTTCTTTTTTTTTCCATTTTCGCTCAAAACATTTAATTATCTTTAATTTTGCATACATAATTTTTTTGTTATGAAATTTGTTTTGTTTTTTCTTTGTTGTTGCTTATTAGTGATTGTAACGTTTATCTAAAATGTAAATGGTATTTGCTTTTGATGAGAGTTGAAAATAAACCAACCAACCAACAAACAAACAAACAAAACAAAACGACCTTGGAATAATTAATTAATTAATTAATCAGATTTCATTGTATCCGTTGTGTTTATGATTTTTATTTCATTTCATCATATACTTAAAAATCATTGTTTTATCATACTCATAATCAAGCTACGTTCATTGTTTTGAGTGAGCTATTTATTGGTAGCCTATGAATAATGAGCGTTTGTGTTGAAAAATATCAAAGTTTCTAAAACAAAGCTCAAAATTTACCTTGAACTTCTAAGAAAGATGACTATTGATTAACGTTTCAACATTTGATGATAAATTCTTATGATACCTGTTTTACGATATAAAAATGTTTTAAACCAGGGTGTACTAGATTAGTGTCCTAGTTTGGAAGGTTCAAGTTGGCCACAATGATGGTCATACATGAAGTCAAAAAATATGTCTTTCAAGATTTGAACTTTATGGTTCATGTTTACCAGCGTCAGTAAACAGGCACTAGGCGTCTGACATTTCATTTCTTAGATAACAGACTGTATCTGACATCATGTTCCCTTTTACATTATTTAAAGAACTATCGAGAACTATCACGGTCACATGACTGAAAGACAATAGTTTTTTTATTTATCATGCTGCTCAGTCACAAGTTAGGTCATAGTAGTCATTGCTTATGAATCTCAAAGCATACTTGAAAACTCTTCAGATGCGATTGCATTGAATTTTATTCATCACATTTCCAAAATTGAATTTTCAAAATATCCAGTTAAGTAAACATATTAATTCTCAATAGCTGCATATTGCTTAGTATTAATCTCAGTATATTAATTTTAACAAAACCATCTCTAAAAAATGTTATGATGAAATTATAAAAAGTACTCATCAAGGAACAAGCAGTACTCAACAATAATTTGGTAAACCAACAAAATTAATATTGTAAACAGTTTATAACTATTTCACATAACTTGAGGATTGTCAGTATTAACATGAATGATATATTTGTAACATATCGATGAATAGAAAATTAGATTTCTGGTGTTCCTCAGCTTCACGTAAGATGCTTCTTCAAGATAGATAAATACTTTCTTTGAAGAATAGCCTATTACTTAGTTGCAAAACATTAGATATTTTATTTCTTACGCTTTGGGATTATTAGAAAATATCAATTATTTTATCACATTGACTATAGAGTTATAGAGAGACTGTTGTTTTTTTACTAAAATCTTGAATCGATCGTTGATAAACCTGGAAGCACTGGATAGCCGTCCCGTCTGAGCATTCATGACACCTCATGCAGAGTGATCGAATTCAGGACTTACGGTCTCGCGAGTCAATGCCTAACCTTTAAACCATTAAGCTGGCATCGAACGGTGTTACTGTCTAACTTTAACCGATCCAATGTATTGCACAACTTCACCAGCTATGTTTTGAAAGAAAAGCATGTTGTTACTATCAACTTTCATAAGTCATATCCAGAAGAAATTTGTGTGAATAATTCAACGAATAATTTATGTTAGTTAGTGATTTAAATTTCAAAAATCAACCAAATCATATAAGTGTAAGAGCCAAATAAAATTTTGAGCTAAGGAGGCCATCACAAACAATAGTGTTTCAATGAAAATTCCCTGTAAGACTGAAAACGAATGAACATGGTTTAAGTTTATGCTCTAAATCATATACTCAAATCTTAGTTCATATTTTGACAATTGAGCTCAAAGATCTTATTGCTAAAGCCCATTTTTAGTTATAGCACTTTAAAATTACAATATATGCATTAAATACCGGTCAGCTACTTGTTCAATTGAGAAACACAAAGATAAAA
Organism: Schistosoma turkestanicum; assembly: GCA_944470395.2. Taxonomy (NCBI): domain Eukaryota; kingdom Metazoa; phylum Platyhelminthes; class Trematoda; order Strigeidida; family Schistosomatidae; genus Schistosoma; species Schistosoma turkestanicum. The sequence continues at coordinate 16,394,158 of OX103979.1, forward strand.
AAATATTATCATTAGACTTAAGAATATAGCTCATTATCAAAATTAACATAATTATTTCCAAATGCTCTGTATCAAAATCATTAGTGGTGATATATGAAAAAACAACCTAAAATAAACTATATGATGATAGAAAGCTTCCCAAAAACAGAAGGGAAATTCATGAAAATAAAATTATGAAAGAACTACCAGAAAATACTTTAAAGTAGTCCTGCAATCACATCTGAATGTTTACATAAACTAAAACTAAAAGATTCTATACTACTGATACCACATTACTTACGCAATTGACATATTTTGCTCCAATGTTGCCTATACCATTCACTATACGTCTTTGAAATTATTTATAGATACTTCTGTAAGTTTTACTGTATGATGCATTCAAGTATATTCATATGGTAAGTGCCTCAAATAGTGTAAAATGCTTTAATTATTTATTCCCGAATTTTATCCTATGTAGTCTTCATATATATTTATTGTTTTAAGAGAGAGATGTAAAAAAACAATTCACATTTTGTAAAAGTCATTTGCTTCGAAATTCATTAATTTCCCAGTAACATTTTACTGGTAAGTAAGCTGTTGATTAAATAAGTTAACGAAACTTTATACAGCTACAGTTAATCAAGACAAAAAACCATCCGTTAATCTGAACTCCCTTAATAATGAAATCTCTAAAACTATTGGATATCTTTGTTAGTCATCGATGCATTTTATTACTGTAGTATATATGCAACACGACATATACCAACCATATCACATCTGATGGAAAAGCTTTGGAAGATGTAGAAACCTCTACAGATCTGGGCAGCGTCACTGATGAACAAGGTGAGACCGGCGCAGAGGCAAGGACACGGATTAGCAAAACGAGGGCAGTATTTATGCAAATAAAGAACATCTTAAACTCAATACAACTTTTAACCAACATTAAAGTCACAATTTTCAACATCAACATCAAAGCCGTTCTCTTACATAGAGAGGAAACTGGGGAACTGCAAAATTCATCATCAATAAGATATGACTGTCTACTCAAAATACGCTGATCTACACAGATCCGTTGACCAGATACCATCAGTGACAACCTACTGTGTGAGAGAACAAACAAGGTTCCAACTGAGGAAGAAATTAGGAAATGAGGTTTGAGAACATTGCGCAAATCTCCCAACTGCATCATGAGGCAAGACTTTAATTGAAATCTTCAAGGCCTAAGCAACACACTATGCGGGAAACTGGAAACAGGTATTAAAAGAATGAACAGTACTTGGGAATAACTGAAAAGGAATGTCCAATACACAGTAGGTTGGAGAAGGCTGACTGGCTTAAGTAAATAAGTAATATCAGTTATCTCCATATCATAATAAAGAATATGAATGAATTATTGATTGATTTTTTATTTCATATCACTTCGTACATGGATATTTTGTCATTAGTTTCAAATGATTTCTTGATATCCATCTTGTATAAACCTCTGTTCCAATTATTTTTCAGTGTGAGTACTCGTACTAAAGCAAACTTTCACACCCTAATACACAAAGTAAATACCTTACAGCTGACAACATAAAACAAGAAGGATTCTACTAAAAATTTATATTTAATCATTCATAAATTATTGTATCAAACGTTCATATGTAAACTGTCATGCTCATATACTTTCATCGATTTTTCCTCTCAAGATTGATTAATGATAACGGATTATATTTGTTTGAAAAATTTAAACAGCATTTAAATACAACCTTTATGTTCAAATGTCAATTGTAATTAAACTATTTTGAATTTGACGGTTTATTATTTATTTAAAAGAAATGGAATAAATATGTAAAATTGAACAAATCAGATTAAGTATTTTAAATAATGTTGATGAGTTGTAATTTTGCGCAAATGTACTCGTTTACTTTATTTTTGAAAATGAATTGTATTCGGTATGATTTATACTGTCAGATAGCCTGCAAAAAAAACATTGATCATCTATTTGATCATTTAAAATCAATCAGTGCTTGTTTCAATAACATAATGATAAAAAGAACTTTACAAAGTTTAAAGATAATTAATGTAAATGACATCAGCTCTATTTTCATTTGTCAAACTGTCACTACCAGCTATTTACAGAATAATAAAAGATACAACGATGTCATTTCATCCTAACAACTTAGTCGTAACTATTCACACTCCGACAATCTATGTTTATTCCATCACTTTGTACACTTATAAAGCAAAAGATGCTTGTACTTTTTTTCAAATCACACAAAAGAATCATACGAATCAGAATATTATTTGTGAAAATAGTGAGTTTCATGATTTACGTCATGATACAGACAATGACAACTGATGATCAAAATCGAAATTTAAGCACAATCTTAAGAACTATTAATTCTAACATAGATTTCATCAATGGATTGACTTGAATTAGAAATGAGGTATCAAGGTAGGGTTGTTTTTTCACAAGTTTATAACTGCCGATCAAAAGAGTGAACATGAGATTATTACTTCGTATTGCATTCTTTTATCTATAAGCTTAATTTTAATTCATTCGTGATATCGATAATTCTGTGCTATCAATGATGCCTAGCATATTCATGACATGACTGAACCACTTTAGTCTAAATAACAACCTGGAACAATGAAAATACTCTCAGGGTTAATAATTATTTTTGTTCACTAACAAAATTATTGTTCATAGGTTTAATTAAATCAAAAAAATTTATCTAAATTCCATGAAGTGAGTTCTCTTGAATTTGAGTTTATCCATGGTCTATGGTGTTTGTAGTCTCTAAATTTTTATTTTACTGATTGTCAAATTATGTAAATGTATTGGCTTGATTTCTCTCCAAATTTGCATAATCAATTTTACTAGATGTTGCGAAATCAAAATTAATTTAAAATGTCTAAAAATGAAACAACATTCTATCAAGTAACCAATTGCAGATTACATTATATAAGCTTTTCATTGTCATTAGAAATTTCCTATCGATTGAAAGATAAGTTATGACCATTTTTTTAAAAAAAGTGTACTTGAGCGATTCATGTCAATTTGAAACAGACATACATTGATATTTACAATTTTATTTGAATTAAGTATTAATGTAACCTCTATCTAAGTAGTCGCATGTGAATATCATTCTCCTTAAAGCAGGTTCTTCAACAATTCATACAGTTTGAAGTTTTCTTCTTATCAAGATAACGTTGATTAAATTAATCAACGAAAGTGATGAGATCAACTGTGATTTATACCACAGATAAACGTGACACTAATTTTCAATGTAATAATAGAACATAGAATTTTACACGATTATACAACGATTATTATTATCTTAAAGAAACTCGGTCGAAATAATATTACTCATTTCGATAAATATTTAGCTAATAACTTACAAGCCAAAATCAGAATATCATTAACAAATGTTAATCTCTGAATGAAAATTTCAAATCAGACAAGAATCAAACCATTTTCATCCACGAATTAAAAGCTATTATCGATCAACACACGCAAACACGAACATCTGTAAGTATAGTCATTTAGATTGTCTACAGTTTCCTTATCTTAATGTGAATATCATTTTGCTTTTACTGAAGTTGAAAAAAACATCACCATGAGCCATAGAAATATAGAGCTCGTAATGTCACGTAAATTCTTTTCGATTCGCCGATGAAAATCATATGCAATCACATTTTAAGTCACTCTATCAGTATGAATCTTTTTCCAAAAAACACTCAAACCCATAAACTAAGCATAATTTTTATATCGTTTCCCTTCAGAACTAATCATGACAACCTCTTATTCCTTTCTACCACAATGAAAATCTTCAATTAGTTCAAAGTAATGCATACATTTCATTGTAATGTTTTATGGCTAACTGCATGGTTGAGATCTATATCATTTGAAAGATTTTCCGATTCTCTCATTTGATTATAACTTATCTTGCCTCATATTTATCAGTAGTATTATTTTGTTTAGTAGTAATATAGACTAGAAAATCAATGTCTCTAAAAATAAATAATCGTTTATTTCATATGAAATTGAATTAATCCACCATGTAGTAATCTGTTTATACTAGAAAAAATAAATACGCTAGAATACAATTTTTCGTGCTAAATAAATTTTTATCATTTACCTACATGAGTCATACAAAACAATAAATAATTAAGTTCTCATGTCATCTAAATTAGATGATTTTCTGTACATTTCTCTAATCCAACATTTACTCATAAGAAGACATTTTCTATTTCTGTTATTATGCTTGAGAAATCAGTTAACTTTACAAAGAAAACGATATTACAATAACATATATAGTTATTTTCCAAAGAAACAGAAGGTTTTTGTAAGTAGTATCAAATATTGATAAGGCTTTTTATTAGTTAATGATAAATAGATAAAATCTGGTAGAATTTATTTTCTTAGTTACTTTTTGGTAAATTAAACCAAACCGTATCTGCTCTCCAATACATATATACATATATATGCTTTCGACTTTTCAATTGTACGTGACTTTTGATTTCTTGTGAAAACAATAAATTTGATAAATGAATAACCAAATGCTTATCAGTTAGATAATTTGGACGACATTGATAGTAAACAACGATATTACTAATGAATAACTTGTTACTTAGTCCACCTTTCAACTGTTTGAAATGTTTGAAATCCATAATATTTTCTAACATCACTGGAGTAACCATTTAGAAACAATTTTCAATCAACTTTTAGTTCTTTCTCAAATGTAAATTTTAGGAATTAATCAAAATACAGGTAATAAATCATGTAGCATTCAAATATCCATGAGTTAATTTATGCGAATGTAAATTAGCTGTTTGTCTCATGGAAAGATGGAAAACTATTTATTATGTTATTAAAAATATAGTTAATGCTAACTTGCATTACAGCTGTAGCGGCTTTTCCTATTTAAAACATGTGTGACTACAGAATATGCTTTGAGATTTCGACCTACTGCAAGTGAACAATACTGATTTTTTTTAATTTTTATATCGTATATTGACTACGATTTTGACAATTTATTTCCCTTTCATAAATATGCATTGTAAAATAGTTGAACATTTACTGTTTCCAGTCAATCAATTTGCTAACAAAATCTAAACAATTAACAATCTATGAACACACTTTATACAAAGTTCACTTTCAGTTTATAGTTCACTTAAGTTTATTTGTTGAAATTAAGCATGACAGATAATCAATACAGACTAGTCATAGAACCCTTAATCAGTTAGTATTCGAGAACTTCGCACGCGGTATTCGAACCCATGGCCTCGGAAGTGGTGTACCAGGAAAAAATGGCCATCCAGTGCGTACGAGTTTCCAATGACTTTTTAGCTAACATCAGTTCATAATTTTACCTGTGAAAATGATACAAACAATTTTTGTTCGTCTTAATCTTAATAGTTATTCATAGTCATAGTTAGTCATGACTGTTTACTTGTGTTTCTTTTTTAAAGTGATAACTGAGTCAACATTATTTGTTCTTATAAAAATACTGACAAAACTAACATCGTTATAAGTAGTGATTTTACTCTTCTATTAAATTACATTACATTAATTAAACTTAATGTACGATACAATCGGTTTCATAAATTATTAAAAATTAAAAAGCGTAAACATGCCTACGTAAGCAAATAATGACATGGTTATACTTACCAAAATATTCCTGTTCGAAGTACAGTTGATTTCGTCATTATCTCATAAAAAGCGGAACAAATGTTTTACAGCATGCTGAATTCCATTATAATTGGTTTAAATTTAAAATAAACTAGTACAGAATATGAAAGTATTAGTTTGACAGCTTCAATTAGTGGAATATTTTATTCAGTAATAAATAATTCAATAAACACTAAAAAACATCAACATCACGAATGCATTTCTACAGTTTCAATGAATAAATCCATTCTTTGTTTTAATTATATTATTGATAGTAATATATTTTTTCATCTATTTGAATTTAGTCCTCCATCCAGTTTGCTTACTTTTTGATGATTATTTAAAAATTCTGAAAATATTTCTGTTATTTTAGAAATTCATTTTAATTTTGCCCCCAAAATTAATCTGCTCAATTTTTATTGGCTGGCTGAATAATAAAGAATTGAGGGAGAGAGAGAGAGTGAGTGAGTGAGTGAGAAATTACGACCACACCCTACTCACTCTACTGTGATTTGGATACAAATTCTATTCATTGACTGGGCAATTGCTTTAAAGAAGCTTTGACTCTTTCTACAGATTTTTATTAAAACAAAATTATTATTATCATCGTTATTATTTTCTGTTGATAAAAACTGTTATTATTATTATACATGAGAATTGGTGTTTATCACATTAACAGGAATCTATGATTACGTGTATTTTTTTTGTTTTAAAAACTTGTTTTCTAAATTCTAAAATGAAATAAATGAAAACAGTGTTGATGACTTGAATATTTATTTTGTTTATTCATTATTTACATAAGTGAATTATTGTTTTATTCTATATAGAAGAATCATTTTATCGTAAGTGTGATTAAATCCAAATGATGCCTGATAATGATTAGTAAGAACATTAAACTATTATACATGATGCTATATCGATAATAATATTAATAATAATAATAATTTGATTTTAGCAAGTGATAGAATGTTTGCTTACCTTGACAGAGATGAATATAAGAAGTAAGCAGTATTAGGGTGAATTGATGTACGTCTAAGGATGAAAAGAAGAAACTGAATGATTAATAATTTTGCCTAAACAGGAGACAAAACATTAAAGACAGTAATCATGTGTACTGTCCGATATTTAAGAAATTTTACAATCATCAATATGAATAAAACTAAAGTTGAGCGAATCAGAAGTACTAATTAACGCTTGAAAGCTTTTAGTTTTAACCGACCATAATCTATACAGATGATTTTATTTTATCAATACGCATGAACGACATTCTAACAAGAAAAAAATAGTAGTAATTAGTCATTGCAATGACTTTAACCATGTTGTCAGTTCAATGGTTTGTAAACTTTAACATTGAAACTTCAAAGACCATAGATAAATTACCTGTAATATTAGGATAGCGCTTAATTTTATGTCAGTACAATAAACATACAAATACTCTAGTTAGGATATAAAATACATTTTGCGTAAATTGAATTGAAATTTGAACTAACTATAGATTAATTACACATCATGATTTACATCGGCTAAATACATTTATATCATATAGCCAAATTAATGTGAGATTAAATTAATTGTAATCTGAGCGTAAAATTGACAGTATCCTATCAGGCACAAATAAATTCTCTTCACAATAAATAATAATAACTTTCTGATGAAGATTTTAAGTCGGAAATTACTCCCTCTTCGGAAATTCAATCTACTTCTGTTCAAATATATAAATCAATGAAACTATTCGTTAACATATAAGAATTATTGACATTAAAAAATTGAACCTATTTGTAGTTTTGTGATAACAGAATAATCTTGGGACGGTCTTATGAGATTATTCGAACCAAACATTTAGAATATTGTAGTATACATTAGTGTACTTACTTACTTACTTACGCCTGTTACCCCCGATGAAGCATAGGCCGCCCACCAGTTTTCTCCAACCAACTCTGTCCTGGGCTTCCCTCTCCAGTTCTGTCCAGTGTTTGTTCATTCCTCTCAAATCTTTCTCTATTTCTCGGCGTAATGTATTCTTTGGCCTTCTTCTTTTCCTTTTGCCTTGAGGGTTACATGTGAGGGCTTGTCTCGTGATGCAGTTAGGTGCTTTTCGTAGTGTGTGTCCTATCCACTTCCACCGCTTCTTCCTGATTTCCTCCTCCACTGGAATCTGGTTTGTTCTCTCCCACAGTACGTTGTTGCTGATGGTGTCTGGCCAACGAATACGAAGTATTTTGCGTAGACAACTGTTCATAAACACTTCCATCTTCTGGATGATGGCTTTGGTAGTTCTCCATGTTTCTGCTCCATACAGTAGAACTGTCTTGACATTTGTATTGAAGATCCTGATTTTGGTTTTGTTTGAAAGTTGTTTGGAGTCCCAGAAATTTTTTAACTGTATAAATGCAGCCCTTGCTTTGCCAATCCGCGCCCTCACATCTGCATCCGATCCACCTTTCTCGTCGATGATGCTGCCCAGATATGTAAAGGTGTTAACGTCCTCCAAGGCATCTCCATCAAGAGTGATTTGGTTGGTGCATGTTGTGTTGCATCGGAGAATTTCGCTTTTTCCTTTATGTATGTTGAGACCTACTGCTGCAGACGCTGCTGCTACACTGGTCGTCTTCTCTTGCATTTGTTGTTGCGTGTGAGATAGAACAGCCAGATCGTCCAGCTGCGTCCTAACTGTCCAGTTGATACCGTGCTTCCCTCCAGGTGTTGACGTTTTCATAATCCAGTCGATCACCAGGAGAAAGAGAAAGGGTGAGAGTAAGCAACCTTGCCTGACACCGGTCTTCACCTCGAACGAGTCTGTTAGCTGTCCTTCGTGTACGATTTTGCAGTTGAATCCATCATAAGAATTCCGTATGATGTTAACTATCTTCTCAGGCACACCGTAGTGTCGAAGAAGCCTCCACAGTGTTTTCCTATCCACGCTATCAAATGCTTTCTCGTAGTCGATGAAGTTGATGTAGAGTGATGAGTTCCATTCAATAGATTGTTCCACGATGATCCGTAATATAGCAATTTGGTCAATACACGATCGATCCTTACGAAATCCGGCCTGTCGATCTCGAAGTTGGGTGTCTACGAAGTCCTTCATTCTGTTTAACAATACCCTGTTGAAGACTTTTCCTGGTATTGAGAGAAGAGTGATATCTCTGTAGTTCTCACACTTGCTCAGGTCGCCTTTCTTTGGTATTTTGATGAGGTATCCTTCTTTCCAATCTGATGGTACTTGTTCCTCATCCCAAATCTTCTTGAAGAGGATTTGAAATATTTTCGCAGTTGCTTCTACATCTGCTTTCATTGCCTCTGCTTTAATGTTGTTTGGTCCTGCTGCTTTGCCGCTCTTGATTTCTCTGATGGCCATACTGATCTCCTCAATTGTAGGTGCGCCAATATTAATTGGGAGGTCCTTGGATGCTGCTTCGATGTTGGGTGGGTTCAGTGAAGCTGGTCGATTCAAGAGTTCCTTAAAGTGCTCTACCCACCTATTTCGCTGTTCTTCAGTGTTGCTGATTACTTTTCCTTCCTTGCTTTTCACTGGTCGTTCTGGTTTACGATAGTTTCCGGCGAGCTTCTTTGTAGTTTCGTACAATTTTCTCAAGTTTCCTTCTCTTGCAGCCTTTTCCGCCGTCATTGCTAGATCTTCCACGTATTTTCGTTTGTCAACTCTGATGCTCTTCTTCACTTCCCTGTTTGCTTCTGTGTATGCAGCTTGTGCGGTAACTTTCTCTGCTCTTGTTCGGCTGACATTGATTGCTGCCTTCTTGTTCCTCCTTTCTTCAATTTTTGCAAGAGTATCAATAGAGATTCATTCCTTGTGATGGTACTTATTGTGACCCAGAACTTCGTGACATGTTGAAGTGATTGCCTCCTTAATCCCTTTCCAATTGTTCTCTAATGTTGCGTCCTCTCCATTGAGTAGATCATGAAAGGCCTGGAACCTATTGGTGAGGGCTATCTTGAATTCGTTGAGTTTTACGGTATCCCGAAGAAAGGCCGTATTAAACTTCTGTGATGTTGTCTGTCCCGTTCTCCAGTGCTTCTTTAGTTTCATTTTCATTTTGGCGATGAGCAAGTGGTGATCTGAAGCTATATCAGCTCCTCTCTTGGTTCTCACATCCTCCATGGTCCTTCTGAACTTTTTGTTGATACAGATATGGTCAATTTGGTTTTGAGTAGTGTGGTCCGGTGAAATCCATGTGGCTCTGTGAATACGTTTGTGCGGGAATATTGTGCCACCGATGACCAGTTTGTTGAAGGCACATAGGTTTGCGAATCTCTCACCATTTTCGTCCCTTTCTCCCAGTCCATGTCGTCCCATGATGTCTTCATATCCAGTGTTGTCCATTCCAACCTTGGCATTCAGGTCTCCCATAAGAATCGTCAAATCCTTTGGTGAACATTTCTCGACGATTGACTGCAGCCTTTCGTAGAATTGATCTTTAACGTCGTCATTGTATTCATTGGCAGGTGAATAACATTGGATGACGTTCATTGTACTGCCCTCTTTCTTTGTTTTGAAGGATGCTTTAATGATTTTGGGTCCATGAGATTCCCATCCTATCAGTACCTTTTGTACATGTTTGGACAGCATCAGTGCAACTCCTTGTGTATGTGAAGCATTTTCTTCTTCATGACCAGAGTATAACAGCAGTTCCCTTGAAGCTAGTCTCAGTTATCCTACCTGTGTCCAATGCGTTTCACTTATGCCGAGCACCTCGAGGTTGTATCTTTTCATTTCTGCAGCAACTTGAAATAGTCTTCCAGTCTCCCACAATGTACGAACGTTCCATGTACCTAAAAGAGTGGTTGCTCTGGTTGTCAGAAGAGGCATCGGCCCCGTGACTTCCGAGGGAACTCGGCTTTCATCACGCGACGTCATAATTCTTCCCCCAACTCGCAGGGCAGAGTTAAAATGGTTTGAATTATTTTTTCTGGTTAGCGTTTTTTTGGCAAGTTAGATTTCGACGGAATGGGGTCGCCAACCCCATGTCCAACCCTCCTCCTTTACCCGGGCTTGGGACCGGCAGTAGCCCTGAAGGTTCTACTGGCGGAGTTATACATTAGTGTACTGATAGTTTATCATAAAAACTATGCACACGAGTCAACCTATTCTCCTCTGTGTTCATTTACTATCACTCAAGTTAAGAAATTGAAATTAATGGACAGTAATCCATGAACCTTGGTGACGTAATATTCAGTACAAATCAGTAAAGTCCACTTTACGTCCTGCATGAGACTAAGAAGAAAGTGTCACACTGGTGTCACTATCAAGTTCTCTGAACTACCTTCTTACTGTCAGTTACCATTTAACTTAAAGAAGGGATAAATAACTTCACTCTCATTGAAATCATATGAGAAGTATTAAATTATTGTTGACATTCAGTTGAATCAGTTAGATTAGTTTTCATGTTGCAATCAGATCAATAAAATTAGAGTAAAATCACGAATTATAAAAGCATAATACTAGATACTATTAGTAAATAATCAACCAATGTAATTTTTGCTGATCATTATTACCTGGTATTAATTTTATGATTTATATATTTTAAACAACATTAATAAAAACTTTTAAGTGCTTAGCAAAATGGAATAATTATTCATTCATTTGACAAGCATCTTATTTATTTTCAATTAATTTTTTTCTACCAACCTTGATACAATGAAACATTTCGTTTCCTTAATATACTCAACTTGTATTTTCATTAAATCAATCTAACTGAAACAAAACTGTGTGATTCTGTTATATTCACTTCAAAACAAAAAAAATAAAAAACAACCAAAACTTCTCTACACTAACTCAAAACACAGGTTAAGCATATAGTAGACAGGTTCCATTAGAATAAATAAACGATACAATAGAAGCAGAAACGTTTCTGTTTTTTTTTGAGTGTTCAGAGGCATAAATCACTTTATTACTAACACGTCAAATTTATAGTTTTTTTTCTAATAAAAAAAAACAGAGGAAGTAGTAATGAATAATTAATGTGTATTTCTCTGTCTTTCTCTCCTCATCGTTCTGTGTGTGCGTGTGTGTGTGTTTGTGAGTGAGTGCAAATGCGTTTATCATACTGAAATCAATAACAATGAACTGAATTCTTATAATGAAAATCTAACAATAGGTAGTAGTAGTAGTAGTAGTAACAAACAGGAAAATGAAGGAAAAAACTGGAAAACTTATATTTGTATTGACAAATCAAAAATTTTTTTTATTAATTTTAGAAAAGAAGAAGAAGAAAAAAGTAAACAATGTCAACCATAGTAATATTCAATGATTGTTTAATAATTTATTCAATATTAAAGCTCTGGTGATGTATTTTATTGGAACTTGCCATTGAACATTGAATTTAACAAGATGATAAACAATTTTATCGATGTGTATCATCTTTGTTAGTTAGTCATTATTGACATTATTGAGAGAAACAAATGGCAGAATAAAAAAAATCACTATTTCATATGACATGATAAAGTGAACTTGTAATTATCGGTTTTTCAATTAGCATTTACATCAAAGAAATATTTTGAAAAGCATTAAAGAAATGTAATTTGTTGGATATATTCAGCAAAAATCAATAAATAAATTTAGTGTAACTGTGTTACAGTGTTTTCTTTTGTTATTTAAATAATATATACATTTGAATACTGAGAACTGGAAATTCTGTTTATCTGATCTACTACTGAAAATCGTACACTATTAGTTTAGGTTGACAATAAACTTAGTTATTTCAGTTTACATGAAATAAAATTAACTTAGAAATCTTAGAAAATAACATTAGTATAAGCATGACACCTTGTGTTTCAGATACATTTATTCATAGTTTTTGGAAAAAAGTAATTGTTAAATATATTTTCCTAATAATGTTTGTTGTTTTAATTCAAAATTTCATACCCAATAAACTAATGAAGAGAGATGTTCAATAATTTCGCGAACATTAACATCGATTATATCTTGAGCTTATTCATTAGATAAAAAATGTTACTTCTTATACATTAATTATCATAATCATTGATTACTACTATTTGATATCAGTAGTAAATGATAATATCAAACAGTAATTCAAAATGAATATAGATAGAAAAAAATAAACAAAAAGGTGAATAACATTTCTAAACTAGATCAATGAAATTACATTATTACTGTAAGCAATGACATTTTTAAAATTAGAACTTTATTTAAAATTTTCATATTGTTATTGTTGATAATAATATTTCTACATGTAGTTGATAATCATTTCTAGTAATTTCATAATTATAATTTATGTCAATTGAATTTCTTCATTTGTAAAGTAAGCTATTTTCATTCTTATCATTTATGAAATACTCACATTCTGTAGGAATTAGGAGAAGCTATAGAAATTTCAACAAATTGTCAATCAAGTCATCAGTGTGAAATACTGCAGACTAAGTGGAGTTCTGTCTCACTGGTTTTAATGGACCATCCCGCCAATGAAATTAACGTCGTACTATTGTCTAATTTCAACTGCAAAGCCATATAAAACAAAGTTTGACATAACTCATGCTACAAGAATGTTTGAATGTACAGCAGTCAGTAAATTATTTTGCTATTCCACAGTAAAGAAAACAAATTCCTGTGATTTCAAAAAATTTCTTAATCAGAATTAAAAATAAATGAAAGATCTATCAAAGAACTAGAATTAAATATTTACCAAGTCTACATTTTTGTTCAAAATACTAAATTGAAATGAATTCATGAAATATTTACCCACTTCAAACAACCTAACTTATAAAATTATTTAAAATTATAAACAATTTGTTTTGTTTATCTTCAATGGATCAACCAAAAATGTGTACTTTAAACACACTGAAATTAACTCTTCCGACTTTAAATGAATCATTTGTATGTAATCTATGCAATTCAAATAACAACTTTGTGCATGAAATTCGATTGGTAAATAAATAACAAAAAATTAATTTTTCAATAATCAAATATGATTAATTATTTCTTCTTCTTATTCTTCTATCGTATATTCAATTTTTTTTATTTTTCTGAATCCGATGAAACAACTTTGGAATAAGCAGCTTATCCTAAGAAGTTCACAGCTCTTTATTTACTGACTTTGGATATCGAAGAACAAGCAAAACCGAAATGTGAAATAGATGGAAGATTAATCAATATAAATAATTTTTCACAAAATTGAATACTCAAAAATAATCATTTATTTAGATTCATACTAAATTAAAATCAGCACCAAACTAATTGAATATCACTTTTGACAAAAATAATCATCATAATCTGTAATCATAACAAATATTCGATATTCCGTATCAAATCAATGTACCTTGTTATAGGTTAATTAGCCTTATTATTAATAACAGAAATAGTGATAATAATAATAGTTGCAACAATAGAAATAACTGTGATTCGCTTGTTAATTTAGGCCAGCCGTAAGCCTAATATTCATTAATCACTATTTAGATATGCTCATTTTATAGTATACAGTAAATTAATTTGAAAAACCTAATAAATTAGCTCTTTAAATGTAACTAAGTCAGTGAAGAATAGCATCGAATAGATCAGTGTATTATTAATCCGTAAACAGATACACTGGGAGTTACACTATCTTAGAACGTATCTAATAAAATCATGCCGGATGATATAACCATTTTAGCGAAAGTAAGTGATTGCTTTGTAATCAATCTCCAATAAATCGTATTAGAGTGAATGTCATAAACTTTGATATATAATCAACATGAGTTTTAATATACATTCTAGTATTTTCATCTGATGATATGCAAACCGAAAGTAAAGTGAGAATGTAGTATTTTGTATTTGAGAAAACAACCTTATACACTTGTTTAACTCTTTCACATTTACTGTATTTTACATTATTATTCCTTTTCATTTCAAAAAAAAGCAATACAATTACATAATATTCAAATGTCGAATTTCAAAATCATTCCTAAAATAGTATTCATGCGTCAATGAGTGATCGATAAATTGAATACAAATTAAAAATAATTGTCAGATAATCTGAATAATAACTGAATCAGTTTTAGAAAAAAGTTTATTCTCTCATCAAATAGTCATTAAAAATGAAATCCAAGCAAAACAAAAAAAAGGAAAAATAAGTAACACAAACTAATTTAGGTAATAAAATTCACAATGAAAACTATTCAACTTTTGACCTGAATTCACTACTGTTCAAAAATTAATGTTATGCAGAAAATAGCAAAAAAAGAATAGCGAAATAATTAAAAAAAATTTAAACAAATCACAAATTTCACTTTGTTAATTATTTTTTTTTTAATTTTGTTTTGTTTTCACAATAGGAAACAGATTGAAAGTTTACCCGCATTATTTCAACTGAACAATTTCAGTAATAGAAAAGAAAAAAATCTAATTATCATTTGAAAATCTGTGATTAAATGAATCAGTATGCAGACTGAATAATTTGTTAGTCGGTCGATTGTACAGATATTACTTGTTTTTTGATGTCATGTGTAAAGTAAAAACATAGGATACTGATATTTTAAAACCAATTAGGATAACTGGACTCATGTGTACGATCGTGTTTAGTTCGTTTTTAGTCAAATAACTAGTGATATTATCATTTTCAGTAAGTAATGCACAATATAAAGATCAAAACTCTTACATCAACCGATTAGATTTCGCAAACTATTCAATCTACTTCAAATACTGTGACCAAGTAGTGTATTTTTTCGATGCAGACTACAATTATCATGATAACAGTTGCAAGTTTGATTAACAATAATTAATACAAATATATATCTTCAGGCAAAGATGAATTTTCAGTTTAATTATAAAAATCTCATTATAAAAATTTCATAAAACAGAAACGAATGTCAAATATAACTGAATAGAAAAATGAGTCATTCCCTTTGAAATATATCGATTGTTCAGGTAAAAAAATTTAATAAGACTAATAATTGGGTCATTAAATATTTTAGAATTATTTAGAAATTTATGAAACAATATACTTTTCATGAGTTTCTCATAACATAAAACACTTTAATTCAATTTGAAATGGTTTGAAATATCCCGATTGTACATATTTTGACTGAAATTTGATTAGTTTACTTGGACTCAGTAGGTAAACGGATCATAACATGATGGCGTTTGAAGTAAACAGTACTCGGTTTGAGTGCAAGAGTGAACATCAACTCAAGAATGCGAGTACATCCATCTGACAAGTCCCAAATAAAACGAAACGCGCCTACTGGATTCTTCTGCTGGTAACATTCTATTCATTTTATATAAAATTCTCTAATTTAGTCCTTTCTCTACATGGTTGAGAATTACACTGATATAACATTTTAATCTCCAATTAATCGGTTCATACAAAACAACCTCAGTATCTAATGCATGTTAAATTCCTCAAATATCTATTTTATCAGTCATTGTTCGCAATCTTGAAAGTCATGAGATTTTCACTAATTTGTGCTCTACAATTTACTATCATGTAACTTGTTCCGTGATAAACTGTTAGTTAAGTATGATGATTGGCTATTTTATGCATTCAACAGATTTCACTTACCAGTGATAATCAAAATAGTAAAATGTAGACATTTTAAAACATTGTTAGTAATATAAGTCTGAAGGGCTAGAAACAAGTGGTTTGGTAAGGAATAAACGCTAGTACTAAGAAACAATGAAATCGGTAAAACTCAATTAGTTAAAATAAGATCACTAATCTGGAAAACAGTCGAAATAAAAGCGTAATGATGTAATTAGTTTAAAGAAAGAGTTGTACGAAATTTGTTGATGTAGTGAAGGAATATTTATCACCAAAGTAAAAAAGGATTAACAACCATTGCTTTTTGAACGCATAAACCAGGTCTCAGGCTCTTGATAGCAATGGCTTCAGTGAATCTCAGAAAACTGGATCTTGGCTGCTTAATAATCACCTTGAAAGACTGCAGGACATCAGGTGATAGCACTGATGAAGGTAAACTTTTCTTACCTTCTTACGAATGTAATCAAAAATCTGGAGTATGCTCTCCTTTCTGTTCTGTGGGTGTAGCTGCTTTGACAGGCACCAATTAATCTATGGATACAGTTGGCAGTAACATGAAACAGTCACTTGTCAAACTTTGGGTTATTAAAAATGTTATTTTATACAGTATTAACAATTTCGCTGTCACGTAAATCCTGGCTAATGCAGTGCTAAGCCTTCTGTCGACTGTACTCGCAAAATGATCACTTTTAAAGCTGAGAGTGAGAAATATTAGTTTTTTGTTGACTGTAGTCATACTCAACTTGTTTTCATTAGATTATTTAATTTTCTCACTTAGTTTCTGTGGGTAGGAATTGCCTCTTAGGCATTTTTCAGAGTTCAACAATTCTTGCAGTTTTTCAAAGTCATATATCCTGTCTATTCTATAAAAGTGTTTTGGCCAACTGTTTCTCGCAACTGACTGGACAAAAAAACTGGAGTAAAAACTATTAAGATTAGTTAAACATTGAACTGTTCCAGCTGTCCCACGTGAAACATATCATTCTCTACCTGTTCCTTAGTAATTTAAGTAATAATGCTCAGGGTTGATAAGTTCTAATAGACGTTTACATGCTTTTTATTATTGTAGATGATAAAAGTGTCATGAAAATATCTGGAGTATTCCATCATTTCATTATTCACTTGTTTAAGCTTCATATGTTTGAGATAAGCCATAAAAATATCTTCCGTAATTGAATCTAATGAACTTCCTATTGCTATGTCATCAGTTTGATGGTATTTGGTTTTACTGTACTAGAATAGAACGGTATTTTTGCATATAAGTAGTAGTAGGAGATAGGAATTCTGATTATATCAATAGTTTCAATAAGTGGTATTTTTTTGAACAAGCATGTTACATCAAAAGAGACTCTGAACTTTCCAGCAACATTCATACGATTTAATTTTTTAGCGGAATGGAATGAATCCTCTCAACTATAGGCAGCTAGTTTATGATAGATCGGTTCTAACTTATCTGCTAGACAGCGTGCGACTTTTTGATATGGTGAAATGACCAGTTACAGGATCTCCCGAAGTGAACATTATGTTTGTGCCACTTTTGGTAGACCATAATTATGAAGCGCATATGAGCCGCGAGGTCTCTGTAAGTGGGATTAGTTATTACATTTGAAAGTTCTCTAAGCACATTCTTGATTCGTTTCTGTGTTAAATCAGTTGTATGCTTGAATTCATGTTATTCTACGGGAATCTTTCTTCTTGCTCTCTTCATGAATATAACCTGAACTATGTATGTGATAAAAATTATTTCTAAAAACTACTGACATAAATCTAAATATTTATGGTTTATGATTTCTGTTAATCAAATACGTAATATCATACATATAATCGATTTGCCTTAAAACAAGACAACTCAGCATTGCCAATTTTTCAGGTAAATGAACAACACCCTATAGATAAAAATAAAATATAGATAAGATAGACTAAATGTAGTTTTCTTTAAAAAAAATAGATTACGAATTTTCAAGCATGTTTTCTTGTTTCATTATCTGTCTGAATCTTGATTTGGATTCATACATTACATATTTAACATATATATGATACTAACTTAAATATGATATAATTCAATCCAGTCAGATATATGGATATGTAAAACAGCCTATATCGCAATTTCCCGTTCTGCTTTTTCTAATGACAATGAAATCGAGAATTTCGACATAAGGAAAATGATTTCGGAAATCTATCCGTTTCAAATTTGTTGCTTTTACTCTTTCATTCTTGATATTTTCATCGAGAGAATAAAAAGGAAGGAATAAAACAATGGAGGAAACAGTCAATTTTTTTTATCTCTGTTCTTACTGTCATTCGCATAATACAGACATAAACAAGTACAGAAAATCAAACGAAATAAAACTAGAAGCTCAGTACTTTTTTTCACTGATCTCTCTATTTTTTATTCATGTTAACAGTAGATCCGAAATGAATTCATTTTTTTTACAAAGCGGTAATATGAATTAGGAATATGATAAGATTTTGGAAGCTGAAATTTTGTAGACAGTTATACATATTTTTCATTAACTCATTAGATTCATGATAAACTGACTGAATCATCTCTTTTTCAGAGCAATCAAACTACATAGGTAGATGATGGTTAATAGTTAGATCCAGAACTCTCAATTTGTCACATTTGAGACTTGTTCACTGAATTTATCTGCACCCCAGAGTTGATGATTACTCCATCTTTGAAAATAATGCTTTTAACTTAATGACAATATGAAGGCAATCCGCACAAGACATTCACAGATGCTAAAAGAGACTGATCAATCACAGTTGTAAATATCAAAAGGGAAAACTTGAAACAACCGATACAAATGAATTAAATAGTTTTGTGTTTTTCTTCCCAATAAGTTACATCACATTTTCTAACTATCTAGATCACTCTGTAATAAAGTGTATTAATTGATCGCGTACAATTTTGTTTCATGTTTTAATTAGAACCAAACAAATCAAGAAGATGAATTTCTTTGTAAAACGAAAAATAAGTCCCTTAATCTGATAAAATGTATGATGAACAAGAAAAGATCATTTTTATTCGTTTGTTTTGAAAAAAAAGTGTTAAATAACTATGAAATTACTAATTTAACAAATATATATATATATATATATCATGATTATTTATGTCTTTGATAAATATTTTACACTACTTAATACAAACGATTGTTTTTTTAAAAAAAAATAAAATTTCAAAATATTAGTTAGCTGTATATGATCAGAAAAAGTGTAAATTTAACTAACTAGTTTAAAATATCCGATAAATATAACTTCAAGTTAACTTGAGAAAAAAGTATACTTTGAAATAGCTTTGAACTAAGCGAACTACCTGGAAAACGAATTTTTATTTTCATAAAAAAATATGGCGCACACTTCAAAGTACCGTATTTCAGCATAAAAGTAAGCAGAATAACAGGCCAATAAAGACGATTGAGCAATTTATTTAGTGAAACAAATGAATTTAGTGTATAACCATTTAAACAGAACAGTAAATGCTACAAACATAACATTTTTTTCGTTAAAAGTAAGTCATCTATGATGATTGGCTTTACGATAAACGTTAAAAAAACTATTAATCATTTTATTACAGTTTTCTGTCCTTCTTCTTCCTCTTATTACTAACTACTTTTATAAATTTTTAAGTCAGTTCTTTCTTTACCGTATACATTATAAGTATTGATGACGATGTACAATCAATCAGAGCTTGACAGATTATGTTGATTACTTCACATTTCTTAAGCGTATACACACATTCAGCCATAATTTAATAAGCTGTGATAGCTACTGAGTCAGTCATTCAAGTAAACCAATGTACAACCTAATGGAAATAACTGATACCTTAATAAATGAAACAAAACAGAAGATGTTTTGTGAGAGAGACAAATAAAAAACAACACATTTCAAGTGTTTTTTTTTTCATAAACTAATTAGCAATCACATGGTATAAATTAGTTTAATAATTTAGATTATTATGGAGTTATAGTAATTCTAATGAAAACAGGAGTGAGATATTTCTATTTTTATCTTGTTTTATTAAATGAGCAATATTTATTAATTGAATTAATGAATTTTTTATGATGCATTGTATTCCTGTCAACTAAGACATTAGTGTATGTTCTTCATTTTTTTTAAAATACTTATCATTCCAATCTCATATTTCACACCACTAATTCAGAATATGCGCCTATTCTTCGATGATATTCACTAGACACTGAGTAAAACTACTAAACTATTGAATACGACATCTGAAAATAGATTCTCTAATGACAAATAAGAATACAGATTATGCTATGTAGTAAGGCTGAGTAGGTGGTTAATGAATTTTCTGCACTTAATTATAGCGAAATAAATCCTTTTGTTAAACATGTGCTTATAGTAACAATTTAAATGATACAATCATCGAATATTTATTAGTCGCTGTTCAAACAATAAAATCATTACCATCTCTCTGGTTGTCAAACCTGCAGAAAATTCATGGATTGAATTCTAACTTATATAGAAAGGCTCTCAGTACTCTAGAAAGCAGTCAAAATCCTAGAACCGATACTTGAAAGACTTTCAGGTAATAAATCACACACAATCTCTCAGTACTCTAGAAAGCAGTCAAAATCCTAGAACCGATACTTGAAAGACTTTCAGGTAATAAATCACACACAATACGCCAGAAATACCTTCCGCCTATTGTGTCTGAAGAAGAATCGAGAGCTTCACGCTCCTAGTAGAAATATTGTCATTACCAAGGCTGATCAAATTAATACAACGGAAGTCATGAATAAAAGCGTCTACGAAGAAAATACCCTTAAAAATTTATCTACGGGACCATGGTTAAAGATGGATTTGAAAAATCTTCAAATTAATAAAACAAGATTAAATTAGAGACAAATGAAATTCTAAAAGAGCTTAAACCTTTTAATTGCGCATCTTTACGGTTTACCTTATATCCCAAATCCAACACCACATTACGATTTTGTAGTGAGCTAAAAATTCACAAACCTGACATCAGTTTAAGACCCACAGTGAACTACACAAATATCTCTGCAAGTGCTTTATCAAAATATCTGAGCAGTATAGTGAATCCATTTCAATATAACCTTATTAATGTCGTAAGTGACTCATGAACTTAAATCGAAAATCTCGGAATTATTGATCAACGAGAATTAAAGAATGGCAAACTATGGTATTGAACCTTTATACACTCACATTCTGTTTGATGAAAATATAGAATTTATTAATGATTTACTAGAAGATGATAAAATACTCTATCTATCCAACATGCATTAGTCTGTTCATGATATCCCCCGAACTATGCTTGAATTCTACATCGTTTACATACAAACAGACTTTATATAAACAAACGAACGGAGTAGCCTTGAGGTCAGCGGTATCGCTAATTGTTGCTAATTTATTAGTCTTATAGGGAAGCGCTGGACTTTGCTAGGACCATCAAATCACTATCTCGCTCAGACCTAATTTTATCCCATAGAACTGGAAAATCTGCAATCAGTAATCTCAGTACACGCTACTTTCCTTAAACATCAAATCGATATTAAAATCATCAGAAAAATACAGAAAGGTTTTTCAACCATAAATACAGACGAGTGGCCAAAGCATTTCATTCGATGCTAATTCCCCCTGTCCTCAATAAGATTGAAGACCTGATTGTTCATCCAACCTGAACTGTATATCCAAACAGCCACACTTGACTTTTTAATTACACAATTCAGTGTGCACACACATATACATGAAGTTATTATTATAATTTTAACCCCACTACTTCAAATCATTATTACCTATTTTTCTTACCCCTTTGACATGACACTGAAGAGTGAAAAAAACATTGACGGGTTCCGATCTATCATGAATTTGATTTTGCTAAAAATGTTCTGCTTTGTTTTATGCATTAAACCGGTGTTAATGTATCTGAGTTATTTAATTATTTAGCCTAAAGCGGCTTTCATTAATTTATGAAACGTCAGCAATACAATTTTCTATTCATTGGGATTTCACCAAAAAATTATTATAATTATTATTATTAACTTCCTACCCAGTGCTCTATTTCTTCGCAACTTTTTAATCCAACCTTAGTACGGATACCATACGGATCCCATACCAGGACGAAACGGCTGTCCAGTGCTTCCAGGTTTCTAATGGCGGTCTAACATTGATCGATTCATGGTTTCAAAAATGTTTCAATCATCAATCTTCACAACCCCGTAATGCGAATGATATTTTGTATCAAACGGAATTTTGTAAGACCCAAGATTATGAATATTTATTTTTTGTAAAAATAGTCGCGAAAATTCGAGTACTTTACGGTAATTTTATGTTTACTGGAATAGATTAGCTTGTATGATAGTCTCTTCACCAAAAAGAATTTTAAAAACTGCATAACTTAATTTTCGATCCGAGTAAAACCCAAAGAACTGTATCCTGTCAGTGAAATTTTATAAAAATTCTTCAGAGGCTGTCCGATTAATGGTTAGCATATAAAAATAGAATTGTTTAGCTAATTTATTTGAAATTCTAAACTTCAGTTCACTGTAAAGTTAATAACATATATCAAACAAATGAATATACAAGAAAACGAGGATTGGATGAAGTAGCATTTAAAATGAATAACAGTCATATTATGTCAAAGTAATAAATAAAGGACTGTATCGGACTAATATCGTTTAGCTCATACCAGTTATCTTATGCACATAACATAACAGCTCCATAATTTCAATTAGTCCTAGTTGGTGAATTATGTTATCATTTCCGAACTAACCAGTTGTTTGTTCTGTCAATTGTCGTCTACTTTTGTTTTATTCGTAAACGATTCTAAGAAAACTATAAACTGTCAAATACATTTGTTAATTATTTGTTCTTGGTGTCAGTAACAAGTGTACATGAAGGTTTATTAATCTCAAAAAGATAGATGAATCATATATTAACTTGCTATTGACAACTGATACTCTTTTAAATGACATAATTCCTGAAATCAATATAAAGTAACCGAATACTTTTAAACTTACTTAGCAATGTGTTTACATCTAATACTTCTACTATCTCTACTACTATGGGATTTGAACTGACGATTGCATCTCTGTGCTAATGTGGCATGGCAAGCTGAAGTGATGCACGTACGTACGAAGTTCTACGTATTGACTGACTGAGTTCTTACAGTATGACACAACCTCTAGATTAGATTTCTAATAATTCGCATTTGAAAATGTATTGATTCGTTTATATCAAGGCTATAGAGAATAACCACTGAATTGTTATCTGTCAAACTGATCTAGCACAATATTTGCACATTAAAATAGGGTCAGTCTTTTAATCCTGACACATTTGGTATATTCCATGAATGCTGTGATAATCGTTTTACACAGATAAAAACGTTTAAGGTTGTTTATAAAAAGTTACGGATGTGTCTTAACTTATTTATTCATTAATTTAGAGATTTTTTTCAATCATATCAAACGATAGTGTTAACTTTGAATTTTCTGTTATGATCTTCCTCTGGTTGGTTTTGACAAAGTTAACAAGAGCTCTAACACTTCAGTTAAACACTGTTTATACTAAAAATTGTTAATTTGATATTAACAGATTAAATACTAGTTGATAGAATAACACTAATCATCCACAAACTTCTTGACCTATTTGTTTCACTGAGGAAGACATAAGGGAGTTAGTTTATTAGAATGCTAAATTTAATGTGCAACGATTTGTGCAAGATACATTGAGTCACACTTTCAGAAATCAAAATACTTCAAATATTGATATGATGAAATCTCTAAGACACTAGAAAACTTCGTATAATCCAGCTCATATGAAACATTTGGAATAAACCTCAATGTAAATGATTCATATCATGTGATGATTCTGCTAAATCTACATAAATTACGGCGTCTTATGATAAATTTTAATTTTTTTCTTACAAGTAACATGCATATTCAAAATAACCAATTTATCAACAGAGAACAACTATGGAATATTTAACTTTACTGTTCCATTTACATGGTTCACATTTAAAACATTCTTTTTTCAGCATTTGGTATTCGATTCAACTGAACATTAAATATTTGGAATAAATTTAAATTATACCCTTTTTTCCATTTCTGATTGTTATTGTTGTTTATTTATATATTTCTCTTTTTTTTAGAAAATTCTCGTTATGTTTGAATTTATTTTAAGTATACAAAAATGCTTGAAAAAACAATAAGATTTTTACAGAGATACTATGAGCGGAAGCAGAATTCTAATCAATAATTCAACGGCCAAACTATCGTTATGCATTTCGTTTGTTTTCCTAACGGAATTGCATTATTTTACAACAATAAGACTAAAAACATCATACAATCAATGGATTCGCTTGTATTTCTTCTAGTTTGTTTTATTGTAAATTAGTCAGTCATATGGGTGGGCATGTTGTGACTAGTATTTCCAGTAAAGGATTCTACATTCTTCTCAATAACTAGTGACTAAACGAACATTAGGAAAGCTTCTGAATCGATGTTGTATTTATTTTCGAAGTACATCCTCAGCACTCAAATCAATAAGATTCCAACATACCAAATTTTATTTAGTCAAACTAAACAGTTCGTACTAGTCGAATATAAATCTATTTTTTTTACAGCTACTACGATTTATGCTTTTTTTGTAAAGTAGTTTTTCCAACCTCTTACTAATCAGCAGATACAATTTAAATGTATGTTCTATGAATTATCGATATGATCACTTAATCACCCAGCATTATTTGGGAAACATAACGTTATAATACTTTTATCAGCGATTGTGAATAAAAAAGAATAAGCCGTGTGCTTTAATTCATTTTTGTCAATCTGTCGTAGTGTGAACCAAAGACACTTCAATTGGTTGAACTCAAGACAATTACATTTTAAACGATCTCAATATTGTCAGCTTGTTGAATTTTATATCCGAAGATACACATTTTCGTTTGATATATTTTAAAAGTTACTTCTGACATTGACAAGCTCGTCAGCTGATATGATTAAAACTATTACGAGTTCACCTTACTCGGTAAACGAGAGCGAAGACAAATGATGTACTGACACGATAGGCTATCCTGATTCGTTTGTCCTCGGCCCTGCTAACTATAGCAAGAAATCTTGATAAGGCGTAGAAAGTGTATCCTACAACCACCCAGAAAATATCAGGTCGATAAGCACACAAACTGAGTTTATTTATACATGATAGGGACGTCTTTGGAAGAGCCACAAAATAGCGTACTAAAATAATACATCAACCAATGTAAGCTCAAGGTCAACTAGGCGAACTATGCGCGAAAACATAAAAAGTCCAAAATTAGGACCTCTTCCTAGTGAGTTTTGGGGATCTAACATCCCCAACAAATATGTGTTGATATTCATCACAAATCTTAGTAAACTAAGCATTTTAATAACAAATTATTTGTGTAGCAACTGATTTTCAAAGTTCTAATCCTTAAACTTCATTGTGACAAAAGGTGTAAATTAACTAGATGATGAATTTTCGATTTTGTTCGACAATATTCGGCTGATAATTTCTACCTGTTTCAATAATTAAATCTAAAAGGAAGCCATAATTCATTGTTTTCTTTGCTGTTATGGCAAATATTAAAATATCAATGTCCTATTTATATTATTCACATAAGATGCGATTTAAGTCACTCATTGTACATGCTACAATCAATCTAATAAGTACCATTATATTTCTCTAATACTAATCAACTAATAAGCTGTTACAAATCAGACCATATACTATCGATATCTTCTTATTCAATTAATTTAATATTCATCCGTAATATGCCAAATATTTATCTTATTTTGTAAATAAAAGTCAGTTTTAAATTGTTTTACTAACCATGTATTGTCAGTCTATGTAACTTATGTTGGACACCATGATTCGGACGCCTGCAATTAAAATCTTACACTAGTGTAATGGAAAAAACCTAGTCATTAAACAGTTATTACTGTTTATCATTGCATGATATACTTTGAGAGTGAATAATAACAGTCGCATAATTAAGCACTTGGAAAAAAACCCTAGTTAACTTTGACCAAATCCTCAATATTGGCTTTCGATTTGTATCCTACTTTCTGTCTCATTATACATAAATATTCTTTATCACATAATAACCACTGAAAATTTACGTAATTCAAGTAACTAACTATTATAATTCATTCAATCTATATATATATATTCAACCAGCTTATTAAATGAATAATAATTTAAAATTAAAACAAAATGAATTGAACCAATGAATCTAATAACATTGTAAGTTGAATTCCATCTCTCTTTCTTTTATTTTTATTTTTTCTTCATTGTAATAAAGAGAGATGTATATAAAATGAAATGAAAAGAAAGAAATGAAAAAAAAATATAATCTGTATATTATTATATGAAATATTGAAGAATAATAAATCAGTCAACTGTATCAATCACTTAACTAAGTAGAATTATATTTTTCTTTGCCAATAAAATAGAATGATGCATAAAATGTTTTTGACAGGCTATTTTATAGATGCGTGAAATAAATTAACGTTGAACAACAATGAGAAAAAAATAAATAACAAAATTGGGTCATTTGAGAAAACTGCATATATATATATATATATATATATATATATATATATATGTAGAAAGAAAATTAGTAATAAAGTTTGACTAAGTGAGTGAGATTTTATTCTGGCTGACTAATTTTGGTTTATATTTTATATCGAGCCGTATAGTTTACTCTGAATTAGGAAAACCTGCTTCATTTGAACTTACCATGTAATTAAACTACAATACTGTATACTGTGCCAGTTACAATGTTTCAGAAATATCAATGAAATGTTCTTTTGACGTCAATCTACAACATTAAAAGAATTTCATTGTAATCATGAATCGATCAATATTGGACAATCATTAAAAAACCTGAAAGTACTGTACGAATGTTTTGTCCTAGTATGTGACTCATCAGCGGTGCACAGAAACCAAATGCGGGACTTTCGATCTCTCCCATAATCGCCTTAAATCCAGACCACTGGTTTTGTTTACGTCAAACTAATATTTCGCGATCATCATCAATTGTCTTATGTACAACTTACCTTACACTCAACATAATTGAACCTTCCAAGAATTTACTCTTCTATAACATACACATTCATCAATTGAATTTATCTAAATGATGAAACTGCTAGTTATTAGATTTGAGCATTGTTTTACATCTGATTTGTTACACATTTATAAATAATTTTTTTCTTGATTCTTATTCATGTCCATTTCTATTTATGATGCTTGCTTTTCACTAGTCGTTCTGGTTTAAGATAGTTTCCAGCGCGCTTCTTTGTTGTTTCGTACAATTATCTCAAGTTACCTTCTCTTGCAGCCTTTTCCTCTGTCACTGTTAGATCTTCCATATATTTCCGTTTGTCGACTCCGATGCTCTTCTTCACTTGCTTGTTTGCTTCTGTGTATTCAGCTTGTGCCTTGACTCGCTTTAATCTTGTTCGGCTGATGTTGACTGCTGATTGAAGTTGATCTGATGCTACGTCAGATTCTCTTGATTCTCAAGTCCTCCATGGCTCTTCAGAACCTTTTATTGAGAGAGATATCGTCGATTCGGTTCTGAGTAGTGTGATTCAGTTAAATCCATGTAGCTTTGTGTACGCGTTTGTCTGGGAATATTGTGCCACCGACGACCAGTTTTCTGAGGCACATAGGTTTGCAAATCTCTCACCGTTATCGTTCCTTTCTCCCAGTCTATGTCGTTCCATGATATCTTCATATCCAGTATTGTCCATGCCAACCTTGGGATGTGGATATTCATCAGAGTGATCAAATCGCTTGATGAGCATTTGTCGACGATTGACTGCAGACTTTCGATCTTTCGATATCGACTTTTGATATCTTTAGTGTACTCTTGTTAGGTGCATAGCATTGGATGTCGTTCACTGTAATGTCCTCTTTCTTTGATTTAAAGGATGCTTTGATGATCTGCGATCCATGAGATTCCCAACTTATCAGTACCTTTTGTGCTTGTATGAACAGCGTCGGTGCAACTGCTTGTGTGTGTGAGGCATTTTCTTCTTCTTTGCCGGATTATAACAGTAGATCCTTAGAGGCTAGTCTTAGTTGTCCAACCTGCGTTTATGTGTTTCCATGATTCCAAGCACCTCCATGTTGTATCTTTTCATCTCTGCAGCGATTTGAAACAGTCTCCCGGTCCCCCACATTGTTCGAACATTCAGTGTACCTAAAAGAATGGACGTTCTGGTTGTCAAAAGGGGCATCGACCTCAAGACTTCCGAATAAACTAGGTTTTCACCACGAGCTTTCATAACTCTTCTTAATACAGACTCTCTAACTGCTAGGGCTAAGTTTTGATGGTTTGAGTGAAGTGTACTAGTCAATGGTTTTTGGCAAGTTCGTTTTCTACAAGAAGGGGCTGCAAACTTAATGCTCAACCCTCCTCATTTATCCGGTCTTGGGACCAGCAGTTACCCGAAAAGGGCTTCAGTCAGAGTTCAGTTATAAAATGGCATAACAATATTTAAGGATTAACCATTATTCATTTATTAACACCCAAATATATCATTTTGGCATGAAACTGAAAATACTTTGTTTTTATTGTTCTGAATTTCACAGTTCAAATTTTACTCAAAGAAAACGGTTTTAATTTAATTATTATCAGATGGGAAACTTCTAGAACATTAATTTGCCTACAAGCGAAATCAGCAGTTTACTATTCAAATATACTATACCGAATTTTTCTAAATCAACAATACGCTGCATATTAAAGTATCTCAAAATTATTTCAAGATTGGACTATCACAAACAATCGGTATACAGGAGCATTTACTAAGTTAAGTTTCAAATTCCTAGTCAAAATTATTGTACAACTATAGCAATTCAAAAATAAGGTTTCTATGACAATAGACAACCTACAATTCAGTTGCTTCGGCAAAATTTAACTTTTAAAATGATAGAAACTATTCATGATAGCCATCACCGTCAATTCAATGATTTAGTACAGAAGGTACACGATAGAATTTATTCAAAAGATCGGTGCTTTAGGAAACTCACCTGGATTATAGAAAGATTGTTCAAGATTTCTTTAAACTAATTAATGATAGTTGCCTTAATTTCAGTTAGTATTTTAGAGTGAAGTGTATATTTTTTGCAACAAATGGACTAAAAACATAATTAATAATACTACAGTGAATACCACTACTAAAGCTAAATATTTTTCAATTTTTATGCATCCACCAACAGTGCATATTAAAAAAATTCATAAACTTATCTTGAAAGTCTTAAGCATAAACTTATAATTTGTTACGTTTATTTCAATTTAAAACGCCTTAGCTGACATTCATAAATCAACCTGAATATGTTTTTTGTATAATAAATCAAAAATAATTGAAATTTTTCTACACAGTAAGCATCACTGAAATACCATTCTCAAATAACTCATTGAATTTTCTATAAGCCTGTAACCAAATGTTGCTAACGGTAGACGACTGCGTTTTTAATCATAAAACTGGCGCCATTTTTTCATCAAGTATTTATATGGCAAAAGAGAAAAACAATTCTTCAAGCAATCTATTAAATTTAATGTTATTTTTATTGGTTTCCTACCCACCGAAAAAAAAGAAAAAAAATACACCAACCTGAATATTTCACAAATAGTTTTATTTTGTAGAACACATATCCTAAACAATGATCTCTTCTCCTTTTTTTCTTTTTTTAGACCTCTATTGTTTGTTTTAAAACGAAACGGTACTATATCTACATATAATTATGCTTGAAAACACGTTGCTGAATAGAAGTGAATTAGTTCGGGAAAAAAAGAAACGACGGCATACAGACGTATCGATCAATATGTGAAGGTTGAGTTATGAATGAATGAACGAACGAATGAGAAAACAAAATTAATTAATAATGAAGCATCATCTCATGATGAAGAATCGATTTTCTTACACACTAATCAAATCAACAAAACTAGATGCAATAACGTAAACTAATGTTGTTATGGTTATATTCATTTGTTTTTAACCATTAATGATATTTGTTGATTAGAACAATGCTTATTGCATATTCTTATTGGATTCTATTATATTGCCGGTTTGTGAAGAAATCTTATTATAAAAATAAACCATTAATTAATAAATAATTTGAGTCGAGACAAAAAATATTTCATGCATAGAAGAGAAAATTGTTTTTTAAGAATTAATTAAAAAAAAACAATTTCCTCGGAGACGTGAATAAAATAGACATTTCTTGGTGATGCTGTTAATGTTGTATTTTCAGGACTTGATGGCCTCAATAACAAACAAATGAAGATGAAGTAGACATCATTTACAGAATAAATTGTTATGACATCTAGTAGCACTTCATTTGAATCATTAAACATAAACAACCATAGGCACTATGTATTCTTGGAAACTTTTAACAGAGAAAACATGAAAAAAGCCAAAAAAATATATTTTTTTAGGAGCGTAGCATTTTGATCAGTCATCATACTAAAACTGATCTAATTTATCAACCAATAAGAGGAGGGGATACTAATCACGAGGTCGAATATCATATCATGCGAGGAAATACTTAAAACAAACGTTAAAATCTCAGGCACACAGTAATGGATCAGAGTCAACGGAAAAAACTGTTAGAGGGATTCTGATAGCTCACTCCTCTTCGCGGGTATGTACTGATGATGCCATCTATGAGTGAAGCACAAAGCCTAGAGAACACAACAACTTCTATACTCTCATCTGGATCTACAAATATGTTTCATCAGTGGTTCCAATGAATTCACATCAGGTTCAAATTAATAAATGAAAACTATAGCTAGTATTGAGGTGAACAATTTTCATTACCTAATAAATAATTTATATAAACTCATAGTTGTTTGGAGGATAAGTTTGTCAGAGCCATGGTAATGAAATGATTAATATTTCACATAAGCTCGAATTGGTCTATCGGTTAAGTTGTGGAACTATCAGTCAGTTAGAAAAGTAATAATCATAATAAACGTTCGACTACCCATTTTGCAGTATACATTATAATGAATCGAATGTAACACGACAAGGTAGAATGAGTATTAAATGAATTGTTTATATGTACAGGAAAATAAAGCATGAAATCCTTGACAAATAGATCAGGTAAATTAATATTATGAGAATGAGAGCTAAGGAGTTGATGTTCAATAACCGAAACAGTTTATTGTATACTTAGTATAATTTAAGTGAAGAATTATATTTTTCAATCTAGTTATTCATCATGGCTAGACATTAATTTGGAGTTTTACATTTAGGTCTAAAAAAAAAACTATTGATCAATAAATTGACATTGTAAGACTAAAACAAAGTGTAAAAAGGAAAGAAGTTGGTTGTTTAATAAGACTGATTAAAAAAGAATGATCCAAGTATAAGTTTTTGATTAGGAATCGGTTAGTTATTTTCAGTTATTACACAGAGTAAACATTAGAGAAGTTAAAATTCACAGCACGTCTTATCTAATTGATCAAATCACTACAGAAGTTTTGTAGGTAACGAATGAAGGCAGAAAATATCATAACACTCACTGACAACGTCGAATCTGTCTGAAAATTAAGTCATGTCTAGATTTATTTGTAAACTATTTTTTTCAGTGACTTTGCATTGATCTAACCGAGTGGTAATTTACATACTGAATCATTTAATGTAAATATATGAGTCGATATAGACTTATCCTGGAATTGTTCAACTTAAAACCATCTTTGCATTTTAATTCAATAAACGAAATTTAAAACATCACTCCATTCTTATTGTCACACATGGTAAGAAAATTACTTTTGATGTTTTTAGTATGATCTGAGATCCAGAATCAAGAATTATTGATTTTACTACAAAGCAGATCAGATCTCATATCAGTGTATCAACAGTTGATATAATTCTTGTCATCGATGTAACTAATTGTCACATATATAATCATATACAATTGAATAGGAAATCAAACCAGTTAGGTAAATCAAGGTAAAGTTAAACTCTTTACGAAACTAAATAAACTTACAAGTTATGCAGGAGCTTATTCAAGAACAATAATTATTTTTTCACACCTGACAGTGAATAAACCAACATTAAATGTGATACACACAATTTTTTTTGATTATTCTGTCGTTTATTGTTAAATTTCAACATTTACAGACTTATATAAGTGGCACATGTTAAACTCAAATTATGCTATCAATAGTTATGTTCAGCCTTTTGTATCATAAGGCATTCACTTTATGTAAATGTTAACACTGTAGATCTAGGTAATACAAATCTAAACACCATAGATGGATCATGTACATTGAGAGCATTATCATAGTCTAATAAAAAACAAATTCATTCTCAGATTACAAGTATTTCATATTCATTGTCAATTTAAAAATATAAAATAAAACCTTTAGAAAAATATTCTCAGTTTTAGTAATTTGAGAAACATTTACGTAACATAACTTGTTCGTACATAGTTATCAAGAAATTATTTTCGTTGTAAATAATATAACCAAATAACTTACACATAGTGTTAAGGATTGATTATTATTTCTAATAACAATGAATCTCATATGTTTATACTCAAAAATATAAAAAATCTAATAACACTCGTTAAATCCTTTGCAATTACCAATGATAACTTTTCCTATACAGACTAACGAGAATTCCGGTGCATAAGAAAACATATACAATGACATAATGTATATTAGCTAGTTTGATTACCTTAAAACTACATGTTTCCGAATGAGTATTGAATTAAGTATTTCTTAAAGATTTTTGTTTAATTTTAAATTGATCGAAAATAGGAAATGATTCAGAACTTGACCTTTATAATAACTATTCAATAATTCACTATAGTTAAAGCGAATTGTTAAGCTCGTCACTAGGTATGCTTGAAGCTATTACGAGTTCACCTTAGTCGATAAACGC
Organism: Schistosoma turkestanicum; assembly: GCA_944470395.2. Taxonomy (NCBI): domain Eukaryota; kingdom Metazoa; phylum Platyhelminthes; class Trematoda; order Strigeidida; family Schistosomatidae; genus Schistosoma; species Schistosoma turkestanicum. Next base: position 16,427,184 of record OX103979.1, read on the forward strand.
GAACGAGACAATTACCAGCATCCAGATAGGCTACCTTGAATCCGAAACTGTAGAAAGTATAGAAAGTATATTCTACAAACACCCAAAAATCACAACACAATCAAGCTCACAACTCTCGTTTATTTATACATCATAGAAACGTCCTTGGGACAGTTGCGAAAACAGCACATTTAAATACACAGCAGCCAATCACAGCCATGGATTTTCCTGGTGGGAAATGAAATCTCAAGGTCAACTGATCAGCCCATGCTCGCAAACGTGAAGTCCACAATAAGGCATTTATCAAGCGAGTTCTCTGGATTTAACATCCCCAACACGAATAAAAACTTTTAGACAATTATTCAAATAAAACTTATATATAAATTTATGTTCTAGACTCAGTGTTACAGTAAACTTGTTACATAGAACGACCACAGGAGTAGAACAATTTATTGCCTAAATATCCATATCATAGAAACATTTGGTTTTTACCTATTATACTGTAAACTATAATAACTACTTATGATTGACAAGTTAATTGATGACATAAAGTAAATTTTAATATTTTAGGATGTGATTTAAGCCACTTGTTCAAACAGTAAGGCAAGGTAACGCAAACTCAATTAGTAACAGCAAAAGACTGAATCAACAACCTCATGAATATATATGCACATTTAGACATAGGACTATCATATCATTCAGGTAAAATTCAGTCTAACATCTTGCATTATTTATACGTTTTTCTGTTTGAACATTAACAAGACTAGTATTTTAACCAAGCGATCTCACTTGTAAATATATATGTAACATAATTTCAAATAGATTACAAGTAGTCATTTCGACTGAATGTTTAAGGTAATATGATAAGTGGATTACATTTACATAAGATTTCAATATTGTATGAACCTGTCAGTTTCTCATTTTTTAATAGCCAGGATATATATAAGGAGGACCTGATTTCGCAAGGTACTTTTATAATAGAAACTCCTTTGTCAAGAATGGAGACTAATCTTTAGGGATTGTAATGTTACGATATGTAATCAGTTCCACTTCTCCTGCTACATCCAATAATCTAAGATATTTTCATCATTCTGTAGAAGTGCTCATCAACAATGATACGGTCAAATTATCAAGTTCGTCAGTAAAATTCCTCTTAGCTACTTCCTAATATTCAATATTTTGGTTTTTTAAGACTTTTGAATAGTACCAACTGGATAATTATTAAGTAATACGAAACTATATTCATTCATTGTTTTTTATTGGTTGGTAGTGTTTCAGTAAGTCTTCTTTCTGAAAGTAAAACAATTCAATTCACAAATTTACCTACTTACTTTACTTTCGCCTGTTACCCCCAATCGAACATAGGCCGCCCACCAGTTTTCTCCAGCCAAATCTGTCCTGGGCTTCCCTTTCCAGTTCTGTCCAGTTTTTGTTCATTCTTCTCATGTCTTTCTCTATTTCTCGGTGTAATGTGTTCCTTGGCCTTCCTCTTTTCCTTTGACCTTGAGGGTTCTATGTGAGGGCTAGTCTTGTGACGCAGTTCGGTGCTTTTCGCAGTGTGTGTCCTATCCACTTCCACCGCTTCTCTCTGACTTTCTCCTCCTCCATTGAATGAATGAATCAATTTGAAGTCTACATGCACGCACACACACACATAAAAGGGCAGCCCATACTAAATATATTATAACTTTACAGTGAATTTAAAATTTACATAGGTATTTCTCCATATTATTATCAGACTATTGGAAATAATCAAAGATTAAGTTATTGATAAAAGTATTCATAAGAATTACTCCAGCTATATTTTAATTATTTTAATCAATCATATATGTAATGTTCTAGCAAAAATTAATCAGTGTATTCAGAAAAGTAATTATTTTAAATAAATTAAATATATGAATATATATTCGGGCTTGTCTAATGTCACTTAACTTTTTCCATCCTACTACTTCTTTTTTTTCAACTAAATCTCTCTCGCAATGTCTCAATCTGTTTTACAACTTGTCATATTTGACTGAATTCATTTAGAATATAAGAAAAGTACATTGGAAAATGGACGAAAAAAAACAATAAATACTTTTCCACACTTAATATTTCATTTTTTTAAATATACACACATATGTATATATATCATCAGCAAATATTAAACACAATACAATTTATATACCTGCGTTACCATAGTTACTTAAAGTATGCATTACTGGTTGATTTATTCATTAGTTTACTTCGTTTAGTGTTTTTCCTTTGATAAATTTAATCAATCTGTTTCGTGAGTTTTTTTTCCATTTACTTACTAGTACATTTATTTATAACAACTAATTCCATTAGAAGAAAGTGTATTACACACGAAAGTGTTGTATTGTAGTTTAATTATTAGTGAAGATTAAACTGTCAATGAATAACATTTAAGTTTTTTTTTTAAAAAAGAGTGTAAAACAATATAAAACTACTTAATTTGTTATTTTCAAAAAAGCTGAAACAAATCAAGCAATATTGACAATAATTGCCAGCAATTTAGTCAAACAAATTTTAAAAAAATTCAAATAAAGTTGACAATTTTATTTGAGAAGAAAAAGTGCACAAACCAATTTTTTAAAGTCAAAGTGGTATAATAAAATGCAATCAGATTTACAAACCATTGTGATTTTCATGAATTTCAGTGTTAAGTTGTACGTAAAATAGCTTGTTTCAATTTGTAATCACTAGTTGATTTTAAGAAAACATTAAAAATTACTAGTAAATTATTGTCTATTTTAATAGACAATAATATTTCAATTTTGTTACCTATTGACATAACGCATAAATTTATAACTATTTATAAATGGTAATGAGCTGAAGTTGAAATGGCAGCCAAGATATGTAGTCTGTAAATTTAAAGAGATTCGTAAGTTTTTCTTTTTCATCTGTAGATTATACTTCGAATAATAACAATTTTTCAGTTTACCATATGTGATTGTTTGATTTCACTTAAAATAAATATGATACCTCTCCAAAAATCAAATAACTAGATAGATTTTAAAGATCGAAATACTATGATATATATTAGTGTGTATTGTGAACTCCGATGACTAGGTCACATGCGAAAAATCCTTTAAAATTATCTATACAGTTAGATAAATTATATGGTGACATAGTAATTTTTTACGTAGAATTGCTTCATTCAAGATATTTAAGAAGACAACGTGAGCGAGAAAATATCTCTTTGCAGTTAGTTTCTCATCAAAATGAATGAACTAGACATCTATCATGTTAATGGTTGAACTATGCTCTGCTTCACTTTTCTTGTCTAATATATTATTATTCTAAAATACTCCTCCTAAGGTTCACTACATAAATTTTATAACAGCACTGATATACGCAAGCTAACTTGCAAAACAATAATGGATGAAATGGTCTGTGAAAAAGGTTACATTTCTAAATTGAAATTCCTTAAAAAATATATCAAAGCACTGTGGATTACGATTTCGATCAGGTTTATTGTTCACAGTAAAAAGTTCATTTTTCTTTCAAAAATATTACGGCATAAAACTCAAAAACAGAAATTCATATATACTAGTTGATCCGGTCTATTTTTTAGATTACACAAAATAACAGCAAAGCCTTTAAATCAACTTATTAAGGTGGTTGGTTTGATTTTCACCAAAATACTAGGTTAGTTGTATTCAAAAAATATATATGAATGTAATTTGATTCGTTTGTAGTTTATTTTTCCTTACCACATCCACTCATATTTTGTTTTGATTTTCTTTAAAAATACCTGAGAACAATGCAAAAATATGTGACATAAAATGATTATTTCGATTTTTATTTCACAGCTTATCAATAATTAATCAACTTTAAACAAAAGCATTCTCATTATTGAACAACTTGTTTTAATGTACTTTCATTACACTACACTATTTTTAACTAAAATAAATATAAATGTGTTAGTTTATGACTTTTATTGCTAAATAAATCGAACTTTCGGTAATTAATCATGAATACTAAGTAAAATCACTGAAGACTTAATTTCTTTTTTAGAGATGATTTCAACACATCTACCAATTACATTCATGATAAATCAGTTTAGTTGAATGATTTGGATTTCATAGTACAAATGTACACAATAGACATTTATGTCGAAGTTTATTCACCGGTTCTTATTCCTGTACATTTTAATAAAGATAAATTACAGTTGATATATATATATACGAATCTGGTATTCAAAGGTGACCACGCTTTGTTGACGGGCACTAAAGATGTTCTATGCAGCACATTTTCTACCAACGTTCGCTGGTAGAAATATGCTTCCCGCATCCGTAAAGTATAAGACTCCTTGCCTAATCGCATGCCCTCGGGGAGCATGACTGATAGGCTGTTGCTGCTGCATGTTTTCACCACGGAAACGAAAACATAATCCACTGGAGTTATATTCTTGAAAATTCAATCGATTTTAATTGCTCCGTCTATCCACAAGTTCATTTCAAGTCAGCCTATGGATTTCACTCAAGTCTACCTAGATCCCTTTGTACATGACTTCTTAAAACAGCACAAGCTCTTGTAATCTATAAACTGAATCTAGTACTGTGTGTAGAAAAGAAGTATGTAGTATTGTTATCTTTACAATAGACTTGAACTAATATTCTTACCACTATTTTTTTTCATTTCTTTGATTTTGCATTTGACAATAACTCTCTCTCTCTCTCACAGACACACACACATACACTAGTTTTTCGTATATCCTTATGATTTTATTTATAATCACCTCTTTACAATCTTTGATTATTTTGACGAAAAATCTTCATTATCTTATTCCATTCGTACCATAATCAATTGTTACGTTATTAATTTTACAAGGCCTTTTGTTTGCACACATACACAGTTAGTTTGTTGTTACATCATGTTTATTTACTTACTTGCTGTCCTAAAGGGATTTTTACCGTATAAAATAAATGCACCCGTCAATATTGTATGTTCTTCCAAAGTATGGAATTTCTAATAAGCTATAATATTTACTATCACTTCCAAGAACTTCATTTTATGTGCTTGTAGGTAACCGATACATTTGTCATCAAGGCGTAATTATAATACTCCGGAAACTTATCTCACTAGATGATTTAAATAAAAACCGTAAAAAAAACATTAGTCTCCTTCGGATTATTTCAGTTACACTTGGAAGTGAATGTCATCGAGCTTAGATTTGTCAAAGTTTGTCGGTTACCGCTAATTAATTTAAACTAAACAATGTGCACTAGAATGTTTTATGTCTTTTTGGTTAATAGCTGCTACATTGCAATAAGATGAGTGAAAGTGAACTGACATTTAGAACTAGATTATTTGAACTTGTTTACAACTTAGTGGTTTATTGGCGTATTTTACTTCTTTGAAGTGTCTAAATATAAATAAATTGGTTTAACGTTGTCGAAGTAGACAACGATAGTACTTAAATGCCAATAAAAGAGTAAATTTTAACTATAACAAAACAGTCATCAAATAAAAAAGGGACTTTCAATGACTAAATCAAATACTAAATAGTCATTCAATTTTTCGGTAGTAAAATTTCTTATATAATGTAGTTGATCAACTTTTATGAACACATCGTGTTTCATGTTGCTAATTTTAAAGTAGTGTTTAGTTTGGTTTCCGATAACTGACAAATAACACCGTGTATTACTTTTATTTTACAAATCATGCATTTGTAAACAATAATTACTCATTTTAATTACTAAAATCTCAAAGCTTCATCTATTATGATCATCGCATACCCGACCGACAACTGTTAACAAATAAAATAGACTACTGTCTGTTAGTCAGTATTATAAGTTTGCTAATTACACATTAGCAAAGAATTCGTTAAAATTATCACTTCAGTAAGTCATATCATAATCCCCTAAATAGTGATTATATGATAACAAATTGATCAACAGCTATAAAATTTTCAGTTAAAGCTTTGGAGATTTGTGTTTTTACACATTTGAAATCATCAATCAATCATTGTTAGACCACCATTAAAAACCTGGAAGCATTGGACGGCCATTTCGTCCTGGTATGGGACTCATCAGCAGTGCGCATCCACGACTCCACCTCACAGGATTCGAAATCGGGACCTTCGGTATTGTGCGAGAACGGCTAACCATTGGACCACTGGGCCGGCATCTATATTTAACCATTTAGTGTAAGGATTGTTGGTGTACAAAATTTAAGTAGAGAATAAAGAGAACTAGCCAACAACAAAACAAAACAAAAAACAGAACGTATTAAAAGTACTGTCTAACTTATGCATAAATTGATTATGACGCGATCAACTGTATATCGCTTAATCGGTTTTCCTTGTTTTCTACTCCGTGTTCTCTTTCGTATAGAAAATGTACAAATTTACGTCGTCATTTTCATTTCAATAAAACCAGTGCATACAATCTGTAAAATACTATTCTTGGATTATTATGCCAAGAGAATAAACTTTATCGTTATATCCGAATAAGTATTCAAAAGAACTTAACTTCAAAAATAAATAAGTTCTAGGATACTTGCTCTCTTTGGTTTCATTGATAAGTGATACAGTTTTTGCTTCTGTATCGGTTTTTTGTGGATGCATCCTAAATGAGATTTCATACAGAGTTATCAAACTTTAGCAAAAGGTTTCCTGTCGGCTGCCATCATATATATCTGCATATACAACGTATGAATAATGAGTATATATAATCATTCTTATCGTCTGTACACCACGTGTTTTACCAGGAAATGAGTGGAGTTAGCCCATTGTTTATTACATCGATGGCAATTTGTCAAAATAAAATGATAAACGATCATTTACATTGATTCACTTATTTTATTCTCCAAATTTGATTTATTGTTTCATTTGCTTACGTATAAAAATAGTATTGGATTGTTCGCTACAAACGACCAATGTTTCCTTTTACGGTATGAGAACAAGGAATTTTTCAAGCTAAAAAGTTACGTACAGGAATATTAGATAAAAGCAAAATTAATGTTGATAGAAAACTATTGAATTGCTTGTTACTTTCTCAATAACTAAACTCCATGTTACACGTTTCTAACTTGAAAGGAATTAGTTTTTAAACCGCATGATAGAGTTGAACTAACAATATCGTGATAGAGATCAGTAAGTGAAATCAGTAAATGATTAAATTTGATTGTGTTTGAGTTATCGATTTCTGAATTTGAATATCATTAGTGTTGTTTTTGTTTTTTTTCAATAAACAATAAGTAGTTTCCTTGTTCAATTATTCATTGAGCCTTAACTTTTGTCTTACAAGGGTTCACATAATTACATATGAATACAGGATAATAATTTTTAGTAATCTGATATACATTTTATGATCATACAAACGTTAACTAGGGCTAATACAAATTTGAATATATACTCAGAACTGAGACAATTGTCGAGAACTAATCTACCTATATATCTACCTTTAAAATGAGTCAAGATTTACTTGAAGATATCATAGATCTTTATAGTTAGCTAAATTCTCATCATTTCTATGGACGCTTGTCCTTTTCATTGTTAAGCCTGGTAATTTCATATAACAAACTAATAATGATAATAATATTACTCTGATTAACATTGTGTTGGGGATGTTAGATCCCCAGAACTCGCTTGATAAATATCTTTATTTTGGATTTATTTCATGGACCGATCGGTTGACCTTGAGGTCACATTTCCCACCAGGAAAATCCTTGGCTGTGATTGGTTACTGTGTCATTTTAGTGTGCTATTTTCGTGACTGTCCCATGGACGTCTCTATGGAGTATACATAAATCCAATTTGTGTGCTGGATTCATTGTGTGTTGGCTGTGTGTTTGTAGAATACACTCTCTACACTATATGAAGACTTCTTGCTGGTAAACTTGGGACAATTGGATCACAGTAGCCTATGTGTACGCGGGTTCACTGTTTTGTTCTCGTTATTCGACTAAGGTGAAGGTTTTAAGCATAACACACTGAAACCATCTTTCCAGTTTTTATGTTATGTCATGTAATTAGAATATCGGTTGTGATTTGATTGATATTCAGCTTGTTCAAGGACAAATAATTAAAATGATAAAATTAGCTCGTTATTAATTCGCCCGAACTTTCATCGATATAACAATCAATCAATAGTAAAAAAAGTCAATCAACCTAATTCTTCAGATATTACAATAAGATTGGATTCTTAAAATGTTATATTCTATAAGACAAAGTCATGAAATTGCTTTCCTCACAATTAGGCACTCATCAGCATGATATGTCTTCTGTCGTCTAGGTTAATACTCTTTCACATTCAAAGAAATAATTTTAATTAAAATGATTGAAATCATTTTCAATAATCAAACTGATCTGTCAGCATGTAATCTAGCCAGTTGCAACGTCAACCAATTGAAACTATTATAACAGGAAAGCAAGAATCATCTTGTTCGCCTATAAACAAGCTGATATAAATGATAAACTATTTCGTGATAAGAGGTAATTATTATTTATGGTCTTCGTACTTTAAGTCAGGTATAGCCTTATTTCCCAACTTTTTACACTCCTAGATAACAATCCGTTTGAATGATAATTGTAGAAGATAATTAATCTTGATAACTCATCACTTCGTTTCATTGCCTTTTTGGAAGCCAATTATATAGTTGATGTAATACTCTTGATAGTGTTGTCCAAAAACTGATTTACTATTATTCTTGCACGGTAGTGCTTGATATATTTGATTAAATTTAATGCATACAAAAAAAATAGTTACACTATTCGTAACGACAGTAATAATGCTTATGATCTGTTAATCAATATGAATTGAATTCACGTTAACAACAGCAAATCCTAATACTTTATTCGATTATACGTTAGAACATTACACTAATAATTTTCAACCACCTGTCATTACTTAATAACATTGACATTAGTTAAAAATCTATACCTGTAAAATATTAAAAATTAAAAGATCTGTCAGACCTGTAACCTTAAATTTGATTTATCGCTTGAAAATTCACTGAGTTATTCAGAATGCAATTAACTTTTGTTTTACGTGGCCGCACCTGAGCCGTTGAAATAAAGGTCTATTCCATAAGGCAGCGAGTGAAGCAACGTCAGGAAACACAGTTTCACGGTACCCGGTGACCAGCATTATGTCCTTATGCCGTTTTCTCCGTCATAATACTGGAGCTCACGTGCATCAATATCTTTAGATAACGTTCACCAACTCCCTTAGGTGCATCCTCCATACCCACTAACCTAGTTAAAGCACTGGACACTCGTTTTTGTTCTCTCAATTTTGTAAACAACACCCCTAGCACGAGAAGGTAAGGAGAAAGACTTCTCTGGCAGTAACCGAATACGCATGGTCATGTGAAAGCATTTGCAGAAAGAGACTATACTCTTCCGACTCTCAGCCGTACTATGGTATTCGACTGAAAAACAAAACACTCTACTATTTTCAGCTTAACAATTAACATAGATTGTCGTCTACTAATATGTTGGAGTTACCTCTTTTTAGAGTTAATACCAGCTAAATAGCATACACTAATAAATAGAATTTTCAAAACTAATTAGAAATCACAAACAAAATTCATAAACAGAAGACCAATGACCAGAATTAATCAAGAGTCACAGATTCATTCCACATCCAGTATATTTTGACCAGTATTCATTACAACATGCATTTATTCAGAATATAAGGTAGTGTCTTAGGTCCATTGCTCTTCTTAGCTTATATAAATGATAATTGCGATTACTTATGTACAGGTAAGCCTCTTTAATATGTGAATGGTCTGTACGATGTGTATTCATTCTCCCTTCATGAGATGAAAAACAAACAAGACTGCAACACCATGGATTTCAATCAAGTGGCTCAGCGGTGCTAAAAATGGAAGTAAGAGCTTCACTTCATCGAATTCGGGTCAGTCTGCTTTGGTACTCCTTTATTCAGCCTAGACCTAATTATAAGTGGCATTGCATTATCCAAATTTCATACAGTAGAAGACTAAGGGCCTAAGTACTCCTATGATTCTTCCTTCTCAGAATATGTGTCGAAACAGACTTTCAAGTCTCAGTATTCTCTGGGTTGTGTGATTCGTAATGATTATTATTAGTACTGTTCGCATAAAGGATAAATTATGGTTGGAATCAGTTCAGAGACTATTTAGACTACGCATAATACCTTAAATCATAAAATCAGATGTAATAAACAGTGACTTAAACTAATTTTTTTCATCAAAATCCTTAATCAGATATCTTTTATATCCAATGAAGCTATCTTATATGCAGAAACTCCTGGTTATATCCTCCGTAACTCTTTGTCATTTGTGATACAATCTCATTCGAAATATTCTTTCTATATATGAATTATTCAAGCAGTTAATTTTCAAGGCTCTGGAATAATTTTACCGCCTATTATCTATAAGTGTATCCTATTCCATACGACAGACTATTGGAACCCTAAATGTCTCATCGTTTTTATCACTGAACCCAAAAATTAGCCTCCTTACTTGAAGTCACTTGACATTAACACTGTCTTCCGTAAATTTAAGTAAGTGGATTTATTGCCTAACCGAATATTAAACCATACAGTAACCTTGCACTTGAATCGTGGTAGACCTGACAGACCTTTCTTAGTAATTATTGCTTTCGTTGTTCTGTACTCTTTGTTTCTGTTTTATTTTCTATTATTGTAGATGATTATAACCAACGCATTATGGCACTGGAAACGATACTCATTACACCGTTCATACAGCAACAGGCTGTCCAGCTAGAAAGAAGTAATAATCTCTGACTGAGGCCTTGCATTACAGTTAGGCATGTGTAGAATTTACTGTCTGAACAATGTTCTACATGGGACACTTCAAATAATGTAACACAACATATCTATCCCCTACATTAAACATTTACTTTTAGATCAAGCTGCCTATGCTTGTAGACTGTCATGAATTCTATGATTATCATTAGCATTTTATAATAAAAATCTTATCGCAACTTATGATTATCAAGTGACTTTAGTGTTGTTTTTCAAAACTAAAAAAACTAAATGGGAAGTTAATTTTTACAGAAATATTGATGTACGTGTAAGCAAACCAAATCGAAATTCTACCAAAAATATTTTTAAACATATTGACTAGTCTTACTCTGATCAATCAATACTAATGAGCGGTTTCAGATGTGTAGGGTTCCTGGTGTGACTTCCATGAAAGCGATTTAGTGAAAATAAGATATTTATAGTAACGCAATCAGTAGAAAAAGTGTAAAAATTTTATGACTTTTCGTGATTCAGTGTAAGCCACTTCTTCAAACGATAAATACACGAATTAAATTTATCCAAGTTTAAAGAGTATAAAGTAACAAGGCAAGACTATTTAACATAATCAATCGTTCAGAAAACAGGTATGACCAAGTCAATGTCATTTCATTCCCATTAAGGTGATTCATACGAAGTTTGCTTGTGTATTTTTGTGTTTTAAAGGTGTAATGAATGTGACATTTGTAATGTGAACAGCTAGAGATGAATTTGTAAGTATGATAATAATGTGAGTTGTAATTAGAACAAGACATGGTAGCTTGTATAGATGGTCCAAGTCAGATGGATAGTAAGACCTTATTTTCTATTGAGGTCAATAAGATTTAGCAATATACGGAAAGCCACAGCAACTCACCTTTCTTTGCAGTTAAAAAAGCCTTTTGTAGTACTTTGACATTTTTATTACTGACTTGGTTGTTAATGAAGATGCTATGTACTGCAATTGCTAATTTAATCTGAAATATTTTGTGCTCTTTAGATGATTTTTTTATGCAACTCATGCGTTCTTTGTGTCAAGTTGGGACTTGACAAGGTGACTCTACAATAAAAGAGTCATAATTAACACACCCTAATTTGTAGATGAAGCTCTGTGTCATGTAAAGGATATCTTAATCTCTAGATGAACCAAAGCGTATTGAAGGGCTTTAGCTGTTCTATTGTATGCTTTAATTTTGTATTGTCCTCACACTATTTGCAGCTCCTCTGTTGTACTATGACAGTATGGTAAAACTACTGTACCTATCCATGATGTTTCATTCGAACTATTGTTTAGCAGTAGATCGCTTCAGTTTTCAACCATATTCATAGTAAATTATTAAATTGTAAGATGTAAATTATAAGTTTCTTTTCTTTTTATTTATTCCATTCAGATGTGATAATCTTGATCACTTTTCTAAATCCACTGAGTCACGAAACATTTTCTACTCACTAGGATAATACAAATACATTATTTTTATCGTTACCAACGACCTAATGCTCAATTTATTTGAAGTTATCAAGTTAAACCTAGGTAATTATACCCACAAAAATGTTTTGTATTTACTGCTTGCATAGAATTTCTCTCCAAATTTTCTAGACAAACTTTATGTCAAAGTTTTTCCTCTTTACAATGTAAGCGCTCCTTTAATGTACATATAAGTAGATTAGATAATGACAGTCAAAAGTGTACATGGATAGGTTAGTAGTATATCGATTTTTAAATCTGTGGATAAAGTTTCGTAAAGCATATGCTTAACAGCATCAGTCATATTTTCACAGATAATACTATTGACGATAAAGTTACGTCTTTAATGGAAAGATTGTTGGAAAATGGACAGTGATGAAAGTTCATAAACTGATATGTTGAGACTTACTACGTTTTCTTTATTCAAAGAATTTTAAAATACCATTCAACCATTCCAAAATTATTTAAATATCTGTGAGTTAAAACAAGGAGTTAAATTGATGAATGATCAAATATTTTATTTAGTTCAGCTTACAGTTATTAAAATTTCCAGGACCATATTTACCGAATTTCTAAAAGATGTCACATCTTACTGTATTTATTAATTTCGATACGTATGAAGATACACATACATAGACGGGCGGAAGCAATCTTAATCTATATGTAAGAGTCACTGATCACATACTTAAATGGCTGTAAAAACAAATGATTTCTAACAGAGATGCATGATAAACAATCTTTAAACAAAAAGCTGAGATGATTTATGGAGTCGTTATGAATTTGACCTTCGTAATATTATACAAACGAGCTTAGGATCGAATGTAAAACCCTGTTGAGTTAGATTTAAATTTCATTTTTCTGTTTAAAAAGTTTTTTTCGGTTTCAACTAAGCTTGTTAATAACCACTGGTACAATTCACATTGTTTTTTTAATCATCCAATTCAGTTTTTTTCATGTATACGTCTCTAATTATGTACATTTATGGAAAGATCATTTAATAAACATTAGATGAACATATCACTTGATAATCCTCATTGAATCCAAATGTTAGGATAGTGTTTCCTGTGATTCATCATTTGAAACAAAGAAGTTGATCATTTTGAATTCTCTTTCAACATGTTTGATTTGAGAATTATTTGCTCAATATAATTTCGTATCAAAATAACAAGTTGATAATTTTCGATTACAATTATTTATAATTTACAAAAGCAACTTCACATTATCAAAAAAGTTAAAAGACTTTCGGTGATGTCATTTTTCTATACCTCTTAGTGTGAAAAGACATAGCTTGCAGAATTAGACTTTTGATTTAGAGACCGTGTGTTGTAAAGAAAAAAAAAAACATTTTGGTTAAACTAATACTGTGGTGTACGCTACTTATGTTCACATAAGTAGTATATGAGATCAAACGGAAATCAACAAAAATCAACAAAATCAACAAAAGATAAAGAAGGAAAGAATGAGAACAGAAGGCGATTTGTTGTAGGTAACGTAAAGTGAACTGAAGTCTGAACAGTCTAAATGAAAGAACACTGAAATCTGAATCACGGGAAGGTTTTGTACAAATGTCTAACAACTCTGTAAAATTTGCTGCATTATAGATGTTGATGTCCTCATCTGAGTTTTCGTGCATAACAATACTTGTTTCCGCTTACAATTATATTTACGCTGACATATTATCATTATCTAATATCAGATTTGATAGTGCAATTAACAGTACAATTGATAAAGATTTATTACTTTCTATTTTTAAATACTATAGTGATATTGTAATCAGCACATATTCATAATCTCAATTAATGTTAATTCATTTGACAATTAATTAATGACTGTGAGATAATATCAAATTCATTTTGTACGTATATTTGATTTTTTTTTAAAAAAGTCAACTTAAAAGCTTTTCATTAAGTGTATATATATATATGTGTATATATATATTATAACTGATAATTTACAATTGTACTGAAGTTTAATTCTCACTCCACCTTAGAAAAAGAGGAAATGCATTCAGTGCATAGTTTTTTTTCTGAAAAAAAACTATTTCAAGCTAAATTTGCGCCATTGAATGGTCTCGAACAATATAAAAATGACGTTTTTTTTTAAATTTATCTCATTGTACATATATGTCATTTTTAAATTGTTTAATTGTTGAAAATAATAAATACAACTTATTCTTTTAATAGTTTCCATTTAGAAATCAGTATAAAATTACATGTAATGGTTTATTAAAGTAGATTTTCAGTTTTATTGTTTCTTTGTTTTCTTTCGTATCATTAATGCGATTGCACTCGGTCAGATGTTGATTGGAAGACAAATGTTTCAACCATTGAGCAAGACATCAGCTTAGGCTTTTCTGTACAAAGTGACATGAATCACACCTAATAAGTGTGATGAATAAAAGTAAGAGAGTATTTGGAAAACCTAAATAAAAATTTCCTCATTTACTTTAACCGATAGAAATAAAATACTTGTGGAACTTAACTGATATGAAAATTCTTTTTTATAACCTACTTGAACTTACACTGTTTATCATTTAGTGTACTTATAATAATGTTAATCCGATTATATTTTTTTATTTCTGTGAAATAGTTACCTATTTAAAAACAATGTGAGATGATTGCTTAATACCATGAATGGATAGAAATAAAATATACATTACTAGATTGCAGATCAGTGATCTGCAAATAAATTGCTTGATAATAAGTGAAAAGGTCTTGCGTTCGGTTCCTTGTCGGACCTTGGATGAACTCTGCTGAGTAGCCTCATACCAGAATAAAATATCTGTTCACTGCCTTTATGTTTTTATTAGATTCATATCTTGTATCTTTAAGAGATTTGAAAGCTTAAAACCAAGATTATATTTTTAATAGAATTTTTTGATAAATGATTTTTTACGGAATAAAAACTGCCCGGCATTTCAAAAATCATAAACAAGTATAACAATTCTCAATAATTCTCACTAACAATTTGATATAAATATAAAAATCAGTATATAACTACAAAATCTGATAGAAAACTATTAATTTTTGACTAAAATGTTGATTTGTTTCCTTTTCTCATGTTAGTTAGATTGATTTATGAGAAATTTTTCATTAATAAAAAATCAATAAACTCTCATGTACCATATTAATATTAGTTACGGATTCTGTGATATCTAGTTACAGAAGATGAATACATTTAAAAAAAATCTAATTTACCATAAGGTCTGTTGAGTGTCCTACCTGATTATATCTGTCGTAAAAATAAATGGAGTAGAATTAATTTAGACTGAACCAGCAATTGTTCAATAAGTTATAAGAGAGCGATTGTAGGAAGTCTTTGTGACTGTACTCGCAAACGTTTCAATAAGCGACGACTGGAAGAAATGAGTATAGTCGTTAAAAAGTGTTTACCTGAAAGTGGATGAACATTTCTTCATATTGTCAGTATCTCCACTCACCTTCACTACTGAAAGTATACTATCGATTTCAAGTACTACAACTGTTTTCTTTTAATTAGTCAGATATTGAATGCATAGATTTCAATATATTCGTCTTTCATTTTTTTTTCAAAGGATAAACAAATAGGAGAATATACTGTCTCAGTGTGAGATTATCTGTATTTAGCATCATAATATGTTGTAAGACTTCCACAATAATACATGAGTCCACACATTTGGGTTTCATAAATATTCATATCAAATTTATTTGAAACAAAATGCTTTATTGCAATATTTACGCAGTTGATAAATAAACAGCTGAAAAGTGTTTCACAAGCTACTCATGATCTAACATTTAAATAAAACAAATTACTGTCAAATATATATATGTCTACATCATAGGAACCAACTAACTACCTTCTTAAATTAGACTAACTTTGATAGCTCGATAGATCGTTTAAGATAGATTACAAAATTTATCTACAATGTTATTTTGGAAAAAAACTTAAGTTTTCGGACAGAGGTTTGGAGATTTGTGTTTTTACACATTTGAAGTCATTAATGTCTAACAATGATTGATTGATGATTTCAAATGTGTAAAAACTTAAGTACCTAACAAACAATAATTATGTAAGTAATCAATATTTTTAGTCGTATAATTTGACTTTATAATTCCTAAGAAACCTCTTATCGTTCAATAGTAATATCGGTTCAATGACTAATAAATTAATTACAATAACTCTTGAGAAGTTGACGATTAACAGCACTAATAATTTTCAATATCGGATTAGTTATTACTTACTTGAAATTTGTTTACATGTGAAATAACGTATTGTGTCGCAATAAAGCCTATTATATTACTGAGTGAAAATCATTGTATAGACTATTTCTGTGTACGACTAGTATAATTATTTATAGTTACATTCCCATTATAACCCGAAGATTATGTACATCCGTAGCTAAACATTCCTGGCTTACACTAGTTCTTCGCACTCAGATGTTATACATGCTCTGTAAAACAGGCAATATTTTATGATCTACTGATTTCGTGTAATTACTGACTTTTACTTGGTGAATACAGAGTGATTAATGCTTTTGATCTAATAAAATGTGATACTATCAGATCTCATCAAGTAATCTCTGTAAAAGGATATATTTGAAAACTTTACATCTATTTATAGATTGTGAATAAAAAATGACATCATTCGTAAATGGGAGAAAAACATGTAACTGTTGAACATAGGTTTTAAAAATCCCAATATACCTAGTCGCTTAAAATAGTTTATTAGTCATTGTAACATTAAACAATGAAATTTTCTTTTGATTTAAACCATGGAATGAAATTGTTGCCATTTTGGAAAAGATCATTAATGTATATAAAACAATCTATTACCTTTTCTAATCGGCCGGATTTCTAATTTTATCTTTATTTTTTTTCTGGACAAGTTTCTTTGAGCTGGATGTCATTCTTCGGACGGAATAAAATTTTGCCGAAATTCAACTTTCAATAACTTCTTTTCTCTACTTTACTGTTTGTTTCTAGCTTTATTTTGAATATGTTTCAATGTTTTATTCTATCTACATTGATTAACTGTTCTGTATGTAAATTAAGCATTTTCTTCTTGCAATATGATTCTTACATTAAATCATTCTCACTCTTTGTCAACTTTTATTTATTTATTCAGCTGAGCTTTTATTTAGTGAATTTTTCTTATTTTCAGGAGATATTATTAATAAATATGATGTATACCGTAAGCATATTATTATTTGGAGCTGATCGATATCAAATTCTAAGGTGTGTCATATTTTCTCATTATGCATAGGATGGATGATATGCATCATACTGATGATAGAAATAAGTTGGTAAATAAGTAAGTGTATTTCTCATATGTTCAAATTATTCTCACCATTTATTGAGTGATGCCAATGCAATTTATTATTGTAATCCCTTTCTAACGAAAATTAACTTTCTGCATAAGGTTGTCGAGACTGTTGAATTTCATTGAAATTATGAGTCAATCTAGATTGGACGACCATTGAAAACCAGGAAGCATTGGACGAGCGTTTTATCCTAGTATGAAGCACCTTGGTAATGAACATTCCCAACCCCTCAAACAACAGTCAAACCCAGTGTTGGAGAAGTTAGATCCCCAGAACCCGCTTGAAAAATATTCTTATTTTGGAGTTTTTTATGGACCGATCGCTTGACCTTGAGATCACATTTCCCACCAGGAAAGTCCTTGGCTGTAATTGGTTACTGTGTCATTTTAGTGTGCTATTTTTGAGACTGTCCCAAGGACGTCTCTATGTAGTATTAATAAACGCAATTTATGTGCTTGGATTCATCGTGTACTGGCTGTGTTACCCAGTACATCCAAGTTTTCAGTGGTTGTTTACTTAAATTAGTTCGTGATTTCACTAGTCATTAATTTTTTCAACACTAGAACGTGAAAGCATTGTCGTAGATACTATGATGCATATAGAAATTAATTCATATAGATTTCCGTAATTTGCACATACTAAACTGTCTTATTTTAGGATTTTTACTTTTTGCAACCTCCTACTTCAAAGTTTAGAGGTTGCATTCCTAAATTGTAGATTTTGCTATAAAAAAGCTCATCTTCACCTCATTAACTCAATATCTTTTTAACACTGATTGATATTACATTTTATGTATAAACTTAAAGCTATGCGATTAAGTTGAGAATAGAAAATTTTGGTAATTAAAATAAGTAATGGCGGTATTTCTGTGAAGTTTTAACACACAAAACTAATAAAGCAAATCATTTACTGACTTGATTCAAAATATCAGCTCCTTCTTATCGAAGCTATTGACAAAACATATTTCATTATGTTTCTTCGAAACATTTGCCAAAAATATATAATCAGATATGAATAAAATTTTAAATATGACGTTAAATTTCATAGCAGTGTGCCCATACTCATTACAAATGCACAAAGTATATCAGTTCTCTAGGAGGTTAATATTTTATATTGAATGCCAATATCATAATATGTTCACTATGCATTTAATGAATAATCATTGAACCATTACATATTATTAAAGTGTTCTAATTTATTGTTATGCTTGCCACCAGTTGATATGCTTGAACTATTACGAATTCACCCTAGTCTGTAAATTAGAGCGAAAATAAATGACCCAATGACTAGATAGTCTACTCTAGTACGAGCTTCCCAAAGCCCCACTAAGAAGACTTGACAAGACGTAGAAAGTGTATTGTACATGCACGCAGAAAATTGAGGTCCACAAGCACACAAATAGAATTTATTTATACCTGATAGAAACATTTTTGGGAGAGCCACAAAAATAGCGTACTAAAATAACTCATCAACCAATGACAGTCAAGGATTTTCCGAGTGGAAAATATAATCTCGAGGTCACCTGATCAGCCCATGCGCAAAAGCTTAAAATCCAGAATTAAGACCTTCATCAAGTGAGTTCTGGGGATCTAACATCCCCAACATTTATGTAACAAATGAACATAGGTAATTTTTGAATTACATCATAGAAATTAAGAAATCTCTGCCAGTAATATAAAATTATAACAGTTAATTATACAGACCTGTATCCCATTTTTACTTGTCTTCATGTTACTTAATTTATTATTTTCAATCCCTTACGTCAGACTATAATAACAACTGCGAAAAGATTGCAAGAATTTAAACTACCATAATCTTACTTAACTTCCTTAAATGAACGAAGTAGTAGCACATTTTTAGTTTTTATATACGATGATGTATCTCGTTAACATACATAGGAATTTAGACCGGGTTCATTTAAGTTTGCTTCCTACCAGAATGATTTGTTTGTAAATAATATAAATAACAACTGTTGTATTGAACACAGAATCATGAGCCAGTTTTCCGTTTATTTAAAGTTAATTTTATTGAAAATTTTTAGAATATTCATTTCTAATGAAGTTATGATTTTCTTACTTTCGATGAGACAATAAATATCAATTTCCAAATTTGACTAATGAAAGGAACTAATTATTTCATAGGTTTCATTTGACAAAATTACAGTTTTTGGAATCAGCTAAATGGTACAAACATTAAAAATCACTAATCATATTACTGTATGGACTTCTGAGAATTTTTAAATCCCAATTTCAACCAAAATCACAGGTTTAACTGAATCATTTCCTTAAAATATCTTGTCAATCCTTTGATTCAACATTCTGTCATACAATAAAAAACTCATTTTAAATCATTTGTCAAGAATAAAATAAATAACAGAAAAAGAGGAATCACTCACTAATTTAAATCGTTCTCTTGATTTTCATAAATTTTTTCTAAACTTAAGTCGAATTTACAAATTCTCAGGTATGTTGTAAATATTTCTAAGGTATTAAACAATAATCTCTTTGAGTAAGATTAACACTTAAAAACCAAATGAAAATAAACACAGCAAACGAGCATGAGAATTGAAATTTATCAGCTAGCTTTCTATTGATTGAATAAAGGTTATGACGCAAGAGGGAAACTATCAAACAAACATACGAATAAATTGTAAACGGAATGATTTATGATATTGCAAATAGAGTTTATATTATTATCTGAGTAAAAATTTCATCTCACTGAAGTACACAACAAACATTTAATTTCTGATTGCATATATCTATTTGACCATTCATATTAATGACGAAAGAGAAATGAACAAATATTTATGGCCATTCACTAGTGTTACATACTTTTCCCAAAAATATCCAATGATTTTGCCATACGTAAATTGAAATATAAAAGAATGTAAACATAACCAGAAAAATTTTCAGATAGTTTTAATAACGATTATGATACTTAATCAAGATAAGAACATAGGTAAATCAATAAACATCTAAAACTAATCTCAGCTTTAAAAGAGATTAAACGAGAATAGAATTAGGTGTTAAGGCAATAGATTCACATCTTTTAAAGTTTGCATAAATAACAACAAAACTTTTAGATATTTTTTTCCAGTTACCTGATAACAGGAGGTCAAAAATAAAGCATTTATCCTAGATGTTCTATTTGTTATCTTTCAAGAATAAGCAGTGTTTTTCAGCTAGAAAAAAAAACATTTAACTTACAGCATATAAGTTAAGTCTGAATTTGTTATACTTGTTCTAAATTCACTCCATATAAATCTCACAAAGTTAGTCAATCGATTTCAAAAGATGAATGATTAGACACTTTTGTTCTCAGCAATAGTAAATTTCTTTCAATTGAGAAACGTTTTCAGTGTAACATTATACTGTTGGCTATTGCCTTACTTGTGGAATCCTGATGATATTATCTTATGTTCGCCTGATGGTTTGACAGTTGCTGGAGATAACGTTTTATAAAACAATGCTGTTAAAATTTCTACACAAATACCACATTAGTTTGGTTGATTGGCTGTTCATTAGCAGTTGTCTGTATTATACTCAAGAATATTCTCATTTATATTGACTGAATCTGCTGTAGTGACCTCAAAAATTGGCGATGGGAATGTAATGGCTCATGAACCACATGTGACAAGGAGATCAACATTATCAAGAATTTCGCTCATCGAATGCAACAAAATTACAGCTACGTCATTTGTCCAATTTTCAAGCTGAATAGATTACCACCAAAAACACTTCCTAAATATATCAGTATAACTCAAATCAGTACTGTTGGTGTTATCCCTGACACAACTACTCCTATACATTTGCGTTCAGTGAAATATGATTATACGTCAGTCGTTCGAACAATTTAATTTCATTTGATTCCTTTGTGCTTTAAAGGTATCTGTTACTTGTACTTACTTTAAACGTAAACAATTCGAAAACATAAATCGTATGACCTATTTCCTTCCAAGTGTTTACTGATTAAATTTTAGTGTTTTGTCAAATATCCTATGCATAATAATATCATCTTACTTATTCAGAAACGGTAAGTTTATAAACTGAATTAAATCTGGGCATATTCCAGCAGACTCATAAATTTTGAGTATGATAAATATCATGAATTTTACGTAAACATACATCTTATCCAAATGATATTTGTTTATTTGTTTTCATTCTATATCTCAATTGGACACTTAAATTAGTTCTCTGAAAAACCTCTTATTATGGCTGTTTGTAGTGTAACGGGTCAAGAATAATTATTTTCATTTTAATATATTACAAGTGTAATCAGTGTTTCGCAATAACATACAACGTTTTGATGTCGTAATATTTTATCTCATCTAATTTCATTCGAAGGAATAAATAGTGATATTTTCATTCAGTAATTTATTTTTTTTATCTACAAACTGTTAATAACTTGTGTAAACAAATCATAAAGTACAGTTTACATTGAATAATGGCATTAGCTTTGAAGATCAATGAGGATTAAAAAGCATGGTTCAAAACTCATCTGTTCAACGCCCTACGTTTTTATACACTATAGGCTAACAGAAGTCAATGAATCCGTAATAATTATATGCATCTGAATGAGATTTAAATTGTAAACAGACACCTTTTTACTCCGATGAAACATATAATGTTTGCCACTTTTCATTAATTGTCAGATTGTATTCCATCAAATATAAAATCTAATAATTACAACTGTTTTTGACTGAGATAGATAACAGTCATTCTAAGCATCAGTAAATAATAAATACAAGTGTACTGTTTGTTCTTTTATACAGCTACACTGCAATATGAGAAACCATGCATAAGAAATAAGCCTACCAAAAGTTTGCTTCCAAGGCACTATAAACACTTGCAATATATCACTTAGGGATTTATGCACTCTTGTTGTAATTTATTTGAATGGCTTGATTAGCATCAGAACTCTACAGATTTTCTTCTTATTCAAATTTAATAGTTTTCTATGAGTAATTTTTTGAAACACATTCTTTCAAAAAGCTAATTTATTTTATTCTTGGAGGTGATCATAAGAATTGTTACATTGATCAAATGGTATTTTATTTTACTAGTTAATTAAAAACACGAATTAATTAGTTGTGATGAGGTGTTAGAGTTAAAAACAATACCTACGATGACAAAATTGTTCATGGAGATCTAACTGATGAATTTCGGATAAAATAACTTGCCACATTACTATTATTGGTACATATATATTGACATTATTATCGTTGGTTTCAAATAATTATTCTTACCTGCATATGATAGTGAGATAGACAGAAAAACTGCAGTAAATTCGAAGGTAAACAACAAAATCGATAAATCTTAGCATGACATGGGTTGGAGAATGTTTTACATTGGTTAGCTTAAAGTATGAAGAAATTATCACTCAGATCACAATAACCAGTAAAATGTTTTATAAGTTACCGAGGTTAGCCATTAAATTGTGAGATGTAGATTTTGAATTATCAGAATTTGATTGTATTTAAATAAGCTAATCACGTACCGTTCACAATTGTGAAAAACTTGTAAATCAATGGCTAGTTTTCAGTACCGACATAACTAACAGCATATCTGCAAATCCACCATTCGTATATTTTACATCTGTTAAATGAAAAGGTTATCTGAAATAGCATTAAATATCAGTCAAGTGCAGTCTAGGTTTTCAAAACTCATCGAAAGCGAGAAGTGAATAACGTTAAACCGCCAGTAAAAACCTGGAAGCATGGTTTGGACTATACAGGTGAGATACAGTGATCAATGATTTTCAACCTTGTCGGATGGGAGACAGTTACTTACTGAGCCGATTGGTGAGGTCCCGTAATGTCATGGATTGACTGAAGTGAGATATTAACACTATCTGATAAAGACTCACTACTCTAGAGGTTAAGCGCTTACGTGCTAAAGTGAAGGTCCTAGGTATAATTCCCGCTTGCGAGGTTGTTTTTTTGTACGTTATTCTATTGCATTTATGTTTGAACATTGGTTGCAGCCTACGCACATATCCATTCTAGTAGCTTCAATTTTGATCGCTTGAGTAATCTGGTGGCTTATTTATTTTCTCATATGAATCTGCACAGTTCAAATCCCTCTTATTCGTTTCTTGGTATTCGCTTTGCTTCGTGAATTGTGTTGCTCAAAAGTAAACATTGTCCACGTTTCATATCGTCCCTTGAACTTTATACGCTTCTGCGTGTTGTCTGGTAACGGTTATCGAGGTAACCAGTGTTGAAGTTCCGGAGTTACATATACATGGTACAATATTCCCACATAAATGCATGCACGAAGCCACACGGATTTCTCCGGATCACACTACTCAGAACCAAATCGACTATGTAAGTGTCATTAAAAAATTACGGGGCCAATCGCGGACGAGAGAACTAAGAGAATCGAACATAGCTTCAGATCAACACTTGGTGGTAGCCACATGAAACTCAAACTCAAGAAAATTTGGACAGTGGGCAGACAACATCACAAAGTTTAATACGGCCTTTCTTCGGGATATCGTAAAACTCAACGAATTCAAGATAGCCCTCAGTAATAGGTTTCAGGCGTTGCAAGATATACCTAGTGGAGAGGAAACAAACATGGAGGATAACTGGGAAGGGATCTAGGAATCGATCGCTTCAACATGTCATGAGGTTCTGAGCTACTAGAACTGCTATCACAAAGGATGGATTTCTGTATGTACTCTTGCAAATTTGAAGGAAGGAGGAACACGAAGGCAGAATTCAAAACCAGACGAACAAGAGCAGAGAAAGCCAAGCCACAAGTTGGACACACAGAAGCAAACAGGGAAGTGAAGAAGAGCATCAGAGCTGACAAAAAAATTTGTGGAAGATCTAGCAATGACGGCGGAAAAGGCTGCAAGAGAAGGAAACTTCAGACATTAGCATGATACAACAAAGAATCACTCAGGTACCTATCGTAAATCAGAACGATAAGTGAAAAGCAAGGGAGGGTAATTAATCAGCAACATTGAAGAACAGCGAAATAGGTGGGTGGAGCAGTTTAAATAACTCTTGAATCTTACCACAGAAGGTCTTCAACAGAGTGTTGTTAAACTGGATGAACGGCTTTGTAGGCGCTGAACTTCAGTTTCTTATGGATCGATCAGGTGCCGATCAAATTGCAATACTACGGGTCATTGTGGAACAATTATTTGAGAGGAACTCACCACTCTACATCAACTTAATTGACTACGAGAAAGCACTTGATAGCGTGGACAGGACAACACTATGGCGTGCCTGAGAAGATAGTTAACATCATACGGAATTCTTATGATGGATTAAACGGTGAAATCGTACATGGAGGACAAGTGACAAACTCATTCAAGGTGAAGACCGTTATCAAGCTAAGTTGCTTACTCTCACCCTTTTCCTTCCTCGTGGTGATCGACTGGATTATGAAAATGTCAACATCGAGAGGGAAACACGGAATACAATGGACAGCTTGGATGCACCCGGACGACCTGGACCTCGTAGATGATCCAGCTCTTCTATCCCACACACAACAATGACTGGTGTAGCAGCAGGTCGCAACATACACAAGAACATAAGCAAGGTTCTCCAATACGAGACAACAAGCACAGGACAAATCACAATTAACGAAGAAGCTTTAGAAGATAGCGAAACCTTTAAATATGACGATGCATCAAGGTCTGATGCAGATAAGGAGGTGCGGATCGGCAATGCAAGCGCTGCATTTTTATGACTGAACAACAAAGTGCGTTTGTCAATGAAACTTCTCACTCGTAGAATTATTTCTGTCCTTTAGCCATCATCATCATCACGTTTAATCATAACATTTTCTAGGATATCGTAAAGTTCTGACTCATCACCAATAAACATACCGGACATACCCGTTCAACTCATGCGGTAGTGAATTCACTGGAGAGAGTAGTTGTGATTTGAAGTCCATCACATCTTGTTTACAGTAGTCAACCTCTTAAAAACACCACCAGTATTTTCAGGCCAGAATGGTATAGGTGTTCAAGAGTTCTATTCTCAAGAAGCTAAGGTGTATCTAAATACGTAAATATGTAAATATGCGAGAAAAAAATTGAAAAGAGAAGTAATATCACGTCTAATTTTTACCGACAAACACCCTATAAACTTCAAAAAGAGTCTGTAATTTGAAGTCAGCTGGTTATAAACTGGACCTATTCACCGTGCCTATCACTGAAACAATGTTTATTTTGTGATCCATAAAAGAAATTCAGAGATGAACTATTGCACAACTAAGAAGCAAAACTGAATAAAAGTACTTAGTATGACTGCAGATAACGATGAGTGCTCCACCTATCCCTTGAACATTAATACTTGAGAACAGGACTAAAAGTAATTATCGTTGACTGCAAAAGATTTCAGCAGACCACATATAAAATGGGATTCCATATACTTATCCTCACTCTAGATGTTGCAACAGGTCATTCGAACTTTCCTTAGTTCAAAAGGATCATACCGTTGACTATTTCTAACCAGAAATTCGGTTAGCTCGAAGTCTGAACTATCTGAAATTGTCTTCAGTGCTCAGAGGTGATAATGATAATAGGACTCGATCTTTACTCACAGTCTGTCCTTCGACAAACAATACATTAGCATATGGATTATTTTCCGACACACAAAGAAGAGCTGTTATCCATTTCTCTGATTTTAATACAGTTCTTTGAAAAATACTGTAAAACGTACTCTCCATTGTTTAGTTTTTCAAACATCAAGGTCGCGGTCAGCAAGTTTTTAAAGACTTCACGAAATCATGTGCGGATCTCGCTTATTAAGAATATTAGATCAATCATGCACTATTATTACTGTTCGCAGATACCAAAGAATGAGTTGCGATACGATTAATCCCCATGTAGTGAAGCTTCAGTATGCTGTTCGTGGACCGATAGTACTTAGGGCATCAGAATTAGAGAAAGAATTATCTCAAGTTAGATTATCTTAGTTTTTACTCATAAATTAGGGATCAGCAAAAAGGTTCAATAAAATTATCCGTTGTAATATTGGAGACTGCCATGCATCTGGTCAAAAGCCCATAACATTTATACGTGAAGTTTTGTCCGCCGCGACAAATACCCATATTATGGATACTAACCTGGTTCCAGACGATGCCAAACTTAGAGCCAGAAGGTTTCTGGACAGTTGTGGAGGAAGTGTCGGTGAGTTAACTGAATATTTGTATAGTTTTACTTGGTTCGCATTTTACATAATTGATTACCGAGAAAGTCTGACAAGGCTAAGCGCCTAACGGATTGTCTGCTTGATAAAATAGGCGTAGCAAGAAATTTTCTGTCAACCTACCATTTTTAAGATGGTTGTTACGATGGATTGGTTACCTGTGTTGTTTTTACTCCAAACAGACAAATTAGCATGCTTTCATATATTACTTGCCTTGTTCGAAGTATCACTTATCAAAACAACAGATAAAGTTAGTCCTAAAGAAGACTTAAATGGTACTGAATATTATGTGTGAGTCGGAAAATTCGATCAGGGGTGACTACATTCGAAATTGGCCTAATGCCTTGTGGATAATATTGAAAAACGGTTTCCGTTTGGGGTTTATCATACAGCTTAACATATAAAAATGTTGGCTGCAGAATTTCACACCAATCACTTAGTAAACTTATAATATCTAAAGATTTAAGACTTCATGCTCAAGTTGTTTTTGCCAAGAGTTTATAGATATATGGATCAATTTTTCTGTGATCTACAGCTGTAAGTGGTTACTGTACTCGAGATATTCAGCCGTCGAGCTTTGTTTTGTAGTGTAGGAATAGGTTGGAAGAAGGTTAGGGGCGGCCAAACCAAAACATTGCAGAAATCCATGAAGTCATTGACGAGTGGACTTAGCCATGTCGGTAATTGTCGACTACGTGGTTGGGGTCCGCGAGATGATAATAATCAATGGTTAGGGACCCTGAATGACATGGCTCAAAATCGTTCGCAAAGGCGCCGGTGCATTTATTCTTTGTGTTCTCTCAAATCCTAATCTTCTGGGTTCTTCAGCAACTCTAGTTTTTACTTTCTAAACTTTTCTCATTAAATCATACTTCTTGAATAATATCTTCTAATTCTAACCTCTCCGATTACTTCCAATACCTTGACTACCTCTTCTACTGTTGGATTTGAATTGACAATTACATCTCTGTGCTGATGTGGTATGGCGACATGAGCTGATGTACTTATGTACGAAGTTCTACGTTGCATCTGACTGACTGACTGAGATATTCAGTGGTAAGTATCGCTTTAAAATAAACTCATATATTTTACATTCTATGTAAGTTTTTGGAATTTGCGAGCACATCATGTTTGTTTATTTCTAGACCTTGTATGGCAAAATATGACAGATGCATTCAAGTTATGTCAGTAAAGTTCACCTAAACTTTCAATGTTGTTGCAGACTACAATCAACCAATAAGACGAAATAAAGGGAAATACAAAAGGGCTTTGACTAAACCGGGATCAATTAGGTAAATGCATTGCGACCACTATGATAACAACAAATTCTCGGGTCTATAACAGTTAAATATAATTCTCTTACTATCTTAAAGTTAGATTTTCTTACTACTTCAGTCACTCTCAAACTCAATTCGTCTCAATTAACTGGAATTCATTGTCCTGCTAATGCATTTGACTAATATTGTTTCTCACCTAAAATAAAATTTTTCTCATGAGTAAATGCTTAAGGATTTACTTAAATCTTAAATTTACTAGGTGTGCATTCGGAATCGGAAATCTTACATTTTTATCTATAGAATCGAATAGCAATTTCACATATTTATTATTTTAGATCACAATGTTGCTTAGTTTTATGTCGTGCTGTTAACCTTTCGTCTATACTGAAGTTTCTGATGGCTAGAAAACCTGATAACCAAGATTATATTTCGAAATTAGGCTAACTAACTCTTAATAATTTTATACCTGTAAGCTTATAATCAATTTTATCATATTGTAGGAGTTTACAGTCAGCCTACAGGCGTAGAAGTTGTCCGTGAAGATGTTGCAAAATACATAGAACAACGGGATCAGTTACCAGCTAATCCTCAAAACATTTTCTTATCCAATGGGGCAAGTGAAGCCGTTAAGGTAAGTATAATAACTCAAATTGTTTGGTAACTATGGATTTAGTATTCATGTTAACAAACTTGATATTTCTTCTAATTCCACTCACTTAATCCTGCCACCAACAACGAAAGCCTAAACATAAACTGTGGCTCAAAAGATCAGTTGAATAATTAATGAAATTATTTGTATTTACGAACTGCACATTTTCGAATTTGTCCAAAATATACTCTGGCAATCATGAACGAACCAATACGAGAAGACAGAAAAATATGAATACTCATAAATCGACTTGATGAAATATCGATAACGAAGGTAAAGGTGTGCAAAATATTTATCAAATATGATAAATACGATTCCCAAAGTTTAAGTTAAAATAGGAACTTTCGTCTTTCACTTCAGATTTTTTGTCGTAAGTTCATTAAACAAACATTTGAATCCATACTAAACGTAGATTCTCTGTTATCTGCCTCAACGAGGTTTGTTTTGTAGTGTAGGAATAGGTTGGAAGAAGGTTAGGGGCGGCCAAACCAAAACATTGCAGAAATCCATGAAGTCATTGACGAGTGGACTTAGCCATGTCGGTAATTGTCGACTACGTGGTTGGGGTCCGCGAGATGATAATAATCAATGGTTAGGGACCCTGAATGACATGGCTCAAAATCGTTCGCAAAGGCGCTGGTGCATTTATGCTCTGTGTTCTCTCAAATCCTAATCTTCTGGATTCTTCAACACATCTACTTTTGTCTTGATAAACTTATCTCACTGAATCATGCATCTTGAATAATATTTTCGAACCCTCATCTTCTCGATTACCGGTAATACTTTTACTATCTCTACACTATGGGATTTGAACTGCCGATTGCGTCTCTGTGCTAATGTGGTATGGTAACTTGAAGTTGGATTGGATTTCCCTTGCCGAAATTTGAATTAAAACCTCACCGTATACAAACAGTAACTGATAGGTTCATTAAAATATAATTTCCTCAATAAATTGTCGTTAGTTGCTCAATGTTAGAAGAGATTAAATGGTTTTTCCTTAAGAATAAAGCAAACTCAACAGTTTCTGCTTCTAGCTTATTCGTTCACATAAATATCGTTCCACCTATTTAGATTATGAAAATAATGTAATTTTATCAAGGGTTATGTATACAGTGCTGTAAGTGTCCGTACCATCATGTGATTGTAACTCGTGGTCGTAAGTAATGGAAGGCATCAAAAGCAATATGAATTTTCAATATTTCAATTTTTTAAAGATTGATCACTTTACATCTCATCCAACTGACTTGAAAATCCAGTATTAAACGCTTTTAATCATCTTCATGTTATCCTCCTTTAGTCAATTCTTCAACTAATATCCACTGGAGAAGATGGATGTAAACGTGCTGGTATTATGGTCCCTACACCTCAATATCCTCTTTATTCAGCAACCAATGCTGAATATAACGCTTATCAGGTAAACTGATATATATATATATATATATATATATATATATATATATTCGTTCTAATTTATTGGTTTGAAACATGGCCACTAAAAATAGAAAATGTTCCTAGGTTACTAGTATTCGATCGTAGATGTCTTAGAAGCATTGCTCGTATATCGTGGGACCACCAAGTAAGCAATGCTGGTGTTAAGAAAAGGGTACTAGGTAGCGACGGCAGATCAATTGATGAAGTAGTGGTGAATATTCATCGGTTGAGGTTATTAAAACGTCTGTTACGTAAGCTCGACCATCAGCTACCTCGAGCGATATTTTGTGGTTCAGGAGTAGGTTGGAAGAAAGCAGGGGGCTGTTGAACGAAAACATGGCACAAATCCTTGAAGTGATTGACAGCTGTACTGAGCCATGTTAATAGGTGCAAACTTCCTGAGACAATCGGAACCGCTGGTTAGAGACTATGAATTATATGGCTTAAAATCTTTTTCCGTGGCGTAGATGCATCAATTCATTGTTTCCCCCAAATTCTAATCTTCTGAGTTCTTCATGAATGTTTTTTCCATTTTTAAATTTACTTCACTGGATTATACTTCTCGAATTATATTTTCGAACCCTATTCTTCTCTACTACTGGCAATGCTTCTACTACTAAGGTAACTGAATTAAAAGTTCCATCTCTCTGTGTTAATGTGGTATGGCAACTTGGATTGCTGTACATACATACGAAGTTCTAAGTTGTAACTGACTGACTGCTAGAAATGAGGAGCTTTCCTCTTGAATTTAATCGTTGATGCTGTAATAAGACTCAATCATATCTTTTCGCCCATCAATGCGTGCTCAAGTAACCGTGCACACGTGGTTATATTATTATCACTGACATAATATGGCTCACATCAGATCGCAATAGCTTAGTTTCATTCACTCTTTCTCTTCCCTTAGATACAAGGCTGTTAAATCACGATAAAAAATGTTTTTTCCGCTAATCCATATTTTCTCCTCGATTTGTATCGTTGACCCCTAATATTTTCTGTTACTGCTACCCTGAAATTCTCTCCGACCATTTCACCTTGCTATGCTTTATGTGGTATAGCAACAGGAATCAATACGCACATATGACAAGTTTTGTATTACATATGACTAAGTTGTCGACAAAAAGTAATTCTACTGGATTAATTTTACTACAGCATTAATGACTTTTCAACTTTTCCTTCTTCAGTTTTGTCAAATTAAAGTGAATTAAATTAAAGTGAATCCTACCATTGAGCTCAAAGAACGAAACTTCATCAAAAAATTATTTTTATTCTTTAATTAAATACTGTTTCACTTAATCTACAATAAATCTACTTGATATTACTCCTCTACATCAATTTCAATTAATCTGTATCAATTCTTCAAACAGGAGAGAAATATTAAACAAAATAAACTTTTTTAGGAAACAGTTATTCATACTACTCATGTATTATGACTTAATGATCATATGTAAGTTCATTTACAAACTTGTTCTTATTAGTCTTTACTAAACCACTTAGTAGTTTGATCAAATTGATCGAGATTTTAATTCACGCTTTTTAATTTCAATATTTGTAGATAACTCAATAAAGGTGTACTTTACTAAAATACCAGTTTATTGGGTTTATCATCAGAAATCCAGTAATACGGTGGCATCGTTTCCCTATCAATATCTAGTTAGATTTGATGACATTTGTCAGCTTAAGGATAAAAATGAAAATTCAGTATACACAAGTCTCCTACATTATATGTACTTGTTTATATAAGTCTCAGTCAGTTACAACAGAACTTCGTACGTAAGTACATCAGTCCACGTTACCACACCACATTAGCACAGAGACGCAATTGGCAGTTCAAATCCCATAGTGTAGAGTTAGTAGAAGTATTACCGGTAATCGAGAAGATGAGTATTCGAAGATATTATTCAAGAAGTATAATTCAGTGAGATAAATTTAGAAAGCGAAAGATAGAGGTGATGAGGAATTCAGAAGACTAGAATTTCATAGAACACAACGAGTAGATACACCTGCACTAGTTTATATAAGTCTAGTTCAAAATAAATGACAAGCATTATGTTTTTTCTTCTAATTAAAGTAGGATAATTATGAGAACAATAAAAATTTGACTTTTAGAGCTTTATGTATTGTGTATGTATGTATGTATTATGAATATATATATATATTTATATATATTTGTACAGAAAGTCCACATAATCTAATTAAAATTGATATAAAATTTATTTATTTTCCTCATATAGATTGACTACTATTTAGATGAATCAAATGGATGGGATTTAAGTATTGAGAATTTAGAAGAAGCTTTAGAAAAATGCAAAAATAAATGTATCCCACGTGCTTTAGTGGTAATTAATCCTGGTAATCCAACTGGTCAATTATTATCAAAAGAGACGATTACAAATGTTTTAAAATTTGCTTACAAGCATAATTTAATTGTACTAGCTGATGAAGTTTATCAACATAATATTTATGCACCAAATACAGAATTTATTTCATTTAAACGTGCTTTATATGATATTGGTGAAAGAATTTCCACAGAATTACAATTAGCATCATTTATGTCATGTAGTAAAGGTTTTATGGGAGAGTAAGTTGTGTTTTTGAAAGTTAATGTAAACAAGAATGACTAAAGTGTGTGACATGATCTAATCTGATTGAATGCTAATTGACTATTGCATCTTTAATCGTTTGCTTAATAAATGTCAACTCCTTAACTCCTAAGCTTTAAAATTGAAGTAGTAAACATTGAACTGTTTAGGTTACATTTCATCTCTTGAAATATATTCTCTAATCGATCTTAGGTAACCAATCAAGTACCTAATAGAGATACAAAATATATGTGATTCGATGTACAATTACATTGAGATAATCGGTTGGAATTTCTGAACTTAATTAATGAAATCTAACCAAACATTGCTGACTTCGAAATGCTTGAACGATTGTTAGTGGTATGTCAAGCCTCTCAGTATAAACCATTGGTTGATCATCATCTCACAATGAATAACATCTATCATGATACACAACTAATTTACAACGTGCAAAATATATTGATCAGTTTATCTACTAAATTTTCAGGCAGTCAGAAAAATATCAGTTCTGACTGGTAGAAATATCAGCCGATCTACTTTTTACAAATAATGAACTATGTTTAAATACTTATCTGCTTAATTTTTTCCCCACAAATGTCGTTTATTTTCAAATAAATCGATATATGTAACTAGACGTACTGTTTGGTCACATATGAACAACACACATTGATTAATTAAACTGATTTTATTCTCTGGTTTAGTTTATTCAAAACAAACATAATCAAACGGTTTTAAACACTCATTCGTTTTATTGACCATTTAAAATAATTGAACAAATATGATTTCTACATGAGGCAACTGGAATAAACTATTTTTTTTTATTTATTGTTTCTAAATTATTAAATTCAATTATGTCGTAAATATAAAATTAACTTTCCTTTTCTAGAATTCTGTTCAGTACAATAATTGACTCCTACTTAACTACTATGATTGTCATTTTTCTGAAATTTGTATGTACTTTTTATCTGATACATTCTGTCCTTCATTTTCACTATCTGAAACACCGATTAACCTCTTTTGATTTGTTTAACGATTTCGTGGACTGCATTTTCAATGATATCGCGATTATATATACAGACAAAATAGCTACAACTGGATGATTCTGTTTATGTTTTCAGAATTTCTTACCACTAATTTTCGATATCTCAGAGTCTTACCATCGATAGTACACTTTTAAAGCTACAACTAGTTGGTTTATATCTATGAATAAAGTTGAATCGTAAATAGTTATTGGGCAGGTTTTACATTCAGTAACTTCTAAAACGTAGAGAACAGCGTAGTAGGATTTTCAACAGAAAATTGTAATAATGATCACTGTTGCATAAAGAAAATATTTTCCATTGAGTTTACATTTTGAAACAATTTATTGGTGAAGCAATGTAATCAACACATCATTCGCTTACACTATACATCATGATAATTAAATTCTACCCTTTTCTTTTTTTGGCTATTCGTTTGATACAACAACAACAACATTGGAAAGTATGCATAATAAGAGTATTTTTCAATCTGATTAACATGTTAAGATCAAACGAGAAAAAATACCGGAGTGACTTAATAGTTGAAACACCCACCCTGTCTTCAACGAATAGGTAGTAGTACAGATGAAATGTAACCAGCAGTAGAACTCAAAATATTTTATTCGTTTTATTTGAGACTTTTCTAACGGATTTAATGTTCTTTCCAGAACTCGAATCCACTATCTTTTGATTTACATGTCAACGTGTTATCTATCCAGCTACTGAGTTCAGACGAGTTTTAATTTAACCTCTTTTGGATTCTACCACTAGCCACATTACATTTATTTTATTTAAACTTGTATCATTTTAAGTATATCGAGGCCATCCTCATATGCAAACTTAGACTGATTCAGTATCATTCTAAATATCAACAACACGATGATCCAAATCATTATGAACTAAATTAAGAGTAGATAGTGGTTTTGAGCATCATTTCAGATGATAACATTTGATGTCTTGCACAAACTGTGTCTCAACGTCGGTTGCTTAAACTTTTGTTTCTACATATGCATATGAGTGATCTATCCAAATATACGTCTATACATTGTGATAAACTGACTGCCGAAGCCATTACTGAAGAGTTGATTCAATACATCTACATAATTTTGTTAAAAAAAATGACCACCTAGTAATCTGAGTATACAAAATTAAGATAATCATTATAGTTATAGAGATTGTTGTTTTACATAGAAATCATGAATCTATCATAGTTAGACCACCACTAAAAACCTGGGAGTACTGGACATCCGTTTCGTCGCAGTATGGGACTCTTCAGCAGTGCGCATCCACGTTGGGTGTCGGCTCAATAGTCTCGAGGTTGAGCGTTCGCGCGCGAGACCAACGGCGCTGAGTTCGATTTTCGGGAGCGGGGGATCGTAGATGCCCACTGTAGAACAGTCACATACTAGGACTAAACGGCCGTCCAGTGCTTCCAGTTTTCTAATGGTGGTCTAACAATGATAGATTTATGATTTCAATGTAAAATCAAGATACTTTTTAATGTTTCGTTTTTAGCAAATGAAATAATAAGTTTAAAACATAATATAGAATGAATTCATGTTTTGCAATACATAAGTGATTAATTCATCAATTATCTTTAAAATATTCTTATTTCATGTTTGGAATTAGATGTGGTCTTCGTGGTGGCTACTGTGAACTTGTGAATTTCCCTGAAGAGGTTCAACAACAGCTTTATAAATCCCTTTCAGCTCGATTATGTTCTACACTATTAGGTCAAGTAAGTTATTTCATCTAAAAGTACAAAAATTATAGACTTTGTAGTATGTGATCTGTCTTTGTCTCTACGTCCTTGACCTTTTTTTTTACATAAATTCGCTTCATTCAGTCATATACAGATCTAACATCATCATGAAAATAACACCAATTGTTCATTAATGACATTTTCAGAGCATTATAAGTTTTATGA
This sequence comes from Schistosoma turkestanicum, assembly GCA_944470395.2. Classification (NCBI taxonomy): domain Eukaryota; kingdom Metazoa; phylum Platyhelminthes; class Trematoda; order Strigeidida; family Schistosomatidae; genus Schistosoma; species Schistosoma turkestanicum. Next base: position 16,462,720 of record OX103979.1, read on the forward strand.
CAAAGAAACACAAACTATCTTCCCCTCTCTCTATACTTCGCATTTAATTTTTATGTGAATGACTGAAGAAAATATAATGTATATATATTACTATACATCGCATTAGGGAAGAAAGATTGTTTATAGACTTAAAAATGAACCGCTATGGTATGAGGAATGAGTCAATCAGATTCTTATGCGTATTACAAATATCATGTATCATAAGGAGTAGAAACACGTCTATATACTGTTCAAAACGTTTGGAATGATTACAAAAATAACTAATATTTGCCACCAAAATGTAAAAAAGATAGTTCTAGACGCGTTAAGTGTTTTTTTAAAAATTATAAATAACGGGCAAATTGACACTATTAATATATCCTATCCCTAAATACTTTATATTGAAACAAACCTTAAGCTAATGGCACTATATTATATAAACGGACAAATTGATTAAAGCCTTTAACGCTAAACTATCACCCTAACCAAGAACAATACGCGGACTCTTAAAACTTTATCTCTGTCCTTTTAAGAGTACACTAAGATAAACAGTCTGTCCATAAGGATGATTTTGCATATCAGCTTCTATTACTAACAGCAATCGAAACTTTACTGAATGACAGTATATAGTTTCGGTAGATGGTTACATCATTGCTTTAATTATTGGTTATTTGAATATTCTGATTAAAGGAAAACATTACACAGAACAATGACCCTATCAAACTTTTAATAAAAAATGTTTATATTGTCATTGTTTCTAAGTTCGTATAGAACATCGTGTTGTTGAAAATATTCAGCTGATAGTTTTCTTCCAAACTGGTTGATTTCTTTTGGTTTTCTTTTAGTTTTTACAAGTTGATTCTAAGTAAATTTATCGTAACCGTTTTCTGAAATGACTTTTTGCCTACTTATAGCATTAAAGTAAGTTGAATCAGCTTTCATAAAAGAACTGTAAACAGTATCTATTATCTTCTCATTACTAAAACGAATATTACACAGGCCTTACTATTGTGTCCTATTATGAAATACATAACTTGTATCCAACATAAGTTTAATATAATTATTTATAGTAAACTATTCCGTTTGTCATTATTGATTTCCTGTCATGTAGTTAATAAACCATGAGATTTAAACCATGTACACCTTATCACATAAATTGATTCAGGTCAATTTTATCTGTGACGTATTCTAATCGGGTCTTATTTTTGTGTGTATGTGTGCCTATTTTCTCTGTATTATTAATGTGTATGTAATCCGTTCATGATAATTTGTTAGTTCTCGTTCTCAAATATTATATCACCTGGTAAAATCGTCTAATCGACTCGTTCGATTGTTACAAATAATTGTTTTTCCAATTATTATAATCCTCTTTCTTCTAACTGCCCAATTAAACGCTAGATTAATATAAAGCTATGATGAAAAATTAAAGAAATTTCCTCATTCTATTCGTTTAAATGGGAATTTCCACTGTATTTTTATTATTCTTAATAGTTTGTTCTTTGTAATCATTACAGTTTTTTATTATTCTACTATTCGTGTGATGTTTCTCGTCTCTGAAAATTAACCAAAATAACTTGAAAATGTATACTCTTTTGTTTTAAAGCCCGAAAATGATCAAGTCTAGGGAAATATTAATTAGCCAAACAAAATCCTTAACAAACATTTTAAAAAAATTGTATTTCCATTATTATAAAATGCTTTTCCAATGTTGCAAATGTAGTATCACAATTATGACGCTTCCTAGCAAGAAATCCGTTGAATACACTAAATCCTAAATAAGAGGAAGCTACAACGTAGAACTTTGTATGTACGTACGTACATCAGTTCGAGTTGCCATACCACATTAGTACAAAGAGATCCTTCAGTATAAATCACAAACATCAGTCTTTATTATTTAGGATTTAAGGACTGATGAATAAATAGTAGTAAGCTCAAACAAGCACGAAGAAATAAGTAATCATAGTGTGAATGCTTTGCATAATCAAAACACAAAAGATTTACTGCTTATGACTAAATCTTACGATCGTCTAGGTCGTTTGTAAGGAGTAGCAATACATATTAAGCATGATAGAATATGGAGTCAAGAACGTTTTACCTTCAAGTATAAAATTTGGGAAATTACAACTGAGATGAAGTATAAGGATTTGTTAGACGCCTACTGTACCTAAATATAGGTAATTAGATGATGATCTCTGTTTGATAAATACAAAACGATAATTTCTTTCTGTAAAATAAATCTCTTCATCAACTGGACTTGTTTGTGTATCGCCTTGATTTCTGACAACAGTATAATTAACGTGACTACTTTTTATCATGTTTTAAGTTCAGATAATTCTCTGTTAACTGTAATACTTCTTTTTAGTGCATAGATTAAACATTGGAAAAAATAACAACAATTCAGTTGTCCAGATTGCCTTGCCTCTTTTCGTATTAGTAAAATTTAAATTTTCAAAAGTCTTTACAGATAGGTGATGGGATAGCTAAAGTAATAGTTATCTTTTAACCATCAGATCACAGGATTGTATTCAATTTACACATTTATGAAATATGCGGCAATTTGAAACTCACATTTATGTGTAATAACTTGTTTGATAATTTCAAGAGATCAAAGTTATAATACTTGGTTTTTAAAAAATTAATTTATATCTTACTTGAAAAACTATTTTCAATTTATTAAGTCACCTGTAAACATAAATTTGTTTTTTGTTCCACTTTCAATAAGTGTACTTCCTTATTACTAAGTCAAATGATTTCATCATATCTATTATTCTTATTTTCGTAATTTTTAGCTAACAATGGATGTAGTTACTAATCCTCCGAAACCTCATGAACCATCTTATGATTTATTTATGAAAGAAAAATCAACAGTCCTTCAAGAACTTAAACAAAAAGCTGAATTGACTACAAAATCATTAAATTCACTTCCAGGCTTCTCATGTAATCCAATCGCTGGAGCAATGTATGCATTCCCACGAATTGATTTACCTAAAAAAGCAATTGAAATTGCAAAAGTGAGTTATTTTCATGATATATGTATATATATATACATTGTTTTTATCTCGTTATTCTGTAACAGTTCTTATTTGGTTAACGCATTTAACTTCCAACGTTTACGTTCTGGTCCAAAACCACGCATCACCTAACTCTTTTCACCTGAGTAGTATCACTAATACAAGTGTAATAAGTGCACCTCAAAGCCGAATAAATAAACCCGTATTAAATCTATAAGTGAATATCTGGATCGTTAAACAAAAACTACTCCTACTAAATCTAACCACGTTATGTAATCACAATTCGAGAATCCTAGTTGGATGACTTACATGACAGTTGTTTAGTATTAATACATAGTTTAAGTATTAATCATGAGCGTACATTAAGCAGTAAGAAAAAGTGCGGCATCGGTATTTGTGCATTTGTAAATGTTAACAGGTGTTAATCTAGTTTTGTATGTTTTAAGTTAGTAAAGGATTTTATCGATCGTCTAACCTTGAGTTGCTGGCCAAAACACTTAAATCAGTACAGTTGTGTCTATGTAACCAACATTTATGTGACCTCATCTGCACTATATTTTCGTTAAAAAAATCATTAAATTTATTGTTACTACCTTTAACGGTTTATTTTCAGTTATATGTACTGGCTTTAATACATGTGATTATAGCTGTCTTTCATCATTAGGCCCTCAATATGTCGCTTTTCCCACTTGTTAAAATGTGCATTTCCATCACTGACGTAGAAATCTATGTGACTCGTGTAAACGTGCTCTATTGCTTAGTTCGGATCATTGTATTATTCATGCTCTATCTGAAGTATATGGCGAACTTGAATAGAGTACATTCTTATAACATGACAAAGAAATCCAAATACGAGAATTACTGATGTGATAAAAACAAACTGAAATCTATTCACAACAAATACCGGTGATGTTTCTTCTTGTTGCTTTAAATTTTGCTTTGATCCATTTATATTACCATAACTAAATATATTTCGGATTGGAAAAGAAAGAATATTCAAAAAGATGAACTCCACTGAAGTACGAAAGCTAAATAGTTTAATAGACCAAGAGATTAAAGGTTAATTAATTCGATGTTTATTCAGAAACGTCTCTCCTGTAAGAACTCCCCAAGTATGTGGAAATTATTTAAAGAGCTTACAGTCAGGAGATGCACGACTGATGATACTCAACTGAATGTTTGTAACCTAAATATGTTTTTTTATGCGTCTATAATCTGATTTCATGCCAACTATATTGAAAAGTTTGGAGAAGTGTTGTATTTTAATTTTTTACTGAAACTTATGTTTGAAAATGTCTCGAATAACTTAATATGTCCCAATGTTTAGGACCTGACAAAATTTCGAATTTCCTTTTTGAGAAGTTTACTTTCGTTCTTTGTCGCCTATTCAGCGAGCTCTTCGCAACCAAATTTTATACCAAAAATGTGAAGAAAGATAAAGGTAATCCTAATACCAAAGAAAGTATCTGATGATAAGAATGCAAAATTTAAACGCATAACTTCACCCTTTCTCAATGATGTGGAAAAACTGTTTGTACTTCTAATTCATATGATGATCAATCACTGTCATATGAAATACATAGATATTTAATCTAATGGCTATAGCATTAAACTTTTCACCATTGAATTCTTAGTTCTAACTTTATTTTCGATAGTTAATTAATATCACTAGTTCAATGTAAAATAACATGACTTGGGATTAACCACATGAAACCATACTTGGCTACTGAGCCTTACACTAAAAATAAACATTATATTCAAATGCTACTAGAGTATTTAAACTTAATACACACAACTTCCTTCATACAAATCCCTTATTCCTTCATGATGTTTTACATTCTCATCATTCATTTGAATATTCTACTGGATACTATTACTGCAAATATATTTGCTTGTGAAGATGCTGTTCCAAAAGTAAGTGATAACTTCGAACGCTTCAGTTTGCTACATTTTACTTAGAAATCAAAAGAATACAACCGGTTATTCAAAACTTGAAGTCATTGATAAAATGTTTATTAAATAGATTTTTTCCCAGCTAATTAGTATACTGTTCTCGTTACTTACCGATGTTTAATTAAACCATTTTCTTTTTAGTCGAAAGGTATGCAACCAGATTTTATGTACTGTTTGGAATTTTTGGAAGAATATGGCGTCTGCGTCGTTCCAGGATCCGGATTCGGTCAAGTACCAGGAACTTGGCATTTTAGGTAAGTGAATTTGCAGATGTCCATTTATATCCTTCGTTCTGAAAATTATTAGAACTGGACTATAATGCTATTTGAAAGTTAAAACAAAACGATACAATAATAACGTTGCTCACGTCATAAAAAATATTCTAACGACAGCCTATTTATTCAATTTCAATTCAACCTTCTGAATTCCTCATCATCTGTATCTTTCTAATTCTAAATTTATCTCACTGAATTATACTTCCCGTATCATATCTTTGCTCCCTAATCTTCTCGATTACTGCTAATACTTCTACTTTCGCTACCACTATCGGATTTGAACTGACAGTTGCGTCTCTGTGCTAATGTGGTATGGCAACCTGAACTGATGTGTGTACGTACGAAGTTCTGTGCTGTATCTGTCTGTCTGTTTGAGCAGAAGAAACGACTAAATGGTCTACATTAGTTTTAGAGCTACAGTGATGTGTTAGTTAATCCAATTTTCATTTAAATCCATATGCAAAAGCGAATGTAATCAAGAGTTCCACTTTTTATTGGTTCAATGAAAAAATTGTTAGTCAAATGTTAAGTAATTAGATTTTGGGTTGTGTATTATTTTAACGTCCCTGTAAATTTTATGTTTCAAAAGAAGAAAAACAAATAAGGACATGACAAATGCAAAGTTATTATTAAGTCACTTATAAGTATCACCTCTCGTCCTTCTATATGATGAGAGGATTGTGTTTAAAGAAATAGACTTTTCGTTATATCTTAGCTTTGTTTTATTGAGAATCAACACATTTACAATTATTTGAACTGTTCTTTTCTAAGATGGGCTTGGTGCTTACATTTATTTTCTTTTTAACGATGTTTGCAAGCCAGGTTATACAGGGAGAACAGTTACAATCCTAACTTAACGATAGAGCTATCTGTCATGTATATATGGCGAGTAAAAACAATAATCTTAGACTAAATCTATATGTATGTATCAGCTATTCCATATATTATGGTTAAATATACAATACCTACAATCTAATCATCAAGTTCTCTGTTTATCTTCATTTATTTAAAATTTGTTCTATTTTTACTAACTTATATGGTTTATTTGAACGATTAATTGTTTCATAATCGGTCATTAATAAAATCGTTGAAATTTTTGTTTTGATGTCTTACGAAAATATCCCTGATTCATCGATAAAGTGATATATCTTCACGTTTTTATTGAAAAAATTCATATGACCCAAGTTTCCTTAGACAAGTTGTATGTAAGCTCCACTTATATACTTAATATTAGGTCATCACAAACTACAATGAATACTGTTTCTTAAATGCTTTCTCATTTACATGCTATAACTCTTTAATATTTCTGATCAATAGTCTTTTAGGTTCAAAAACAGATTGTAATTAAAATAATTTTATTACCATTTTCTTGTCCTACAGAATAACAATTCTACCTAGTATTGAAGAAATGGAAATTGTCATGGGTCGTTTGAAAGAATTCCATACAGCTTTCTTGACAAAATATTCTTAAATTGACAAAGTGTATGATGATGCAATAAAGTATCTAAGAAAATCTGACATTTCTATTTATATTTATACACATATACATGTACCTCTCACATTCATATTGTATGCAGAAAGATAATTTTATTTTTTCAGATTTAATCAGAGTTTATTTCTGTTCTATTCTTTTCATAAAAATTACTTGATTCTTCTTCAGTTGGCTTTGAATCAATCGTGTTCAATTATGTAAATGGTGTATGTGGAAAAAAGTGACTTCAATGATTGAATAATTTTTGATTAATTTCCCTCTCTTTTTTTAAAAAAAACGAATTTTTTTTCTCCATGTCATCCACCTGACTTCCCGTTTATTTCATTAACATGTTTTCTTTTCTCTAAAAGATAAAAAAAAGGTTAAGAAGAATCCCTTTGATCAGCAGTATAACATAATTTGATGAGTGATTGTTTATCTTTAATCATATGAAAAAGCGTGAATTACTAAATTCATTATGGTTTATGTTTATTTATTGATACATAACTGATATCACATGAAAAATCGATAAAACTCCAATAAATATTTATTATTTCCTCACCCTCAACCTATTTTCTTATGGAATATAATCTATAATTTCAACTGATCAGTTATTCAGCGTAAATACATAATTATTATTTTAATGATTATATCGATTCTATCTATGATTCTATCTATTTTTCTGAACTAAAAAATATGTTTCACAAAATGTAGAAAGGAATTTACACTTTAGTAGTATGATTGATCAAAATCAGAATAAATCATAACACTACTATCCATTAAGCCAATATAGAGAATATTTCTTAGCAAGAAACAAAAAGAGTTATTTTGAAATTTATCAAAAATATTTTTATTTTTCTTTTGAAGAAAGTTTCCGCCAGTCAGTAGGTCTACTCAACTTCTTCAGTTACAGTAGTGTTCATATTTTAATATATCACTTATCCAATGGGTGACTGCTTAATTTTATGATAAAAGATATTCAGCGTTGGATTCAAGTAGTTAGATAAATCTATGAAGATAAGCTAACACTTTCACACATTTCATAGTAAATTCCATCAATCGTGTATTCGATTAGTTGGAGTTTGTCGTTCAAGGATACTGGCTTACTTATTATACTAGCGTTCACACATTGACTCGAGTTAATTTTCTAATGTTTAAAATATCCAGAATATTAATTTATTAGTTCTCTAGTTTTGATCGGATTTTAATTTGAGTGATTTGACAACACATGTAGATTCCAAGCGGTTGAAAGTAGTCGACAAGAAACCTTGAACATGAATTTCGCTACCTGAATAGTCCAGTGTTAAGGTTCCAGACTGGAATTGGGTGATGCGAGACTGAATCCCCCAGGAGAATTAGTTCCCTTAAGATCACAGGTGCGCCCTGCTGATAAATACTCGATCTCATGAAATCTAAGTTCAAATTTTCCTATCAACTACCTTCAACCAACTAATAGAACTTTCACGTATTAATCCTTATTCTTCTTATTTAACGATGTGCACATAAAAAAGCGAAACAATAAGTTATAAAGTGCGCATACTTTTAGTATTATCATAAGTATACAATTTTAACAGACGAACTTTTTTTCTAACTTCAGTCATCATCTCTGTAGGTAAAAATTTTCGTTTTCGTTATTTCCTACTTATTTCATTCAACCTCTTAGTATAAAAACTAGATTACCCTCTTATATTCATCATATATTATCAAATCCATGTTTGCAAATCTTCAAAAATGTTTTATCGTCTAAAAACTCAAAGGGAAACATAAATCTGTTATATAGTCTGATTTGAAAGCTTTAGAAACCATTTGGAATTTTTAGTAGTTATCAAAGTTATTGCAATACCGCTAAAAGCAAATCATCAGATTTAGGCAAAGCACACAACAGAATCTAATTTAATATTGATTCTTCCTAGCAAATCATTTATTTCACAATAGGATAGAATCAACAGTTCGAAGAGGACAATATTTTGCTCTTCATACATAGTGGATTATGAAGTATATAGTCTGCGTTATCAAAATCAATATCTTATTTTACTTTTTCCAATAAATTTAGTGACCGAGAATCCATGCGAAAATTCCAATTACACAGTACTTGTCCAATATTTCAAACTAGCCAACTGAATGAAATATAAAAATCACTTGTTGAATATATGGGATAAAACAAATCATCTGATCAATGCATACAACCATCTTGATGTCAATGTGTGTATAATCATCAAGTATTACTGACCAATGAATCAATGAACTATAGGTGGTTTAACATGTCCTGTATGGATACATAAACATTACAGTTAGTTTACTCATAGCTTATAATATTTTTCTAAATGGCTATGAATTACATTTTTCTCCTGGAAAAAATATAGGTAGTCCGTTCTGATCAGTAGCAGTTTGTATGTTGACTCAACGATAGTGATCAGTACAGTAAAGTGTATTCATGATAATGGATTTGAGAAATCATCCAAATCAGTGAATAATTCACTAGTGTACTTAGTTGGTAAAAAAAATAAACATCAAATATGATTTTTTTAATGTTGAGAACAAGTATCCAAACCTAACAGTCATAAAAGATGCTTTAGAATTGAGGCAAGTCAATATTTTTGATCATAACAGTAAGCATAAATAGTCTTATTTATCGTAGAATTAGTTATAATGAATCCAGAATAAACTGACAGTTTTACTGCACATGTATGCACCTTTTCTTTGATTGACAATATTTTACTTCTGATCGATCAATATTGATCAAAATTCATTCAAACATTAGCTTCCATATATCGTACTGTTATGAAGGATATTGATACTTTGATTTTTTGAGAAATTAAACTAAGATTTTTTCAAGTACTAGCAAATAGTTAGTAGTAGTAAAAACTTTTAGAAAAATTAGTTCGTAAGAAAAGGATTGTTTCAGTCAACTTAAAAAAACTTAAACATTGTCCAAAATTGAGAGAATGATTGTTTTGAATTCTCACTCTGAATGTCACACATAATGCAATGCATTCATTCTAACTTTGATCTTCAAAAGATAATATAATCACCCTAAAAGACTCATACACCACATGAAAGAAGCTATTTTTACGCATGTCATTTTCATGCATTAAACGACTGAATTATTTATTGTTTAAAACAATAGTTCACCATAATTAGGAACATTAATTCAATAAGCATATACGTAATGCATAGTATTCGATCAAGAAATCAAGTAAGACTATCATCATGGATTTGAAAATGTTGCTAAACAACCTTGGGAAAATTTAAAGGCGAGTTTTCCAGGAACAATGTCAAATGGTGTGTCATTTAATTTATTCAAACTTCGTCAGTTGTCCTTCTCACAAAATTCGTGTACTAAGTTAATTTTGAAGAACAAAACGGCCAAACTCTACGGCATTACTTATTTGAAAATGCTTCTACTAGTAAGTGGAGCAGTATGAGACATTAATTGTTTATTAAAAAATGGACGCTGGAGAATTTTCAAGATGAATAAATTATTGATATATTTTAGATATTTGTATGTATATATATATATATATACTGTTTTTCTAATAACTTTGACCATAAACCTAAGACCTGAAATCACTCAGTAGCAGCTTCATACATGTTTCAGTTAAACATGTAAACCATTAGACTCTGACTCAAATGTCCCAGTCTAGCTATCTCCTTGAGATTTGAAGTCCTCAAGCTCGATCCTACAGTTGAATTCTAGAAAGTCCCATGCTACAGCGAAACAGTTGTCTAGACCATTCTGGATTTTAGTGGTTCTTTAAGTTAGGTTAGAACAGAGTAGGTTAGAGAATACTAGTCGTTTGCCTATACTCTATCGGGGGTAACAGTCGTAAGTAAGTAAGTTAAGCTAGGTTGGTTTGTTATCTGAATCACAATCAACAATCTTCACAAATCTACACACTAATCACATTATTCGTCCTGGATGTAGAAAGTACATACCAACTCAAACTAATATATATACATACCATGAATTTACGCCACAGGATTGCACAAGCTGATCGAAAGCAGATCACTCATGTGACTTCAAAGTGTCATTTTCACATGATTAGCTATTAAAATTTATTCGTGTACGTTTTTATGTGCTATCTGTTTATCAATTTATCGTATTAAATATGTGGACGACACAAACTGACTAAACGATTCAGTGAACTAATAATAGAAAAAATAATCCACACGTCACTACTTATTATCAAACTAATCCGCTTGATAACTTCATCAATCCACACTACATATAATTCATAGTTTTTACCAACTCTATAACTTATCCACAGGGTCTGTTGATTTAATTTGTCGCGTTAGCACATAAATTTGTCACAAAACAGAAGCAGCTTAAGAAATGCACTAAACTGGGGTCTAAAACTATTGGATTAACAAACTAATGCTTTAAATAATACTTAACGGTGATAGTGCTATTTTATGAATTAATCAAAATAGATATCCAATACCAGTTTTTTTCACTTATCAACCATAATAGTTGTGATTGGATTGTATGAGTGTAGTTCCAAAACATTACTTACTCATTTTTCAATCAGAGATTGAGTAACATTATAGTTTTGTAAACATATTATTAATCGTTTCACAACATTAATTTATTTTAATACAATTCTTAAAAATATTTTATTCAAACAAACTAAAACATTAATAACTGGAATTACAATAAAAGCTCATTAATGATACTAATTCGAAAGAGACATTTTTGTCACATGTCACATGTTCATGACCCACAGAATAACACACGTGACTGATTACATAAATAAAACACCAATCATAAGCTGAAGATTTATTGCTTTGAATAAATTTAAAAAAGTAATTTGAAAGTAGGCAAAACAATGAAGACATTTTTAAAAGTATAACATATCAATTATACGATTGATCATATATGTAGTAATCATGTTAATACACATAAAATGTCGTAACTAAATTGAAAATTTTCACAGAATTCAGTTACTGACAAGAAAACAGCATTTTCGTATACTTCAATGTTGTTGTACTTTTATTTTACAACTATCTTTATTATTGATGTCATATAAAATCTAAGAAAATTAAAACAAACCTTTGGAGGCTAAAATATGATATCGCTTACTCATCGATCAAGAGTTAATTATCAGCAATAATGTATGAAAATTAACTGGTAAATTATCGATTATAAAGTAGAAGTAACTATGTTTATTTAAAAAAAAAAAACACATTCATGTTAGAATAAAGATCATTTACGTAGAAATTAAGTAAAATTTCAAAATGATTGATTGATTCATAGTAAGTAAAATGCAAAGTAGAATTGATTCTGGCGTTGAACACTAGAAAATACTTTATCCCACCCAATTTTATTCCAATCCATATTAATTTATTCATTTATAATCCAATCACATGGTGAATTTTTTTTTCACTTTTATATGATCAATACGTTCTGGCATTATCAATACTTTGTCGTCGATTCACAAAACTAGAACATAGAGACTTGTATTGAGTTATTGAATCACACAAAAAGCAAAATCAAAAGTCATTGAACACGTGATTGATTATGGTTTTGTTTGATCAGAACATTTCGACAGTTCACAGTTAGAATCCTGTTTCAAATTAAACTGAAGATGTTCAACAGGACACTATTTACTCATTGAATTAGATATTTAAGTTGGTTTACGATTTGATACCACTGTGATCCAAAATTATCAATGAATAAATTACTGATTATTAATTTTTTTTTAAAAATGAACTGAATTTGTTACACCGAATTAATTACGACGACCAAGTACAAAATCGAAATTTACAAGTGTCATCTCCGTTTGCATGGAATTCAACTTTTGAAAGGAATTAACCAACTTGAAGAGATTTTCCGGACACATCTGATTAATGCAGAATATGAGAACAATTTTTTTTTTAAATTTAACAAGCCGTTACTTTGTGGAAAAAACCAATTCCAATATTTCGAACGGATGAAATGTAATGAAAAGGGGAAGCCGAGGTTGTGTCATGTTGAAATGTTTAAAAATAAAACTATCCACACTAAAAAATTTTAATTCAATGTAGAATTACTACTTATTTAGTTATCACTTCACTAAATAAACGTAAGTTGATGACAAAAGTCATACAGTAAAATGAATGTTATATCCTTTACACTGGTCAATACACAGTCGACCTCTGAGTGATCGATATGCAGCATAAAACAAAATGACTTGTTATCCACTATGCTTGAAAGATAGTCGAATAAAAAACCTGCCCAATCAAAGACGAAGAACGAAGACCAGTGACTTGTGATCCAAGATTAGTTACCATATTTCGGACGTCCGTTTATATACAAGCAAAACCTCAAGACACTTCACTAATAAATGAAACGAACAACAAAATGTACATGAGTGAGTCGAAAGTGGCTGTGAGGAGGAGAGATTGCAAATAACGAACTGTCAACAATATCGGAACAGTAAAGCGTATTATAATAATTTGTAAGTTGGTAGAAAGCTTATGATAAAAAGAATATATATATATATACCTGATAATTTAGTTAATTAACAGCTATACAATTAGATTATATGAATCAACATAAATTAGTTGCCAAAGTTAGTATTTACTTTGGTCTTCATCTGAATAATACTATGAAAACAGTTTAAATGTAAATGTTCATAACTAAGCAGCTTACTTTGTATAGTAATATGCTCAAAATCCAAGAAATAATAACGATATCAAAAGTAGTAAAATTTATTCAATCCAATTATGATTCCCTTTATATTATTATATTTCTAGTGCGCTCAAGCCTCATACCCTTTTTTTCACAAACTCTTAGATCTGAAATTCACGAAACTTAACAACAAGTTATATTAAATTCACACTAATTGACGGTTACTAAACAGCATGTAAACGATTTCGCTGTAACTATACTTCACTGACGATTCTCGGTGACCATTGGAATGTTAACATGTAAATAGTCAATGCGAATGAAGACTTGCTTATATTACCGAATCACATGAAATATACTCGTATAATTTCCTCGTCGGATACAATGTAAATTCCAGGTTAACGCTTCTAAACCTTGGATTTTATTCCATGTTCTATTTCTTAAATGATATAAGTTTGTCAATTTTAACCATTACTTACTTACTTACGCCTGTTACCCACAATGAAGCATAGGCCACCCACCAGTTATCTCCAACCAACTCTGTCCTAGGCTTATAGTTCTAGTTCTTTCCAGTTTTTGTTCATTCTTCTCATGTCTTTCTCTATTTCTCGGAGTAATGTGTTCCTTGGCCTTCCTGTAAAAGTATTATTCAGTTGTTATTGAACTACTAGCTAGCTGTTATAACTTCACGGATTTTGTACAAAACGTCGGAGTACAATTTCAAAAATTTTTTTCAAGCCTTACCTAAAACGTTTCTCTGACAAAACAATCCACTAGTTTTTAAGCGAACAGATCAGTACTAAAATTCCCAGATAATGAGATTCGTCAATATATGTGATTGAATACGAGATAAATAGCGACTGCAAGATCTCCTCATTATCAAATGGAATAAGCCTTGTCAACTTTATGGAATGTGTTGGTGAAAGCCAACAATATATCTTAATCTAAAATTAACTAATATCCATTAAGCTAGTAATCGCCATTAGAGTTCATTATTTTAGTGAAAAATGATGGTGTTTCATATCTAAAACAGATCAAATGAAGTTTATAAATAAAAAAGGCTGAATTCAGGAAGAACTTCTATTGCATTCAAAACAAGATAAAGTGAAAGACAGTGATAAATCGTTGAACTTAATTTTCATACCGCAAATGATATCAGTCAAATATCTTTATCACTGTCAGCCATGAATATGACTATAGTGCTTATTATCTAATTGGTCATTTAATGTTATTCAAAGTCAATGTAATTTTAATTGACCTCTGTCAGCTAATCAGTATCTCGGTGACTGTAAACATTCTGTTGACTGGTGTACTTGAAAAATATGTAATTCTTCGTGTTGTGATCAAATAATCAGCCAACTTAACATTGTTTGTATAATACGGAGGTACTCTTATTATTCTGATATGAACCGCGTAAAAACAAACTGTTAGTAATAATATTCTCCAAGTGATTGCTTAATTTCTCGTCAAAAAGCATCATTCAAAGTTGTTTGACTGAAGAATGAAAATTATATTTTCTTGGAAAATATTTATTCAAGCGAGCTTCAGTTCATTAGCCTAACATATCGAACCTACTAAATATTAATATCACAAAACATTTGCAAGATTTAAATTAAAATTAACAATTCAACATGTTGGTAAATTTATATGAGGAAATACTAAGCTTAGGATATTTAAAAATCAACTGAAGAATCTTACTGAGATCACGAACCAATCTGAATTAGACAACAATTGGAAACCGAATAGCACTGCGTGGCCATTTTGTTTTGTCTGGTGTGGGACTTTTCTAGTGTCCACTCGAGGCTCCAGAGTCGTCGGTGACCATTTTTGAGGAGTTTTACACAAGAATGAAAAGGCCTTTTAGTATTAACAGGTTTTCGATGACTGTCTAACATGGAACGTTGATGATTTCAATCGAACTCAACAATCTATAATACAATTTCCATACCAACAACTGAAGAATATTATCAATTAGAGTTATGGAGATTAGTGTATTTACACATTTGAAATCATCAATCAATCATTGTTAGATTACCATTAGAAACCTGGAAGTACTGGACGGCCGTTTCGTCCTGATATAGGATTCATCAGCAGTGCGCATCCACGACTCCTGCACCTCGCAGGATTCGAACCCGGGACCTTCGGTATTGTGCGCGAACGCCTAACCATTGGATCACTTGGCCAGCAACCTCACCCATTTGTCCTCGGTAGTTGCTGCCATTTTTTGATGATAATTCGAATGTATAACTTGAACACTAATTAAATTAAAAACTAGTTCTTACAAAAACTGTTTCAGTCTTAAAAATCTCATAGATAAATTTTAAAGAGAGTGCTTGAAATATTATGATTTGTTGCAGTTTAACGTATTGTGGACAAAGAGTACTATAACAAATGACCAAATCCTTCCACACTTCACGTTAATGGGTATATTCATTTTATGAAACATGTGATAATACTCAGCTTCTACTATTATCTACACTACTACTACTACTACTACTATCTGTCCAACCATATGGATGTGAAAAATGGCCGGTAAGAGTTGAGGAAATTCGTAGGTTACTTGTTTTCGATCATAGGTGCCATCGAAGCATTGCGAATATATCCTGGAATAACCAAGTAAGCAATGTTATAGTTAGAAATTGAGTACTAGCTAGGGATGGCAGATCATTTAACTAAGTATTGAACCTTCATCAGTTGAGGTGGTTGGGATATGTGTTACGAATGCCCAACCACCGACTGCCTCGACGAGCGAAGTTTTGTGGTGTAGGAAGAAAGCTAGAGGTGGCCAGACCAAAACATGGCAGAAATCCATGAAGTCAGTGACAAGTGGACTGAGTCATGTCAGTAGGTGTCGACTACTTGGTTGAGGTCCGCGAGGCGAAAGTTACCGATGTTCAGAGATCTTGATCGACATGTCTCAAAATCGTTTGTAATGGCGCAGGTGCATTCATTCATTGTGTTCTCTCTACCACTATGGGATTTGAACTGACAGTTTCATCTCTATGCTAATGTAGTATGGCAACCTTACTGATTTACGTACGTACGTATGAAGTTTTACGTTGTAACTGACTGACTGACTACAGGATATTTGCAGTCACTATTTCATTTATTTTTTTATTATAGATTTATGGCGATCGTTGTATTACATTGATATCGTGAATCGGCCATCCTTTGACCACCATTAAAAACCTAGAAGCACTGGATGGCCGTTTCGTCCTGGTATGGGACTCATCAGCAGTATGCACTAGTTTCAGACCAAGATGAAACAGCCGTCCAGTGCTTCCATCTTTCTAATGGTGGTCTAAGGGTGATCAATTCACGATTTCAATTTTATTTGTTATAAAACTATCAATGAACGAGTGATATGAACGGTCACTTCATATGTAAACAGAATCATCCACCTTCATGTGATGTAATCAAGAGTTTACTAACTATTTTGCACATTATTTCTAAAAGGCATTTTTTGTTACCAAAACTTTAGATGGAATGATGTAAGATGACGATTTACTATTTGAAACAACAAACCATTCAAAATAACTATTATTAGCAGAGAAAAAAAAGATATTTTCATCTTTTAAAAATCAAACTGAGCACAACAAACATCAAGGTTGATCAGATTTTCGCATATGAAATTAGGTAAAACAACAAAGCCCTATTTAAATTGAATTTATTAATGAAAGTTAATTGAATTGTAAAATTAACCACATTAAATAAGCTGTTTATTAATGTTTCTCATTAACGTATTTGATTTCAATCTTCTTTCTCCCTCTCTCTCTCTCTCTATTATATATATATATATATATATATATATATATATACATATTCATTTTATATATATATATATACACTATATCGATTGGCATTTAGAAAGACATTCAGTCAATGTGATTTATCACAACAACAAAAAATAATACGTCACTATGTTTTGTATTTCATATCAATTTAATTCATTTGCAATGTCAAACTCAAAGAGACAGAATAAACATTCTACAGTGAAAAAAAAACATAATCACTGAATGTGTTGTAAGCAGCAGTCGGCAATAAAGATACATTTATTTATTTAGTAATCAGTATGCGCATAATGAAAAGCATTACACAAATTATCTATTTTAAATTTTTTAAAAAAAAACATTTTGTTTTGATTGAAATTACATATATTGTCCCATAATTCAATTCTGATCCAAGTTTACATGAGAAAACTATTTTTTTTTTAAAAAAAAACAAAACAAATCAATTACAAGGTTTAATTTAAAGTTTTAATTATAATCAAGCTAATTTCAATTATTGTTAGTTAACTTTGGAAAAAAAAGTAGCAACAAAATGAAGTAAGTTAAATATGCTCAGTTGAGTAGTAAATATGAAAGCAAAAAGTATTCAATAGTTTGTATCATATGTTGGTACATCATTTCACTAATCACAAAATTTGTTAGATAGACTAACGATTGTTAGTTTATAGGTGGAACATGAACATTGAACAGCAATAAAGTCACTCCTGTGACGTTATTTTCATTATTTACATACAAAATAAATATTAGTGGCATTGAAGGCTTCAACGATTCCAAATCCTTAGCGCAACTCTACAACAAGTTTAAATGGTCAGATCTTCACAGAAATGATAATTACATTTTCTGCATAAGTAATGTAATGATTGTTTGAATAGATTTTGCATTCTCTATCGATGAATCCTGCATAAATTATTCTTTATTTATTGATCAGTTGCAAAACATTATGATAGAATGATCAATCCATTGATAACTCAAAGTATTATCATGTACTAATGTGTACAATATTATGCCTAAAGTAATTATAAGTCGATATTAGATTTTGGATTCATTTAAGTTGGGTGTTTAAATCATCAATACCTAATCGTATTTTACTTGATATTCAATGCTGAAAGTAAGTCAACTTATCTTTCTAACAGAATATAATATGATAATTCCGAACCTCTTAAATACGTCGAAATCTAAATATTTATTTAGGAAACTAATAATAGAACCATAGATATATATATTCACGCCTGTTACCCTCAATGGAGCATTGGCCGCCGACCAGCATTATCCAACCTATTCTGTCCAGGACTTTCCTTTAGAGTTTCACCAGACTATTGCTCAGTCTTTGCACGTCTGTCTCCGTTTCTCGGAGTAATCTGTTCCTTGGCCTCGCTCTTTTCCTTCGGCCTTGAGGATTCCAGGTGAGGGCTTGTCTTGTGACGCAGTTGGATGCTTTCCTCAATGTGTGTCCAATTCACTTCCTCCGACCGAATCTGGTTTGTTTTTTCCCACTGTAGATTTTTGCTGATCGTGTTTGGTCAACGGATCTCAAATATTTTGCGTAGGCAATTGTTGATGAATATTTGTATCTTCGAGAGGATGGTTTTCGTAGTTCTCCAAGTTTCTGTCCCATACAGTAGAACTGCCTTGACATTAGTATTGAAAATTCTGACTTAACTGTTGGTTGATAGTTGTTTCCAGTTCCAGATGTTCTTCAGTTGTAGGAATACAATCTTTGCTTTGCTGATCCACGCCTTTACATCTGCATCAGATCTACGTTGCTCGTCAATTACGCTTCTCAGATATGCAAAGGTTTTTACGTATTTCAAAGCTTCTCCGTCAAGTGTGATCCGGTTGATGTATGTTGTGTTGTATCGGAAGGATATCGTTTTTTGCCTGTGTATAATGAGATCTGCTGCTGATACACTGGTCGTAATTTCTTTTATTTGTTGTTGCATGTGCGATAGGAGGGCCAGATCATCTATGAAATCTAGATAGTCAAGCTGCATCCTGGCTGTATACCACGTTTCCCTCCAGATGTTGACTTCTTCATCATTCACCAGGAGAAAAAGAAAGGGTGAGAGTAAGCAACCTTGCCTGACACCGGTTTTCACCTGGAACGAGTGTCAGCTGTCCTGCGTGCACGATTTTGCAGTTTCATCAGATAATGTTGACTATCTTCTCAAGTACGCCGTAGTGTCGAAGCCTCCATAGTGTTGTCCTGTCCACGCTAAAGAATGCTTCCTCGTAGTCAATGAAGCTGATATAGAGTGGTGAATTCCATTCATTTGATTGTTCTACATTGATCCATAATGTCGCCATTTGGTCGATACATGATCGATCCTTACGAAATCCAACCTGCTGATCTCGAAGTTGAGCGTCTACGGAGTCATTCATTCTGTTTGACAACACCCTGTTGAAGAGGTTGCCTGGTATTGAGAAAAGAGTGATGCCTCTCTAGTTGTCACATCTGCCGAGATTGCGTTTCTTTGGTATCTTGATCAGGTATTCTTCTTTCTAGTCTACTGATATTTGTTCTTTATCTCAAGTTTTGCTGAAGAGAATGTGGTGTACCTTTGCAGTTGCTTCTACATCTGCGTTCAGCACGTCAAATGGAATGTTCTCTGTTCCCGCTGATTTGTCTGATGGCCATAGTGATTTATTCGATTTTTGGTGGGCCTACGTTGATTGGGAAGTTATTCAAAAATTAAATTTACCTAAATTAATGGTTGCTCTGGCTGTTATCATGAGACGTCGAGTCCTTTATGAATGATGACCTTCCAACCCCTAGGGCAGAGCTTCAGTCAGTCAGTTACAACGCAGATCTTCCTACGTAAGTACATCAGTTCAGGTTACCATACTGATTTAGCCCAGAGACGCTACTGTCAGTTCAAATCCAATAGTGATAGAGATAGTAGAAGAATACTAGTAACCTACGAATGTCCTTTACTCTCACTGGCCATGTTTCACATCCGTATGGTAGAACGGAGTGAACTACTGCGCAATACACTCGTCCTTCGGTTAGTAAATGGATATCTCTCCTACGCCATAGGTGACGCAACTTGGCAAAAGCCAATCGAGCCTTCTGTATCCATACTGAGATTTAGTGAGTCACAAGGCCATCATCTCTGATGAAACTCCCCAGATAAGTGAATCGGTCTACACGTTCGACTACTTCGCTCACTATCACTGGTTCAGGCGCCGACGCAAGCCAATCCTAGAGCAAAATTTCGCATTTCGAGTGTGAGAACTGCATCCCGAAAATGACTGCATTGTTACTAAGGACAGTCAGAAGACTCCGCATTTTGTTAGCGTCTTCACCGAATAGGACTATATCATCAGAATATTCTAAGTCAGCAAACGTATCTCCTGGTAGGAGGTCCACTCCTGAAAAGTCGGACGATGATAATGTTAACTCTAAAAGCATATATATGATAAAGTTAAACAAGAATGGGAAGCCCTGACGGACACCACTTGAAGTAAAGAGTTCCGATGACAGTTCGCAATAAGCTTTAAATGGTTCGATTTTGTGGATAACATTTTTTTTAAGAGCTGGTTTTCTCCTGGATAAGGTCGCTAACACCATGCTCAACCATCCTCCTTTATCCGAGCTTGAGACCGGCAGTAGCCCCAGAGGGGCTCCAGGAGCAGTTTTTTACAAATATGTCCATCGTTTTAACTTTCATTTATCATTACTAACTGAAGTAAATGTAATTCAACAATCATATAAAGTTGTATACTAAATTATGTAAGATATATCTATTTTAAAGTAAAGAATTTTAAGGCGCTTTCAAAAATGAAATAGTTTGTTTAATCAAGATAGAAGGCGAGCCTTAATTCGAAGTGATCATAGATAAATATTCAATTAGTAAATTACACACCAATATCATTGTGTATGAATAATACTTAAATAGTTTGAAGTCTAAAAGTTCTTATTTTCAAAAAATCGACATTATTATTAGCATGTTAAGCTTAACATAAGAAAAATATACTCTATGATTGCATCTATGTAGTATGCTAACAGCATCGACCTACTGTGAGACAGCACGCACCAGATTCTAGTTGACGAGGAAACTAGGAGAATATGCTTGAGGTGGATGGGACACACTGCAGAAATCAACCAACTGCCCTAACTTGGAACTCTCAGCACCAAAGGAATACTGCGCCGAGAATTCGAAATCGATACAAAAAGAATGAATAGTAATTGGGAAGAACTGGAAACGAATGCGCGAGACAGAGTTGGTTGGTGAGTGAGTGCTGGTCAGCGACCTATGCTCCATGATGGATAACAGGCGTATTGTATGTATAATATAATGTATACGATGTAGCCAATTGAAACGTGACTAACCTTGTGTTGACCGAAACTAAACGCAATTACTAATCAATTAACGAATATGCAAACAAATAGAACATTTACAACTCTTTAACAAACTTATCTTAGTATTTGTAACAAGTACAACAATAAAAACATTGCATTGTACACTATTTTGATTTGTGAATTATTGTCTCTGTATTGAAAATGACTCTGTTAGGTTGGACAATTTTTTTTAAGTGATTACAATAACAATGAAACCACTATTTAGGGCATACATTTTGAAAAAATAAAAAATAAAAAGTAGAAAGAAACAAAGAAGGAGAGAAAGAAAGAAAATTCTATTCATAATAAATAGATTGTACAATTGCAAAAAAAATACAGGAATAAAAATAATAAATAGTTTGTTTGTTTTCGATTTTTTTTTTCGTTCAATCAATCAATCAGTAAAAAAAAAGGGATGATAATAAATGTTATGAAAGTAAAATTGGTTTTTGATTTGATAGTTACAGAAGAAAAAAAATTAAAATAAAATAAAAAATTTGAGGGATAAAAACTTAAAAAAGAGGTGATGTATGGGTTTTTTTTCAAAAATAAAAAAAAAGGAAAAAAAATATGAAACATGCAGGATCAGAGAGAAGAAGAGAAAATGTTTTTTTTTAAAAAAAAAATCGGGAATAAATAATTACTATTATACAAGGAATAAAATGAATTTGTTTTTTTTTAAAAAAAAAAGAAAGATAAAGAATAAATGAAGATTTCGCTTACTTCTTTCCAATTGTTACTCGATTGTATACATACACATATATAGATAGATAGATACCATTGTGACAAAGAAACAATAAACGTGTGTATATGTGCAAGAAAACTATTCAACATAAATTATGATAAAATGTAATAAATACAAATGAATGAGAATGAATGCAAAATAATGAAATATGATAATCAAATCCATCTTGTGAATAAAAAATTTTCTTTACTACACTTTTATAATATTGGCATAAATTGGTTTATTCAACGCAATGACATAAATAGATACTTGACATGTGGAATATGTATTGTAAAGGAAAACATATTTGCTTACAGTGTATGTTGAATTGAAAAGAAACAATAAGAAAATAGTAGATATACATACAAATAGAGAGAGAGAGAGAATAAATAGCACAGACTTTAGTTGAATGCATTCATTACTCAATGACAAGTTAACAAAACCGTAGAGAAGAAGAGAGAGAGTGTGTTTGTGACAAAATTGAGCTGGAACAAGATGAAAATTGTGAGAACCCTGGTTGATGTAGAAAAAAAAAGAAAGATTATTTTTGTTGTATAAGATTTGTAGAGTATTTTTCAGAGTATTACATTGTACAATAACAATAATATTAACAATAATAACAATAACAATAATAGTAATAAAGGATTCTGGATTAAAAATGGAAAATTGATGAAATGCACCTTCGTCTTTTTGTGTTGTTTTTTTTTAACTTTATCAAAATAGAAATTATTCACAAATACAATAAGAAACACAGTGTCCATTACATACAATAATAATAATAATAATATTGTCATTTAATAATTAGTATAATAATGTATAGAAATACAAATTGAATGAATTTCTTTGCAATTTATATATTTATATATATTACAATATAATTTAATGTCAATGAACAAGATGTACAGCATTTTCTCGTGATGACTTTTCCACAGTTGGATGAAGATCTCTGTAGAGAAGAAAGGAGAAAAAAACAAGTAAGCAGAGTTCCATTACCAAATACAATTAATTCTTAGTCACATTTAAATAATAGAATAGGGATTTTTAATAGGTCATTTGTTAAGCAATATTAGAAATTTCCAATGGAGTATATATAAGCATCGTTTTTTCAAAAGGGATTAGATTTTAATGACCAGACACTATGAACTAACAATAACCAATGATAAATCAATAATATCTTGAGATGTTAAACCAGTGGTAGGTAGTCTAAACAATTGACTATGAACTATAATTTCATGAGTTCATTATCGATTTGTACCTAATATACTTTTGGATTAAAAGTAGTAGTATTGAATATTAATAAAAGTTTCGAAATATAATCGGTTGATTGAATTCGCGTATGCTATTAAACTGACGTACATGACTAAAATGATATCAACAACTATTTAGTGGCATTTGAGACGGATAAGAAAAAATAGCAATGTCAGGTGTGTCACGTAAGAAATGTAACAAATTACTTTAACTTTCGAAATGATTAATAAGACCAGTCCTCTAGAAAATTTCTATTTAATGATAAGTGGATTCGAAAACTAGAGGCATGTGTTCCTGTGATAAAACTAAATTTTCTTGTGACAAACACTTATGCTTCGAGTGACGAATGGTAAATCAATATGGACAATGTGTCAATAAGTTAAGATATCATTCTAAGTTCACTCTATTGATTTAATACCCTAGAATTTAGCTCAAAACGATTAACTCAGTGGTTCTAATACATATAAAGAAGGTGGTGGTGACTGGAAGTGTGTGCATTTGCTAATCGTTCGCAAGGTATGCCTGAAATCTTGAAGGGATTGGTACTTCCTATCGGATTCGGTCCCATCTCATCTAGTTTCACATTCTAAGACGTCAGCATTGAGCTGCTGGGGCCGCGACTGTTCTCATGTAGGAATGAGATATATTTAAAATGAATTGCTTACTGAATGGGATGACTGTTACAAAGAATGACATGACATTGGTTAATAGTCAGTGATCAATTAGTTGCAAGTAATAAGAAAAGAACATAAAATAGCTAACTTTTATAAATATAATAGAAGTAAATTACAGCAAAGTAAACTGCTGTGTAGCTCATATGTAATCAAGTGATCTTTAAATAAACGAACTCTTAGGGAATTGAAGGAAAAGATATAACTTTAGAAGCTTGATGAAAATATTAGACGTAAATGTAAAATTTAGATATCTGTGATACATACAGATCAGCAAAGCTAACTAATATGACATTTTACAATAAATCCTCACACAATAACGAGCATTCAAATACTTAAAGTTAAGTAAACTTCCTACCTAGTCATAACCACTTTCTGCATACTCGGGGGTCAAGCTTAATGACGTGACAGACTACAGCATTCAGTAGTAATGCGTAGAGAATTGAAAAGACTTTGTTCAAAATAAATTCTTCTCTACTAGGATGCTTTACATCACATCTGTCCAATTAATACCATGAAACATTTTTCAGTTTTATATAGTTTACATAATAGTCTACATTATTTTTAAAGAAATATAAAAATTTATTTTTTACTTCTTAATTTATTGAATACTAAAAAAGATCAAACTGTGCTCTCTCGTAAAAACAAAATACACAAAAGAATTTCTATCGTTTACTAATTAACGTATTTCATAGTTTAGATCAAATTTAGAATGAATAAGAATGGAAAAATGCAAAGGATCAAAGTGCGAGATATAAATATAGATAATTTACTATAAAAATATAAGACTAAAGAGAGTAAGTACTATTATGTAGATGTTTTTGATACTTTTAACATTGATTTTTAAGGTAAGATATGTGACCTATACTGATTATTATGATAAACATAACAGATCACAAGTTCACACTATACACACACACACAGTAAAATAGAACTAAGGGGGATTTGAAGGGAAAGGAAACATGTTTACGATCAATTTATAATCACAAGATGATGGGTTTTGAAAGTGAATAAAACACCTGTTCAGTAATGCGAACAAGAGAACTGATTGTACGATGTGCTTACAAAGAAAGGAATAAAGCGATTATATTTAAGAAAAATATATAATAAGAATATAATATTAGAGATATTTCGTAATCTGACTTTAGCCTTTCCCCCTCGGACATGAAAATCAATGGTACAAATTAGTTTTCTGGATGAAGAAAATGGAAATAACTTTGAATAAATTCCGAGTTAAACAACAAGCCAAATTTAGTTAGTTCAGTGTGAATAACGTAATCTTACACATAATAATTCAATACATATTCGGAAAGTCCATTATAAAATTCACGTTATTAACAACCCGATAGCCTTGTACATTCACGCAAAGCTAATTTTTGTAAAATCACGATGTTGTAAATTCAAGGGAAAATATGGACGAGATAACAATCTTATTTACATATGAATTATATAAAATCTAACCAGTGAGTTATCAGAATAATGTTAGCTGTTATGACCAAATTATAAACCTAACCCAAACCCAAATGATTGGTGATTCTGTTGGTTGAAAGCTTAAATAACAAAATCAGAGCAACTTGGAGCGCATTGGATTGTCATTACTCAGTAATTAATCATGACGATAAATTTTGAGTATCATTGTTAAATAAGTAAGGAATGGTTTTAGTATAATCGAACTACGTGCTTAATATATCTAGGTCCACACCTAGATAGATTCAAATTAGCGATAGAGAAATTATTACGGCTCACTATTGCTAAAAAGAGAATCACTGCACAAATTATTGGTCTTTATATCTATCGTAAAACGGTAATAACCGATTATATCTTTTTTAAAAGTATTGGTGCTATCGGGTGGTACGTTTGAGGAGTACAAAGAGGTAAAGTATGAAAATTGTTTATCAAAGCGAGAACAAGAGTCAATAATAAATTTAAGACACAGTTACTTAAATGCCATGACTTAGATCCGAATGTAATAACCCATTTTACTGAACATCTAACCAAAATCTACCTTGACGTAACGAGATCAAAAACCAGATCAGTTATGTGTTAGATCTATTTTAATCTTACTAGTCAGTTGATAGATATTCGCAAGATGAACTAATACTGTTTATTAATGTATTTTTTTTCGTTTGTACGTAACCGCTTATGTATCTCTAGTCAGAGTAAATTAAATGACTAAATAAAGTCACTAAACTGTTTGCATATATTCTAGTTGACAAGTCAGCAGACACATATTATCAATTCTGTTTACCCATGATGGCTTGATTTACGCATGAATCATAACCGTTATATAAACATTTTTGTTTCACACATTCGACTGCAAAAACGTTAAATACTGTGAACGTAAGAGAATTTTCAATTAACAACCAATAAACACATCGAAATCGATTCAGTTTATCAGCCAATCATAAAAGTTATGAACAAATATTGAACTGATAATCGGATCAAAGGGTGATGCAATGCAAACAAAAAAGTAGGTTAAAAGTCAACAATAATTAATCCAGATAGAGGTCAACAGGACAAGCTGTTAGTTATAAGTGGAGAAATTCGAATACTTCATTTCTACCTAACGTTTGTGCTGATGATATTGTTTAGAAGAATGATGAAAGCATTCTACCTCACTTATTGTTTTGACTGTTGATTCAAATTAGTAAAGACAACCAACAATATATAATAGGGATGTTTTGAACAGAAAGGTTTCGATTACCTACAGTGCACTATTATAAAAATACATCCACATTACTACCAACAACAAATAATATTGAATGGACCTCACTATGTACAAATCAAGAAGAAAACGACAACGAGTCTGTAGGTATCCATACCAAAGTTCTACTTGACAGTTACGAATAAACTGAGCATTTAGTGGAAAGTTAATAATAATACAATAATTATAGTTTGTGGTGAAATTCCACTGGTTAGAAACTGGTATTTCTGACGTGTCGTGACTTGATGCAAGTCATTACCTTTTAATCAATTTACTCTGAAGAAGTAACCTACGTTAGGTCACTAAAGGTAAGATTGTCTAACCATTGGGATATCACAAAAATTACAATTATTTTATGGTTATTATTCAAAATAAAATGTACATATTAACACACGTATTAATAGTACTTACAATTTAAGAGGACCATTTGTCCAACCTGGATTAGACAATTTTTGTGATGATTTTGAGTTGTATCGTTTTGATTCTAAACCAGATGATGGAGATTGTACAACATTATTAATACTACTACAATTACTACTGTAGACAGGTGCAGAAAGTGGAGGATGACCATATGTTTGATATAACATTGATAATTTCATTTCTAATTGCTAATGAGATAAAGAAGGAGAACAAAATAAAACCCCATTGAAATTATCACTTTAGAGATTTGTGAAGGTTATGAAATGTGTAGTCTGTGCAGTAATATGTTGAGCCCAGCTATCGAAAAAACTAATTAACCTTTTTAGCCCGAGTTAGTATGTGTTCGTCTTTTGACCTTGTCAATCGTTCGCTCATATCTTGGTCGTTTTTATTCGAGTGTGTGTGCACGCTAATTTAGCTTATCGCCTGTCTAACTTATTTCTTTCCCACTAGAAGTACTTATTCATGTCTCATCACATTGAGTTGGCCCACTCGCCTACTCCGACTAACTTTGCAATTTCACTTGGTATTCTCATCTCTATCAGCATGAACAATTGCTTGAAATAAAGTCACTGCAACTGAATACGTATTTGGCTTCTTCTTACCGCCGTCATACAAACGGGTTCGCCTAAGTCTGATATACGGAAATGGAAGAGGTTTATTTCACAGCATACTCAGTTGTCCGCTCGAAAAGGAGTTAGATCGCGGGTCGCTAGAGTGATGAGCCCTACTTCGAATTGAACGCAGCCTATTAAGAATGTTATAGGTACTACAAACTTAAGAAATGGAAGATGGCTCAAAAATATCGTCAAATTAGTGGAGTTGGCCATGTACACCGCTGGATCCTGGCGTATAGGTCTCGAAGTCAAGCGTTAGAGTACGAGGCCGAATATTCTGGATTTAACACCCGGTTGAAAGGCCGAGGATACACATTGCTGAGGGGTCCCACAAATAAGATGAAACAGCTTTTCAGCGTTTTCTGTTTATTAAAACTAACTGGTTCAAACATGAAGTAATTCGGAAAAACAATAACGATTAACATTTACCGACTTGGATGTTAACAAAACTTAAAGTATATAAACCTGTATGTCGGCATCCATGATCGCAGAAAAATATACACAGGCACACACAAACATACATATACATGTGACGAAGTTGTAGCTTAATTAATATTATTAATGCATATTATAGTCTTTAAAACTTACTCCTATTCTCTGAAGGGCACTATTGACCATATTTAAAGCAGATAATCTGACAGACGGAGTAAGTATTGAATTGAAAAAACAACTGTTTTCTGTTTGTACCATTGAATCTATTGTATCGACTAGGTGAAATAAATAATAAGAGAAAATATATACGGCGGCAATGTAAAAGATATATATATATATATATATATATATATATATCTGTCGAAATACCCACGAAAACCAAGGTAAACTCACAATTGATTGATTACTGCGTACCAAACAATATCATATGAATTTAGTCCTTTGTTGCTGATAAAATTCTATCGATCGAGTTGTACGGTGGCAACAAGGCTAAGTGACTAAACTTCATGTATATTAGAGGTCAGATGCAACCCGAATAACTCAGTGCTAATGTGTCTGTATGACTGGGTGACAATTTCGAATGCGCCAAGGAGCACCGATCCCCTCAAAATTATAGATACGCCTTGTAGAAAAATGCTAAATAGCACGAAAACCAGGTTCAGGATCCCATGTCAACTACTTTCAAGTACTTAAGCCAAGGTGAGTTGAATATCTATGACACCTCGATCTCGAATTCACAATCAGTGTAACAAATCTAAAACCTGACATGGAATCAAGTGTAGGATGTTCAAAGTCTTGTTGAGCACAAATAACGACAATGATAATAGTTCGTGCTTTTAAATTCACCCATCTCACAATGCAACAAAATTAACAAAAATATCCTAATAACCTAGCGTAAAAACAATACAACTATATTGGCTATCAATCAGATTTACAATGAGTTAAAGAGTATCATATTTTATTTTGATAGCACCTTAACACTACGGTTGGATTTATTAATTTTAAGTTGTTAGCTGATAAAATAATAGTGTTCTTCGATTAACATGGGTAAAACAAGTTTCAAATAAACATAGAGTTATTGTTAACAGAATATACACTGTCAAATTAAATAAAAACGGGAAAGGTAAATAGTTATATAGAGAATTAGTTGACTTAGTCAGTTTTGAATGATAATATGCCGTAAGCTCTGAGATTCAGTTTTGAGTATTCAAGGAGTGATTGGAAGTGCAAGAACTAAGCTTAGCAATCAGGCTTTCATTGACTGCAGAATGAAAGACTTGTAAATTAATTATTTCGCAATTTTCTGTGACATCATATCACAGTTATTTTGCACTCATATCTTGTAAATGAGCATGCCATATCACATATTCCCTCTGATGTCTCTATCAAAAAACACTTTTATGAAACTTTTCATTCTAGTTAGCTGGCATGAAAGAAGCAATCTGGTTGCACGAACATATCAAAAAGAGTCTAAGAGGAATTTAGTCAACGCATTTGACATTTAAGTTAATAAAACAATAAGCGGCGAAAAAAAAGCATAACCTATGCTTCATAACATACAAAAAAATAAACTGATCAATTAGAAAGCTGTTATGTATCAATGACTCAAGGTTAATATAGTTATATTTTTAGCTTAATATAAACCAATCCAGACTGATTAAAAAACAATATTATAAATAATTTGTATGTGAATTCTTTTGTAAATTAAAATTTAATTAGACTTATATTAGCAATGCCAGTATATGGCTAATTAGTCTACACTTACAATTAAAGGTTTTTTTCATAATAGTCGTAATAGCAGTATCAGTAATATTATTATTATCGTTATAAAGAAACGGAGAGAAAAAAAAGAAAGCGTAAACAAGCATTCAGACTGTTAGTATATTCATCAAATATCCCAAGAGAATTATTTATGTAAGTCTAATTCTATTAGTCAATTCCTACTGGTCAATATTATGGCCGTCCTAGCTATACAATGTCACGTACTTCAATGTTGTTTCCCATTGGTCATCCTGATTATCAATGTCAAAGACTTTAATGTTGTTTCATATTCGACCCAACTGTATAAATATGCATTATCTGCAACGTCTTATGACCCGGACCCGGATCCCTCGTCCGGGATCCTGATTCTCCTCTAGACTCAGACCTCGTACTTCCTGAATGCTTGCAGAATACACGTTCTACTTCATATCAAGTCTTTCTCTTTTATTCAATGGGGGTTTGGGACAATCGGATTAGAATAGCCTGTCGTGTTGCCGGATCCTCGCTCTCGTTTTCCGACTAAGGTAAACTCGGAATAATTCAAGCCTATCAAACGACATGTTTACATGAATGCGTAACACAGACGTATAAAAAAAAGTAGCAATAAGAGCAGATGAGAAAAGATCACATTTTTCTCTGTTGTTATGATTACCATTATCATTACTGAAAGTATTCAGTGTTGTTTATGCATTATTTAAATAAAATCCAAATAAATATTATTTTATATTGATGAAATTCAAGCAACCGAGAAATCCTATTCATTTCAAATGACAATCAATGAATAATTAGATTGATATCGACCAATAAACAAAATTGAATTTACATAGATGAAGTTTTAAGTCGTACAAATAATTTATAAGATAGTGAAAGTAGTAGGAAAACATGCATGTACGAATGAGATGAGATACTAATTAGACTATTTATCAAGTGAATTTTAATCCCTTCAGAAACTTTGCCCATTCAAAATGTTGAACAAAATAGATTTACATTAGTTATCAGTACAAGTTAGAAATCAACACGGAATACTTCACACATGATTATGCTGCATTCCAGTAATATTTATGATGTAACAATAAACAGATTATTTATATACAATTATGTTGTAAAACTATACAGCGTGATGCACACCTACATTATTATTACATAACAATATCTCAATTCACCTGCTACATTTATTGAATATCACAAAACATAACAGTGAAATGTTTATTGATTGTTTTGTTTATCTCTGTAATAGTATTGCCTAACAATCCTATTATTCCTAGGTCTAACTCCTAACAAAAACGTTCAGAGTATAGAAAAGTGTAATGATAATACTAAATGAATAATCTATACTGCATAGGAGATTAAAAAGAATTATTAAAAAAATCTAAGTAAAATGAGAAAGAAAGTGAAATTAATAGGTAACTCTATAATAAATACATTGAAATATATTTATGAATTAAGCTATAAGCTATGCTGTAGAATAGTACAGTTGATTGTGTAAATTTTAATCTGTTAAACAGTAGTTTTTTTTATGAACTATGAAGAAATACAGATCAGTGTAAGTGGTTTCAAGTCACAATCTAAGTCTGGGGTCTAGTGACACCACCTTGTTAAGGAAACCAAAATAAGGTACAATAATGTTTAAACTTGGGAATTTATAACTGAAAGTCGAACGCCTTAACAACTGAACTACAGCTCATTACAAAACCAGTGATGAAAAGTCAATTATTCACATTGTTAGAACTACATACTGACTACACTATATCATACTTCATGTTTGATCAACAGAAATACAATGATAGTTATTTTAGAAAAAAAGAATGTTAATGATAATCATGAGAACAAAGTAATGGATGAATTAGATTACTCCATTTCAATTAAAAAATATTTAGTATGCTATCGTTGATTCAAATCAGTGAACTATGATGAGATTGACTGAATACCTACAAACACACACCACACACAAGATCATAAAGGTAAAATTACTATTAGAAAAGAAAATAAGGAATTCTGTTATTTAATTTCACAGAAATAAAGCATATATATATATATATATATATATATATATATATATATATATATATAAATTTGTAATTATCTGACATTGATGTTATTATTTGAACTCTGTTATTGGAATACCATTTAAATTAAACATAATTTTTATTTCATAAACGATAATTTCGCTCAACCAGTCACATGGGTATACCATACAGTCAAAGATAAATTTTAAAAATAAATCTGAATGATAATTAACAGAGGCGAATACCCAATACACTGTACAGATACTTATCGATTGACAACACACAAACATGAGACACCCAAGCACTAATCATTCTTTAAAACGTACTAGTTAAATAAATTCGCTACGTAATTAAATAAAATGACAACATATTTGTTAAACAACGTCAGTAACGAAACCAACAAAAAAATTATAGAAGCCAATTGATGATGATGACAATATTAAATATACAGTGTAAGAACAATTCATGTCATGGATTCATACAATACATCAAACTATAAGTGTAGATATTTAAATTCGGTTTTGATAGTATCGAATATAATTTGAATCATTGTCAAGATGTGTCTCTATGATCCTGATAGAAATGTTGTTACGTCAGGTATAGTATGAATAAAGTCATAATAACAGTTAAGACAGAATAATACGAACTGATTATATTCAATGGTTTCTCATCAGCTGCTTACAACCACCATATATAATAAAGTGTCACATTCAGGTATGTATGTTATCATACACAAAGAGAAACTGAATGTTACACCTTGTTACATACACATTATTATAAGCAAGTGATCATAAACCAGGAAATAAAACGAAGTTCAGATGAAGATTCAGATATAGAGTTACCGGAAACTAACTATCTACCTGTTTAAACTGCATAAGAAGCTTGGATATTGTTGTGTGCTTAACCTTTAATCAATATCACGTGACAAACACAACACAATTGAAATCGCGTTGGCAGCAGAAACGTTGAGTCAGCTCTAAATCCTTATTGGTCCACAATGCGATAATGTATTTCGCTTTACACTGGCTCATAGTAAAGAAGTCCGTAGCCAGCCTCCACAAAATCCGTTATTTTAAGCAGACATAGTTTATATGCAAACATACCAGACCGCATTACACGACAGAACGAAAAAATATCTAAATACATAATCGATATAAAAGTGGCTGTGAATAGGGGAGTTTGTGAATGACAAAATGGAAATAAATTAGGAATGATAGATCACACAACAGTATTTCATTAATCGCGATCCATTATTCAGTCCTGGGAGTTACCATTCATCTTATCTTCTCCCTGATATAGCAGATATCAGATTAGATAAGACTCTGGATATATAGATGAAGCTTTACTATGAAATTCGAGTATACAATTTATATGGTCACAGAAGACTTTATAACAAAAGTAATACATTTGTAAAATTTCGAAAGTGTAAGCCACTTCGTCAAAGAATACTAATCAATACAAGTTTACATAGTAGGACGGAAATAAAGCAGATCTGCAGTACAACTATATTGTTTCTATAATTGACAATCTACCCGATGCTCAATTTATTCGAAATTATCAAGCCTAACCTTAGTAATGGTACACAGGAAATTTGATAGTATTAGGAATTTCCAAAATATACATTCGAAGAAGTAATAATTAGTACCTCTGACAAAAGATTTTAGGATATCACATGTATATGTCAAATTCTGTATTTAACTACAAAAAGATGTTGACTGATTGGAAATCTTTTCACCATTATCGAATTTTCGAGAGTATTCCAATGATATTTTTTCATAACTTTAAACGGTTCTCAAGAATTAACGCATGAACCAATTCGACAAAAGTTACACTCACTACACATGAATAAACAAATACGCTATTCATGAACTACTAAACAATCAGTTTGTAGTGAATAACTGATTATAGCGTGTCATATTCACTTAATTCATAAGATGTATAAACAAATATGTTCCAGCAGTAATAGTAGTGTTATATTATTATGAAGTAAAACAAAGCAAAATGCTGAGTATGATACTTAATCTTTCAAAAAATGATGAGTAATCACTTAAGCAGGTGCAAAAAATTTGTCCAGACCTGATGATCAACTCTTAAACTAAGACTTATAAGGTTTCCAAGATAAGTGAAATATTTGACTCTTTCAAATATTTCACATTCTTTGATCATTCCACATGTTAATGTACACCAATTATGTGAAGGGGAAGGAAATATATTTTGATCATTCTTGTCAGAAGAATACAAATTTCGTCAGTGTCTTCACTATAAGTAACTGGCATTTACATACAATAAATCCATAAATAGAACATTCCACACACACAATTATCAAATATGAATTAATTACGCAATCCCATAATTCAAAATAACTACCATAGAAAAAACACGAGCCTTATTAACACAGAAATGTAAATGCACAATAAACATTGTTCATCTATGGGAAGTTGAACGATAATGACTAGGAAGAGGATATTTAACTTGGTCAGGTGGTCATAATTCTGATGACCTTGGATAAATTATTGAAAGGACAGAAATATAAAAGTGCACAGACTAACCTTGTGACTGAAGTGTATTGATCTGTCAAGTGTAGACTAAGATCACCTGATTAGTGCCTGATTTGTAGTAATAACGTGAAGGTTAAAGTTATTTAAGCGTATTCTTAACATGTACATGAAAATGTATGGATTTCCTTGCCTTTAAACTTTTTTATTGAGACGCAGTGACAGCGAAGACAAACATTTACAATCAAAACTATATATATATATATAGATTTGGTAGAAGAAATTTTCAAGTGAGGCTGTAGCAACCGTAGTTTATTTAATGAATACTAGATGTAACAATAAACTACTTCATAACCGTAATTTTTACTTTTTGTTAACCTATTCTAGTCCAACTGGTGAGTACAAACAGAAAGAAAGTGAAATAATTTCTCATAACATAAGATGAATAAACGATTGAAAGCATCAAATATTCAATAGGCATTCAAATGATAACAGACAGTATTGCTTTGATGTGATTAGATGAAGATAAAAAACGGAAACTATACATACTGATGAATACTCGATATTTTTCATTTCTGTCATAAGAGGATAAAATTAATTGATCATCGCAGTTTTAGTTAAGACGTTAGTTTATGCGAATAAATAGAAGTGATATATACACAAATAATCAGAATAGCATACATAAAATAAGCCGACATCATACAGATGTCACGTTCGTTAATGAAATCTAATGTATGAGCATCAAGAAGAACAGATTCAAGATTCATGCAACATTTCGGTAGCTTAAATTAAAATCAATCAGAGTTAGACATTAACACCGTTGGATGCCGGCCCAGTGGTCGAATGGTAAGGCGTTCGCCTACAATACCAAAGGTCCCGGGTTCGAATCCTGAGAGGAGCAGGAGTCGTGGATGCGCACTGCTGAGGAGTCCCATACTAGGACGAAACGGCCGTCCAGTGCTTCCAGGTTTCTAATGGTGGTCTAACAATGATGATTGATTAATGATTTCAAATGTGTAAATTAAAATCATTGATTAATTCAGCCCGACAGTTGTAAAACAGTGTAAACATACAATCGAGAATTTTCTCACGAATACATTATGAGGAACCTCAAAGAACACTAAAATCAAAACCATAAGTGTTGCGAAATTTGGAGACGAACATCACATATTTAATGGTGGTCTAGTTAAGATAAGTTAGTGATTTAAACTGTGAAGACTTTATTTTGTTTACCACGGTATTCTCAAATTCCATAGTACTACATACTCATTATATAGCATGAATATTGGCTGCTACTACCTGGGATGCACAGTGTACAGTTCAACCTTCGATTCATCAAAACAATCATAATGAATATTTATATCTAGTAAACTCGTCATAGAATATCTTATCTTTCTTCATTGTCATGAAGACTGTAATCATTGGCGAGAAATTAGCTGCTGTACAGAAACTTAAGGTTTGCATCGAAGCCAGTTATAACCGGATTTAGTGGACATTAAATAGCCAGTTTCATGATAAGCAATGACTCATTCCTAGTAAAATTCCAAAAGTCTATACAAAGTGAGGAAAAAGCATAGTGAACTATACAAAAAAAACAGACATAATGAGCGAGCAATTAGCCTTGAAACGTACGCACGAAACAAAGATCTAACAAAAAATAACTGC
This sequence comes from Schistosoma turkestanicum, assembly GCA_944470395.2. Taxonomy (NCBI): domain Eukaryota; kingdom Metazoa; phylum Platyhelminthes; class Trematoda; order Strigeidida; family Schistosomatidae; genus Schistosoma; species Schistosoma turkestanicum. Next base: position 16,498,886 of record OX103979.1, read on the forward strand.
AAGAAAGAAACAATCTAAAATCAACAAAAATCAACAAACTGTTCATGCCACAAGTATAACTAACAAAGACAAAAGCCGCGAAGAAAAAGTATTTTTCTATTATGAGGTGAACAAAACTGTATAGTAAAAATTTGTCAAGTCGAACGATAGATCTGCAAACATATAAGTATTCATGTACATATAAAATTGATGTTCAACACATATATTTCTTAGCAACAATTTCTTCAAATCAATAAGAAAAATCCCCAGTCCGTTGAGGTTATATTGACAATAACACCTGATTTAATTTTAAAACGTAGAATAGCACGACAACTCAAACCGTAAACGATACAGAATCAATAAAGTTGTATTAGACAGATTTGATTAACAGTAAATAACAAGTTGCAAAACGTTAGTTAGTTAGTTGTTGGAAATTCATTGTTTATCTATTGTAAGCATTGTACATTTGTATAAAATCAAAAATCTTTTGTAGTTTAATTTTTTTATATATCAAAAAAAGAGCGATTATATCATTATCATTATTAATATTTTAACTACAAAATGAATGTAGACAAAGTACTTCAATGTATTACAAATATTATACATGATAACAATCTTTTTGTGGCTAGAAAGTTTTGCTCATGTTTTCGATTAATTTTATGGTCAAATTTATCTGACCAGCAAATATTTGATTTTGAACAACTATTCACAAACGCATTCAAATGACCCAATTTGTAAAACAATAACACCATTGACTGTTTAGCAATATATATATAAAAAGAAAACTTAGAAATGAATCCAACCCAATTTATCATTGTAATCAATTAATTCCACAATGTATACAACACATCATATTATTAAATGCATTTTGGTTATCAAAAAATTTACATCTCTTCTTCTTCTTCTTCAATTTATTTATGTATCATTGATAAACTTTGTGTACAAATTGATTAAAAAGTGTTAGTTATTTTTTTTTGCCAAAGAAAGAAACCAACTTTCTATGAAACAAAATAAGGCATGGATGGATGGATGAATGTATAAACAAAAGAAAAAGAAACAATAAATTAATTACCATGAACAAAAAAGTGATAACAATTAAGGCAAACCGGAAAAAAAAATTAAATACAAACGTATAAAAAAAAAGAAATAAAACTGATATGATAAGAGAGATTTTATTCTGCTGCCTCTTAACAAGAGATTTTTCTTTGGACAGTAAAAAAAAACAACTTATTAGCACTGTTTGTTATTCACACGCACCATGAAACAATGATCATTTTCATAAATTGATGCCTAAATATACAAATATTGTTTCAAGGATAATTTATAGACAGAGGGAAAGATCAGAAGAATAATTTATGACAAGCATAAAACCAAACCAAAAACACTAACTGGTTGATTCAATAATGAATGTAATATTAACTAAGTGAAACATGATCTTATATTATGATTATTATTATTATTACAATTATTATTATTATTCCATAAATTGAAAATGAACACATCAAAAGAGTTATCGCACATAGGGACGAAAGCATTTTTCTTTTTTGCGCGTACACAAACAAGCACACACACACACTCACACAGTCATATGTATACATAAAAACATGCAACAAATTGGGGGAACAACAAATAATAAACTAACAGAGAATTGTGCCACAATGCACATGCACAGAATGAATTGATGAAAACCAAAAAACTGTTTGAAAAAAATAGCAGTGCAAAATATGTACATCAATCGAACATTATGTGAATGATAACATTTTTGAGAGAGAGAGAGAGCGATGGATAAAGAAAGAAAAAAGGTGAACATGTGATAAGGAGTACATATGCTACAATGGGAGATGTGTTTAATAAGAACTAGTTAATTGAAAAATTACATGAATTACATACTTACAAATATATATACGTAAATTCGTGTTTCGTATTCATTATTTTTATTTTTTGATTTCCACATTTCACTCACTATCTTTTTACTGATATTTTTCATTAATTAGTAAATTATACAATTTTGTTTAGAAAAATAGAATCTGATAAGAATCTTTGAAAAAAATAACTTTTGAAATAAATTGTACATCTATGCAATTTTCTTTAGTTTGACATACAATGCAGGAGAAGAAGAAAAAGAGTTGAAGTTTGAGATGAAGTAAGTGAAAGTGTTTTTAACAGAAAACAAAATGGGTTAACAATCGCTAAATTCATGATTGAACAAAAAAAGTAACAATGAGAATAATTTCATGATATTATTAAGAACAGTAAAAGAATATAAGAAAAGGAAAATAATATCTAAACAGACAACAATAATTATTAAACATGTATTATACAGTGTTACAATAAAAGCAGGAACGTAGGCGCCCTGGAAAGTAAAAGAATGAAAACTAGTTCACAGAATTTAAACCCTTAAATAAATACGTATATATATATATGCAAAGATAGACTGATATATATACAGTTTATATTTTGAAAACTACCTAAATCCTAACCCATAGAAACAATGGAATAATACAAGTCTATAAAAAGAAAATTGCAGTCCTCATGAACAGAAAATGCTTCACTTAAAAACTAGTTACATATTGCATATCAGATTTTTAGACAAGTCATAATTACACGGTTTAATAATATTACCAGCCGTCTTGGAAACAGACAAGTAAAATAAAGTATGTACGATATATCGATAGAAACCACATAAATCACAAGATATCTGAACGTTGCATAGTAAGAAAAATTCAAGTGCAGGCTATTGTGAATAAGTAAATTAATCATCTTAATGACGTCAGCTATATGTTGTTAAGAACGTTTGACAACTTGTAAGATTTATTTATATAAGCACATAATTATTAGTATTAGAGACACCAGAATAAATATGAGCCACATAATGCGCCCTAATTCCCAAACTTTCCAAGCAACTGAGTTGATTTTTTAATCAGGGACCGGAGGTAAGTCATCTGGGTCTGCTAATTTGTAGCCCTTCAAAAGTTGGAGTTCCTTGCGGACGTCTGCCTTGTTGGGTCGGTCAATAGACACTGGTCAGGTGGGGCAGAAAATTCCAGTTGATATCGTTGAGACAACAGATTCGCTGAACTACTCCACGAAGAACTTTAAAGATCGTTTAAGATATTGTTGGTCGTTGTCTCATAAGCTTCACAGATTGACTCACTAACACCATGCTTATTGCTACCAATGCCTCATATTAGTTGAAAGGGCATTCGACAGTCACCAGATGCAGCTGCTGTTTACAACTAGATAGCACACTCCGATCATCAAGCTTCTCGGTCCTTACGCAAAGTTCGCATATTTTCATCAAATGTTTATTGATCGACGTGCCTCAACATGTTGCAAGGAGTCTGTAGTAACCCAATACTTATGAGTGGGCGCTTTGCAAATGCAAAAGCGACTTCACTCGTCATTTCCATAACGTCACGAAAAGGTAGCCAGTAACCAACTGTATTTTTCGGTGGGTTGATACCTAGTACTGAACCTAGATCGGTTTGAGCCAACTTACTGACATTGATGGTGAATTTGTTGGCTACCGGGACGGAAGATAAGATTAGTGCAAACAAGAGCATGATCAGAATCCATAAACGTACTATAGAAGGAGTGACAGTCTTATGCACAATCATACCAGTGGTAGCTGATCACAGTGTGATCAATCTCAGTACAGGCTTCAGATGCAGAGGGAGGAATCCAGGTAACATACAAGTGGTGGTCATGTCAATAGTTAGATATAGTACGGGGAAAGTTGCATTAGATGGTTGCCTTTATGTGACCTGTGACTAACAAGTCCCAATTGGACACTCAGACAACTCTTCGGTGATCGGACGTCAAACCTGTACATTTAAATATCCAACTAGCACCACAATATCTGCTGAAAGCACTTTCTTGAGATCGTCCCACTAATCGTAGAACTTGTTCTTGATGGTACACAAGCTGCAATCAATAACTTGTTACCTTCATATTCTAGTAAAATCATAAAGTTAGTGTAGAAAAGAACAACATCAAATCATGCATTTAGTAGGGCGGTAACAGTCTGAAATAATCAACTTTCAACCAGTATATCAGGTTCGAACCCTGGTCTACCTAACTAGGTCTGGACAGCCGGATGGTAAAATTAGGCTTTGTACAAACAGTGTAGTTGGTAGTTATGTTTAAAAAACTTGTATCCGATAAACAACTGAAATATTTAGCCCGACTGTTTTCAAACGCATAACAACGATTCATATGATGCTATAGCGAAACGGTATTAATCGCTTTCAATTATCTTATTCAATTTACAGTATGAAATGAGACAGTTAAACAGGTTAACAATTATCATTAACCATTTTCGAGGAAGTCATTACCAATAGTGAATGGTGTACCATCTAATTAATTACTACAGTATTTTAGTCTGATAATGAAAACAATAAAAAATATGCACATTTCATGCATTATAATGAACGTCCAAACATATTAACCACAAAACAGTAGCTGACACATGCCACACTGTTAATCATTTTACGATGAGATAATCCAACAACAATTAATCATCTAACATTTATCATGACAAATGATCATTATACGTAAATGAATAAGAGAGAATCAAATACACTCAAACAGAACCAACTGAGTAAATAAAATGACTTTAACTGTTTTGTAGAGTGAAAGCACAGGTTTCCGAATAGCACCTCAACTAATTTTAGTGACAGAAACTGTATTTGTATTGAATGAATATCAACAGATCAGTTAACTAAAGAATTATTCTATAAATAGAATTGAGGTGAATTTCATCGCGCTGTCACTAGCTGATTGAAATCGGAAATATTTGGCATCTAATTCTGACTCCGTGATCTTGGTATATCTTCTTTGGGACCACGTATAAATATCTCGTACTTGATCCCGTGTAAGGTCAAGGATGTACATAACAAAGAAATCTCAAACTATGCTAAAACATTTACTGAATGCTGCCAGGTGTCTAATAGTACCTTAGCCAATACAATTCCATGAAGAAAACGATTTTGAAAGTGCCTTGACCTAGAATATGAGAATATTACTGTGTAGAGAAATAAATAGCTTCACTATATATAGATATTACTACATAGCAGACAGATTTACGTGTTTTCATAAAATGAATATGTTCAACAAAATGTCAAGATAAATTCCGAAGGTTATATATTAATTGGAAAGGTTATCACTTATTTACCTTGTTTTTATTAGCAGTTTTTAACTGGCTGAATTAATTGATTTTAGCTGTGAAACGGCAGATCATTAGTTTATTTTATCAACATATGAAGTAATCTACTGAGATAAACTCGAAATCTATTTTGAAATAAGCAAAATAAAATAAACTGAAATATTTAGATGGTCAAAGTGCTTAGCATGTAAATTGGGCTATGTGCTGATGTATTTGAAGCCACATTAATCATTATATATATGATATTTCAGTCGGATGAGAATATGACCGAAAGACAGTGAACTTGGCAGCAAAAACCCATAATATCATGCAATTAAGAGTAATCATGTATCAAAAACTTATCTAGGAATTTATACTAATGTAAATTCAATGAGGGATCATTATTCAAGTATAATCCATAAGAGTTAGTTATACTTATTAGTCGTTAATTCTCTTAACCAATCATCTTAACAGCTTTGTCATCACCAGTTACAATTATGACTACCAAAATCAGACTTTAATTAGTCAGTACACCAAATCGATAATAAAATCAGTCAGCCAGTTCATCATCAACGAAGAATCTGGCACAGATGTACATTGGTTCAAGTTACTATACCACATTAGCAAGATGAAATGGAATAAATAAGACGAAGAGCAAAAAGGATGGAGATAAGGAAGTAACAATGATGAGACATGTCCTTCAATCCCAAACTACTAATTAGGGTATAGTTAATTCTTTATCCCACTGGCCAGCAATTGATTTGATTTAAAGCTCAGAGAGCATGAAAATGCAAAAATAAGGAAATTCATAAGGAATGAACAGTTTGTCCAAATTACATTAGACACTTAAAATAATGATCACAAAAGAGTTAACTAATTTAGAAAACAATAATCATGAAAAAAACCTTACTAAAAGATATGGGTATAAAGTATAAAACTAACATCATCATTTGTTAAAACGACAACTTTAATGGTCTTTACATTGATCCGGTTTGAGTTAACCCTTCCTCACAAAACCATATATTATCTAAACAATGTAATGATCTATGGGCCTATAAACTACATTTCACCTATGAAAAACTAAACGAAACAATGTGTACAAACATACTCCAACAGAATGTGGCATATCAATTTAGTAACCTCATTTATTTTGAATAAACCATAACTTCGTTAACAAGTCTGGAGTTTAGAAATTACTGCTTTCAAACTGCATACAATGATACACTATTACGCCAGACATAACAATATTTTAAGAGACAATTAACATTCCGTGATACAACTTATGCATAAATATGTAGACAGTGCGAAGTTATCTCACTTTTATTAACACTTTTAGTAGGAATGGTATAACCTCCATTACAGACTTCTGAAGAGCTTAATTCTGGTTGACGGCGAGTAATGGCCAATTCTTGATGGAGATCTGTAAAAAGGATAAAAGAAAATATCAACAAATTAGCCAGAAATATTACTAAAAACACTCAGCAAACTCATCACTACAAAATACAGATAGCATTATTAATCTTCATGTATTAAGTGACAACCAAGGTGGATCCGATACAGATGTGAGGGCGAGGATTGGCAAAGCAAAGGTTGCATTTATACAGTTGAAAAATATCTGGGACTCCAAACAACTTTCAACCAAAACCAAAATCAAGATTTTCAATACAAATGTCAAGACACTTCAACTGTATGGAGCAGAAACTTGGAGAACTACCAAAGCCATCATCCAGAAGACACAAGTGTTTATTAACAGTTGTCTACACAAAATACTTCGGATTCGTTGGCCAGACACCATCAGCAACAACGTACTGTGGGAGAGAACAAACCAGATTCCAGAGGAGTTGGAAATCAGGAAGAAGAAAAGTACCTAACTGCGTCACAAGACAAGCCCTCACATGGTACCCTCAAGATCAAAGGGAAAGAGGAAGGCCTAAGAACACGCTATGCCGAGAAATAGAGAAAGATATGAGAGGAATGAACAAAAATTGGACAGAACTGGAAAGGGAAGCCCAGGACAGAGTTGGTTGGAGAAAACTGGTGGGCGGCCTATGCTCCATTGGGGGTAACAGACGTAAGTAAGCAATTAACTGACAGAAACATGTGAACACAAAAGGTTGCACGCGATTAATGAATCTCATTCACCGAATACAATTCTCGAGAATGGATACTATATATTCAGTTTACCTAAGTTTATCTTCAAACTTGGTTCCAGAAATATTATCACTTTTACGGAGCATATTCTTTGTACATTTATATTTCCTGATACTTATCGTCGTCGTTTATCAAGAGACATGGGTTGCGAACAAATGGCTGGTTAAGAAACTGGAGTTATATTCTTTTTTTACTGTTTTAATACAGACAAAACAGGTAGAAGTAAAAAGAAACTACCTGCACTGATTCAAGATAACAGTCGAATGTAACAAACGGAATTGTGCACATTGGTAAATCAGACGGAGTGCTTGATGAAATCTACACGGTCACCTTAACTTTGTCGAATCGGAAATCTAAATTTTATGACATCTCTTTATCATCTATTTTGACAAAGAAGCGGTAGCTTAGTGATTAAGGAGTTCGATTTATGGCCGCAGGTTCGAACTGCGCTCCACTTCGGGCCATGTTAGGTGTAGGTGTAGACTATTTGGTTGGGGTTCGCGAGACAATAGTAACCAGTGGTTAAAGATTTTGAATGACATGTCTCGAAATCGTTTGCAATTGTACAGATGCATCCATTCTCTGTTTTTTCTCAAATTCCTATCTTCTGAATTTCTCACGATTTGTTTTTTTCTTTTGAAATTTATTTCACTGAATTATACTTCTCAAATCATTTATTTGATCTCTAATCTCAATTACTGCTAATAATGATACTACCTCTACTACTGTGCAATTTGAATTGACAATTCCATCTTTTTATGTTAATTTTGGTATGACAACTTGGACCAATGTACGTACGTACCGAATCCTCCGTTGTAGCTGACTGACTGACCACTTCGATTTGGGTGGCTAAGTAGTATCAGTAATGCGCAAACATATATTGTGGTTTACACCCAAGTATTCAGTGAATAGGCTAATAATTATTGGTTATTTAATTTGACAAGAGCCTATTCACAATAATGTGATTACAAACATTTGAATCTATACAAATCAGAATATTTAGAAAGATACTGCCCTTGACTAGGTTCACCAAGTAATAATGACCAATATGCCTAAATCTCTGTTTTTTTTTAATTTTAAAGATGAAGTGCTTTTAACAACTGTACTATAGGGAAATCTTGATCACATCATGGTGCTTGGGAAAAAATGAACTTATAGAACTTATAACCATCAGTAGAAGGTTGTATATTATTCGAAAGATATATCATTTACATTAAAGATGTCAGTTGTGAAAATATCACAAAGAAAATTCGAAATTCATGGGTGACTCTATAACTATACTGGTAAGAAACGAGAGACTGTGAATTTTATCGTCAATTTCTGACAATACAATTATCTGAGCTGATTACAACGTAGCTAACTGGTACATCCCGACACAATACGTATATATTTGGGAAAAATAAAAAGAATCCAACCTTTACGTCTACCTATAAACCCATCCGTAAGACAAAACCATAAATAATGACCTTTGTAAAATACAATTATGAGCTGAGAGGTAAAATCAAATTATTAGACCGATTATTAAAGTTTACGACACTTGCCTCTGGCTTCGTCTTTAAGTCGTTGCACGGTTATCATTAGATCCTCTTTTTCGTCTAATTCGTTCTCCAAAAATGCATTTCTCTCAATAGCCTGTAAAAATAAGTATTTATCACGAGCATAGTCTTACCTGGTTTAAGCGGGACTCAAAATCTTCCAATGTAACGACTGTTGCCCTATAATAAGCAAACTTAGAGAGTCCGATGTATAAATTACCTTTTCGAACGTTCTAAATCATCGTTTAACTGCTCCAGTTCCCGGATATATCTGTGCATTTTCTCTCGGTCTAATTTCGACTTCTCTAATTCATCTTGAAGTCTAGTTATTTCATGGTTAACATATTCCTGATTATTTTCCGCTTTATGCTACAAATAGAAAAAAAAACCAAAAACATCAACTTTTATCCAGAACAACTGTCGCAAAACATCAATGTTGTTACACTTACACGGTAGGTATCTTTTTCAACAGTTAGTTTTTCGCACATTACAACTAACTCTGAATTACGCTTTTCTAATTGTTCCAACTGTGTTTCAAGCTCTAGTTCTAATTCTCTTGAACTAATTTGGAAGTCTTCCAGCTCCTCTCTCGCTTCTTCCATACTATTTATTATCGTATGAATGCAAACACTGCAAAATAAAGCTTACCCACTACGGTACTCTTCAGCTTTTTGTCGCCAATATTTGGCTTCATTAGTAGGATCATCAAAAACAGGGATCTCCATAAGGACACGTTATCTGATGACAAATAAGAGTACGACATAAGGTATTAGTAAAGTCAGTCATTATTCTTAGATAAAACGCGAATTTATTATACTATCAGCACTTAGAAATTAAAAACAAAAGTAGATGTAACAATAGTAAACATTTATATAACCGTAGTTTAAAGGGAGATTTCCTGTCTCACTTACAAAAAATTACAGGACAATTACTATTGACTTTTCCAATCGATAAACATTCCCTACAGAAACTTATCTATACGAGACTTATTTATACTGGAAAATCTGAGCCATTTTTAGCAGCTTGATAAATACTGCGACTTAGTATGGTCAGAGAAGAAGTTCAGCATAGCCAACATCAGCGAGTCACTTAATCTTTCTTGAAACAAAAATGGGCTGAAAATATATCATCCAAAGTGTGAATATGTTGAAAGTACTGATAATTTTCTTAAATACGTATATTTTCACTACTATTTCCTTACAATGACAAAAACATTATCTTTGATGGAATTCAGTGTAAGAAGTACAAAGCAGCGAGTTAACGTAGTAACTTAATGACCAATCTTTGAACAAAAAGTATAATTAGTTTATTGAATAGAAGGTATATTAAGCAACAGATATGTTCCCCGACCGTAGCTGCTACCTTGACGTGGTGGTCGGGCTTGCCTATCGTGATGACCCAACCGAACTATACTGGCTGGAACATATGTTCTTGAAGGTTCTAACATGCCAGGCAGGCGGACCGGAGACGATCAGACTAAAAGTAGCTACTCAAGGTCTCAGGACGAAGTCGTACTGCTTACTGCAAAGAGGTGTGACAGCAGTAAGGTGTTCCCCTCGGACAACCAGCATCAGCAGCGATGCTCCCTTCTCACAAGGAAGGAAAGGGTTCGAGAAGGTTGAGCCTAAAAATGTCACACCTCCCTACCTCACGGACTTCCGTCTGCGGTGTTAAGGGTGCTCACTAAGGGCTTTTAAGAGCGGAGTTAATACTCAGCAAACATTTAATAAAAAGGCCGTGCGTGACCGGCCTCAAGCAGTTGTCCCTTGGGCTCTGCGGTCACGCACCCAGGTCTCTAAGACCGACACTAATCTACCTTCTTTTTCAGGTCCCTCAAGAAACACCCTTCCATAGTGTGGGCAGCCTGGAAGTGACAACCGCCCTCATACCAGTGACAACACGCGAGACCGAATTGGTCAAAACCAAATCCTCCCTACACCCCCTAATACCTCTCTTATCTCCACGATTAACTCTCCTCACATTCCTTTATCTCCCTGAACCTTTGCTGCAAACCATTCGAGTCCTCGAAACGTTATTCCTGGTCTCTTGAAGCCCCATTCCAAACTACATACTGGAGAATTTAATGTACGGACATTATGTCAAATAGGGCAACAGGCTTCGTCAGCTAGGACATTGGAATCTCGCGCCATCGGTGTGTGCTGCGTCTCCGAAACGCGCATACAGGATCGGAGTAGCATCATTCACTTGACCTCACCATGTCAAGATAAGGAAGCAACTCGATTTACCCTTCGTGTATCCGGTAGCCCTGATGCTGCTTCCTGGGGTCTCGCTGGTGTAGGTATAGCGTTGAGTCCTGGGGCAGAACTAGCTCTCTTAGATTGGATCCCTGTAGATAGTCGCTTGTGCGCCATCTGACTAAACGGGACAGTAAGGACTCGGAAGTATAGGGACACTCGCCGTTGCCTCTTCGTCATATCAGCCTACGCCCACACTGACTGCAGTTCAGACGATGTAGAAGATGAGTTTTACAGAAAGCTTTCGGACCTCCTCTGAAAAGTTAAGCGCTCTGATATAGTTATAATGGCTGGTGACTTCAATGCTCGAATAGGTAGACTAAGTGAGGAGGAAAGATACCTTGGTGGATGTTATGGTGTCGCGGCTCAGAAAACAGATAATGGCGACCGCCTGTTGCGACTGTGCTCAGATAACCAACTATTTCTAGCAAACACTAATTTTAAGCGTAAGGAGAAACAGCTTTTGACCTGGCGATCCCTAAAGTTGTCACAACGCTGGACCCAACTAGATCACATCGCTACCAGCCAGCGATGGAGGGGTTCTGGCAGAAAACTGTCGATCGTTCTGACGCACATGTCTAGATTTAGATCAAGCTCTAGTGAGAACGCGTATTAGTTTGAGGCTTACTGGACATAGGAAAAACACCACAAAAAACCTCTAAGGGTAATTTCTACCTAATGATAGCAGAGCTGCGAATATATTTCAGGAACAACTAGAAAACCAGTTAGGTGGCCATGTAGTTAGTGATTCGCACTTTGAGACAGCTTGGAATGATATCAAAAAAACTATGAAAACAGCAGTGATATCTGCTAGTAAGGTAAACCATAAGGCTAGGAAGAAGCCGTGGATCTCATTAGCATCCACCGATCTGATGGATGCTCAAAAACATATCTAACCTGGCTCCGAACATGATGAAGAGTGAAGTCAGCTTGGGCGCCAGCTGATAAAAAGCATACGCAACGACCGCGAATAGTGGTAGGTAGCGAAAGCAAAAGCGATGGAAAAGGCAGCGGCAATAGGCAACAGTTATTCCGCCTTATCAAAGAAACCGGTATTAGGAACCCGAATGTGAGTGAGACTATCTCAGAAAAGGATGGCTGTATCATTTATTCTCAATCCAGGAGATTGGACCGATGGGCAGAACACTTTAGGGATCAGTTTAACTGGCCTTCAGCCAGACTTCGGTTGCCCACGATCTCCAGTAATCCTGAGTGGCAAAGCCCGGGAGAGCAGTAAGGCCTGATAGGCTAAGGATGGTGTTCCAGTTGTAACACTTGGATTGACCGAGATCCTAGGCAGAGTATGGGAACTTGGCGAATTCCCATCCAACTGGTCTCAATCTCTGATTGTCCTTGTGACAATCACAGAGGAATCAGCCTAACTAATATAGTATCGAAAACATTGTCCTCAAAGCTGGTGAAAAGCAAACTAGAGAATACCAGGCTGGTTTCCGACCTGGACGTGGCTGTATAGACCATATATTCACACTATGTCAGGTCCTAGAACATAGACACACGTTCCGACGTTCTCGACTTTAAAGCGGCATTCGACTCTGCTAATCATGAGGTTCTGTGTCAGTGTCTGTCAATAAAAAGTATACCAAAGAAGTACATCAACCTTATACAAGCTCTTTACTCGAACACTACTGGTCGGGTGAGAGCTTATGGTGAACTGCCATCGGAGTTCTTTACATTAAGTGGTGTCCGTCAGGGTTATCCACTCTCTCCATTCTTGTTTAGCTTTGTCGTAGACATACTTTTATCTTCGTGTGCCTTTTCAGGACCTTCTATGGCGTAGGCGAGATATCCGTTTGCTAACCAAACGTCGGATCTACAGTACAGTATTTCGCTCCGTTCTACTATATGGATGCAAAACATGGCCGGTAAGGGTAGATGACTTTCGTAGGTTATCAGTATACGATCAAAGATGTCTTCGAAGCAGTGTTCGTATATCCTGGGACAACTGAGTAAGCAAGTCTATCGTTAGGGAATGAGTAATAGGTAGGGATGTCAAATCAATAGATGAAGTATTGAAACTTCATCAGTTGAGGTGGTTGGGACATGTGCTACGTATGCCTAACCACCGACTGCCTCGACGAACTGTTTTGTGGTGTATGAGTAGGTTGGAAGAAAGTTAGGGGTGGCCAGATCAAAATATCGCACAAATCCATGAAGTCACTGACAAGTGGACTGAGTCATGTTGGTAGATGTAGGCTATCTGGTTGGGGTCCGCGAGACAAAAGTCACCAATGGTTGAAGACCTTGAATGACATGACTCAGAATCGTTTGCAATGGCGCAGGTACATTTATTCTGTGTTCTCTCAAATTCTAACCTTCTGAATTCTTCATCATCTCCATCTCTCTCTTTCTGAAGTTATCTCACTGAATTATATTTCCTGAACAATAGCTTTGATCCCTAATACGCTCCATTACCGCTAATTCTATTATCTCTACCACTATGAGATTTGAACTGACAGTTGCGTCTCTGTGCTAATGCAATATGACAACCTGAACTGATGTACATACTACGTACGAATTTCTACGTTGTAACTGACTGACTGACTGTTAATGATCACTGCCACCTTTCCCATCTCTTTTCACTACCAACTTAGTGTTCACGATCATTGCCTAGGCTTCATATCAGCCTGTGTTTAAGCTGCCTCTGCTCTTCATCGTATTTAAAGCCAAACAAGGTGAGTTTTCGACTGACAGATAGACAGATACAACACAGAACTTCGTACATAAGTACATCAGTTCAGGTTGCCATACCACGTCAGCACAGAGACGTAACTGTCAATTCAAATCCAAGAGTGATAGCGATGTAAAATTATTAGCAGCAATGGAGAAGATTAGGGAGCAAAGATAAGATTCAACAAGCATAATTCAGTGAGATAAATTTAGAAGGAGAAAGATAGAGATTATGAAGAATTCAGAAGGTTAGAATTAAGAAGCACACAAAGAGTGGGTGCACCTGCGCCACTGCAAACGATTCTGAGTCATGTCGTTCAAGGTCTCTGACCATTGGTGACCACCATCGAGCATCTATCAGTTCATTAGATGCCACTAAAAACCATTGTTCCTACGTAACCTTATGGATTATCTTACTGGCAAATATCCCTGCTTCTTCTACACCTATTTGGACATCATTCCAAGCTGCTTCACGGTGGGCGTTACATACATGGCTGCATAGCTGATTTTTTAGCTGCTCTTGAAATATGCTCCTCGCTTTGCTATCGTCAAGTAGAACTCTAAGGGGTTTCCTTGCCGTCTTTCTTACGTCTAGTAAGCCGAAGACAAGTACGCGCTCGCAACAGAGCATGATCTGGATCTAAACATGTGTTCCAGAATAAATGGCAGTCCTCTACCGAGCGTCTCCACCAGTAGTTGATAGGGATGTAGTCCAGTTGGGTCCAGAGTTGAGTCAATTCCGGGGGTCACCATGTCAAAAGACGTTTTTCCTTATGTTTAAATTTAGTATCTGTCAGAACAGGCGGCTGTATGAGTGTAGCTGCAGCAGATAATCACCATTACCTTTTATTTGAGTAACGACACCGTAAGATCTACCCAGGTGTTTTTCCTTTTCGCTTCGTCTACTTACCTACTACCTACTTAAGCAATAGTCACCCGCCTCTACCACTATATCAGAGTGACTAACTTCTTGAAGGAGGTCCGAAAGCATCCTATAAAATCCATCTTCTACCTCATGCGAGCTGCAGTCAATGGCAGCTTAGACAGAGACAACAAAGTCAGTCAGTCAGATGCAACGTAGAACTTCGTACGTAAGTACATCAGTTCATGTTGCCATACCACATCAGCACAGAGATATAATTGTCAATTCAAATCCAATAGTAGAAGAGGTAGTAAAGGTATTAGAAGTAATCGGAGAGGTTAGGATTAGAAGATATTATTCAAGAAGTAATATTATTATTCAAGACAACAAAGAGGCAACGGTGAGTGTCCCCATTTTTCGGAGTTTCAACTGATCCGCTGTCAAACCATGCACAAGCAAATAACTTCTGAAATCCAGTCTGAGCTTGTTTTGATTTAGAACTCAATACCATACCTACACCAGAGGTCACGGAAAGCAGAGGGCTTTCACATACACGAAGGGTAAATCGAAACGATTCTCTATGTGGGAAAGGTGGGATCAAATGAATGATTCTACTTGAACCCTGTACGCACGTTTCGGAGACAGCATTTATCGATGGCACGAGATTCCGGAGACGTTGCTAAGGTAGCCTGTCATCTTATTTGGCACAAGATCCGGACATTAAAAGCTTAAGAATGTAGTTTAGTGTGAGGTTTCAGGAGACCAGGAATAATGTTTTGTGTACTCAAATCGTTTGCATCAGCGGTGCTAGGTGATAAAGGAATGTGAGAAGGGTTAGTCAAGCAGATAAGAAATAGTAATAGGTGATGTAAGGATTTGATTTTGACTAACTCGTCTCTTGTGCTGATATGAGGGCGGATGTCACTTCCCGACTGCCCATATCATGAGCAACCTGAAAAAAAAATCGGATTATCGTTGGTCTTAGAGACTTGGAAGCGTGACTGCAGAGCCACAGGGACAACTGCTTGGGGCCGATCACATACAACCTATTGATGGGAAGTTAACGTCTTAGCTCCGCTCCTCAAAAGGCCTCACCTCTGGAGATGGAAATCCGTAAGGTAAGGCTAGATGTGACATTCTTAGGGTCGACCTTTCCTAATCCCCTCCCATTGTGAGAAGACAGCATCGCCGCAGATGCTGGTATAATTTGAGAAGTATAATCCAGTGAAATAAATTTCCAGAGAAAAAAATAGGTCATGAGGAATTCAGATTACATTTCAAGAATTGAGGTCAGTTGAGTGACTGAACACTGGAACCTTCAAAATGTTTTAAGTATTTATCTGACCACACTACACGAACGTACTCACTAAAACGCCAAACACCGAACCACTACCATATAATATGATGCAGCAACTGCAGTGCTGTATTTAAAGTTAATAGCACAAGGCATTTTTTCCATTATAAGATGCTCAGTATCTGAAGCAGAAGAGTTATACTAAATCTTCGAGATAACCGGAAGACTAAAATTTCAAAAGGACAATAAAAATATTTAGGAGAACGTGCGCCAGTAACTACTTAAGAGTAAACACGGTCCTAGATACCTTTCTCAGGGATTGAATCAGAGGTTTGATTACGCAGAATAAGTCGCAGGTTTTTGGAACTAATGCAAAAAATTCTAGTAGCCTGATAGCTTAGAGCTAGATAAAAAACTAGCTGATTATATCACTTCTTGATACACAGCAAGACAGTTTTAGCTCCAACATCTTTAAACCTACTTATGTGGTTCTTGAATATAACAAACGAAAGGGGCTCTCCCAAACACAAAACGTTTTAATAAATGGTTACAGATCATTACTCGGTACTTTTGCAAAAATAATGACATTTTATCTCTTGAGTAACACACATGCAAATTTAAAAAGCGTGGAGCGTTTGTTGTCAAAATCCTGAAAAATGGAGACTTTTAATGAAGACACAGATTACGAAAAATTCAACGTTAAGAACTTATTACTTGAACTTATCAATGTTTCAAAACCATTACAAGTAAGTTCACACTTTCTGCCTAATAATACCTGCGCGTCAACGCATAATGATGCATACATACTCAGGAAGTGGTTTAAAGGTGCTCATGCAAAATTCATGTATGCATAAATACACATACACATGTTGTAAAGGATAGTTATTTCCCGCATTCATAACACAAAAACAAACTTAAAAAGCGTAAAATACTAAATTATCTCTCTATGTTGTGTACACTACTAAAGTCAATATTAACTGTGCATCCAGACTTTAGACTTAATTCTGAAACAAACCTAAACCTGACGGTACATTTCATGATCGGACCAGTACAAAGGCGCCTTTTACGTTGTTGAACTTAGTTTGTTCATCAATATTATAGGTAATATATAAAACGTCCTTTATTGCTGCCTAAAAATGGCTTAGAAATGCAGTCATTGTTCAGAGCTTGCCCCTGAAGTATTCTTGTATCCTTTATTGCTATAACAGCAAAAACGTTTCAGTCGGTTGTTTTGGACATAAGTTATTGCTTGACGTGCTAATATTAAACTAAAATTGTTAACCAAGATTATTCCGAATCATGAACAAAAGTAGATACCGCAGTTAAACGATACTCACCAACTTACAAAACTCGCGCCTTGGAGAAGGGTTAAGAGCCGCGCAACTAAACCGAAGTATCTAGTTCATGAAAAGCAGTTAAAAATTATTGGAAAAAAATCACATAGATATCATAAGGATTTCGTAAATAAAAAACTTCAAGATTCCCCATTAGGGCCTGAAGTTGTGTTTTAGTATCGACAGTTTCGGAGGTGAGATGTTCAGCTTTATTCTTGAAAACGTAGACGATTAGTGAGTTGTAGCAAAATAAGCACACAATCGCGGTTCCTTTAAATGGCTTTTGAAGTCACTTAGCATATCCTTTAAGTATCAACATAAATCTGACACAATATTATTGTAAGTGAAGCCTAGTGGAAAGTATATTTCTTCAGGAATAGGACATGCTTGTTCAATGCTCAAGGAATTATATGTCAACGAAGTTATTGTATTTACGTTTTGTCTTATCTAGGAGTATCGAAACTTGTGGAGTGTGGCTCATTTCTTTGTCGTCTCCTTTACAGCGAGGAGCATATCTGGCTGTGTAAACAATTTTATCATCACAATTAACTGCAAACCATTTTTAGATATTACACACTACTAAAACAACTTTAATTATAGTATTTCCGACCTATGACTGCAATAAACTTCGTCGTGTGCAACATGTTATTGTGTTATTAACAGAAGTATAAGAATAATTGAAATCAGACTTAAGCAACACGATCGGTTTGAGATCATCAGTCTCTACAACTTATCCCCATGTTTTAATTCTTCAGCCAAGTAGACATTAGAGATTTTATACCTCTTTAAAGACTGAAAAGAACAGTTCTATTGGTGCCACTGAACGTTTGGAGCTATATCAATCATGTATAGTCAACAATATACCTGGCCTTGAAGGACTCCTGAGACTAGGGGGAACAACTAACCCCTTAACAGGTAATAACAAATGATGAGCGCCTACAAGGTCGGTTATTTTATATAAGAGTGGAGAAATTTTCGGCGGACACGTGTACTGCACTGAGTATAGTTGATGATAACAAAACAGTCCCAGGTCAAAAAATGTTCCTAGTTAAACATCCAGCTGCCAATAACATAAAAACCTCACCGTTTATACAGAAAAATCAACTATAGACCGTGGATTTAAGAGGCTATTTGCCTGGGTGATCAATGTAACGGATTTAGACCTGGCACTACTAGGAACGGACTTTTTAGAAAGATATGAATTTTTAATAGACACTTCAAGAAAATTCATATTGCATAAAAGACGCACAAAGTTACATCGTTCCAATACATTCGGTACAAACAGATGCAAAGATGTTCCCAAGACCGTCAAGACCATACTCTTCGAACTGTTTGAGTTTGTGCACATGCCATCTGGCCTTAGGAACGCGATACAAACATTTCAAAGGTTTTTAGTGGTGACCTAGTCGAGGTTGACTATGATTAATACTAAATACTCATTAATATTCTGTCACCAATTTTAGAAATAAATAAAGTGTTGAGAATATATTTGAAGGAGACAATAGGCGTTACATCGAGCAGAAAGTCATGAAATATGGCAACAACGCGAAAAAGAACGTTGCGCGCAAGTAAGTGCTCTTAATACAGTTAGACAAAACGAGTAAAATAATAAATGTTGATTTTTCACCTATCGCGTTTTCTTCGTAGTAGTGTCCCACTACAGGTTCATGGACAGTCTACTTCTAGATGTCTTTTGCCCAAAGATAAGTAAGATATTTATTGATCGCCATTCCACACTCAACCTCACATAAACAATGTGTTAGAGCTCTGTTAAAAAAGACAGATGGAAGCGGAGAAAACGTTTATGAAAGTAAACGTGATTTCAGAATCCAGACTTGCAAAAATTTAACGGAAATACAATAAGCCGCGAAGAAATCAAACTAATGAAAACAGAAGTAGAGACCTCTAAGCACTTCTTCGACTCGAGATCCTAAACATAACTTAGAAGTTTTCTGGGTTTATTTGACTTTCATCTCCGATTCATAACCCGTTGTGAGCAACTAATGGAATAGTCGACATATTCACTTAGGACAAAGTCGAATGATTGTGAGCTGACTTTTAAAGCTATTGAATCTGTCCACTCAGGCATCTACGTTAACGAACCCGAGCGCCGATTCTCCATTCGCTTTTATCACATTCTTCAGAAACGCAGTAGACGGTATACTTAATAAAAATGAATGTCAGCCGATTTCGTTCTCATATAGGCTACCCTAGTTTTAGACGAGAACTTCGGCCTAGCCATCAAACACTTCTGGCACATGTTGAAAGGCGAAGATTTAATAGTTTACAGAGATCACAAACCGCAGAAAAATGCGGCTTTTAATCAGTTAATACATTCCTCTAGACCTACATTCTTAAATACCATATACAAGCTCTGCTCAGTTCGTTAACCAGAACACAAATGTTAACTACTGAATGCATTATTTTAAACATAATCACCGACTGACAGTAAATCTTACATATTATAACTGAACACTTAGTCAGTCCTCTAATAACGTTTACTGGTTTCAGTGCTAGCTCAGCTAATCATACGCTTATATACCTACCTTAATGAAACAAGAACTGTTCAAACGCAATTTCCAAGTATGATAAACAACTAAAATAATGGGGTAATATCACCAACTTCTAAACCAACTGAATGGTTGAAATCTGTAGACCCTATTCCTGATAAATTCGTAACCTGGAGATTTACACCGTCTTACGAACCATGCACCTCTTATCGAATAATTTCGTTATCACTAACAGATGCATAGCATTACACTCCTTCACTCTCTTCATTTTTTAAGCCGAAATCTGGTAGATATACGAGTTACTGAGCCAAAATATTCTGAGTCGCTAACTCATCATAAGCATCAGCATAGTCTTTTAAGCCAAAAACTGAAGTTCGCAAATCAAGGTGTCGCATAATTCCTCCAATGCGGGTCATAATAGTAATCACCATGGCAGCGGTATAAGAGAGTTATAAAACTCACTTTTCCTAATTAAGGATAAGCTTAACAAGCTGGCACCCCTGTACGAACACATAGGCCTAGAATAAAGACACAAACCTCAGTGAACTAAATAAAACTGAATGCATCCTTCAGTTCTTAGCTTGTAGCCTGTGAACTTTTAAGTAAAGCCCATAGAACTTGTCTCATCCTCTGGACAATGTAATAAATCCATTCGTCTCGAGTCATCATCAACATCTCTTTTGAACTAGTCTATCATTCGTCCATATCCCTCCTGTCTCCAAAATACCTATTAATCGACCTATATCTTACAATTTATACAATTGGTTTACTTGATAGCAGTGTGATATGCTAGGTGGGTATTTAGTCCAACATACGGAATCCGAACTTTTCTGGTTCGCTTGTGGAGAAAGGACTTTAATGAGCGAGTCAAGATACCATATTGACTATGAGAACCACTAAATGTTCCATACGGTCCCGTCATTCATATCGAAACAAATCCCTGGTCCAATGTTTTATTTAAAGAGACGGTAGGCATTACATCGGGAACAGCAAATAAAGAAAAATGGCAGCAACGCGAAGAGAACGTTTCGTGCGAGAAGTAGAAGTGTTTTTGGTACAGTTAAACAAAACGAGTACAATTATGTTTAAAACAATTTGTCCCCTTTATAAATTTTGACAGAACAGTGAGAAGACGTAACTGATCTGAAAAATGTGATGTATTTGAGCTGTACACTTCGAACAATCTGGTCACACATATTTACTTGTCAAGGCATTTTATATGAAGACGAATAAAAGGTCAATTAAATAAAAGTTCAAAAAGACGTAGGGTGATAATTGAAAATAACGTAATTTTCAAATTAACGTAATTTGAAAAGAATAGAAGAGGTAGGAAAATTGTCACATTACCCTAGGCTTAAAGATTACCAAGGTAACAATTTTCCTACCCCTGCTTATTCTTTTCACATTACGTTAATTTTCTCTCTCCTTTATTTTCAATTATCACCCTACGTCTATTTGAACTTTTATTTAATTGACCTTATATTCGTCTTCATATAAAATGCCTTGACAAGTAAATATGTGCGACCAGATTGTTCGAAGTGTATAGCTCAAATACATCACATTTTTCAGATCAATTACTTCTTCTTACTGTTCTATCAAAACAATGTTACGTCCACGTTTTGCTCCTTCTCGTTATTTGCAATTCACGAACCCAAATTAACAACAGAACCAAACTCCAAAGTTAGGTACCAAAGTTTATTCGTAATTCACAAATAGTCGACCAAAATGTCGTTCGTCAATTTACAAATAGTCGACCAATGTCGTTCTAACAACAATAATTATAATAACTACAAATACCTTCAATTTTGTAGGTTCCTGGAGCGAAAACTTCAAATTACCAAACCAAGACAAACAGAAATCATAATGGCCGAAAATAATAAATCAAACAAGTTCATAAGTTAAGTAAAACAAATATACCCAAAAAACACAGTGAAATTAATGATATTTATAGAAAGGTTTTAATCAGCCAAATGTCTTCATTTCTCCCGTAACAACAATTATGTTTATTTTTCACAAATCGTGTTTTCTTTGTAAAAGCATTCCACTACAGCAGCCCCCGCCTAGAAAGGGTTTGAACTTCCGATACATAGCGGCTGCGTTCGAGGGGGTGCTGGTCGGGCAACATTTGATTGTAGTGCGCAAGGGTTGATGAACAGGAAGCGACCAATGAAGCTCGAGTTGTCACCTATAGTCTTCTAAGTTGAACTGTACCAGTAGTAACGTGCCAGGTTTGCTGCTCGAGTTGACGTGCCAAGTTTGTCTATCGGACTGGCATGCTTCACCAGCGTGGCTCGTATCCAGAGTCTGAAGATTGCGTTCGTAGGCGTTCGGACCAGATAAAGCTGCAGACGTAGGACGGAACCAGATTGAGCTAAGGTGCCAGAAACGATTATAACGACCAGTGCGAAACCACTCGTATACCAGATATATTCGTAACCAGAAAATCGACTGAGTTCATCGAAAAGAGCGTGGTCGATCAAGCCAGCTTTCGCCAAGTTTGACTGAAGTCGACGGTGCCGACAGGGCAATGGTCGGAGGTATAGGCTCGGGATAAAAAATCAAAGAAAAGTGTAGCATGCATGTAGTATGAGGGTAAAATCCTAAGTCGTACCCGTGGTTGATTGGTAGTTAGTCGTGAAAGCGTACAGATAGGCGTACGAGGCGACCGGAACGCGAGACAGTAGCCTCGTGCGTACCTCGTGAGCCTGCATTCTCACACGCAGTCAAGTGCAGCGTGGTCTGCTGATCTGGACGTGAGGCCGGAGTCTCATCCGTAGATAGTGCAGATGACGTGTGCTGCTGACTGGGACCTGAGAATGAGGTCTTTGATTTCGCTAGCGTGGGATCAGAAGGAAAAATAAGGATCCCGCTATTAAGTTGGACAAGTCCAACATTAAATCTCGATATACCAGGTAGGGCACTGTCATTGACGTGTGCTGGTATGAGACGATCAATGCTGACTGTGTCCATCAACCTTGAAGGTCGTTTCGTGACGAGAGATCACGTAAAGAGATCCTTCGTAAGGTTGTTGAGTTCCGAATCTACTAGTTAGAAAACTTGCGGACAGGTAAATAACTCTCTCTCGAGAGTGACCTGTCGATGTTATATTCAAGTTCACACCGGAGGCAGTATTCGCATCTACGCAGATAGTCGTTCGACGTTATCTGATATACCTTAAACCGCTGCTTCGTGGTGTTGAAAAATTCCCCAGTCAGATGCAATGTCGTGCCGTATACAAGCTCGGAGGCGGAACATTGGATATCTGCCGTTGCTGCCCCGTAATCGCCATGTCATCTCCAACAAATGCCATCTTTCTGCGAACCGAGTGGAGAGGAGTCTTAAGGACTGTGAGAAAGACGAATTAATACATATAGCAAGTAAACTTTCAAACTCACGCTTAGCGAAGACTAAGTTGTCCAGTGCCAGTCGGCGAGGTTTTGTCGTGACTGGGGGTCTACAGTTGACGATGTGGCTTACCACATAATTAATCACCAGTTGAATCTCCTCGGTTTGGTTACTTTGAGGAATTTATCAAATATAACATGGAATAAATAGTAATACAAAAAGTATACATATTGATGATTCGGTACATATCTGTTTGCGCCTTAAAAACCATGGATTTGATATTCGAAGAAGTATCGATTAACGCAGCCTGCGTGAATCGGATAGCAATTCATAGTGCTGTATGGAATCGATACCGAGTACAGCTATGGGAACATCAGAAGGGATGAACGTCCATAGATACTATCGTCGATTATTCAGGTTGATAGTTAGCTGTCGTGTACCGTAGGTAGGAATGACAAAGCCATTCGTAGCGCGTGGTCGAAACATCGTAACTTATGACTTACTGCTACCAAACGATACGACAGAAACTTAGGCACTTGTGGCCACCAAGTACCAAGTCAATGCAAAAACTGAGCACGTAAAATAAACTAACAACCTGAAGTAACGGGGAGGAGACAGGTGAAAATGCAATGACATGCACCTCGGAGTCTATTATTATAGCTATCTACCGTTTCCAAGCGTTGTTGCAAGTATAATATATATTAAAGATATTTTTAATAGTATCGCAACATTATAAAAATGGTGTTAGATGAATAATAGACTCACCGTAATTGACTTCTTTTGAAGAAACGTCGGCTCACCATTTGTAGTGAGCGAGTCAAGATACCAGATTGACTATGCTCACCACTGAATGTTCCATAATATCCCGCCATCAGTAAAATCAAAATAAATCCATGGTTGAGTATTTTATTGAAGTAGAACGTTGGCATTACATGGGGAGCAGGGCATTTAGAAAAATGGCAGCAACGCGAAGAGATCTTTGCGCGCAAGAAGTAGAAGAAGTGTTTTTGTTACAGCTAAACAAAACGAGTACAATAATGTTTATTTTTCACAAATCGTATTTTCTTCATAGAAGCGTTCCACTACAGGGTATTCCTACAACGCGTACAATACATAGAGCTTAGACCAAAACCTCAATAACAACTTTTTACTCAATGTAAGAGGGCCTGACATCACTAAAGCAGGTAGGGTGGTTTATCTGACCAGTATTCATCACAGTGAGGCAATAACCTCAATCTACCTATGTCTATGGAGCAAACAATTTGTTTACTTACGGTTTCTTTCGCTACAACAGGATGTAATTAATCAGTGGTAGCTATATTACTTTTGTAAGTCAACCATGTCTATGACTTATGACTGAAACCTTACACTGGTTTCTTTTCCTACCAAGAAATCCTATTACAATCAGATATGGAACATTATGGTGAAAAAGAGCTCACTCATGACTTCTTGAGCTACAGAGTTAAAAAAGTAAATAAAATGTCACAAAAGCATCAGATTACTGTATCTTCATCATTATATTCTGCAAATCAACATTATTTGGAACAGATTGGTTCTTTTGTGTTTCCCATGTTCACATGATTAGTTGCCCATTTGTTATCTTACTAGTGACTTATCTTCGTCAACCTACATAAGTGCTGGTGTATAGTCAGTGATCTATTGCAAAAAAAGAAATGTCTGGTTAATCATACCCTTGTTTTATCCGAAAATAATATCTGTTGAGTCATGACTTAGCTTTAAACAAGAAAATTTTCTATTCTGCTCCTCACCCCTTTCACTTTTTCAGCACATCATCATACTCCCTTAATATTAGCCTGTACAACTGCCGAAGACTTGGTTCTTTAACCTAGGGGCCTGTAAATTTATTATCTCGCGAATCTGAACATGAGTATCATTGAACATTCCCCGCTTGAATTTTTGTTATATGCAGACCTGGATTTAACATGCACAGAACCTCAACCAAATGTGGTTAGTCGCAATGCAACTGTCATAACTCGCGCTAACTATCGTATTGAGCATTTCAGTTTCCGAAACACTATAATTTTACGTAAAAAACATTAGCGCTCTATAAAAAGCCACTGTATCTTATGAAATATTTACGTGACTGAACGTCTGACAGAAAATGTGTTAGCAATTTTAACACTTTGGTCTAGACTGTAAAGTGGCATGCCTTTTGTAACATGCTGTTATTTGAGAATGAATTATCATTATTATGTAATGTGTCAGAACTAAGCAAACTACAAGGCTTTCTGTGGATCATTCTGAAACGCTCAAATGCGGTTTCCTTACTGTTTGGTAACCTTAACCGTCAGCCTAACGCACTAACAGAGGATTTAGCAATTTTGTCAGCAGTGTGCACCTTTGCTTCATCTCTATCACTTACAAGCAAGGCTATTTGTGGGGACCTCATTAGGCTTAAAATCTCTAGGTTTCCAGTCAGAGCATCAAAACCTTATCTCCTATACCGCATATATTGGAAAAGGTTCCCAGATAGCGATCATAATGTCACCATATGCAATCTTGATGTAAAAAACACAATTTTGAGACTTAAAACCAATGCAATTCGTAGGGGCTATCGCGAGGTTGATTGGATAAACTTTGGAAATTGCCTCAGAAGAATTGACTAGAATGACTTCTTTACTTAAAACACTATCGAAAAAGTAGCAAACTTGTTTTAGCACAACATTAAAAAACTATTCAATAACAACGCACCCTTAAAACTCTGTAGACCCGTATTTTCTAAAGATTTATATATGCAAGATTATGTACGAAAACGTCTTCGAAGGTATATCACCAGCATTCATGACCTCTTCTCTTTTGTTACAATGACAGAAATATTTTTTGAGGCAGAGGTAATACGTAAGAAAAACGACATCGTAGAGAAAATAACGTGTTGCTGAACAGAATTATGAATCTTCGGTACATTTCAAACCCCTGGAAATAAACTTATACGCTTGAAAGTGAATGAAGGGAGCGTATTTATCAAGGACAACCAAGTCTACGAAGACCTTGAAGGTGTTTCAGAGCGTTTTTAGGGAAAACTTTTGTTTCCCATTACGAGACGAAAAGTGACCTCAAAGGTACATTTGAACTATGGTTGCGACGTCGGACAGTGAGATAACCGAGCTAACTAGCTGATGCGAGTTAATACGTTGCTCGGTCTACCCAACTGTGATCGGTCACGTATCCGTACTCGATCACAGTCAACTAGAAAGTGTTAAATAAAATTAATGAGGTGTGTTATAATGTCGAAGACCTATATAACTATATTTTTCGAGGTTTATTTAAAGCTGCTGGTCACCATTCCTTATTGCTGTAGTGGTGATGCTAGAACGAGACCATTCAGAAGGTAAAGCCCGAAGTACATGGCGTAGGTATGTGCATATATATCAGCAGATTTAAAACACGTCAACCTGTTTTATTTCAATAAAATACACATCATATGAGATAAGTTTATTAGGTTTTTGATTCACTGAGTTGAAAATATCAAGAATGAGCTACAGAACGCGGACAAAGAAAAGATCAGCTTCTTGAATTTCCAGCATGTAGTATACATTAGGATGTTCTGCGAATCTTACCAACTTTTGAGAGCGAACCTTTCTAGGTCGGTTTTCCGAATCCAGCAAAATTTCTGATGTTAGGTACTGATCGGATATATTATTGCAGTCACGGGGATCGAGGCTTTCGTCTATGCATTGGGGAAGACAGAGACGAGTTTCCTTCTAAGTCGACGGCTTTCGGACGGTCAATGCTGATGTTGTCTAATCTTCTTCTCCTATCAGTGCTACAGTACATAGGTTGGCCAATTCGCAGGTAAGTTAGAGTATTGTTAATAAACAAGTGGGTTTGCAGTGCATCTAACATCAGCCTTCGCCACATTCAAAGCCATCCAAGTGATAGAGATTAAGTCAAATTGTTCAACCACCAAAACCCACTCGATAAAAGATCCAATCTTGTGTTTTCGCGCATAAGTTACTTGGTTGACTTAGAGATTACATTTTTCATTCGGAAATCCTTGACTGTCATTGGTTGGTGTATTATTTTAGTACTCTACTCTTGTGGCTCTCCTAAAGACGTTTCTTTCATATACAAATATACTCGATTTGTGTGCTTGTTGACGTAATATTTTCTGGGTGCTTGTAGAATACGCTTTCTACGCCTTATCAAGACTTCTTCCCTTACTTAGCGGGACCCTAGGATGCTTATCGCGTCACTGGACCATTTGTCTTCGCTCTCGTTTACCGATTAATGCCACCTCAAGGTCCAGGAAGACAACTATTGTCGGACGACTAAATGTGTGTATGTGTTCCAGGACCCGTCGTAGTGTGAAAATTTGCTCTAGAAATTTAATCGCGTACTGAAATCATTTACTAAAATTACACTTGTAAGTATAGGTTCGCGGAACGTGGCTTTAGTTGATCTTTATTCAGATCTTGTTCAACAGAACAATGGAGCGGGGAGATCATAATTCACTAATTGCATGTGATTCACGATGATGTATCCAGTTTTAAGGCATCCAAACAATATCGAACATAACATGGGTGAGTTAATAATAAATTTATAAATACATCTATCTCCTTAAAATTTTTGATGAAATCTCAATAAAAATGAACATAAGACGCCAATGGTGACTCTCTGAAAAGTAATTCTGAAAACGTTTGTTTACTCAAAATTCGTGTTTTCAACAAAGATTTGTTAAAATAACATTTGATCCTATCTAACTTCTTTCGAATATATATTAATCTTCCTACCGAATGACTAGCAACTCCATGTGTAAACAATTGTATTCGAACTTGAATATAACAGTAAATCTAGTAGTTACAGAATCAGTAAATTATTATGTTAATCAGCATGAACTGTATAAATATTAGCGTTACTATTGAATATAAGTACAAGCAGAATTACATTTGAGGAAATAAACGCGTTGCAGAAGCTAGAAATTATGAAGATGGTTGAAATAAACTTAATTTTTAAAAAAAATTTTTGTCCTCATTTATAATTATTCCAGTCCACCACAAGATAATCACATATTTTACTAATTCTCCAGAAATGGAATGTAACAGTACATTACAATTAAGGACTATTGAGAGACTTGAATAGTTGACTATAAAAGATCATAAATCATGGACTAACATAAATACCAGCATTATTCACATATATATACCACACACGACTGATTATTTAATTTTTATACATTATTTAACTAAAATAAATGACAAAAAGAAGTCTGATAATAATTCATGTTTGTTGAATAGATTCCACTGTAAATCAACTAAAAATCCGCACAACACAACCGTATTTTACACCATATTATTAAAGAACCAAGTAATCAATAAACGAAAATTAGGACCTGAATAATGAATGAAACATCAACTAATGGCTAATAAAATAATTGTGCGCGCATTTGAAATAATTGCTAGATCATAGATCGAACAAAGCATACAATTTGATTAAATTGAATGTAATTTGGCAGTAGTAGCAGTAGCAGTCTAAATTTACTTCAGATTTAAGCAGTAATGGTTCACACTCCATCTGTAGACTCTTCGGGGCTACTACCGGTCCCAAACCCGGATAAAGGAGGAGGGTTGGGATAGGATTTGGCAACCATATCCCGGAAAAAACTAACTTGCTAAAGAAACGCTAACAAGAAAAAATAATTCAAACCAAATAAATTCTGCTCTGAGAGTTAGAAGGTTTTCACTTAGTTATGACGTCTGACGATGAAAGCTGAGTTCCTTCGGAAGTCATGAGGCCGATGCCGCTTCTGACCAGCAGAACCCTTTCACGGTGTGGCCAGTTTGGAAATAACATCCGCCCTCATAACCATAAAAGCACACGAGACCAAATTGGTCTCAACCAAAGTGATTGATGAGTTATGGTTTATGTTTAGTCCTGACATCGATTCACACTAATTACGCGAATGATATCAAAAGTGCGCCGTACTTTTTAAAAGCTTCAGAGATTGAAATGAAGCAATTGTATCATTTCCTTTTTTTATCTAAAGAAATCAACTAATATAAACAATTTGCTTTCTATGTCTAACAATTCTATTTAGATATGATGCATTTTCGGTGGTTTGAATACAATCCATTATATCATGTTATTGTTATTATTCTGTATTGTTGACCTTTCTAGCCTCAGTAAATGCTGACAGACACGAGGGTACAAAGCATAAAAGCAAAGCGAAGCGAAATGGAGAAAGCGAGTGAGCCAACTTTATGCGATGAGGCATGACTAAAATAGGCTAGACAAATGACAAGCAAAGTACGCAATGCACACTTAAATAAAAGCAACCAAGCTATAAACGACTAATTAATAAGGTCAAAAGGCGTACGAATGGTAACTCAGGCAGGAAAGATTAATTAGTCTGTCCAAACGTTAGGACAAGTCCTGTGTGCTCAACGGAAGCTGGCAGTATGTCCTGAAAAGGAAACTTGATGAAATATTCCATACTGAGAATTCCATATTGTTGTACTAAACACATGACATTGAATAAAGCCACTATCATTATTACCAATTATTAATTTGGAAAAGGATATGAAAACAATTTAAGAATGCATAAAGTGAAAATGTACTGTACATTCAAAAACCTTGTTTGTCTATCTGTGTTATGAGTGTTAAAATTTATTGGTATATTTAGTTTCAACCTAATTACATCTAATGTCAATTTTCTGGATTGCCAATTGATGCTCGACTAGGGGCCGATCAGCAGATATCTAACGAATTTATAAAAAATAATGATGGAATGGACAATCGGTAATGCGTTGTACGTCAAGCTTGTTGACGATATAATTGACTGCATATTGAAATCGTGAATGAATCATTCTTAAACCACCATTAGAAACGTGGAAGCACTGGGTTGCCGTTTCATCCTGGTACGTGGATATCAGATATACTCAGTTGCTGGGTTCCAAACAAGAAGAAATGAACCTTGGATTCCATTGCTCACCACAGTGCTAGCTTACCAAAATCGCTGTTCAGTGGTACACACAATATCTGAATAACCGTCTGCAGTTCAGTTGCGCGTATTGTTGATGTACTTGACAAAACTATTAAACGTGACCAAGTGTATTTTATGTCACATAAATCATATATTTGCCAATGCGTCAATAATCATTTCAGATGTATTCTATAAAAGTTTTTTATTACGATTCATATGTTGCACTGAATTGTAAAATTCTTATCACGTGACACTATCATAAGATTAGTAATTAATTGATTCACTAACCAGTTATACAACTCATCTGATAAAGTTTATTTTTATTTGGATAAGTAACTACTAAACTCACATTCATAAAGATTTGGGTTAGTTTGTACATATTTTATTCTGTATCAATCTGATTATCTCTGTAAATTAGCATGCATTCTGTAATTATTACCGGATATATAACAGCTACTATAATAATATAATCGTAATTTAAAAACGCATAACTTCATTGGTCACTATTGAATATATATGACTAAGAAAGAAAAAAACAACATCCTGTAGCATATAATTAACAATGTATCAGATTTCAACCAGTAAGTCGTATGTCCGAACAGCGTTCTACCTAATTCGACATTGGGCAATCAATCAGAGAGAATTATTAGTTTTCAGACCAATAGCGTACCTTAATCTCAGGCGTGCACATAATTGAAGTCATATACATCATTGACAATATCCACATTTTGGATTCATCTAACAGTGCTGAATATGATTGATGTGAAACAAAAAAAGAAGAGACAAATGCAGCAGTAATCAAATCAATTTATTTATTGTGTCGTTATAATGAAAACTGTATCAAAACAAGTGGGCAGTATGAAAAGAAAATTTCTTTGATTAAGAAAAACAAAAGGACATAATATGAATGAATAGGTGTCTATATATATATATATATATATATATATATATATATATGTTACTTATCGTCTTGTACAATTGTTAAGAGAAAATGTAATACACAATTGTATACACACACACACACATAAATATACTGATGAGTTGTGTAAAAAATTCGTCAATATATATACTAACCAAAGAGTTGCATTTCTTTATCTCTTTTCTTCCATACATATACTAGTTTTAGTTTGTTTTATTTTGATGAAATTTTCTATAATCAAATCTCCCCACTACATTGTATTATATCCAAATAGAAAAACCATAACTACACACACTTGGAGAGAAATTTACACAGAAACATTTGATGACAACTAGTAGTAGTAGTAGTAGCAGTATTCGGTTCAAGATATTTTGTTGTTCTTACAAACAATATTTCATAGAAGCATTAAGACAATGAGCTTGTAGTTTGGATTAGAAAAAAACTATAAAGCATAACTAATTTGTTGAATGTGTAAGAGAAGCAAAGCCAGTTTAGTTAATTAATTAGAGAAGGAATTAATCGACGACGACGACGATGAGGACAGCAACAACAACAACAACAATGTGAAATAGTACAATACAATACAAAAAAGCCTAAAAGGGAATGCAAATGATTCACATGTACACAGAGACTTATGTTATGAGAGAAAAAAAACAAACATCAGAAGCATAATGAGATCAAATTATGCATAAAACTAACAAGACCAGTGGGTATTGATTGAATTACATTTTGAAACAATACTGGATACACACACACATACAAACATAACCTAACAGGAATCACTTACAAGTCGGATTACATGAAGTCTATGTCAAATAGATAGATAGTCTAGCAATAGAAACATTATAAGTATGGAGAAGGTATTCAAAAAAAACCCAATCAAACATTAGAATGAAATTTTCGCAAGTATAAAACAATGAATACGACATTAATAAACAGCATTTCGAGGAGAATATATTCAATGATAAATAGACATTAGATTTTTTTTCAAAAAAAAGGAAAGAATGGAGTAAAAAAAAACTCGTGATTTGATTTGCATGAAATATAATGTACAAATTTTCTTTTTGATGCTGAATTACTCCATACCGAGCGTAGAGAAGAGAGGAAGACCACAATGAGGAAGAGAGAAAGAAAAACAATGACCAAATGTCAAAATGTGATTATGATATAATTAAAACAAGCAATTAATTTAATGGAGAATGAATTCTTTTGTTCAATTTTTTGAAAGTGTGTAGAGAATAAAAAGAATTTTATTCTGTATAATTCTTAGTAGAATGAGTTTGGGAGATTGTTATGATTTACGCACCAACTAAAACTAATATACTACTATGAATACTATACTACTCATAAGCATCATATGGATAAACAGATAATTGTTGATAACGTGATTGAGAATTCCGTGTACTAGATCCATTGGGTTGACATTTTTCTATAATAGAAAAAAAAGAATTTGCCAATTTGGAGAAAGAAAGAAATGAAAAGAAAACTGGTTAGTATGCTGTTTACAACTAATTAAAATATTAATAATAATAAGTAAATATATGAGACATTCATTCATTTTTATTTATCTACAAAAAGATGATTTCAAAAAGAAAATACTAATATAAAGATGGTGGAGAAAATTTGTGGAGTTTCATTCACTGGAGCTGGATGGTTACTGCATTGACTGCAAGTTAGCCAAGTAGTTTCGTTCAACTTACCTCTGACATACATCAAAAGAACAATGGAATACACATTATAATATATATAAACATAAACTTACCGTATAGAAAACATTTGTACAACTTTTAACTGAATGATGAGATAGTCTTACAAAATTTGTTTAATTTTAATTTTTTTGATATTTTATTTCATAAATCTCATTATCAAATTTATTTGTTTTTCGCACGGTACTTTTTCATTAATTTTTAGAAAATTTAACTAAATATTTTTAAATTGACTTAATTCTTCTGCTTATCATTGTGAATTGTAATAATCAATAATTGATTATGTGTGCCAAAAAGAATTTTTGTTTTAATTTTACATCGATCAAGTTATTAACTTATCATGAAAATGTCATATGGTGGGTGGTGGTTCAGTTGATCTATTGAATTAATTCTATGATCAACTTGCATTTCCAATTCAGCATTACTATTGACATATATGAAATAATCAATATATGAAACTAATGATAATATTCATTGCGTACATTTAATCTTGTGTTATAATAATTTTGACTATATACATATTAGAATGAATGTGAAGACTTAAGCATACTTGCTTGGTATTGGGATTATCAATTATGAAGAAAATTCAAGCGCTGTAAATGATTTCACAAGAAATTTTAGTCAATAGAAACAATTGTAAAAGTGTGTAAAATTAACTTTTATTAGTAACAGATTGTTAATATATAAAAAAAATATTACGCTGTAAGGAGCAGTTAGAGAAAGGGAGTGATGAAACAATTCGCCAAATAACAATACTAACATAAGGCGACAGTTAGAAGAGACATATGAATTTATCCAAAATAATGTTAATCTAATCAAATATTTGGGATCAAGGCAAAAATTAAAACATTTTGGTGCATTCTTTAAATGAAAACAAACAATAAACCAAAAAAAAATTCGACATAACATTTAAGAAAGTTATTGATGTTAAATAAACTGAGATGTATATATGTATGTATATGAATAAATAACACGAGTCAAACATAAAAGTTGAATAATATTGATTTGGTTAGTGAATGATATTCTAATAAAAAATTTAACAGTAATCACAATTCAAAAAAACATTGAACTACATGATTAAGTACATTACCATCTGTTTTTTAACATTTTACCAATCAAATGAAGTGAGTATCGGTTTAAAATATAATTTTTAACACTACTAGTTTATATCTAAAAGGCGTAGGAATGTCCATCTCAACTCTATCGATTTTTCAGCAGTTTAAGCATCCACATAAACAACTGATAGATGTATATATAAGAAATTAGGAGATACAACCTTGCTATGATTGGAATATGTGAAACCCACTGGATGCAAGTAGGACAAAAAAGACTGGCTTCGGAAGAGGTGCTATAGAATTCCGACCATGACGAAGAAAATGCCTCACGTAGATAAGAAGTTGCGCTGATGATCTTCAAATTACCGAAAAAGAGCTGATAAGATGGGGGATCTCACGGATTCAAAACCGTTAGAGAATTCTTCTAAACAAGGAAGTGATGACAGCATTATGCAGTTACATAGCCCCAACCAATGAATACAGTACAGACGATAAAGATCCGTTTTATGAGCAAAACAAAGGAAACATTTCTACAATTAAAGGTTAACTGGATCTCAAAAGAAATGTCGCAAATAACGAGAGTTAGAATTTCCAACACTAACGCTAAAAAGGTCTATTGCATGAAGGTGAAACTTGGAAAACTACTACGACCATCATCGAAAGTGTACAGATATTTAAAAAAATCTGTCTACACAACGTACTTCAGATACGTTGACAAGAAACCATCAACAACAACCTAATTTGGCAGAGAAAAAACCAGCTTTCAGATGAATGGGAAATTAATAACAAAAACATTATATGTGAATAGGGCAAGCTTTGCAAGATAGACCCTAACTGGGAATCCTTAGGGTACAAGGAAAAGAAGACAACCGAAAGAACACAATAGGCAGGGAATCAGAGGCAAACATCAAAACAATGAATGACACTCGGTAACAATTGAAAAGGAAAGCTCAGAAGAGAGTAGGATGGAGAGTGCTGGTTGGCAGCCTTTATTCCACGACGGGTAGTAGGCGTAGGCAATGTTAACTATACAAACTGTCAGTAATAACACAAAAAAGTGTGTTGAACGATCTTTGAGATAAATTTATATACTGCATAAATGTTTATTGTTTCCAGAAACCAAACAAAGACTAGGAAATTATATGCATAAATTTAAAATTTCGGAATATTTTACCAGTCTTATGCGACCTAAGAAGTCAAGTGTCCAACTGAAAATCTGTACGATATAAGGTTGAGTTTAAAGGAAGCATTAAACTTTCCGCATGAGGATTATATGATGCTAAAGTTTACTAAGAAAGTAATAATACCATTTGTTTCGATAGTTTATAGGAGTTGAAAATCTAAGCAACTGGATTTCCGCTTCATGACTCAAAAGTATCTAGTCGATTTCAGATTTAAAAGTTGTGTCTAATCAGATGCGAGGCTCTTGATGTTCTTCAGTGTAGGGTATGTCCTGGATAAACATTTGATCAATATTTAGGAATATGAACTATCGTCTTTCACTATCAGATTACAGATTGGTTAGCTTATAAATGTTCATGAAACGCTAATAATAACTGTGACATAAGTGCCACTAAAATAAGATACTTTAATTCAGTAGTCAGTATTTAAGCATTCAAATCATAGATTAATTAGCCGTTTAAGATCTTTCGGTCCTTAGTACAAATTACTGTTACGCATAAAATGTATTTCAAATATGTATTCAATGTTAATTATGAAATCATAATTCTTAGATTGTAATAGAAATGCAGCACAGCACTAACTCCCAAAATTATAATGGGATAAAGCGATCAAAATTTATATAAGGTCATCATACAATACAACAGTCATAATTTAGCGTGCGGAATTTTACGTGAATGGTAAGTTGCATTATTCACCCTGTGTCATCGATTATACAAAATGACTAGCCATGTATATATATATATATTTAAAAAGCAAGATTCCCGCCATAAACTAAGGTAAATATTGAATTGCCTTACTTTAATTTCATTTACTTGACTTTGGGAAGCTCGCCAAAAAGGAACAGTGCCTGTTAGATATTTATCGATTAATATTATATATATATATATATATATATATATAAGCATTCATAGTTGAGCGATAAATGGGAGACAACTTGCAGAACATACGATAAGCCATTTAAGTTTATGTAAACAACTCATAGTGAATAGCAAGTATCTAAGCGTTAAATACAGCTGTTTTCGCACACAGACAAAAAACAATTAGGTGTATTATGAGAAAAAAACCAATTTCGTTAAATTTCCAAAAGAAAAAAAAAACAACAACACTAGTTAGTTATAATTAAGTGTTTAGATTATCATTATAAACAAAGGTTAGAACAATAGGAAGACAA
Source organism: Schistosoma turkestanicum (assembly GCA_944470395.2). NCBI lineage: Eukaryota > Metazoa > Platyhelminthes > Trematoda > Strigeidida > Schistosomatidae > Schistosoma > Schistosoma turkestanicum. The sequence goes on from OX103979.1 coordinate 16,534,955, forward strand.
GTGCACAGCCGATAACCAAAGAAGAAAAGCTACTGCTTGGTTTTTTTTTTGAAAAATAAAAAACTACGAACTTCTCGAAACAATCGAGTACCTTTTATGCTCCTGGATTCGGAACAGCCACATAACCTATGCAGATGATAAAAAATGTAAATTGATTTTTGTTATTATAAACAGTAAGAACAAACTGCATCACTTAAAACACTCATAATTTTGTATAAAATAATGCAGAAGCAATTTGAAGAAAAATGAAAAATAAACGAAAAATAAGAGGACGCAGTTATATGCCAGCGATGAATAGTTAGTGCATTTAAAGATTGAAGTGAGATTACAATAGGCGGAGAAATCAAGTGAATTTTATGAATAAATTAAAATATAGAAATGTTATATTATCTAAAGAAAAAATAATAATAAAAACTACAGCATTGGAAAAAAAAACACATAATATCTGTATTTGATTATATTATTAAATGCATACACATACTACAAAGACGCATGAAAAAGCAACAACAGCAACAATAAAAATTACTGAAACGTAATACAACCGCATCAATGCAGTTTATGATGTTGAATATTTTTAAAAAAAAAATTAAAACGCAGAGATAAGAGGCAATTCTGAATACTTCCTGTCTATGAGTAAAAATTGATTTCTAGTCAAATTAGAATGTCGGAAAAAAAAGTAGGCTACACAGAAAAAAACAAACTTGATAAATAAAATGACTAGCATTGAAGTGGTGTGGGGTCTTTCAAAAATTCTGACAGTTACTACTTGTTTCCTACAGAAAAAATGCTGTAGTTATTTTGTCAAGTACTTAGGAAATTGTCTTAAATAGGAAAGCAGAAATAATCTAAATAACCGATTGCATATAATAATCATAAGCTTATAAACAGCAAGAAGTGTGGAGATGATGTACAGTACTTTGTGCTGTAACTTAGGACTTCACAAAAAAAACCGGATGACTATAAGTAAAATAAAACGAATCAGTAGAATATCAGTCGTTAGAAGAAATGCAATGATGGCTAATTGAGAAACAGAAATGCCAATGTGAACTTCCAAAGCAACTGATATCAAAAGCAAAAAAAACCACTAGCTAGTAGAATAAGTTTTCTCTTCAGTCAAATTAAATACTCATAGACACAATTCGAACAGAAAAGTAGACATGATTAATTATCCAAATATGCAGTAAATTAATCAACTGTTTTGTCTGTCTGTTAACTCGGCAGCACTATTCATATTTAAAATGCTCACTAGACACGGTTTGTTTATGAATTGACGATAAGTATTCCTGTTTTGTTTCGGACTGAAAATTTAACACGCAATTTGAAATGTAAAGATAATTCACAGTGAAACTGCGATTATGCCGCTATTGAGATCATAAATAGATCTCATGAGTTTGTTTAATATGTAGCTTGTTGGAGTAGATCAGTTGAATCTACTGAAAATTCAACCGAAACAGAAATACTCTTAAATAATTGTCTTCATATTCAGGTAACAGTGTCTCACTTGAATTTGAACTAGCACATACGTCAAAAGTGACGGTGATGAAAGCACTCAACTAACAACAACAAAGTTGTTAAAACCCATTGCAGATTTGACAATTTAAAAGTATGATTTAGCCTTTAAATAAGATAATGTCATAACATGAACCAGTACTCTGATACTAAGTTTTGACTGCAATCAGTAACTTATAAATGAGATTATATTAGACAACAGTGATATTATCACACTAACTAACTGATCGTCAACAAGTCATCAAACAAAAAATAACAGAGAAGTAAACGAAGACATGATAGTAATTCATTTTGTTAATGAATATTAGTAGTGTTGCTATAAAATGAAATCAGTTTAATTTTGTTTTCTATCAATGTATGTTAGTTCATTCTTCGGTGGAATCGTATGAGACAAAGTCTCAATTGTGCATAAACAGAATTTTACTGTAAGTCAACTAGAAAATTCAAAATCTAAACTAGTCATTATTGAAATTAGACAAGTGTGCATCTGAAAAATACAAACATTCTATTCAATAACAGCACGAATAAGCGAGCACTATATAGTTGGATATGAAGTGTAAGAAAATAACTGTCAGAGTATTTATTATTAAATACTCTAAACAGTTGAACATGATCATATTATTTCACTTTAAATTAAATATACTCATTATTTTTAGTTTAATTTAAATTGTTTTACAAACCACAAAATGTTTTATTTCACAGTATGTGGATTTGTCTAATGTATAATCATATTAAACTAACAGTATAATCAATATAGTATTTTTAAAGAAGAATTAACGTGAAAACATACGTGCAGTGTTATCTACAGACTCTTTAGGCTCAGAATTTTCTTTATCAACTAAAACAATGTATAATTATTTAAAAAATTTAAAACAGATGAAATAAAACACAAAAATACACAATAGTAGTATTAATTCATTAAACTCGATATATTTTTTCTTTTTTAAAAAAAAGAACTACAGGTCAAATGGTAAATGAATTGTAGAACAAGAAATAAGCATAATGATGAGAATTTTGCAGTGATTAGTATGATTGGTAATAGTAGTAGTAGTAGTAGTAGTAGTACACCTTTAATATACTTCAACTACAAATGTTAAGAAGTACATACGAGTTTCGCCAACTTATTTAACAAGTACCGATTCGTTTACTTGGTTTTTTGTTGCTACAATATTGCTCAAACTGAACTAAATGGAGGAGAGTTCGAATCTGAAGCTTAGTGACGACAAACTATTAGATCAATTGTGTCTATTGCGTGTCCATGTGTCTCAAGCTATAAATGTTGATCAATTTAAACGAATCATATGTATTTACACTAATAATGACATCAGTAAACTATTCATAAATAAAAAGTAAACTGAGCTGCATACCAGAATTTGGGATCAGTACACAATTGAAGACCGAAAAAAAATGAGAAATCAGCACAATCATAAATATCTTCACTAAATCTTCCAGTTTAGCCAACCCACACCCATTCCCAACCCCATAAAAATATTTTTCACATGAAAAAAATTAGATTAACATAGTTTCTGGAAAAAAGTGATAAGATTCAAAATGAAAATCAATACTAATGACAGTTACAGTAGTGAGACAATACAACAACAACAACAAATAACATTTACAGACATGCATAAACAAGTCTACATTGGACACATACACACACACACACAACCAAATATTGTGATAGATATTTTTGTGAACCAAATAAAAGACGGGACATTCCCGAGTTAAATAATGACAGCATGCAATGGAAATTAATGCGCATACTACAACAATATACAAACGAGGAAAAGAAAAGATCAGAGAAATTAATGCCTTATTCATACCTTTATGTTTACGAGATTTGTTTCGGAGTTTCCTTTATTGAAAAATAGGAATAACAGTGATTAAAATAATGATTGTAATAATTACAATAATAACAATATTGATAAAATGTATTGTTGAATTGCAAATTAGTGACGTGTAAATCCTTATGTATATATGTACATATACATTATATATAATATATGTAGTCTTTTAGTGAATAATAAATAAAACGTCATTGACAAAATTCAAACTGAGCATAATGATATCAAATAGTGAATCAAGACTTTATTTCATTCATAGCACACACACACACACTGAAACGGTAGTATTGACCGAAATGATAGGTACAGTCTAAATGTCGATACACAAATAACCTCAGATAGACAGACAGATTGATAAACAAAGAATAAAAATCAATACATTTTGAAATATGCTACTTCTGACGTTAAAATATTTTCACGTTCAAATAAAAATGTGATTTTGTAGTTAACCGAGGATAATCATTAACAAGAGATAAAATCGTGTAAGTTTAATGGTAATAGTAGGTTACTTGGCATGGCAATCAATCTCAACTTTAGGTGTTATAACTACTTTTAACATTAAGAGGAACAGCCTTCAAAAACCCATTAAAATAGGGAAGTCTTGATGAATAGATACGTCAGCATAAAAAATTAACTTTTACACATTAAGTTTCAAGTCATAAAATGGCCACCTATTCGTGTTTACCATATTATCCCAGTGTTAGAAGATAATCCATAGAAAGGAGGTCGTTACGATAACACATTTGCTAAACGTGGTCTTGAATGATGTAAAAATTATAGCATCAACCGTACAGATACGTGAACTCCTCGAGAATTTTCAACAACTAACTGAACAGAGTAAGAGTTGGCCGACTCCTAAAATTTAGATGGTGTTAAGTTAAAAGAAATATAGGCGGTCATCAGCAGTAAATTGGGTATGATTTCATAATAAAATTCGATCATTATTGTACTTGATGACTTGCTGCAAATAACAAAATAGATTTTATTAAAAGCGAGGGAGATATTTGCTGCTAAATAAACTAACATTTGACTATATGATAATTTATGTTATAAATATCACTACTGAGGGCAATTAATGAATGGAATAAATTAACAATCAGAAAAAACAGAATCATGAATTCTCAAAAAAAAACAAAATTATGTCACACAGCTATGTTGTTGTTGTTGTTGTTGGCAAAAATCTAATTTAAAAAGTCATTAAACATTGGAATTAGAGAGAAAAAAAGAAGTAAATGACTACGACAAGATTAATGATCTATTTTTCGTAGGAAATATTAAAATCTTTTCATATTGAGATGAAAAAATAATAGTCTTGAAGAGAAAATAACTTCCGACAGTTGAAAATCCAAACGTTGACTGGCAAGATAATCAAACAAACAAACATAGAAGAAGAAGTGTTTTTTCCTTTTTTCTCTCACATTTTTTTTGAAAGGTGAAAAGGTGTATGTCTTACTAATGGAAGAAGATATGCATAATTTTTGTCAGTCAGTCTGTCTATTAGTATTTAGAATAGCCAGAAAAAATAACTAGTTGAAAGATATGGAAGCCGATTCAGCACAATGCTGAAAGTTATTATTATAAAAGAACAGAATAAAAAAAACATCTGTCATGATCATATTTCGATTTTAGCGACATTATTAGTAATCTTCATTCCATTTCGTATGGTATAATGAATTAGTTTATTATAAATAGTAAAAGAGAGAATACTGTTTGCCCATGCATTGAAATGTAATGAATAATGTGTGGAAAGCAAAACAGATATACTATTAGTACAGGATAAGTGATTCATGCGGCAACAGTGTTGTGGCGAAAAGAAAGGAAACTGATAAAGCAACATGAAAAAAAACAAAGTAGAAGACATTGTCGCGACTGACTAGTTGGAAATTATGCATATGAAAATGTAAAAACAGTAATCATGGGATGAAATATATATAAAACAAAAAAGTGCAGATTCAGACGAAGATAAAGAATTAATTGAATTGGTATATCATCCATCTATCAGCTTCACAATTCACTAATTGATTTCAGCATTTATGAGAAATGTTTTCTAACAATCGATCGTCAATGACCAATATTATTCATGATTTAAAAAAAATAAATAATTGGTACAAAGTGGCAACTAGAGATTTATGTGTCACACTAATCAGCGAATTTGTATAAGGGTTATGATACTGCCTAAACATACAGATCGAAATTAATGATTTACATACGGGTCACTACTGAAGCCTTTCACCCACAGGTCTAATTCACAAGGCAGTGAGTGAGACAACGTCAGGAGATGCAGTCCTGTGTTAACTGGTGAATAGCAATAGTTTCGTAAGCTGTTTGTTCTATTAGGATGATGGCGTCTATGTCTAACCTTGGTTTTGAGTCGGAATTTCCCAACTACCATATCCATCACCTCGGTTAAAGTGCTGGAAATTCACTTTTCGTTTAACGCAACTCTGTAAATGACACTGGGTGAATAAAAGGAGTGTATACACAGTTTTGTAAATTTTATATTTTCCTCAACCGTAGCTGATACCTCGACTTGGTGATAGGGCTTGTCTATCGTGGTGACCCGACCGAGCAATGTTGGCTGAAACATACGTTCCTGTAGGTCCTACTATGCAAGGCAGGTCGATTGGAGAACGATGAGACTAAAAGCAGCTACTCAAGGTCCCAGGGCGAAGTCGTACTGCTGACTGTAGAGAGGTGTGACAGCAATAAGGTGTTTCCCAAGGACAACCAACATCTACAGCTATGCTCCCTTTTCACAAGGAAGAAAAGGTCGAGCCTGGTAATGTCACACCTCACCTTACATCACGGATTTCCGTCTCCGGCGGTAAGGCTTTGTAAACCAGAACGGAGCTAACACTTTAAAACCTCTACGGTCACGCTCCTATGTCTCTAAGACCAATTCTAATCTAACTTCCTTTTCAGGTTCCTCAAGAAACACCCTTTCACGGTCTGGGCAGCCGGGAAGTAACATCCGCCCTCAAACCCGTAACAGCTCACAAGACCAAATTGGTCACAAACGATTCAAATATAGGAAACGTAGCTATATGATTTCCTCATTCTTGATCATACCATGGTACTTGAGTTAGTCACTATACACTGTGAACAGGTGCTTAATCTTTCCTAATACCATCACAACCTCTAATGTCCTGAAAATTGTATTTCTCTGTACTAATAGGGTACGATAAGGTTATCTGATGTGCGCACGCGTACCAGATTTTACGTCACGTTTGACTGAGTGATAATGGCATTTGCGTATTCCCGGTAAACGAATTTCCAAATAAGTAATCAGAAAATGAAAGGCTCACACTTAAAAGTAAGTAAGACAGAGACAGTATCAGCCTTAAACGACATTAAATGACGCAGATGATTCAAATTACAGATGATTTAAATACGAATACCCAAATAAAGGGCCTTCAGCTACATTTACATACCGCAGTACGTTTTTAAATAACATTTTAACAGAAAATAATAACTGAAATTAACCCGATAATAATACTAAATATAAGAGTTTATAAAATTTATCACATCATTGAAAACATGAAGACGGATCAAATATATTAATTAAGAAGTATCCTGAAACATTATTTCATTCCTTAATGAGTCCTCATAAATTGTACGGCTAGTTAGGTGTACATGTTGTTGGACTAGTACATATCACAGCAACTAATACCTGAAAACACCTGAATAAACAAATATTCACTACTTTTAATCTATTAAAAAGTCAACCAACCAACCAACAAACAAACTAGATATAAAAATATGAATATTGTATGAACAAGTTATTCCAAATATTCATTAAATTATATGATCTTCCATGCAAGACAATCGAAAAAAATATAACTTATACAAAATGATTAATTAGGTTGAATAAGATCAACAAATACATTTAATACACTTTCGAATTCGTTATGATGACTAAACATGAAGCTAGATGTTGATTGATGGAAACTTGTAAATATCAATTTTGATGGTTAATCATATCAACAGACTTTCAATTATTAATTGTAAACTTTCATTGAAAAACTAAACTAGATTATCATGAAATTTAAATATATATATCAAAGAACTTACTGTGAATTGTCTTGATAGTCTGTTGGTGGTCTCATATAGAAGCCATGATATGATATGTAATCCCTGAAGGGAAAAAAGTAATAAATACATGAATATATATATATATATATTTATTTATTTAAAATACAATGAGATATGATGTTTGTAATGAACATTTTACACTACAGAAACAAGTCATTGAAATAACGATAAACAAACAAACAAACAAATAAAATTTCAATTAAATAAGAGGATTTCATTATCGTTTGCTATCTCTCCCTCGATCCCTGCATAGTTGCTTATCTATAGAATGATTATTGTTAAATTTACAGAATAACACATTAAAAAAAATATGTACACATTATTTGTCTCTTGTTATTTTTTTTCTTCTAACAGATACGTGTAGTTTATAAATGAAATGAAACTAGGATGAAATCAGTGCATCATAGAAAGAATATCATACACATGATCATGATCTAACTGAAAGAAAATAAACTTTTATTGTAGTACAAATATCATATAATAAAATAAAAAAAGAAATTGAATAAAAGAAACGTTATTGAAGAAAGTACCTTGAATTTATCTAGTAGTAAGTAATGCTCTGGATTTGCAAAATTTTTATACATAGCAATAGAGATTTTCAAATCTTGCCTGATTAATTAAAATTAGTTGTCTGATTTGTTGTACTGATAAAGGAGTATTTTTAATTTAACGTATATAACAGAATACTCTACTACAGATAATCGTTAATAAGTAATTCCAAAGATAGCAGAAAACAGTTGACTGGAAGCCGTCATAACTGAATATTATAATGTAGAGGAGGGATTTGTGACACAGATTAGGTCTATATGAATAATTCTTAATAACGGTCTAATAAGAACACTTAATTAACGCAATTAGAGAAGTTAGCGTAGACGATACCAATTAACCAGGCGTAGATTTCATGTTATCAGTTAAGAATCATATTTTAAGCATGAAGGCTAGTTGGTCAAATAGTGTAGCGTAAGGTTCGATACTAGGATTTAATAGATGAATCGAAAACGCTTTAATCAAATAGGACACTTCTCCATTACATCAGTATAGAAGAAACAATCCACTTGGTATACCTGTCTGTCTATTAATCAATACAGTTACACTAGAAATACACTTGTCATATGACAAGAAAAGATGAACGTAAAAGTAGCAGATGGATTTACTGGTATCTTACAACTTCATTAAAAATTATTTTAGGCGAAATAGATGTAACTATAGTTTAGTAAATGTAGAAATGTGTTAAGTCGCATTTATTGATTCATTCCATCTATATGATCTGAGTAGCCAATTAATTTGTTAACCGAAACAATCAAAATTAGGCACATGATCAGATACGCAAAACATGACATAAAAATACACCGGGAAACAATGCAGAAATTTATAAATGAACTGGATAAAATACGTTGTTTGTGCTAACACAAATTTGCAACCACTTAACGCGTACTGGATACAATGGTATTCAATATATATATATATATATATATATATATATATATATATATGAAAAAATAGTTCTATAGATTATTTAATTGTACGAATACAATTTTGTAGCAGGTTGCAATGGAAAACATAAATTTGTATCAACGTATGTGACTTACGGTTCTTCATAATCACGACTGTATTTCTCTGTTTTACGATATAAACCAGCTAGTTTAACGGCGAAAATAATAGCAGGAATGAAAAGAAGTAGTGTAAATCCTAATCCAGTCCAAAATGCATTCTGAAAAATCAAGCAAAGAAAAGAAACAAATATTTCCTATAAAAAAAGTGAACGTGGACAGTAATTTGATGATGAAGATACAAACAGAGTAATGTTAAATGAATTAGATTAATCGTTACGTTGCCATTTTGTTCAATAGAAATCAACAGACACTAAGAGGTGAACTAATTTCCACATTAGTTAGATCGATGCATGTGACGTATATATGGATTGATTAGTTGCATAAACAAGACAATGTATGCTATTTACTATGATAGTTAGTTAGTCTGTCAAGATAGTGATATTTATGAAATTAATTATTGTAGAAAGTCAGTAATCTCAGTGATAGTCAAAAGCGATAACAAAAAAAGTAGGGCAAATGGAAGAAAAAAAACAAACACTGATAGTGCTATTCAATGTATTAGATTAATAGATGAAAATATACTTACAAATGGCATTAAAAATGTATAACAAACTGAATTAACTCCACGTTTTGCAGCAAAATGAAGTGACCGACACGGAATATCATGCCAAGTGGCTATAATAGCTAATTGTAATTCTTTAATGAAAAGTGGACGAAGCTTGATAAGACCACGATCCATAGACTGAAAAAAAAGAAATAAAGTGAAAAAGTTCATGAACAATTAACAAAGTAACAGGAGTAGTAGTAGTAGTCAGTTAAGAATATTTGACAATGTGGTATATTTCTTAGTTATCTCCACTATGAAATATAATATATCTGTGTAGAAATTATGATTGACTAACTAATGTAAACGCAAAGTAAAGCACAAACCAAATGTAATCTAGTTGGAATAATTGTGAATCAATAAGTGTTATTTATAAAAATAAAACAACAGACAGTTGGTCGTTAATTTACACTTATTTTTGCAATCATTATTGTCGTTATTGAAATGTCATAAAAAATTATACCAGACAAAATCAATTTCTCTAATGTAAACTAATCGGATGAATAATATAAAATAACACATTAATCTGGATCTTGTTTTGTTACAATTCAGTATTTTATAACATACATAAATGTGATTAAATAGAATAGATAAAGCGTCATTTATACATTTGAATTACCACAAAGTTCAAAATAAATATTTTCCAGTACACACATCTGTGATGAAATAACGTGTAGTTGTTATGAAAATTGATTACCTACACCAATCATGACCTATGTACATATACAATTTTCTATGTTTCATTTGACATTTTCCAACAAACATGTTGACAAAAATAATCAAATCAAAAGTTGAATCACACATTTTCACTAGTATTTGTATATGAATGATAAGGACTGTAAGTTAATATTTGTCCCTAGAATGATCAGCCTAGTAGAACGGTAGCCACAAAGAAAATGTGATAGTATAAATCAATGATTAAAAGAGATTAGACACTACTGGGAATAAATAGAAAATCATTTTTGAAAAAAAATATAAACATTAAAACGTCAGTACGTGCATTATTGAACACGGCAATCCGCATTAATATATGACTAGATGTGTTTTCTGGCATTGGAGATATCGTTTTCATAAATGATTTCATATTACGAGGTCAATTTGAATGATGCCAACACCCATTTACATTTCTCTGACAAAGTCAATGAATATATCCACAAGAAAACATTATTTAGTTAGCGTTATTTAAACGATGGGATCGAAGTTGTAAAATAACACCGTCAGACGCCAACTCAGTGATCTAAAGGTGCGAGGCCGAAGGTTATGAGTGCGATCCCCGTATGGGATTGTGGATTTGTACTATTGAGGAGTCCCCATATTGGAGCGAAATAATAACCATCTATGCGGTTTGCATGTTATAACGATGCTTTAACATAAATCAGTCCAAAATTTTAACGAAATTCAATAAACTGTACAACCTCTTACTGATAAAATCGTTTTTCATAAAGCCAATGTAATTGCTGAGTCAAATAAGTGTGTTTTCTCTAAATATTTATTGGTATATATCTATTTTTTTAAAAATAACAGTGTTACACATGAATGCACATGAATAAATAAATAAATTAAAATCAAGTGAAAAATATTTGTATGTTTGCATGCAAGCATGTATGCATGAATCACACTTACAGAATAGACAGAAGTTGATAACTTTTCATTGTAATTATTCAACTGGGTAATTGAATGCATCATTTGATCCGGTAAACTATTGAATCTCATAAACAAGGTGTAAATGTTACCACGAGTAGCATCTAACTGTACAGGTCCACTCATAAGGGCTTCAATATGTGTGTTTAATGAGTTCTTTAAATTTTCGGAGAAAAAAGCAAAACAATTGGTTAGTAAGACAATAACAAATGCATATCATTTAGGCAACCGAAATTAAGAATCGTAGATAAAACACTAATAGCTAATGTTTACAACAGAATGAACATATCATTTTATTGATATAAGACAATTAACCTCGTAATTTGTGCCACTGATAAAAATCCCGATAGGTATAAAGAAAACCTAAAGAAATTATATTCCAGTGGAAAGCTGTTCACTAAATCTGAATAATACAACATTTTATGATTACTTTTTCTTTATCAAGGTTATCATAGTCCCAATATAAAACACTTAGACAAATTTTGTGAACAGGAAAGAGATGATGCTAGTAGATTGAACTAAAATAGTAAAATGAGTACTAATAGAAATACTTCAACGTACAAAACTTGTCGACGTTTAACTGTTTAAGAAACACTACCCTATTGTTAAATTATTTAACACTTCTCATAGCGGCAAATGGAGTGGAAGTATAATAAAAACTACTCGTTTGTAATTAATTTTCACTGTATATCCACAGCCAATTGTAATCAACAAACAAACTAGGACAAGTGCGTGCTAGTCCACATTGTTATACGTTAGTATGAAAAAATTAATAAGATAAAAGGTAAATAAGTTGTAATAATAATTTGTAGCAATGACAATGATCAAGACTAAATATAAGGAAATGTAGTTTGAGATGAATTCAAATAATAATAATAAGAAGCATGAAGTGATATTGAAAGTCAAGATTTAATGGAAGATAAAGACTGAATGCAACTGCTTCACTGTAAACGATTCTGAACCATGTTATTCATTGTCAATAATCCCTGATCTGTCTTCCGATCGAATCAATTCAGGTAACATGTGTTAACAAATACGACTTAGTAGAACAGTCTATGACTGATCATATTTCTTGGTTTGTTTGCCTTAAGTTTTCTTCAAATATCCTACTGCTCCAGAGAATGTTGAGGTTTGATGCAGACGTAACACATGTCTCAAATACCTCAGTCAGTAATGATTCACAGTTTTATCACTTTTGTCTAGTAATCTAGCCTTAAAAAACCGTACGAGAGCAATAACGTGCTAGACAATTATGATCAAATAACAGTGACCTATATAGGGAACGTTATTTTGAGTGTCTAATACATCTGTAGTATACATTATAAATACTTATCACTAGCTGATTGAAAAATTATGCTCATGTATGATTCTTATCTACGATTGATATTTACGCGTTTATAAAACCACTTTCAAACAAACATCAATCGTTAAGATAGTATAAACTGGAATAAACAACTATTCTTCGCATTCGAAGAATATTTTACTAAATAACTTTCAGTATAAACAAATTCATTCATTCACAGTATCATGACCCAGAAGATGACGATGATCGATGGAAAATATGTTGAATTCGATCAATAATCTGTTTACCATAAGCTGATATACTGATAATTTTACTCAAATCTTAAAACAATAATTTTAGAAATTCTAATTTATTTACTGTAATTTCGAGTTCATGGCTTTCCCTGTCATAGTATGTATAGTCACTGGATATACCTTTTGGTTCCATTGATATGAAAAAGAAAGCATCTTTTCCAGGATTATTATTATAGATCTGTAAACCTATTTTACTGCCAAATTTCTACATAGAGATTGATAACTCTCTCTACGTAAACTAAATATACATTTCGGCAATCTTCTTAACTTAGGACTGAAGATTTCTGTTACGTAAGCACGTAAACACGTCATTTGATATACTTGAGCGATTACGAGTTTACCTTAGTCGAAAAAACAAGAGCGAGACTAGTCTAATCCGATTGTCCCAAACGCACATTGACTAAAAGAAGAAGACTTGATATGAAGCGGAACCTGCATTCTACAAGCATCCAGAAAGTACGAGGTCCGAGTCCAGAGGAGAATCAGGATCCCGGACTAGGGATCTGGGTCCAGGGCATAAAACGTCACAGATAATGCTTATTGATACAGTTAGGTTGAATAGGTAACAGTATTGAAGCCTGTAACATTGACAGTTAGGACGACCAATAGGAATCGACCAATAGAATTTGACTTACAAACCATTATCTTAGAATATTGGATGAATACCCCAACAATTTCACAAGAATACAATATCGTTAGACGAAATCTTACACAAGTGTAATCATAAATACTACAGAACAAATAAAAAGAATCATACAAATGTGAATAAAGCTTACCATATTTAAAGCCTTCAATCTAGACACAAATTCATCGAGATTATCAATTAAAGTTAATGGAGTATTGGCCTATTTTGTACAAAAACAAATTTTAAAAAATGATAGATAAACAGGCAAATAACATTTTTACAATAATTAAATAAACAAGTAAATATCAAGGAACAAAACAGAAAAATGTAAATTGTTATAACAAAAAAATGCACACTACTATTTTGATTTGTTTTGCATGTTATTTCATGAAAAATGGCAATTTAGTAGAACATTTAAAAAGTGTCGATAAAAATAACAAAATTAAGTAAACACATCATTATTATAAACAGTGAATTCAATTATTGGAACAATAGAAACAACCGTTGATCAATAATCCTATTGAGTGTTACAAACATTTTGGTGAACAACAAACAACTCATAACTTCATTCGACATTGAAATGAAGCACATGTCATGGTTTATAATTATTGGCTCCTTTTGTAACATGGATAAAAGTAATTCAACTGCATTGCCACCGACGATGTTGGACCTAAGAAAGCAGTAAAGATGGTTTTTAAGGAGAAAGTCAAAAATAATAAATCGTATCAATTTCAGGCAATTGACTGAACAATGCACAACTTATTTTTTCCGCAATAACAAAAGAGAATATAATTGTTTTGAAGGAGATTACCAATGAATAAATGATAGTGTGATGGCTACATTCAAAACATGCTACAAGAGTATGAATGAAAACAGCAGCAAAATGGTTCATGATAATCAATATGACCAATGTAGTTGAAAAGAGATCTAGTATTGTAGATTAGTATAGTAATCGAAAATAAAGCTGCTCACTATTCTTATTAACATTATCATTAGTACGGTTTAGATAAGTTAAATAAGTGGAATTATAACAAGCAACTACTTGACTGCTCTGAGAACAACTGGTAGTCACATTAGATTCGTAAAATTATCAACGTCTTACACTGCAAAAAATTAATTTCGGAGATAAAGAATATACACATATTAGTAATACTAAAAAGTAACTGAACAGAATAAATAACTTCTGAATAATCATTTGGACACACCACAAACTACCCCGCTTACGTTAGTCAGAAAACTCTACATTTTGTCAGCGTCTTCACCGAATAGAACTATGTCATAGGCATATTCTAAGTCGATAAGCGAGCCTCCTGGCAGAAGGTCTACTCCTGAAAATTCAGACGAAGATAATGTTATTTCTAGGAGCATGTCTATGATAAAACAGTGTCAGATGCTGTTTTAAGGTCCAGGAAGACAACTATTGTCAGACGCCGAAATGCGTGTCAGTGTTCCAGGACCTGATGTAGTGTGAAAATGTGTTCTATACACCCACGTCCAGGTCGAAAACCAGCCTGGTTTTCTCTAGTCTGCTCTTCACGGGCACTAGTTAGGCATCTAAGGATTATCGAGGCTAAAAATTCAGAAACTACATTATTTAGACTGATTCCTCGGTGATTGTCACAAGAGCACTTTTTTTCCTTTCTTTTAGAGTGGGACAATCAGGGATTGAGACCACTCGGATGGAATTACGTCAATTTCCCAGATTCTAACTAGGATCTCAGTCAATCAAGCTGCTAAAACTGGACCACCATCCGTGAAGATCTCAGCACTCGCTGCTCTCCCTCGCTTTAGATTTTCTATCGCTTTCTAAACTTCATAAAGATTCGGAGGGCTTACATTGATTTGCCAGTGAGGATGACTGGAGATCATGGGCAACCGAAGTGTGGCTGAAGGCCAATTGGACAGAAAGTTATATAAGGCCACAAAATAACTTGTTTACAACAACTCTAACATGTATTTTGAACAAGGGTTTATAGTTAATCACTTGTTGATTTTTTTCAAGTTGTACACACATACGAAATGTTTACAGTAAAATAGTCATACGTCAGAAGACTTTAAAAAAATAGAACGTAAACAATGTAAAAATTCATGTAGTAATCGATACGGAATGCAATTAGGAGTTTATCATAAGAACACTTAAAAACAATGCAGTAAATAAAAGTGACAAAGTCCAAGATATGGATATTCGTGTATATAAATTATATATATACATATATATATATATATTTATATATTTATATATAATATACTTGTGCCAGTTCCCCCCCTCCAGAACCCCAGACCTAACTGTACTATTGCATCATGATAAACACATGTATAACTAGTACTCAGACATAGAAATAACCCACTGACCAGTATTATAAATGGACACATGAATATCTCTACTAGGTTGAATAAAAAAAAATATATTATGACAATGAATTTTTTCTTAGATAATATTAAGGTTGCAGTAGATATTGCTCTCCTTATTCTTCTGAACGAATTAAAAACTTATGCAGACAAGTATAATGCACCTTACTAAAAAAGGGATTAGAATAATCCGGCAGCAACACAGTTCGTATAACAAAGAAAATAAAAACGTGTGACATAAATCTAATGAAGTCATTGACATGCCATCAGTTTAGGTAATTTGTGAATACAAAAACTATTTGCATCATTTTATAACAAAATATTAACAATGAAACCTTGAAAGAATATAGGAAATTAACAGATAAAAATTGCATCCGATTGGTCACATTTAATTGAGGCATTTATATAAGTTGAAATCCTATGAATTACATGTATATGATATCAATGATTAATTTATTTTTAATAGTAAAACAAACACATGAAAATGACATGAAATCATTCAACAAACTTTATTGTAACTAACATTTACAAGATTACTTTATTCGAATAAAATGAAAGACCAATTAATAAATGCAATATACTCCTAATAAAATAAAAACATGTAATACGAAATTGGCAGGCGTATATAACTCCAGCTTTTAAATCTCAAAGCGATGATGAGAAATGGCTTTAAAAATAAGTGATATAAATTGACCTTACGTACGACTGTGAAACAACTGTTTATACTTTCAAAACAGGGAAAATATAAAATTTACAAAACTGTCTATATATTCCTTTTAGTCACCCAGTGTCATTTATGGAAGTGAGTGGACGAAAAGCGAATTTCCAGCACTTTAACCAAGTTGGTGGATATAGAATTTTAATTTAGGGTAGTTGGAAAACCCTGACTCAAAATCAACAGTGGACATTGACTCCAGCATAGAACAAATAGCGTATGAAACTATTGCTATTCACCAGTTAACACAGGACTGCATCTCCTGACGTTGTCTCACTCACTGCCTTGTGAATTAGACCTGTGGGTGGAAGGCTTCAGTAGTGACCAGTATGTAAATCATTAATTTCGATCTCGTGTCTGGATACTATTCTGGCACAAACGAGTTCATTAATTTTTGAGGCGCGAAATTATTTCGGTGCTCCATAGTATCAATAACTGTGCATTGAAATAAATAAAAGTTAGTTAGTCAATTGCAACTGATAACTTGGTAAGCACAGACATGAGTTCATGTTACCATACCACAACAGCACAGAAGGATGGAATTAGCAATTCGATTCTCATAGTACCAGAGGAAGTAACAGTATTATTTGCAATAGAAAAGATTAGGGATGGAAAGCAGGGTTCCAGAAAACATGAACCAGTGCAATAAATTTACAAAAACGTTACGCGGAATTCTAAAGCTAGTTTTGGGGAAGACAAAGAATAGATGCACCTGCGCCAACGGAAACGATTTTGAGCCAAGTCAGTCAAGCTCTCTAACCCTCGAATACTATCTTCTTGCCAAACCTAACCAGGTAGTCTACACCTACCAACATGACTCAGTCTCCTTGTCAGTGACTTCATGGATTTCTCCCATGTTTTGGTTTGGCCGCCCCTAAGATTTCTTCCAACCTACCCCTAAACCAGGCGTCATAGCTCACTGAGGCAGTCGGTGGTTGCAAATTCGTAATATGTGTCCCAACCACTTAAACGGGTGAAGTTTTCCTACTTCATCTATTGACTTACCATCCACACCTAATACCCTTTTCCTAACAGCAACATTGCTTACTCCCAGGATATACGAGTAATGTTTCGAAGACACCGATGATTGAAAACCAGTAGCCTACGAATATCCTCTATTCCTAATAGTTTAAAACTCGTTTAGTAGAACGGAGCTAACTGCTTCTTAATAAACTCTTCCTTCAGGTTAACAAACAGATGCCTCGCCTATACCACAAGATGGAGAAAACTAGTCGAGCCTTCTGTATCCGTGGCGAGATTTTGTCAGACACCAGGCCATCAGGACTGATGAGACTGCTAAGATAAGTGAAGCAGTCAACACGCTTAGCTACTTCACTGAAAATATCCCTTTCACATCGGAAACGTATCCGGAGTTGGGAACAATAAATTTCATAGGTACTCCAGTCCGAAAACGTACAGATGAATGAGCATTAAACTTATTCAATAACTTTCAGTCAAACGTTTTATGTGATATCTGATTTAAGTTTTAAAAGCGTCCTAATTTGTAGCAGAGTTAGTAGCCTGGTTGAGAGAGAGAGTATCTCTAAGTTGTTGTCTTTATTATCTTGAGAAGTAATAGACGCAACTAAGTATATGAAACGCTTCTCTGTACAATCTTCAGGAGGCATCATTAGACCATTTATTCAGTGCTGAATAGAGAAAAGGAACTTTAATAGCTATTTAACAGTTCTGTGCATAAATTCACATTTACTTAGACGGAATGTCAAAAGTGGAATTGTAATTTCAAAAAGTGTTTAACAGACAAATGTTTAAAAACAATGAGGAAAAATCCGAAAAAGTATTTGTTACATGAATAGATTGACATTCTCAACAAACTAATTTCAAACAATAGTCCTTAAGGTTGTGAACTTGATGCTAAATACAAATCAATATCAAAATGATACCGATGTCAATAAGATATCTTCCGTTGTAACAGGTTATTCTAATATAACCTACTGTCAAAAAATAATCAGAAGATAACTATTACAACAAAAGAACAAAAGGTAACATCAAAAGTTTAGAACTAACTTCATTGATAGCCTTCTGGAAATTTACAGCTGAAAGAAATTTAGTACGTTCCAAAGCTGCTAAACACGTCTGGATAGTATTTTCAAGTGGAGACACTATGTCAGCTTTCCTAACTGACTCAATGAGACCTTGTAGAATTTCGTCAATTGCCTACAATACACAAACAACTGATATGGTAGACTTGTAAACACAAATTCTCATCACTCTCATCTATACCAGGATAATGAGGGGCGTACGGTTAAACATTTTAAAAACTGTCTAGTAATCAGGTTTTACTAAATTAATGCAAATGATACTGATACGCAGTAATTAAATTAAGTTGATTTTTATCAAATCCATACCAATCTTAGCACTTAATTACTGAACTATATTCCAACTGCAAGCAAACAAAAGATCCCGACCATAGTTACTACCTTGTCGCGGTGGTCGGGCTTGACTATCGTGATGACCAAACCGAGCTATATTGCCTGGAACACAAGTTCCTGAAGGTTCTAACATACCAGGTAGGTCGGTTGGAGAACGATGAGACTAAAAGCAGCTACTCAAGGTCTGAGCGCGAAGTCGTACTGTTGACTGTAGAGGGGTGTGACAGCAATAAGGTGTTTCCCAAGGACAACCAGCATCTGCAGCGATGCTCCCTCCCAACGAGGAAGAAAAGGTCGACCATGACAATGTCACACCTCACCTTACCTCACGGATTTCCGTCTCCGGCGGTGAGACCTTGTAAACAAGAAAGGAGTTAATACTTTAAAAACTTCTCATAAAAAGCCGTGCGTGACCAGCTTCAAGCAGTTGCCCCCCTCAGGCTCTACGGTCACGCTCCTATGTCTCTAAGACCAATTCTAATCTAACTTCCTTTTCAGGTTCCTCAAGAAACACCCTTTCACGGTGTGGGCATCCGGGAAGTGACATCCGCCCTCATACCCGTAACAGCATATCCGTAAACAAAAGAAAACCTTAAACTACATTTGAAAAATTCATTTCCAACAAACGTAAGCAACTGGATACTGGAGTTACCTGTTAGATATGAAGACATCAAAAACTACAAAAGGGAAATTACTTTATACATGTGAGATGTAAAGGAATATTGAATCAATGTTCACATTTTCGATTGAGTGACTCAGATAGGTATTGCTTTGTCGTTTCCATGAATTATTAGCATTTGTAAAGCAATTTTGCAATTAATAAATGAAATATTCCAGTCTTAATTGAAAAAAACTTGTTCTTTATTCAAAGAAAACACTGGAAGATGTAGATAGATCACTTACACAAAAACAAATTAGATTGCAAGTGTTATGAAAAGTCAAACAAAAAACCAACTTACATCATTTAGTACAGGCCAAACAAACTCTCCGGTACTGATCGCTTTTACGAATGGTTCGTTCTCACATCGAGTCAAAATGGTATCTGACAGATTAAAACGAATAATATCTAAAGTTGATTTGATGGATTCCAGTTCACCTTCGTTAAGCCGAGCTGTTCTAGATTTGGATGAGTTCATTGGTAATCCATCGATGACTGCAAGAGCTGACTTTAAACTCTCGAAAACGTATTGATCCATCTTTCGGGGACCATCTGGATAGCGACCAGTCAGATATCGACAGACTTCAGTTTGCAAAGGTCCACCAACAAGGAAAGGTACTATGCAGGAGACCATCAAAATAGTCGAGGAAAGAAACATGAATCCTACACCGCTGGAAAAAATATGTAGTAATAAGGTGTATAAGGAATAAACTGCAATAAATTTTATAGAAATATCCAAGATTATTGAAAATAAATATTATGAATAATCTTCCACCTGGTTTCTGACACTTACTGAACGATACTCTTTCCTTCTGCCTAACTATCCAAGTTCTATTTATGTGACTGAAGCCAACAATATTAAACTGCAATGAAGTGCAACTATATTTTGAAACTGTAATGCAAATTGAAGATGTAGATATATAATCATAACTTCATCAAAAGCACAACAATGACAGATAACATTTCCCATATGATTTTAAGATATCTTTGTTCACTCTTTCTCTGATTTTTAATTAAAGAAAGAAGTTATGTTTGATAGATAAATAGATAGACGGATGAATGGATTTCTGTTTTGAAAAATAAAATGCAATATGATTGTAACACGATATCCTTTAAAAGATGCCATACCAAATGTATACTTGATGAGTATGAAAAATAAATTACGAAAACTTACGCAAGCAACAAATTGGCTCCAACGCCTCGATTACACAAACCAGCTTCTTCATATGGACGATCACCACAAGTACCGAAACATAGTCCAAGGTATAATAACAGGAAAATTAAAATGGGGATGCATAGCAAAGCCATCCCTCCATATAACAGATACTCGACAGCTCTAAAAAATTTTATTACAGATAATGAAAGACTTTATAAACTTTACATTACAGATATAACAAGAAAAAGAACAAAATGTCAAGTCTGTTTATTGCCATTTACAAAACAGATTAGAAAGGAATGATTAATTAAACATCACACCAGACAAGATCCTCTCAGTGGTTTTAATGAAAAACAGGTTTGGTCTCCCACAAATTTTGCAGACATCCGACAGGCATTGAGATGCTCTGCAGTTTTATAAGGTGAATATTGAACAGACGGGTAACTGTCAGAAAGACATCTGGAAATACGAAATAGCTAGTGTGTAGTAAAATCCATCATCCTGAAACTTATTACAAGACGAGCGTATGCTATCTATTACAAATCTATGCCCCCACACACGGAACATATATGAGACGCTATTAAGCATGGCAATACATAAAGCAAAATAATGTGTGAATCCGAAATGATTGTGTGTGACCTTAGGGAGCGATTTCACTAGGCCAAATTTAAGGTCTCACAGGCAGTCGTTTCTTTAAAATGATATAAAAAGCCTTATTAGTAGACACAGAGACTGATCAATTGCAGTCTCAAACATCAGTAGGAAGATTCCAACAACTGATAAAAATTTAAAAGCCTTTTATATCGGTATCTGGTGGAAGATTTTGTAAATAGATTACATCTCAGTAAAACACACTATGATATAGTATATACAAGCGTTGGGGAGCCACGAAATATCCTTCAGATAGTCTATAGAGGCCCAGAAATGTTAGGAAATGTTCCATTCAATGATTGAATAGGACGTTCACAGAAACATCAAGAAAATACAGAATTATATGCCACAATTTTGGCTGGATATTTAACTACAGAGCAAGCATAATTATTATGATTCTCGAACCTTCTGGAATCTCAAGGTGATGCGTAACTTTATAATTAACCTCATTTTTCCATACATAAATTAACCTTGGAGTAAAGCATTCGTCTTGTACTTTGCGCCTTTTCTCTTGTGTTTGAAACGTAGTATGGATTTAGTCCAGTTTAGTGGAAGCGGATAGGAATTCAGATCGTATTCATTTGGCAGACTTATCAACAACTGCACAAGTTACCCATATACTGTATATGAAGTTTATTTAGGACATTTTGGCAGGTCATATTTAGCTCGATGTAGTTTGATTTGAAGAAATTTAAAATCGTGAAACTCATTGTCAAACTTTCAATCACTGGTTTTCAAATACTGGGAGTTTTTACTAATCTCGATTAACTTTAGGCTTTCTCAGCAAAAGGGACATAAATTGCTGCAGTGTTAACAAATATGGTTTATGGGTTTTCACAGCTCATATGGTCAATTTAGAGGAAAAATAGAGAACCATTTTGTTTATGATATAATAAATTATCGTTAAATTTTTAGCGCTAATGAGTTTACAGTAGCCTAAAAATCTTTCGGAAGACCTTCTCCAGTTCCTTCATCAACTAGACCAACATAAATATGCAAGACACATTGCGACGGGAATTGGAAGCGGACATCAAAGAATGAATAGCGTATAGGAACAGCGGAAAAGAAAAGCCCGAAACACAGTTGCTACGAGAATCCTGATAGGCAACCTACGCTCCACGAGAAGAAAATACAAAATCTACTAAATTATGTCAATCAGTCAGTCAGTTCATAAACAATGCAAGCAGCATGATTATGATTAAGAATATTTTCTTTTGAAAGCTTCACTATAAAATATGTGTAACTAGGATGAAATTCACACTAACCGTGAATGATAACTATTTATTTCTTCATTATTATCCAGTGAAATAAGATCACGTGCAAATTTTAAAGTAGTGCTCGCATTAGCCACAATACCTTCGAATACACTAGCCAATTTTTTCCGTGTCTCTGGAGACTGGGCTAAATCATTCCAGGCACCTACAAAAAACAAAATGGTAGAAATGTACTCTGACAAAATGACTGGAGCACATAAACGAATATATTAGGCAAAATAAAAATACAATACAAATATGTGGGAAAAGTAAAATAGGCTTCCTCTGATAATAGAAAAAACTGACTGAACAGAACTATGAACTATATACATAGACAAAATCTAGTCTAACATACAAACCAAACATATTTAGCTAATCAAAGAATTGAAGTTTGCTATGTGTATTTATTTGTTTGAACCATCAATAATGTCAGAACTCGCGTGGTACTACCGGAGAAATATGCACTGGTTGTTAAATATAGTACTCGAAATATTATGTAAATTGTCACACAAGAAAAACATGCACATTCTCAGAGCATATAAAATGTCAAACTAATGCTAACTTGGTATTGAGTTATCGATTATCGGATAACAAAATGTAATTACAATCAACAAAATACTATTTGAAACATCGTACATATAAGACTATGACATTATGTAGTCATGCAGTACAACGCATGCACAAATCTATAACACGCATGAATCTCATCCCGTATCACACCGTTACATGTACTAATAAAAAAGTAATTGTTAGTGGAACATAGATGGAATTAAAGCATGACCACGTTGCAGCGCGCTGATTGACCAGTTTCCTATCCAATCAGCGCCTGATCGAATCTTGGAGAACAGGGTAGAAGATTCTCGTACTGTTAGCTGCGTGCTGATTGGTTAAATCTAATCCAGTCGATCACGTGAATTTCTATCCAGAAGCTTTCTCATGTAAATGCTATAAATAGACTAACGTTGTATCCATTTTTGCCTTTGCCTTCGCCATCACCTCTGGCTTCTTATTCCATTTAATTTTGCTATTTTGGAATACAATCTTTTCCTGTTCAACCGTGTTTTGATTCTTGGGAACTTGTCCAGTGTATAGTGGTCAGAGAATACTAAGCAATAGGATTTAGCCGGGAATTATCTAAGCAAGCATTACAACAGTAATCTTCCAAACAGAAACACGAATAAATCGAAAAACATTGACGACATCTGCCTAATTATCGGTGGAAGTCAGGGATCGACTAAGTAAACTGCTTAGTTATAAATATTTTTTATCAGTAAGTGACCATAGCGTACCACAAAACTATTTACGTTGGAATCTACTAGGAACCCCAGACTTCAGCACAAACTTAGAGTGAATCATCAGCAATCCCGTATGCTGCCCAACTTCGATTTTCACTTGAAAATAAATAGCTCAACACTAAACAACTGAATACAATACAAAGCAGTCACCTCCCAGATAGTAGACAATAAAAAAATTCAACAACAACACAAAAAAACTACAAGCATATGATGATTAAGAACTTACGATCCAGATCATCATTGATGGAACGTTTAACAATTACAGCCAGATTATTGACAGTTTCATTAAACTAGATATAAATGAGAAAAATTAAGAAAAATGAATTATTGATTAGAAAAATTACAGAATACTCGTCAAGGGAGAGCTTAGAACAAGGATGTAAGATAACTTCGTAACAGTCAAAATACAAACTGCTAGACAAAATATTGCAAAACGTTGTTTTGATTTACAATATTTTTTAAAATGAATGATATAATAAACTAAAGTGTCTGAACAGTTTTCAAGGGGCTCAAGCTCTTAACTTTCAGCTCTTTAGCGCCAAGATCGAATCCCGCTGGATTGAAGTAACTACGTAGATCCAACTTTACATAGAGGGTGGCTCAAAATGAACTATGAGAGCAAATGTGCTGGATCATTGGATTTAAGACAGATACAACGCAGAACTTCGTACGTAAGTACATCAGTTCAAGTTGACATACCACATCAGCACAGAGACGCAACTGTCAGTTCAAATCTAGGAGTAGCAGTATTAGCAGCAATGGAGAAGATTAGGGAGCGAAGATATGATTCGAGAAGTATAATTCAGTGAGATAAATTTAGAAGGAGAAAGATCGAGGTTATGAGGAATTCAGAAGGTTAGAATTTGAGAGAACACAAACAAACACCTGAGCCATTGAAAACGATTCTGAGCCATGTCATTCAAGGTGTCTAACCATTGGTGACTTTCATCTCGCGGACCCCAACCAGATAGCCTACATCTACCAACATGACTCAGTCCACTTGTCAGTGACTTCATGGATTTCTAACATGTTTTGATCTGGCCGCCTCTAGCTTTCTTCCAACCTACTCATACACCACAAAACATAGTTCGTCGAGGCAGTCGGTAGTTAGGCATACGTAGCACATATCCCAACCACCTCGACTGATAAACGTTCACTACTTCATCATCTATTGATCTGCCATCCTTACCTAGCAACCGTTACCTTACAACAGCATCGCTTACTCAGTTGTCCCACGATATACGAGCAATGCCTCGGGGACACCGATGATCGAAGACAAGCAATCTACGAATGTCCTCTACTCTCACCAGCCAAGTCTCGCATCCGTACAGTAGGACGGAGCGAACTGCTGCGCAGTACACTCGTCCTTTGGTTAGCGAACGGATATCTCGCCTGCGCCATAGGTGACGCAACTTGGAAAAAGCCAATCGAGTTTTCTGTATCCGTGCAGAGATTACGTCAGTCACCAGGCCATTAGCACTGATAAGGCTCCCCAGATAAGTTAAGCGGTCGACATGCTCGACTACTTCACTCTCTATCACTAGTTCAGGTGCCGATGCAAACCATTCCTGAAGCAAAATTTTGCATTTTGATGAGGAAAGTCGCATCCCGAACATGCTTGCATTGTTGCTTAAGATAGTCAGAAGACTCTACGTTTTGTTAGCATCTTCACCAAATAGAACTAAGTCATCCGTATATTCTAGGTCGAAGAGCAAGTCTCCTGGTAAGCAAAACTATAAGCTACAGTCAAGTGGGTATGCGAAGGCGAAGTGTGATTTCTACGGTACATGGGAACAGTGCTTAAACCAGTGAACCAAGGCTCGGCATATGATATTTGAATTTAAGGTTTATAACATAAGGTAAGATTTAGACTTAACAGTCAGGTGTTAATTTATTCAACAACGAGTGACTTATAAAACTGATATTTTTATACTGTTTATTATTCTCAAAAAGCATACTTAAACATTTTATTTTACTACGTAAAAAAACTATTCATGTGGCTAGTAGTGGAGTCTATGGTATCAGTTTATTCGGAGATTTTAGAAAATATTTTAATCTCTTAAGCAGTTATCATTAACATAACTGCATTCTCTATTAAAACAAACCGAAACTTGTCCAAATTATCATATCCTAATTCAAAACAGTAATAAAGGTTCTGCTGAATTATTACAAGCATAGTAAGATACTGGAAGGTGTGATGTAGAAAGATATAAATATATATATGCTAGAATTCAATATCGAAGTTATAGGTTGATCAAAGAAGCAAACTAAATAACTTAATCAAGTAATTTTATCCGAAAATTCAACTTGTAGAATAACTATTAACAATGAATCCAGATAAAATTAATAATACTTACCTCATTAAGAGAATCTATATCAACAACGTGACGTTGAATTGAACTGGAAATAGAGATCGCTTCATCTATTTGAAACTACGATCAGAAAGAAGTTCATTTATTTGAAAAAAAATAATATTATTAGTATTGTTACTATAATAAATGACAAGAATGCATATATCTTTGTTAGAAACTAAACTATGTTAAAATTCCAAAAAAACACTAATTCATGTACTTTACATACATTTCCATATTACTCATTTTTCTCTATACCTAATTAAATATTTATATAAAACACTTCATTTGATTTTCATATGCAATAAAACAGATAACAAACAATCAACTTTTTTAACTTTAACAAACAGTAGCAATAAATAAGGTCTCTCATGAAAAGGAGATAGATCAACAAGTAGCAATGATAAATTGTTGGAATACATGACAACTCGTAACCTATAACCAAATATACAATTCATGCAATAACTACTTACCATGCTTGGTGAAACACGAACTTTTAACTGGTCATCGACTAATTTCATTAATTCTCTGCATTCCACAATCTTATCAATGTGACAACCTGTATTCAGGGTAGAAATTAAACCCTCACGAATGGTAGGTAATTCAGCGATTATTTCGTGGAGTGAATGGTTAAAGTGATTGAGTTTTGCGATCGCCTCAGATCCAGGAAGGAAACTTCGTGCAGCTTGTGAATAAAAAACAATGAATATGATTAAGAAACAATTTATAAGTATGAAGTTTATGAAATGCTTTCTACTGCTAACCAAATGTAACATTAATGTTAAAATAACCTTAAAATATATCCATAACTTTATAATAATGAACAGGTCAAACAAATAGATCATACTTCCGAATAACATAACTACTGGCATCACACCAGTAAAAAAAATACCGAATGGACAAGGTAGACGTGAACGAAACGTTCAGTTTCCTAAACAGTCTTCAACAAACAACTACACTGTTATTAATCTAAATAAAAGCTTTCACTAGTTCATAAGAGATGACTTGACAGTCAGAAAACTTCATTAGTTAGTTTTTCAATCTGACCCCCTTAAAATTTAGGTGTATAGTATCATTTTTATTTGTATCACAATTTTTTGCATGTTGGTATCGATGTATTTTTAAATGATTAAGGAAGAAACCTTGCTATCCGTCATAGTGCCTAGCGACAATCAATCAACAGCAACGTAGAACTTCGTACGTAAGTACATACATCAATTCATGTTGCCATACAATATTAGCACAGAGATGTAATACACAGTAGCCAATCACAGCCAAGGATTTTCCTGGTGGGAAATGAAATCTCAAGGTCAACTGATCGGCCCATGCTCGCAAACGTGAAATCCAAGATAAGGCATTTATCAAGCGAGTTCTAGGGATCTAACATTCCCAACACTTTCGTTCAGCGTAGAAACATTAATGAGACCAATATTTTAGATACTATATTAGTTATTGGGACAATCAGCGACTGAGACCAGTTTCCGAATTCTACCTAAGATCTCAGTAAGCGTAACTGCTAAAACTGGAGCTTACTTACTTACTCACTTACGCTTGTAACTCCGAATGGAGCATAGGCCGCCCACCAATTTTCGCTAACCAACTCTGTCCTGGGCTTCCCTTTCCAATTCTGTCCAATTTTCGTTCATTCCTCTCATATCTTTCTCTATTTCTCGGCGTAATGGGTTCTTTGGCCTTCCTCTTTTCCTTTCACCTTGAGGGTTCCATGTGAGGGCTTGTCTCGTGACGCAGTTAGGCGCTTTTCGTAGTGTGCGTCCTATCCACTTCCACCGCTTCTTCCTGATTTCCTCATCCACTGGAATCTGGTTTGTTCTCTCCCACAGTACGTTGTTGCTGATGGTGTCTGGCCAACGAATCCGAAGTATTTTGCGTAGACAACTGTTAATAAACACTTGTATCTTCTGGATGATGCCTTTCGTAGTTCTTCAAGTTTCCGCTCCATACAGTTGAACTGTCTTGACATTTGTATTGAAAATCCTGATTTTGGTTTTGGTTGAAGGTTGTTCGGAGTTCCAGATATTTTTCAACTGTAGAAACGCAGCCCTTGCTTTGCCAATCCGTGCCCTCACATCTGCATCGGATCCACCTTTCTCGTCGATGATGCTGCCAAGATATGTAAAGGTGTTAACGTCCTCCAAGGCATCTCCATCAAGAGTGATTTGGTTGGTGCATGTTGTGTTGCATCAGAGAATTTCGCTTTTTCCTTTATGTATGTTGAGACCTACTGCTGCAGAGACTGCTGCTACACTGGTCGTCTTCTCTTGCATTTGTTGTTGCGTGTGAGATAGAAGAGCCAGGTCATCTGCGAAGTCCAGATCATCCAGCTGCGTCCTAACTGTCCAGTTGATACTGTGCTTCCCTCCAGAAGTCGACGTCTTCATAATCCAGTCGATCACCAGGAGAAAGAGAAAGGGTGAGAGTAAGCAACCTAAAACTGGACCAACATCCTTGAATATCCCAGGGGTCAATCTATCAGCAACCGCTGCTCTCTTCAGATTTCCTATCGCTTTCTCAACTTCACAAAGAGTCGGACAACTTACGTCAATTTGCCATTCAGGATGGCTGGAGGTCGTGGGCTACTGAAGTGTTACTGAAGGTCAACTGAACCAATCCCTCAAGTGTTCCGCCCATCGATCCAACATTCTGGATTGAGAATGAATAATAAGACCATCCTTTTCCGAAATAGTTTCACTGACATTCGGGTTTCGCAATACCGGTTTCCTTGATGAGTCTGAATAGTTGCCCATTGTTTCCGATCGCCGCCGCCTTTTCCATCTCTCTCGCTTTCGCTACCCACCACTTTTCACGATCATTGCGTAGGCTTTCTATCAGCCTCTGCCTAAGCTGACTCCGCTCTTCTCATAGCCAGATGGCATGAGCTTACAAGAATCCATCAGTTCCGTAGATGCTACTGAAATCCACGGCTTCTTACTAATCTTATGATTTACCTTACTAGCAGATATCACTGCTGTTTCCACAGCTTTTTTGATATCATTGCAAGCTGCCTCCGGGTGGGCATCACCTACTACATGGTCGCCTAACTGTTTTTCTAGTTGTTCCTGAAATATATTCTTATCTTTATTCTCATTAAGTAGAGCCCTAAGAGGTTTCCTGGAGACATTTTTCGTAAATCCAGTAAGACGCAAACAAATACGTGCTCGCACTAGAGCATGGTCTGAGTCTAAACAAGTGCTCCAGAATGAGCGGCAGTCTTCAATAGAGCCTCTGGACCGATGGCTTAATACTATACCTACGCCGGCGAGGCCACGGGAAGCAGCATCAGGGCTACCTGAAACACGAAGCGTAAACCGTGTTGTTTCGCTATCTACACTAGGTGAAATTAAATTGATGATTTTACTCGAATCTTGTATGCGCGTTTCGGAGATGCACCACACATCGATCAGCCGGGATTCCAGAGTTCTAGCTAATGAAGTGTATTGCCCTATTCAGCATAGGGTTCGAACATTAAAAGCTCCTACATGTAATTTTGTACGGGCTTGCGAGAGACCAGAAGTAATGTTCCGTGGATTGTAATTGTATTTTACTCTATAATTTGTGCTTGCATACACAGAATGGAGATTTCAACTAATCATTCAATACAATTGATAATGTAATAATCAATTTTGTCATCATCACTGTGATGAACCAGAATTTTCAGAGCTGTGATGAAATAAGTTAGTAAATTGTTAGATGAATTAGTCTAATGCTGATTATTAGTCTTGATATCTAAATATAAGGATAACCACTTATCCAAAAAAGGATTGCAACGGAAATTCAAATAATTTATTACTTCTAGTACCATTATGACGAAGTTAGCACTTATGGCTAAACCTTTGCAACTATTTCTAAAAGTTGACAGTGAAGCCCTTCATTTCCAACTTCGAAAATAGAAAGGTTTTAGTAAAGAAAGGAAAATATTAAATGTAAATTGCCATAGTGTGTACATGTTAATAAATTAAGAAACACACATACTTGTTTGAAGGTTTGAAATTACATCAGATACATCATCCGCTTGAGACAGTTTAACAAAATCTTCTTGGAAATCCACAAGACCATCTGGAAGAAGAGTACACAAAATCTTGTAGGTACTTATCTACCACTTAGATGCACAAACAAAAAAAAACGCTTGAGTGCTAAACACCACGTCACAAAGTGTATGCAAAATCCAATAATATTCACGACAATCCTAAGTCAGGATTTGAATGAACTTTGAAGTACTGGGGTCCTATTTATTACAACAACTGTTTTATTGTTATAACTGATCAATCATATTCGTTTGGCTCTTTAATTCAAAAACAAATTATTCTGATCGTTTTTTATTTGTTTACACGTTGGTACAAAGATGTGCCACATAAATCATTGAATTTGTGCGTGGGCTAGAATGTTGTCCGGATGCCCAAATCGAAGCAACCTACTGATATATCTTTCTCAAATGTGCTTGGAGATGATCAATTATTTCAGGGAACCCTAACCAAAATGTCTTAAATCATTTAGTTCATCATTGTCTACAGTTCATTTACCGCCTAAATACACGTAAAAGCTAGCAAAACTACCCAGCTCTCTAAGCCGTGTTAGATTGAGTGGGTTTCAGACTCACTGAGCCATCTCTACAATAACATATCTAATGATCCACATACACACATTTATTTAAGAAGATGCAAATGCAAAATAGGAAACTATAAAGATAGGTTTAATTAAATAGAAAGTAATAAACTTGATCTACTGATTTATATAACCTACCATCAACAATTCTCACAAACCGTTCTTTCTGTTCACTAAGATCTGTTGAAGACGTATTCTTTGCCATCTAGGGAACATAATTCAAGAAAAAAGTACCGTCACAGACTACTTTCTGAAACCATAAGTACCATGAAATATTAATCACAAACATATAAATCTTATCGTTTTCAAACGACAGCAATTTATATTTAATTTAAAATGGAGTTCCACGCACATGAACCCTCGGGCTTGTTTCTTTGGAAGAAGCCAGATCAATTTATCCTTCCAAACGATGGGAAATAGGAAGAACCTAACACCACATCTCAACCAAATTACCCACGACTGTAATTATGTCAACCTCACATTTAACACCACAGTTTAATGAGACTACTGTGATTTCCAGAATAGTTTCGAATTTGTCAAACTAGTTGTTGTTATGTCTATTTATCTTTGACCTGATTGACCGCACTTAAATAAGTGTAAGGACTATGTCATCATTTAACTGCCAAATTAAACTTCTACGGTAATTTTCCTACAAAAACTGTGTAATTTTATCCAAAAATAAGCATCGCAAGTAACGTCAACAATAGAGTCAAACAACTGTCAAGAATCTGAACAGATAAAAATTATCTATGAAACGAAGAAAACGTGCAGCGGTTAGAGAAATCACACTATAAGCTTAGTTGGGGCAAGGATGATAAGAACAAGTATTAATAATAATAATTATAATTGTAGTAATAATAAGAAATGTAATGGTAAAACAAAGGAACTAGTGGAAATTATAAGACAATTTAAACGTATTTAGTGACATTATCTAGAGCAATAATATGAGACACACTACGTATATAACTTTCTTGTCTGTTCAATACAAACAACAATGTTCGGATTCTCCGAGGATTGATTTGAATACTTTGGATCAGCAACGAACACCTAGACATAAAACAGTCATTTTCACCTACTACTTCTATAAATCGTTAGGTCAAAAAAACATGAAGCTCAGTGCTAAAGTTATTAAGTCTTTGAAGATAAATTTAAGCACTTTACCGGTAGAAGTATGAGCGTAAACAATAAACTAGACAAGAAGTTTATTTTAAAATCTTAAGGATAGAAACAGGCAAAAAAGACCCACATTAAAACATGAAAGAAAAAGTTACATAACCTGACAACAGATGACAGTAATTAGAACAGTGCAAAAATACTAGTTGAACAAACCTGTAACATATCTTTCAGAGCCGCTTCAAATTCAACAAGGCTAAGATTAATTTGGCTGACAGCTCCTATGCGTGGATCTCTGCTGACCAAAGCTTGATGGAATAAGTAGTGATTAATGATAACCAAAACAACAGCAGCCCTTGAAAATACGGGACAGTATACAGAAGATCATGAAGAAAAAATATTCACTACATTTTAAAACCAAAGCAAAATCGAGTTTCCTAATATCAGCTACAAAGATTTAATATATAACAGTTTGGTTGGTCATATTTTTATTGTTTCATAATAAGCAGTCAGTTAATTAGTTAGCTGAAACGTAGAAATTTGTACGTACGTACATCGGCTTAAGTTGCCATACCACATTAAAACAGAGATTCAGTTGTCAATTCAAATCCTATAGTAGTTGAGGTAGTAGAAGTGTTAGCGGTGGTCTACACCTACCGTCATGATTCAGTTCACTTGTCAGTGACTTCATGGATTAGTCCTATGTTTTGGTCTGGCTGCCCCTAGCTTTCTTCCAGCCCACCCCTACGCCACAAAACATGGCTCGTTGAGGCAGTCGATTGTGCGGCATACATAATACATGTCTCAACCACCTCTACTGATGAAGTTTCACTACTTCATCAATTGATCTGTCGCCCTTACCTAATACCAGTTTCCTAATAAGCAGAGGAGAACCAACAACTGCTTACACTGTCTTAAAAACACGATCTAAGACCACACAGGAAATAGAGCACAGCAGTGTATGTTATCCATTTCTCATGCAGAAACAGTCGAAGATTACATGGGTAAGTGTGTGGTAGGTTGATCACCAAACAGTTACATTTGTAGCCATCAATGAAAAAAATAATTGTAGTGTACGAACGTGTTTAGATCAGTTCCTATGACTTAATGGGTAAATAAAATTCATGCTATATCGGATTTGATCTAACCCTCGCAGTACAGCTGATGAAACTTGGTTTGAGTTGAATATATCCTAATTTTAGCGTATTCATATTATTATTTTGAAATGTTACGAAAAACAAGAACACGAAGTAAACCGGATAAAGGAGAATCTAGAAAACAGACAATTTATGGCATTAAACTCCATTAAAACATCTACATAGATTTGTTTTTTCCCATAACCAACAGATGAGCACGTATCAGAATAAAAGCTTAATTCTTTTTTAACTAGAAGACTACGAATAGACCATTAGCACGATGATAAGAAATTCAAGGCGAAATCCCATAGTAGTAACAGTATCAGTAGTAATAGAAAAACTTTGAAGATACGATCCAAGAAAATATAAACTAGTGAAAAAATGTACAGGGAATTCAGAAGTATAAAGTCTGGGGCAAGACAATGACTGCATTGAAAACGATTTTGAACCATGACAATTTTCATGCAGGACCCAACCATGTAATCTATGCTAACATGGTTCAGTGACTCCAGGGACTGGTTCCATGTTTTGGTTTGAGCGCTTCTAGCTTTCTTTCACCCTACCCCTACACTAGAAAACATTCACTATGGTACTAGCTGGTTGGACATACGTAACACATATCCCAACCACCTCAACTGATGAAGATTCACTACTTCATCTATTGATCTGCCATCTTTACCTAGTACCCTTTTTACTAGCACCAGCATTGCTTACTGAATGGTCTCAGAATACGCGAGCAATACTTTGAAGGTATCTATGGTTGAAGACAAGTAGCTTAGGAATACCGTCAATCAGTCAGTAAGAACGCAAAACTTGGTACGTACGTACATCAGTTCAAGTTGCCATATGACAGCAGAGAGATGAAATTTTCAGTTCAAATCTCATAGTGGTAGAGGTAGTAGGAGTATAATTAACTGTAATCGGAAAGATTAGGGATCAAAGATATGGGAAGTATATCCAAGTGAAACAAAGTTAAGGAGTGAAAGAAGGTTATGAGGAGTTCAGATTAGAATTTGAGAGAAGACAAACAATGGATGCACCTAAACCATTCGAAGCAACTTTGAAAATGAAAACCTGCAATTGTTTAACTTTGGTGATGACAATATTTACAATAATGATATGGCTTTTTAATCAAGAACCTTAATGGAGATAAAAACTGGGAACTTAAAATAAAAGTTATGAACCAAACCAACGATGTACACTAACTCTAATATGAACAAATATAGAAGAAGATAAGTTAATACAACTTACAATTGGAAAGTCACAATTAAAACCAGGCACACTGTGTATACAACTCGTCTGCAAGGATCGTGTTTTGAATCTACAAACTGTACACGTCCCCCACATTTTCCGCAGCATCGAGCACAGCAGAAAATGATTCCAACAATCGGCATCAAAATGGCGAATAGAAAACCGATAACAAGACATATGCCATATCCAAAATATGTCGTTACAACCTGATTGGAAAAGCATATGATTAAATAGACGTAGAAAAAATTGGTTTCTTTACTAACAAGATTTTTAAGTATTATGTAAATTTCAATAGAACTTAAGCATTTATGAGACCGGAGCGTTATTATAACGCAAAAAATAAATATAATCGATATGTAAAGCCACACTACAAAGTTTACTACTTTGAGAAAAGTAAACCTATGAAATAACTCTATCAACTTTACTTCCAGGATATCCAGTACTTGCCAGAAGGAAATCTTAGAATTTCGCAAGCTTTCACATAAATATATTTCCTAATTGGGAGAAAAAACAATTATCTCGCGAAGTAGGTGACATTTCTATTGCTAAACCAAAGGATATGTACTGCAAGACAGTTCGCGATTTTACTTAATTCTTGTAAAACTTAAAAGACTTCGATGTTAATTGTATTAGATAATAAGCGCCTATGTTGAGATAATATGGAGTACTAGACATAGTATATCGGTTGATGGGACAGTGAATCATAGTCGACTAAGGAGGCTGGAACAAATGCTGAGTATGCCAAACCACCACCCAACTTCGACGTACATATTTTATCATATGAAAACCAGGGACAAAAAGTGATATCAGTTTATGAAGTCACCTAAACTTGATCTTAGCTATTTTTCAGTTCAAGAACACCTAGTTACGGTTCCCGCAGTTGTTATGAACAAGCGCGAATCATTAGATGACGCGATGCAAATTAGGTAGCAGTGGGACAGATTCACTTACCCTTTTCTCGCTCTAAAATCCTGAGTTGCAAAATTATTTTGCACCATCTAATGTGAGAATTAATTTATAAAATTAAATCCACATCTAATTATTGTTACTGTCATTTATACTATTTCGATACTGGTTTAGATTATTTCATCTCGTTATGGTAACCTTGGAAGATGAACATGTGTTAAGTCCTACGTTGCTTATGACTATTACTTCTTCAGTAAACTAAGATCTGGATATTTTCGGTTATACAATTCATCCGTTCCGTATCTGAGGAAAAAATGACCGCGATTTTCTCGAAGGTTGTGGTTATCTATGTTTATGTTTAGCAGGAAAATGTTTATGTATAGAATTCAGCTTTCTGGTATTTCTTTGAGTGGACAACTGAAGTAATTTAAGTAGTTGGTAAATTGGATGATTCATAGTAGGGTGATTATTATACTGTTAGTTGTAATGGAATACTGTATATCTTCCTCAAATAGCAGACTTCTCCAAAAAAAGGACCTTTAGGAATCATAAACTGAAATCTATTCTGAAAATGTACACTTACAAAGGAGAGGAGTCAAACTATTCAACTCGTGCCCTGATGACAGGAAGTCGAAAGCTTATGTTAGCCCTCATCTTTCATGCTTGTGCCTGACCTTTTCTAAGGCTAGGTAACTGAAGAAACCCACATAAGATTTAACGGCAGTCAATTACGAGAACCGACTATTACATGAAGCTACAGGAGCATGAAAGACAATCAGGACTGAACAGTCAACACACAAACAAGCGGTAGCAACTCAGTCATTCAATAGCAAAGTGGTCTCAAAAAATGCACCACACTGCAAAAACTTAGTTACAGAGTAAACAAAGAAACAGACTTACTGGTTCAATACTTCTGTACGTAAGTCTTGGACGAGGAGAAGCTAAAAAGCAATCAGCTTTAGTAAATGGACATCTTACTATGAATATTGACAAAGGTTTCAAAGACAGCTGTTGGTGGCTTCTCACCACGAATAAGATCCAAAAAATAGTTGGATATAGAGTAGGAAAACTCCACACTATCACGTAACTGTAGCGTAGTTCTTGTAGGTGAATCATCTACGTCTGAGTTGCATGTGATAATGCGGAGGTTTATACACAACAATAATATTGCGCCTATGAAGACTCTCATTATTAATACTAATGAATCACGCCCAGGACAGGAGCATTACTGAAACCTTAAGGTCCGAAATTATTTGAACAGGGAACTCGTTGATCAACATTCAAACCTTCACGTTTCAAACTTGTTTCGCATATCGTTAATGCAGAAGTGCTTTTTATTTATTGAATCATTCCGTGATAACCTAGAATTTAAGGACAATGGGTAATGATGGGTGTGACTATCATAAAGTAAGATCTAATGCAACTTACCCTAATGCTAAGTGAAATAAAATAAATGAAACTCGAGCTGTCATCAAAAGTCTTCTATGTTGAACTGTACCAGTAGTAACGTGATAAGTTTAATGCTCCAGTCGGCATGCCACACCAGGGTGGCTCGTATCCAAAGTCTGAAGACAGCCTTCGTAACGGTTCGTATGACGGAACCAGATTGAGCGAGGGAGCCAGAAACGACCAGAATGACCAAGTTCGAAACCATGCATATGCCACAACATTCGAAACCAAAACATCGACTGATTGCATTGCAAGATTGTGGTGAACAGGCCAGCTTTCACCGAAATTGACTGAAGTCGACAGTACCAACACGGTGACATTCGCAGACGTGGGCTCAGGATACGAAATGAAAGAAAAAGAGAAAGGTGTAGCATTCATGTAGTATCGAGGCAGCAATGTTGAGCAACCCTGTACGTCTTTTCATGACTGGAAATCACGTGAAATGGTCCCTCGTAAGGCTGTTGCAAAGGTTTGCCTACTGAATCGACTCGTATGAAAACATGCGAACAGGAGAGACCGACCTGTCGATGTTGTACTCGAGTTGATACCGGAGGCAGTACTTGCATAAATTCAGACAATCGTGGGACGTAGTCTGATTTACTGAAGTTATCACTGCTCTGTGGTGTAAAAAATTCCCCAGGCAGAGGCAATGTCGTGCGTGTACCAATTCAGTGGCGGAACATTGAATATCTGCCTTTAAACTCGTCCTGATACCGATGAGGACGAGCAGTAAGGTTTCGTACCAACCGTTATTGTCGTGTGCTAAAAGAGCACTTTTAAGCTGGAGATGGAACCGTTCGATTTAACTATTCGAGGCTGGGTGGTAGGCGGTGTTACGTCCAAATTTTGCTCCCTCCCGTTATTGAAGTACAGTATGTCGATCTATTTGCAATTCACGAACCCAAATTACCAACAGAACCAAACTCCAAAGTTAGGTACTAAAGTCTATTCGCAATTCACAAATGGTCGACCAAAATGTCGTTCTAACAACAATAATTATAATAACTACAAATACCTTCCTGGAGCAAAAACTCCCAATTAGCAAACCAAGACAAACAGAAACCAGAATGTCCGAAAACAATAAATCAAACAAGTTCACACGTTAAGTAAAACAAATATACCCAAAAAACACAGTGAAATTAATGATACTTATATGAAGCTTTTAATCAGCCAAATGTCTTCATTTCTCCCGTAACACTCCCGACCGACAAAAATAGGTAACAACAATCCAAGTGTGTACATCACAAGCAATCAACAACAAACATTCATTATGCCGACAATCTCGTGAACCCTAGGACTTACAGCAGTACGCCTAGGGATCCGAGTAGCTACCTACCATCTACCGCTTCAAGAAGACAGTTTACGTATATCTCTCACTAGGATCCCCTTTCTCGTCCTCATTTCTACCTGTCTCACTAGTCTATCCTTACTTGGTATCACTCTCTGTACTAGACCTAAGGGCCACTTGTTTTTCTCAGAGAAGTCAGAACATATCATATCAAATCAAACAAGTTCATACGTTAAGTAAGACAAATATACCCAAAAAACACAGTGAAATTAATGATACTTATATGAAGCTTTTAATCAGCCAAATGTCTTCATTTCTCCCGTAACAGGCGGTACTGCGTATGCGCTCAATACCGAGCAGCCGGGTTAGCTAGGAGAATAATTCGGACTCGAACTGTTGTCCTCGGTCAGTTGTGACAGTCAAATGCGCTATCAATCGTTCTACAAAGCGGTGAGCAACTGTTTCCGCTGTAATATAAGTGATGAGAATAGCTTCGGGTCATCTTGTGAAACGATCGGTGCACGTGAGTATGTTATTATGGCAATGCGATGGTGGCAGTTGTCCTACACTGTGAATATGAAGGTGATAGAAGAGAGCATCAGGCGTAGTAAATGTTCAAGTAGGAGCGGCTACGTACCTGTGCACTTTTGATCGTTGATATTGTAAGCATTGCCTAACCCATATGAGTACCGCAAGCGTATCGTGCAGCGATGAGATGTAAAGTGGCTGTGATACCTGAATAAGACAATGCGTGAAGGGCATTGAAGACGAGAAAACGATGAGCAGAAGAAACAATGGGTCGGGGTAAACCAGTAGAATCGTCACATAGGATAGTACCGGAGGTGGTAGCTAGTGGTACTTCCTGGCACTGAAGCGACGTCGATTGCTGTGCTTCTGTACAGGAGGGATCATTTACTTGGGCAGCGGCCATGGCAGGAAAGTCAAGCACCGGTAAAGTAAGTGCATTAATTTGAATACGTGAGAGGGAATCGACAATATTGTTCGACTCGCCTTTAAAATGACGAAGGTCTGTCGTGAACTAAGATATATAATCCAAATTTCTGGACTCTCGTGGTGAATAACGGTCAGACTTAGTATGCAAAGTATACGTTAGAGGCTTGTGATCGGTGAAGAGGAAGAGGTCATGACCTTCTACTGCGTGCCGGAAATGTTTGATGGCACGGTAGGCTGTTAAAAGGTCACGACCAAAAGGACTATATCTCGTCTCCGTCGGAGTAAGGCGTCCTGAGAAAAATTCGAGAGGTTGCCAACTCTCAAAGATGTTTTGTTGCATAACGGCTCTTATTGAGAAATCTGGAGCATCTGTAGTGCCTCTACATAAACTTGAGTTCGCTCATATTTAATATGATTAAGCCTTTTCGATTAACTTATATAACCAAGCTATTTGTATAGCAACAACCCATATGTACCATTGGTATTTTTTATTGTCTGGTTTGTATGAGCTGGTATGACTGAACATTGCTTACTGCCTACGCGCATTTTCATCTGATTCGCTTTATTATTGACCTCTTAAATACCTCGATATCTTCCTATGTATATATACGAACATTTTAATCTTATCAATTCATTCGCACATTCACTCGCTAGTGTGCCTGCATGCCCTGCTTGTGGTCTGCTATCCCATTTTGTGGTGTGTCAAAATAAACGTATTCAACACTTCGAGTTCACCTTCTGATTTATAAACCGTCAGACGCTATTTGGTAACGATTGTCTGGACGAGCTAATTACGAAGATTAAAAACACGTCGAAATCGGCCACCACACATCAACCGCTAAGCCAGGCGTGGCTGCTGGGTCAGGATGGGCGAGGAGCGTGACTTGAGCTAAAGCTTTTTTAATCTCACAAAATGCTGTACGCTCTGCATTGTTCAATTCTAGTGTGCGTGGGTTACCTCGAAGTAAGTCGGTGAGTGGTCGTAACTGTTCCGCCGCGTGAGGAATCAGATGACGGTAGAAGCCTTCTATTCCTTGAGTGAGGACGATACAGTGTACTCCATGATTGTACGCACTTTATCTTCACAAGGTAGAATACGCTCATGCTTCATGCTGTGACCCAAAAATTTTATTTCTGCCTTGCCCAGTTCACACTTGTCTGGGTTAACTACTACGCCATTAACCGAAAGGCGTTGGAATAAGAGCGTAAGGTGTTGATAATGTTCATCTACGTCTGATGATGCGAGTAGCAGATCATCAGTATAGACGTGAACAAAATCGAAGTCTCGTAATATGCTATCGATAAACCCTTGAAAAGTTTGAGCAGCATTTCGTAGTCCAAATGGCATTCTTAGGAACTCAAAAAGACCGAAAGGAGTCGTGATAGCAGTTTTTCAGTATCTTCAAGAGCGACTGGGATCGGATGATATGCTCGTACCAGATAAATCTTAGAATAGACAGTCGTGCCCTTAAGAGATGCCGTGATGTCGTATATGTGGGGGATGGAATCGCTATCGAAACTTGTTACTACGTTTTATGTTCGGTAGTCGCCATATGGTCGCCAAATTATCCCATCCTTTTTGCGAACCATGTGGAGTGGTGAGGCCCCAGGACTGTGAAAAGGACGAATAATACCTGTAGCAAAC
Source organism: Schistosoma turkestanicum (assembly GCA_944470395.2). NCBI lineage: Eukaryota > Metazoa > Platyhelminthes > Trematoda > Strigeidida > Schistosomatidae > Schistosoma > Schistosoma turkestanicum. The sequence goes on from OX103979.1 coordinate 16,575,602, forward strand.
AAATTGTCAAGCTCACGTTTGGCGAAATCTAATTTGTCCAGTGACAGTCGGCGAGGTCGTGTCGTGACTGGCGGCCCACGGGTGACGTAGTGGTGTGTTACATGACGAGTAACCGATAGATTCTCCTCGAGTGGTTTGTTTGCTGGGAAAATTTTTCCAGTAAAACGTGAAAAATGTCATCACGCGAAGGAAATACCCCTGTAATTCGGTACGCACCTGTTTGAGCCCATAAATTTACCGTTCGACGAAGTATCGATTAGCTGCAGCCTACGTGAATCAACTAGCAATTCATAGTGCTGCAGGAAATCGATACCGAGTATGGCTGTGGGGATATCAGCAAGGATGAACGTCTACAGATACTGTCATCGGTTGCTCAGGTTGACCGTCAGCTTTCGTGTACCACAGGCAGGGATGACAGAGCCATTAACAGCGCGTAGTCGAAGCATCATAGGTTGAGACTTTCTGTTATCTAGTGGTACGACAGAAACTTGGGCACCTGTGTCCTGCCAATGATTGCAGGAGCGTGAAGTGGTGGCTAGGCTTATCATCACCCAAGGGGTGACTTGCTAAAATTGTCCTCAGTCGTTCCTCCCTGGATAGGAGGAAGTGTCGCAGAATCGCCTGCTTGAGTCGATCGTATACATCTGGTACACCAGAGTTGAGGACTACCTCACGGACGGCGGCTATGTGACCTCCCTGAGATTCCAGGGAGTAGGCATACATATGCCGCTGGTTCGTAATGCGGAGGATCTCAAAACGAGATTCCAGTGCCGCAAACCAGACCTCTGGACCTAGGCGGATAAAGGCTACAGGTCGAAAACTTAGAATTAGTATCTGTGAGTCTGTTAAAATATCGTCATTTTTAAGTCTATCTACCATTTTTGAACGCTGTTGTAGTTATTATGTATATATATATATATATATATATATATATATATATATATATATATATGAAAATATCAATATATATATAAAACAACAGTTAAAATAGTAAGAAAATGGGATAGAAAAATGATAGATTCACCGAAATCACTGCTTATTCGAATTTGTAGCTCACCAGTATTTCAATTCGTAAGATATACTTCTCCGTGGGGGAACAAATGTTACTCCACGAACTCAGAGAATCAAGTAGGAAACAGATTCTAGAGGAAGAAGTATATCTGATACTTGCCTCGTGATATCAAAATAATATCAAGGCAAGAGGGCGTACAAACAGCTAACGTCCACGCAGGAGACATGCGAAGAGGAGAATAAGAATAACACTCTTGGCGTGAGAGAGATAGTCTTTAGTACAGATAAACAAGAGGTGAACAGTATAACAATTATTGTCAGAATTAAGTACAATAATAAATGTTTATATGTTAACAGTTGTGTTTTCTTCGCAAAAGTAAACCACTACACAACTACGAGCTATACATGCATCAATTCTCAACTGCCAGTCGTTCTTCGTAACGCAGCCTCCATCGAGCACTCCAGCTCTTATATTAAATATTTTAGTTTCACTAACTTTTTCCAAAATCTTATGTAGAAAAATCCATCCCTTCGTGACCATAACCAGTGAATCTCTTAAAATATCAATTCAACTGAGTAACTTTTACGGTGAATCTGGCAGTACTTATGGCCTATTGATCTTGCACGTAAACCGTTATTTGCGAAAAGATATTATTACTATTGTCATTATTATTAAATTTTAGATTTTCTAATCTTTGTAATGTTCCATCCATGCAGTCCCTCTTTAACCGATGAAATATCTGACCACGTGAACAATGCATTGCGAAAGCTAGATCTCTAGTTCATTTATAACTGTCTAACAAGAACTATACCGAAAACTGTTTTATTGTCAGATCAATCAAAAAACGATTAACTTCTCATATCTTGATAAGAGACAGTATTCCATCGCACTCGCGGCTCCCTATTGCTGCTAATAGAGCGCAGGACTTACAATAGTACAACTGCATATAAAACTAATGCAAAATTTGTGGTTAACAAGTCTCCTACAGAAGACAAAGTATCTTCTTTGTATAATACATAGTTTATGTAACATATCTATGATGATCAGAAGTATGTGAATCAAGAACTATGGGATGAGCACAAACGAATGTATTGTATTTAGAATTCGAAATCAAGCATTCAACAACAACAAGAAGTCACTAGTTCATTCAAACACCACATCCGCCACAGCTTAAATTGGAATCCAGGTGTCTGTAATCAATTGTACGTCTTCTCAAATTCATCCTGTGTCTGTCCGACAGTGTATTGGATAAAGGCTCTGTGTTATCTAGAATGCTCTCATTAGTGTTAGAATTAACAACCGAAATTGGAACAGACTCACCTGGCTCTTGGAATTGTATTTGATCAACATGTCGATTGTGTGTACTTAAGTCATTGATATCTAGAAGTCGCACCATAGATTTCCCGACATTCTTCAGAACAATCCCCGTGGATGGTCGAAGATCATTGCCACGATAATATGTAACTTCTGCAGACTCCAAACATCTCATATTCGACCGAAGAATTCTTCCTTTTAATAGCTTTGATGAAGTCTCTTTCGTCACCGAATGTCTGGCATTTCTATATTGCAGTAGAAAGGTATCTACTCCCCTCTCCAGCTCATTAAATGTTGAGGCGGCAATAGAATCAATCCACTTCGAATGCTGATTTTTCAGCTTATGACACTTTTCGCAATTCTTTGCTGAACGACAAATATCTGCATTTATCTCTGGCCACCAATACGTGAGCCTCACCAAGGACTTCATTTTCTCAACACCTAAATGTCCATTATGAAGATCTTCCAGGACAGCTTTACGCAATGAAGGAGGAACAACAACCCGATCATTTAAACACAAAATACCATCAAGAGTAGTGGATAGCTCATCCCGCTTTGAAAAATAGATAGGGAATCTGCGTTTTAGATTAACATTCCAACCTTTCCGTATAGCATTAACTATACATCCAAAGTTTCTCTAATGAGATTTGGACGTTTCACTGGTAAAGGTTGCACCAACAAATAGTCTGAAGTATTAACAGGTTTATCTTGTAATGACTGTCCAGAAATGTAGTCAACATGTTGAATTCGTTTGGCACTCCTGTGCTGAACCGTTTTCATACCTCCACTGCACTTAGCACACGTGGCTATCAAATCTTTAAGTAAAGCATCAGAATTTTTTTTAGAAACTAGGAAAGACAACTCGACTTTAAGCCTTTTCAAATTCTTTAAACCCAGTATTGAAAGTCCTGTTTCGCTGACTAAGAATTCACAAGGTATGTATGAGGAATTATCATCTCTTATTAGCAATTCACAACATCCCCAATATCGATACTTCAGTGGGTCGTACCACAACGTTAGGATCTAAAGATTTCAAGTTCTTGAATGAAATAATGGACTCTATACTGCCTGTGTCCACAATAAAGTCATGACATGAACTAAGCGATGTATATAATCGCTTTTGAATATGAGCATTACCTTTCGAAATGGTAGACAAAGATAAATGATCATTAGGATCAGCTGAATTATCGGGATCTAAATTACAAGATTTAGTACTACTTGAGGCAAAATGAACAGTAGCTGTACATACTGCTTGAATGTGTTCTATCTGACCACATCTAAAACATTTAGCATTGAGAAATGCACATGAATTACGAGAATGAAGTTTTCCACATGATAAGCATTTGCCAAACTTGGTCTCATCTTTGTGATTTCCTTTGTAATTCTTTATTGAAACACCGTTCATATTTACACGAGAATCGGAACCTCTGTTAAACGAACACAATTTTGATTGACCCTGAGATTGTTTTTCATCATGACAAATAATCAAAGTATTGGAAATCTTCATCGACTGAATATCAAGTTCATTCAACGCCTCGTGATTAATGCACGCAGTTCTAACATCTTGAAAGGAACAGTTTGACATTCTTAACAGCTCTCCTTCCAAACTAGGTATGTTAATTCCTGCGATTAATCGGTCTCTTTTGACGGCTTGTTTCTGCAATTCGAGAATGAATTCCTTAACATTTTGGTCATTTTGACGAATAATCTTTTGAAATTTCGCCCTTTCACGGCATTCAAAACCAGGGCACTTTACATGATTCAATAATAACTCCTTTAGCATTGCATAGGGAAGTGAGATATGTTTTTCTGGATATGCCAAAGTTTTTAATAAGCTGTACGCTTCTCTTCCCATGAATGTCAGGAAATGAGCCACAATTTTATCATCCTTGACAACTTTCCTGGTCATACTCCAGATTTCAAACCTTTCCAAATAGTCTTCAAAAGCTTCAGAAGTAGAATGAATATCTAACTGTTCCATTACAAGTTCCATCGCGACGCCAGTATGATGATTAGAAGTATGTGAATCAAGAACTATGGGATGAGCACAAACGAATGTATTGTATTTAGAATTCGAAATCAAGCATTCAACAACAACAACAAGAAGTCACTAGTTCATTAAACACCACAATATCGCTTTTCTTAATAAACCTTGTTAATCCATCTCGCACTTATCGAACTGTTCTTTTAGACATGTCACTATCATATGAGAATTCAGCTACGGGCTCCAAATCCCTGTTCATAAATTTTCATTGTTTACAATGCCATTTGTGCCTGAAACATACATTGAACTAGCGGTTCCATGAGATATAAGATAAGCAGTTTACTTTTTTGCATCGCTCTAAATAACCATATTGAGTAGTGCTTTTAATTACTAATCCATCATACTCTATCAATAATAACAGTGTTAGGTGAGAGATATAAGTCATCACATTCATCCGACGTCGCAGAACCAACATTATAAGAAGCGTGTTCGTCAACCTAGGAAACATGCCATTTAAAGTCTAATTTTCAAGTAATATCTGATGTATAGAGCATTTTGATTAAAGACCGAATAAGTGAAGACATATCATCGTACGATAATCATAGCTACAAGTAAGGGACAAAGAACATGACTAGACAGTAATTTAATGTACTTCTGTTGAATCAAAAGCTTACCTTTGAATGTTTATCAACAGATTACAATCTTTCATGTCACTGACTTTGATAGAACCGATATTCAATAGATCATACTGAATTTCACCTCCTCGAATTCCAGCTACGTTAATTCGATTGATAAAAGTCAATATAGCCAGAAATGAATGGCGAAATTCGACAGTGTTCACCAACATGTATACCATACCAAAGTTCGACATACCACCGCTCTAAAGGGAGCATCTTATGAACCGGGAAATCGATTCAAATATTTATACTTAGACATTGTTAGGACGGTATCACATCTGAGCATATTTTGACATGAGATGGCTGGTAGCTGTACCATTAAAAACCCTGTAGTAACAACATACTATAAAGACTTCAGAGGTGTTCAATATGAAGACCTTGTTTTACTGCAGGTGAGAGAAATTTCATGTATGAGCATGATGAAAATCGCAGCATATCACCTTCGAGAAAACGGAGTGGTTAGAAGATTTCACATGCAAGTAAAAGCTTCTCTAATGACGATACAAAGAGAATAAAAGTGAACATATAAACGGCTTGTAGTTTTTCCTCCCACCCTTTCCATTGTCGAACTTCTTTTGTGAAAAACGATTACGACTATCAATAAATACATTGAACCTCCAAGAGTTGTCCAAACTGACACAGCTAATTTTCCGAAATGGCTGAAGCGAAGACTTGAATTATCGATAATTAGACTAAATTTGAAATATAAATTACTTCTTTCATTATGTCTTAAGTGTGAAATCATCATTAAACTTTAATTTTATTTTTTATTTGTGACAAATTTGCTCATTAACAAAGATGATTTGATACAGCGCATTAATGAGCACTTCAGAATACTGATTGCACTTAAATGCATCAGCAATAAACGTAACCATATTTGATTGATTAGAGAGGAGAAGACTCTGAAACCGAACTTCAAAGGAATCAAATCACTTGCATCTGACATGGAAATGAACAACGAAGCGAAGTAAGTGAAATTTATGGAGTGTAAATCCATCAGCATTTGTTAAGGTAACATAGTATGAATTATTAGTTCAAACATCTCGCATAATTATTTTACTAGAAATTCCTGAAATAGTTATAAACGAAAAATATATAAAAGATTTTAAAGAAAAAGTATTTTTCTACTAATGACATTATTACCTAATAAAGATAAGATGATTAGAAGAAGCAAAGATACGGAAAACTTTTTTGATGTTCAGATAACTGAAAATTATTAACCCTAACGCCTTTGGATGTAAAACAACTTTCCATTTTACCTTTTTCGCAAATCCTGAAAAATCTGAATTGGATCTCTTAGAGGTAGTGAACGAGAATACACGTGGGTTGGCAACCGGATTGTAAAATCGGAAAACCATATCGTAAATCATTCATTTGCAAAATATCAGTTCATCATATCGAACTGAACTGTTCCTGTTGCAAAACATCAATCCATTGTCACTATTCACGCGTTTCATACAAATTCCATTGTGTTCTAACTCTTCCTTTCTTGATCTTCCCCTATCTTCTGCTGCCAGACATTACGTTGACACTCACGTCATATACTACTTATAAGTAGCTCACACCACATATATATAACACTTCGTCTAACAAACTTAAGGGATTGTCTACTAAAGCACAACAGTCACTTGCATAGTTATTGATGATTCCTTAAATTTGTGTAAGATGAATATGATTACAGTTAGGTCGGTGATATTCAACATTCAAGAATAAGTAGTTAGATCCAATTAGATGAAATTCGCTTTTGTTCAAAAATTTCCATTAGTTTTCGCTTACACCATCATAGATCATGAATTTTTTTCAAGCATAACTATGGAATTAATTGAAATCAAAGTTTTCAAGACGAAATGTTAATCATTTCATCTCCTTCATCAAGAAAAAATATCAAATTGTATAAATATGTAAATCAAAAGATTATAATTTTAATGTTAAAAATTGTTATCACAAGTTTTGTGAGATTTGTGTACTGTCGGCTTGGCATCCTTTTCTTTATTACCAAGTAATGCACTTCACCACGTGTATATATTGATTAGTGTTAACCTTCTGCTAAGTACTTTCGTTGTCTTGTTCCTAGTTATAATTTCACTTAGTATTAGGTGAATTATTTATGATAGGTAACTTGAATTCAAGGCAAAAACCCTGTCAGTAAAATAAACAGTAGATAATGAGATAACACTTATCGTTCTAATTTTGTATTATTTTCATCATTCAAAAAATAAATGACAAATACGCAAGTACAGAAGTGATTTATTTCATTTCTCATCAAATAATTAATTTCTTTCAGTGATTATTCTCTGTATTAACAAACTATATTATTATCATTTACGTTTTGTTTACTCAAATGTTGTAAGTAGTATGTGTCATTATTGCGAACTGGTAAATATTTTATCACTAGAGTATTTTAACCGGAAAGTAGTACTTAGTTACCGTTTTATTTCTCTCAAAATAAACACTTCAGAACTTTTAAAATTTCAATAGTCTTGTTCATAGAAAGTCGAGAAGTCTTTATTAGCTCTCAAACAGGTAATTTCTATGAGCTGAATAGTTGTTCATTCGTTTTATTCACTGCTTCTCCGCTTCGCTTTGTGGTGTGTCCCGAATAAACGTATTCATCACTACGAATTCATCTTCACATTTATAAATCGTCAGACGCTATTTGGCAACGATTGTCTGAACGAGTCAATTACCGAGCTTAAGAACACGCAGTAAACAGACACACTACAATAGGGACGATCTGGAGTTCTGGTATATGTTTATCGAGAAGTGTCGTTATTATAACACAAATTATCAATCAGAAGTTTCATTTATCAACATGTG